>CM055122.1:351153244-351843244 GCA_029206835.1 Rana muscosa
AATATGCAGGCCTACATCTGTATTTACCTTGAAGTTGTGGTAACAGACACTGACCTGTTGTGGTGATAAGCTCCACCTCCCCTTCCTCCACCTTTCCTTCCTCCATCTCTCCTTCCTCCACCTCCGCACCCTCCACATGCTGATCTTGGGGTGCTTTTGGATCTTGGTTTTCTTTATGTGGTCTGTGCTTCCTAGGCTCCTCAGATTGGTGTCCTCCCAGTCTCCTCTCCCCTATGAGAATGCCCAAAAAAAAGTATCCTTTAGCACACAGAGATTTGTGGGCAGAAATTGTAAACATTGCTTGGAAGTGGGGTCCAATTGATATTTGGGCCTGAGTTCCAAGATGAACACATGAGATCTTGAGAACTCTACAAAGCTGGGTTTTTTCTTTTTTGGGCCTAAAAAACACACTTGGAGACACACCAATGTATCCACTGGAGCACCTGTGTGTGACACCCTTAAAAATTTGGTCATGTGGCCCACACTATAGTATATTGCTCCTGAGCAAAAAGCTGTGTAACCAACTGCTTGAGTGTCATCTCCTTTACACAGAATCCAGTTTAGCCTTTCATTCACATTCTACTTTACTTACAAAACATCATCTAGCCAACAATGTGTAGAAACGTTGTTTTATTAAAAAGAGGCATGACCACATGTGGTTTACGTGGATATGTGCCAAACATGTTTTTGGGAAGACGATCAAGTGTTTACTAGGAAACATTACCAAATAACTTAACATAACAGTTGCCATTTTACAATGTGAAACCAGTCAAGCCAAGCACATGGAGCAAAACATGCAAGAATACATATTACAATGTGAAAGAACACAGTAAAAATAAAAGCTTACCTTTTTCAATGCTTTTTTTAAGCTTCCTATACTGCTCCGGCTCCCTCAGCTTCAGGTCAGACCACCTTTTACGGAGCTGCTCCTTGGATCTCCTGACCCCATATTTCTCCTCGCCACTTTGTCCATTATTTGCGACTTCCAGAGATTAGGGGTGTCGTATGGCCCATGCTTCCCATCGTAATCTTTCCTCCGCAGGATGTCCACCATCTCTGCCATCTCAGCAAATTACATATTAGTCGCCTTGTATCTTTTATTCCTGGATCGGGACGTTCCCGCATCCGGGCTTTCCTCGTCGGTACTTTCTACTAAAGAAGCCACCTGTGTCACCGACATATCGTCGTATGCCACTGTGCGCAGAACGAGAAGGGGCGGGGAAATGCTGGAAAAGACCGTCATGGGCGGGTGACGCGGGCGGAGTTACACGCATGCGCAGGGTATAAAAATGGGAACAAAGTTATTGGGGTGCGCGGAGTAAGAACGACCAGAAGTGCAGAAAAGACAACAACTAAAGGTAAGAAGGGAAC
The DNA here is from genome assembly GCA_029206835.1 of Rana muscosa. Classification (NCBI taxonomy): domain Eukaryota; kingdom Metazoa; phylum Chordata; class Amphibia; order Anura; family Ranidae; genus Rana; species Rana muscosa. The sequence goes on from CM055122.1 coordinate 351,154,616, forward strand.
TTGGGCCTGCAATGGCCTATAATGGTTCATGATTGTAAAGGCCAATATTGGGATAAGATTAGGAGAATGGAATCTGACCTCTACGTTTTTTTTCTTGTGTTTTTACTTGAGTGAGTGAGTGAGTGAATAACTTGTATAGCGCTACAAATGCGAACTAAATCGCCTCAAGGCGCTTTGCATCCAGTGACGTCCTGATCCTTCAGAAGAGGTGGGTCTTAAGTTTTTTCCTGAAGGCCCGATGATTTTCTTCCATGCGTATATCCGTGGGTAGAGCGTTCCATAGCCTTGGTCCTTGGACTGCAAATCTTCGTTCACCCTTTGTTTTGAAGCGAGACTTGGGGATGTGAAGGAGGTTTTGGTTAGTTGATCGGAGAGTGCGATTCGGGGTATAGTGTTTTATCTTCTCGCATAGATATTGAGGAGCGTTTCCTTGTGTGCACTTGTGGGTGAGGCAGAGGGTCTTGAATGTGATCCGATCCTTTACTGTTAGCCAATGCATGGTCCTCAGTGATGGGGTGACGGATTCCCATGTTTTTTTTTCCCGTTACTAGCCTGGCAGCCGTGTTCTGGATGACTTGTAGGCGCAAAATCTGGTATTTGGGAAGTCTGAGGTAGAGGGCGTTTGCGTAGTCGAGTCGCGAGTTGATAATTGTTCCCACTACCACTGCTTTATCTTCTTCCGGGATGAAGGGGATGAGTCTACGCAGCAGGCGGAGGAGATGGTGAGATCCGCTGACTACTGATCCTATTTGTGCATCCATCGACATCTCTGAGTCAAAGATGACTCCGAGGCTTTTGACTTTGGTGCTTGGTGTAATTGTCTGTCCAAGGATGGTGGGGAGTGTCCAAGAAGTTTTAGTTTTAGCCTTTTTGTTTGCATGGAGGAGAAGGAGTTCAGTTTTGGATCCGTTGAGTTTGAGGGAACTTTCAGTCATCCATTCATCGATCAATGTGAGGCAATTTTCCAATCCGTGATATTGGTCTTTTTTCCCGGTGATACGAAAGTAGAGTTGGGTGTCGTCAGCATATGAGTGGTAGCACAGGTCCTGTTTGCTGATAATTTTGAGGAGTGGGCGGAGGTAGATGTTAAAGAGCACGGGTGACAGGGGTGATCCTTGAGGGACTTCGCAAGAGATTGCGCGAGTTTCAGAGGTGAAGGCTCCTAGTTTTACTGTCTGGGAACGATTGTCTAGGAAGGATGCGAACCAGGATAGGTCAGGGTCTGCAACTCCAGCTACTTTTTTAAGGCGAATCAGAGTTTTGTGATCTACTGTGTCGAACGCTGCACTGAGATCCAGCAGCACCAGAAGGCATGATTCTCCATCTTCTGCTGCTTCGAGGGCATCATCCCATATTTTAAGAAGTGCCGTTTCTGTGCCATGGCCAGGGCGGAAGCCTGATTGTAGTGGGTCCAAGAGTTTGTATGTGTCCAAGTGGAGTTGTAGCTGTTGTACTACTGCTTTCTCCATAATCTTAGAGATGGTGTTGAGGCTTGTTACCGGTCTCCGGTGGTTTGGGTCTTTGGGGTCGAGGTTGGGTTTCTTTAGGAGGGGTTTGATTATGCCTTCCTTGAGAGAGCTCAGAACAATACCTTCTTTGAACGATTGGTTTATGAAGTGTGTTATGGTAGGTGTTAGAATGTCGGTACATTCTTTCAAGAGTTTTGTAGAAATTATGTCATTTGGAGAAGTGCTGTCTCTGAGCCTTCTGATTATGTTTTTGGTGGTGTCGATGGTGATTGGGACCAACGAAAATGTAGTCAATTGTATACTGTTCGTATTGATTTCCTTTATTTGCTTTGGCAGAATGGGGTTGGTTGTTTTTTTCTGTTGAACTATTTCCCGAATGTTTTCGATTTTGTTGATAAAAAAAATCCGATAGCTCATCACAGAACTCTTGGGTTTCGATTGCTGGCGGTTCTAGGCAGGTGGGATTCATATTCTGAGTGACTAGTTTGAAGAGTTCCTGGGGTCGGTTTAGGGCTTTTTTGATGGTGTTTGAGAAGTGTTCCTTTTTTGCTCTGAAAATTGCTTTGTGATATTTCTTAGTGAGCGCTTTGTAGTTAATGCGGTTTTCCTCAGTTTGGTTTCTTCTCCAGGCTCCTTCGGCCCTTCTCCGTTCTTGCTTCAGTAGAGTCAGAGTGTCATTAAACCAGCCAGAGTTATTTTTGTGAATGAGTGCTCTGCGTCTCGGAGCGACTATGTCTGCTGTTTCTCGTAGTGCTTTGTTTAAGGAGTTGAGTGTTTGTTCCATTGAGTGGTTGTGATTTTGCGTTGCTATTTTTTTTGATAGTGTAGTTTTGAAGAGTTCCGAGTGTAATTTCTTCTGAGATCTTGTCCAGTATTTTGTTATCAAGTATTCTGGTTTTAGCGAGATGGTGTTGGTGGTAATTTTAAATTTGATAGCGTGGTGGTCCGTCCATGGTAACGGCATGTTCTCCATTGTGTTGATGTCCAAGTTTTGTTTGAAGATGAGGTCAAGAATGTGACCCGATCCATGCGTGGGGGAATTTATCAATTGCTGCAGACCTAGTTCTTCCAATTGGTTGATGCAGGAGATGGTGACGGGGTCTTGAGTGGAGTTAGCCCAGAGGTTGAAGTCACCTAGTAATAGGATGTTTTTGGTTTTTAAAGTATACGTCGAGATAAATTCAGTAAGGGGTGTGAGGAGGTTTGTCTTCGGTCCTGGCGGTCTGTAGCAGAGCAGCATGTGGACAGTGTCCTGGGGTGTTGTTTGGAGCTGTAGAGTGAGTGTCTCCATGAACGGCAATGAATTCTGTATAGTTGGTTTGGTGAGAGGGAGGTTCGATTTGAAGATCACTGCTAGGCCTCCTCCTCTCTGTCCTATTCTATGCTCGGTTAGGATGCAGTAGTTCTCAGGTACTAATTCTGTTAGGATGGTGTTACAGTCCGGGGTTAGCCAGCTTTCCATGATAAAGAGGCAATCTATGTCGTTTTGCGTGATGAAGTCGTGAATTTCCCGTCTGTGCTTGACTGCCGATCTGGTGTTGATCAGGGCGCATGATAAATGTTGTAGTTGAAGCGGTCTTTTCGTGTTTTTGATAGACGATTGTCGATTGATCCTTAGCAGTTGTTCTTTTCGTAGTATTATTTGGGTGGGGGTTGGTAATGTTGAGGCAGTATTCCTTAGCCTGTGGAGGGTGTCTGCTGAGTATTTAAAGTTGCACATGATGGGAAGAAAAAAAAGGTGAAGGGGATGGTGAATGGGGCCCAATGACCTAACCACCCCCCCCCCCGTTGGTCCAGAGGAAGGCAAAAAAAAACAGCCGAGTCAAGGCCAATTGCTACAGCAGGGAAAAATTCCTTCCTGACCCCCTGAAAGGCGATCGGGTGAAACCCTGGATCAACTTCTACTTGTTGGAGGTGACTCGACGTACTTGCCAGGTCGGCACATGCGGGCCCGCTGGAGAGAGAATCGGGGGGAGGGTAATGGGATGGTCGGAGCTAGGCCTCAGCCGCGGTCTGTCCTGCAGGTCTAGCAGTCTAGAGGCGGGCGCCCAGATGGCGGCAGGGGGCAGTCGGCGGCTGCAGACGGTGTGAAGGTGAGCAATCAGTGATCAGTAGAGAAGGGTGAGAGTAGTGTGAAAGGTAGTAGTGGTGTGGGATGGGGGGGTGACAATCAGTAGATTAGAGAAAAAAGAAAAATAGTTTTTTTAAATTTATGTCAGTGTAGGGGACAAGGCTCCTGGGTGTACCAAGATGGCCGCTACTTACCAGGCCGGATCACCGTTTCGTCCTCCAGGCAGCCTTTGTGGAGTGACCCCGTGGGGGCCACAGGCAGATGGTGAGTCAGGGGGTGCAGTCCGGTGGTTGTACCCGGTCTGAGTGGTCCAGGGGGCCGGGAGAAGGTGTGGGGGGCCGAGGCTGGGTGGCCCAAGATGGCCGCCGGGCTAGGCCGAAGCCGCGGTCTGTCCTGCCAGGCCAGGCAGCTGCTAGTGCTGCTTCGGGGTCCTCTGGTGCTTAGGGGGAGCTCCGACCACGGGGGGCGGGGGGTACAGCGGCTTGCTGACAGTCCGGATCCGGGGATGGGATGCTTCTGGTGATGCTAGGCCACAGCCCCGGGCTTTCCCGACGGCGGCTGCGGAGGGGATGGATGCTGGAAGCGGCGGTGATGACTGGTGAGCTGAGGGCTCTGTCCTAGAGGGGGGTCTTCTCCCGAGGGGGGTCTTCTCCCGAGGGGATGCACCCGCCGGGGGACCGCTGGAAGGTGGAAGGTGGTGCCGGGCCGAAGCCGCGGTCTTGTCTGACGGCGGCTGCGGGGGGGTGCGGCGGCGGCGGGTGGGGGCTTTTGGATGGCTTGGATCCCTCTGTGTGGAGGGGAGGAGAGAGGGGGAGAGAAGGGGGAGAGCAAGGATAACAGGTGAGAGATCTGGTGAGAGATCTGGGGAGAGAAGCAAGTGCAGCCCTGGATGTCAGGAGCTGCTGTAAGCACGTCCTCTAGCACTCAGGTCTCTGAATCAAGAAGCCTGTGACTTGCAGACCTTAAAATGCATAAATTAAGGGAGCCGGAGGTAATGTTGGTATTCATAGAAAAGTATAAAGAACTGCGCAATCTGAGGGAGATGAAACATCCAGCTTACCACAAGAGTGGTGTACGTCGGGCAACTATTGAAAGATTAGTGGATTATATGAAGCCCTGGGTCCCAGAGGCAGACTACAGTATGATGAACAATAAGATCAACAACATGCGGAATGCTTATAAAAAAAACTACACAGCAATCCGCACTTCGATGAGATCAGGAGCAGCAGCAGACGATGTAGTACAGCCCAAGCTGTGGTACTACAAACATCTTCAATTTCTGGAAGACCAGATTGATGCCAGGGAATCAATTTCCAGCCTTCCCTCAACCCTTCCTTCCACCCTTCCCTCCAGCGTTCCTTCCCTCCAGCGTTCCTTCCACCCTTCCCTCCACCCCTGCAGAGGGGGAGGAGGAGCCACCTGTGCTTGAAGAGCCGGATCTGCGCATTTTCAGCCAGGTATAGTATTTTCTAACATAATTATTGGCCTCAAAGTACTATTGTGATGAACTTGATTTTTTGACAACAAATGCCCCCCTCCCAAAAAAAAAAAAGGAACATAAAGGATTGGTAAAATATCTAAAAAGAACGGGGACAGAATAAAACTCTTTTCTATTTTTATAACAAGCAAATTGCAACAGTCATGAGATAAAAATTGTGTGTGATTGATTCCCCAAAATATCAAACTATGTCCCTTTTTCCTACACAGGATGAGGCCAGCGAGGAGGAAGAGGCTCAGGAATGTGGCAGGCAGGAGGAGGCAGGGGTGAGTGTCAGCCAGGAGGAGGCAGGGCCAAGTGGCACGCAGCAGGTCCCCAGGCCTAGTGGCAGCACAGTGTCACAAGTGGCTCCCCTCCACGTCAGACCGAAAAAACATCGGCGGATGACACTGGTGGAGGAGGAGTCACTTAAGATTATCCGTGATGCTGCTGCCATCATGAGGGCCCCCCTCAACCCAGTTGAGGGGTTTAGTACCTACCTCTCCGACAAATTAGTACAAATGGAGGCGGGACAACGTGCCCTCTGTGAGCACCTTATATACACGGCCATACACACGGGGGGAGGGGGCAGCTGACAGAGGCCACTCATCTCTGCCATCTGGCCCATCCTTCTCCTCCTTCTCCTCCTCCTCCTGCCACATTACCACCGACAGTGGCCCAGCCTGCAAGGGGCCGTGGAAGGAACGCTGCAGAGAAGCGTGGAGGGAACACTGCAGGGAAGCGTGGAGGGAAGTGTACAGGGAAGAGCAGAAGGTGATTTCCTGGCTTCAAGCTGCTCTTCCAGAAGTTGCAGTTTGATGGAGTACCACAGCTTGGGATGTTGTATGTTGTATGTCTTCGACTGCTGCTCCTGATTTCATTATGTTGTTTATCTTATTGTTCATCATACTCATGTCTGCCTTTGGGGTCCAATGTCTTCATATTTTCCGCTAATTTTCCAATTGTTGCCCTTCGTGTTTATGGATTTATTTTGCCAGAATAAATGGAGATTTAATTTCAGCCAAAATACTTGCCTGATGTGTTTTTATTGTGAGTAGCAATAAGATATCATAAATACAATGTGTAATTAATAACAAGGGACACCAACCTCCATGAGGGAAAAATAAAAGAAACATATGTTGGTGTGACAAATTGACACCCAAAAAAAGAAATAAATAAATGGATTGTAAAACATTTTTTACATTAGTGAGGTCTGGCTTTAATAATTAATCAAATTATTCAGAAGATCACAAGAAACAAGAAAGACAGAAGTTTGTCAGAACTCTGGATAAATATCTGCAGCAAAAAAGACATTTTAAAAACCATTCTAAAGGAAAAAACAATGTGCTGCATTAAACGAGGCAAGAACTTACAGAATGACGAATGTGCTCTCTCCATTAGGAACGATAGTTTTACCAGAACGAGCGCTCCCATCTCCTAATTCAGTCTGAGCATGCGTGGGTTTTTTATCCGATGGACTTGCCCATAGACGATCGGAATTTGCTATCGGTTTTGGATCCATCGGAAAAATTTAAAACATGTTCTATTTTTTAAAACCGATGGAAAAAAGACCGATGGGTCCCATACACGATCGGTTTGTCCGATGATAAAAATCCATCGGACGGTTTTCATCTGTAAAACCGATCGTGTGTACAGGGCTTCACTCTTCTCATGAGAAAAGTCCATGGATGTCTTTAATTAAAAGTTGAGTGTTTGTCATTGTTTTATGGTGGTTGTCTTGTCATCATGTTTTTGTGTGATAATGGCCAGATTTTTTATTTTGTGTATTTTTTTTTAATTTATGGTTAATTATTTGTTTATTCATTTATTTTATTTCTGTTTTGTTCAGGTGGAAAAATTGTTAGGTTTAGTCCACCCGAATAGGGGGTCATTGGTTATGCCCTCAATTAGTAGCTGAATACATTTTGTTTTAGACAAGAGCTGGTAGGAAGCCATTTTAGCTGCCGGAGTTGTTGTCGTTTTTTTTCTTTTCATTTAGGTGGAAAAAGTTCCAAAAGGTTTAAGCTTTGTCCACCTAAAAGGGGGTTAGTGCATAGGAATTAAGGTATAGATAAATGCATTGTTTTTAGTGTTTAAATTGAGATTTTTGAGAAGCAACGTTCACGTTAATTATTTTTAATTTTTGCTCATACCATGGGGATCCATTTTAGAGTGGTTTAATTCTAAAGGAATCATGGTTGTTTTGATAATTTGTTCAGAGTTTCAGAAGCCAGGAATAATAGGTTCCTAGGTTTCAAGGAAGGAACTATAAGTAAACATAGCAAGCGAGCAGATATTATGGATAAGAATTCCGATCGGATAAAAAACCCACGCATGCTCAGACTGAATTAGGAGACGGGAGCGCTCGTTCTGGTAAAACTAGCATTCCTAATGAAGAGAGCACATTCGTCCTTCTGCAAATTATTGCCTCGTTTAATGCAGCGCATTGTTTTCTTCTTTAGAATGGTATTTTAAATGGTTTTTTTGCTGCAGATCTTTATCCCGAGTTCTGACAAACGTATTTCTTTATTGTTTCTTGTGATCTCATGAATAATTTGATCTATACTTAAAGCCAGACCTCACTAATTTTAAAATGATTTAGAATCCATATATTATTATTTTTATTTTATTTTTCCTTGTGGCCTTTTTTTTTGGTGTCAAGTTCTCCTAACAACATATGTTTATTTTATTTTTCCCTCAAGGAGGTTGGTGTCCCTTGTTAATTACACATTGTATTTATGAAATGTTCTTGCTACTCACACAATAAAAACACATCAGGCAAGTATTTTTGCTGAAATCAAATCTCTATTTATTCTGGCCAAACAAAAAATAAACCCGAAGGGCAACAATTTGAAAATTAGCGGAATATATGAAGACTTTGGACCCCAAAGGCAGACATTACTATGATGAACAATAAAATAAACAACATAAGGAAATCAGGAGCAGCAGCTGAAGACATACATCATCCCAAGCTGTGGTACTCCTACAAACTGCAACTTCTGGAAGAGCAGCTTGAAGCCAGGGAATTACCTTCTGCTCTTCCCTGTAGCCTTCCCTCCACGCTTCTCTGCAGCGTTCCTTCCACGGCCCCGTCCACGCACCCTTGCAGGCTGTGCCACTGTCGGTGGTAATGTGGCAGGAGGAGGAGGAGGAGAAGGAGGAGAAGGATGGGCCAGATGGCAGAGATGAGTGGCCTCTGTCAGCTGCCCCCTCCCCCCCGTGTGAATGGCCGTGTATATAAGATGCTCACAGAGGGCACGTTGTCCTTTTTGGGACAACTTTTTGGCCAGGTAGGCACTAAAGCCCTCAACAGGGTTGAGGGGGGCCCTCATGATGGCAGCAGCATCACGTATTATCTGAAGTGACTCCTCCTCCACCGGTGTCATCCGCCGATGTTTTTTCGGTCTGACGTGGAGGGGAGCCACTTGTGACTATGTGCTGCCACTAGGCCTGGGGACCTGTTGAGTGCCACTTGGCCCTGCCTCCTCCTGGCTGGCGCTCACCCCTGCCTCCTCCTGCCTGCCACATTCCTGCGCCTCTTCCTCCTGGCTGACCTCATCCTATGTAGAAAAAAGGGACATAGTTTGATATTTTGTTGAATCAATCACACACAATTTTTATCTCATGACTGTTGCAATTTAAATGTTCAATAAATTGAAAAGACTTTCATTCTGACCCCGTTTTTTTTAGATACTGTACCAATCATTTCTGGCCACTTTTTAAAAAATCTTTTTTTTTTTTTAAAACCTTTTTTTTTTTTTGGGTTAATTTTTTCATGAGTGAAGAATAAATCTCGTTCACAATAGTACATTGAGGCCAATACATATGTTTGAAAATACTATACCTGGCTGAAGATGCGCAGATCCGGCTCTTCGAGCTCAAGTGGCTCCTCCTCCCCCTCTGCAGGGGTGGAGGGAAGGGTGGAAGGAACGCTGGAGGGAAGGGTGGAAGGAACGCTGGAGGGAAGGGTGGAAGAAAGGGTTGAGGGAAGGCTGGAAAGTGATTCCCTGGCCTCAATCTGGTCTTCCAGAAATTGCAGATGCTTGTAGTACCACAGCTTGGGCTGAAGTACTTCGTCTGCTGCTGCTTCTGATCTCATAGAAGCGCGGACTGCTGTGTAGCTTTTTTTGTAAGCATTCCGCATGTTGTTTATCTTATTGTTCATCATAGTGTAGTCAGCCTCAGGGACCCAAGTCTTCATATATTCCGCTAATTGGTTAATTGTTGCCCGACGTACACCACTCTTGTGGTAAGAAGGATGTTGGAGCTCCCACAGGTTGCGCAATTGTTTGTATTTCTCAATGCTGCAGGCCCAAGTTTCATTCTTACCTTATTTGTTTTTTTTCGTCACTTCCGGTCGTTCTTACTCCGCGCAACCATAACCTCGTTTCCCAATTATATACCCTGCGCATGCGTGTAACTCCGCCCGCGTCGCCCACCCATGACGTTCTTTTTCTGCATTTCCCCGCCCCTTCTCGTTCGGCGCACAGTGGGAGACGACGACATGTCGGTGACAGAGGTGCGTGCTTTATTAGTAAGTACCGACGAGGAGGGAACGTCCCGATCCAGGAATAAAAGATACAAGGCGACTAATATGTCATTTGCTGAGATGGCGGAGATGGTTGACATCCTGCGGAGGAAGGATTACGATGGGAAGCATGGGCCATACGACACCGCTAATCTCCGGAAGTCTCAAATACTGGACAAAGTGGCGAGGAGTCTCTATCAGAAATTTGGGGTCAGGAGATCCAAGGAGCAGCTCCGTAAAAGGTGGTCTGACCTGAAGCTGAGGGAGCCGGAGCAGTATAGGAAGCTTAAAAAAAGCCTTGAAAAAAGTAAGTTTATTTCCTGTGTTATTTCAGATTGTAATATTTATTCTTGCATGTTTTGCTACATGTGCTTGGATTGTCTGGTTTCACATTGTAAAATGTCAACTTTTATGTTAAGTTGAGTGTCCACTTCTTTGGTAATGTTTCGTAGTAAACAACGATCCTCTTAAAAAGAACATGTTTTGCACATATACACGTAAACCACATGTGGTCATGCATATTTTAATGAAAACAATGTTTATAAACATTGTGGGCTAGATGATGTGTTGTAATTAAATAGAAGGTGAAATGATAAACTGGATTCTGGGTAAAGGAGAGGACACTCAAGCAGCTGGTTCCACAGCTTTTAACTCATGAGCACTATAGTGTGGGCCACCTGAACAACCTTTTTAGGGTGTCAGACACAGGTGCTCCAGTGGATACCTTGGGGTGTCTCCATGTGTGTTATTTTGGTGCAAAAATAAAAGTATTCCTGCTTTGTTGAATTCACAAAATCTCATGTATTCATCTTGGAACTCAGCCAAAACTAACAATTGGACCCCACTGCCAAGCAATGTTTACACCTTTTGTTTGTTTCATTCTCATAGGGGAGAGGAGACTGGGAGGACACCAATGTGAGGAGCCTAGGAAGCACAGACCACATAAAGAAAACCAAGATCCAAAAGCACCCCAAGATCAGCATGTGGAGAAAGCGGAGGTGGAGGAAGCGGAGATGGAGGAAGCGGAGATGGAGGAAGGAGAGGTGGAGGAAGGGGAGGTGGAGCTTATCACAACAACAGGTCAGTGTCTGTCACCACAACTTCAAGGTAAAAACAGATGTAGGCCTGCATATTTCTTTTTTTTTCAATTTCTTTATTTAAAATTTTTTCAAATTATACAGGATATTCCATCTCATATACATGCACATAAATGGTTAAGTCATTCTTACATAATCTACACATAGATTCTTATATCTCTCATTACCATAGTTCGATTGATACTCTAATTTGCTTCCCACAAAATATTCTATACTCAGGGCCAAATAGAACCTTATGATTCTTATTCTAATTCCCCATACACTCCGATACTGATGGGAAACAAATAGAGTAAAAAATAATGAACTAAAAGAAGAAAGCAAAAAGAGGCTTTAAGAGGAATCGGGGACAAAGAGCAGTATTTGCTCCATTCCTCCCCTCTTCCTACAGCCTGGGGCGACGCTCCCCCCAGGTTCCATCTTCATAATCCTTATATCAAAATACTCAGTCCCCTCCTTCCTATTTACCATTCCCTTTAACTCTCCTTCCTGTTTTCCTACCCACCCCCCAGCCCCCACCCCCCCAAAAAAATAAAAAAGCCCCTCCCCCGTTTCCCCCAACCCCTCCCCCCTGTTCCCTCTCCCCCCCCCCATTCCCCCACCGCCTATCTCCCGCCATCCGTAGCATAGATAAAGTCGTTCCATATTGACCAGGTTTTTAAGTATATATATCTCTTTTTTTCCTACTTGTCCAAACTAAGTCTTCCATCCTATTCACTTCTTCTACTTTTTGTAGCCACATACTTATGTTAGGCGCTTGTGTCTGTTTCCATTTTAATGGTATACAGCAGGGATATGCAATTAACGGACCTCCAGCTGTTGCAGAACTACAAGTCCCATTAGACATAGCAAGACTCTGACAGCCACAAGCATGACACCCAGAGGCAGAGGCATGATGGGACTTGTAGTTTTGCAACAGCTGGAGGTCCGCTAAATGCATATCCCTGGTATACAGGCTTTAGCAGCATTAACTAAATGCCCCAAGATTGAATTCCTATATTTATCTCCTGGTATCTCTATTAAATGCAATAAAAAAAATGCTGGGTCATCCGGTATTGGTATTCCACCAAATCGTTGGATAGTCTCTCGGACCTCCTTCCAAAATTCCTTTATTTTGGGGCATTCCCAGAATATATGTAACATACTGCCCTGTTCTAAATGGCATCTCCAGCACTCTCCCCCCACATTTGGAAACCATTTGTGGAGTCTCTCCGGGGTTCTATACCACTGTGAGATAATTTTATAGTTTGTTTCATGCATTTTTGTGCATGTTGCTGTCTTGAATATTGCATGAATCATCTTAGTTTTTTGAGACTCCCGGAAAGTCCTCCCCAAATCTAGCTCCCATCTATGTAAGAAGGGCAGCTGGAAATTCTCGGATGGTTTAGTTCTTTTTCCGTGCATAACTTCTCAAATACTGTTAAATCCCGGTCTACATAGCCTGGTGCCACCGTCGTACTTAAAAAATGTCTTAGTTGTGCTGCTTGCCAGAAATCTAATTGAAAGGGCCCATTTTTTTGCATCAATTCCTGCATTGTTGGACAATTACCCAAGACCAGAAAGTGCGAAGCCTGAAACTGACCGCGTTCAATTAACATCGTAAAGGGACCTTTTTGTATACCCGGTATAAATTGGGGGTTTCCCAATATGGGCGTCAATGGTGAGCTACATGTCGATAACTCCTTCCTTGTAAAGAGACTATTGCATACTCGAAGTGTTGGCCCTATTGTTGGGTGCGTCTTGGTACTGCTTATGATATTTTTATAACACCAAGGTGCTCTACTTAGTAATTCTCTACATTGCGCCTGTTCTAAATTAGGCCATATTTTTATATCCCTGTGTTGGCACCAATCTAATACCCGTCCTAGATGTACTGCTTGGTAATACTTATATACATTAGCGACCGCCATCCCCCCATATTGTTTTGGTAAAAAAAGTAATGTCCTCCTAACTCTTGGTTGTTTACCGGCCCAGATAAATTTCATAAATAATGTTTGAATACAACTAAAGAACGATCTTGGGATTGCAATCGGGATTGCCTGGAGAAGATACAGTATCTTTGGTAAGACGTTCATTTTGATTATATTAGCCCTTCCAAACCATGAAAACATTCCCTTATGCCATTTCTCCAATAATCCCCGTATTTTACTCAATATTGGTAAGAAATTTAATTCAAAGATTTTAGCTGTATCTGCAGCAATTATAGTTCCTAAATACTTCAGCCCCTGATCTGGCCATCTAAATTTATAACTTAACCTTATTGCTTCCATCTGCTTCTTCGGGATTGCTACCATCAAGGCTTCTGATTTTACACAGTTTATCTTAAAATATGAGAGTTTGCCATACAGCTCAATTTCCTTAAACAAATTAGGGAGGGACACAGTCGGGTTTATCATTGAAAATAGCATATCGTCTGCATATGCTGCGACTTTATGCTGTGATCCCCCTATTTCAATTCCCGTAATATCCTTATTTGCCGTATTCTGCACAAAAAAGGCTCCAAAGTCAATACAAATATCAAAGGAGACAGTGGACAGCCCTGTCTTGTCCCATTTGATATCTCAAAAAGTGGGGACACCACTTCGTTGACTTTCACTTGGGCTGTAGGTCCTTTATACATGCTAGCAATCCAATTAGTCATTTTCTCTCCAATTTTTATATGTCGTAGGACCGCAAACATAAACCCCCATCCCACCCGATCAAAGGCCTTCTCCGCGTCTGTTCCAAGAAAGACGCAGGGGGTCTTAGTCAAGTTTGCTATATGTATCAAATTCACTGCCTTGATGGTATTGTCCCTTGCTTCTCTTGTTGGTATGAAGCCAACTTGGTCTTGGTGGATCAAACAGGGGAGTTGTTGTTGTAATCTCAAGGCTATTATCTTGCTAAATACTTTTAAATCAGCATTGAGCAGAGATATTGGCCTATAACTGCTGCATTGCTTTGGGTCCTTGCCTTCTTTTGGTAATACTGATATCATGGCTTTAACAGTCTCTGAATGGAAGGGGGTTGTTTCTCCTAGTTCATTGAACATTCTGACCATAAAAGGTCCTAACTCAGAAAGAAATGTCTTATAGTATTGGGCCGTATACCCGTCTGGCCCTGGTGCTTTCCCTATCTTTGACTCTCTTACTGCGTTTTGGACTTCTTCCAATGTTATTGGCGACTGCAACTTCTCACTAACCTCTATTGCTAGACTCGGCATACCACTCGATGTTACATATTCCTCCATCTCAGCCTGATCTGGTTCTCTCAATCTTAAGTTGTACAATGAGGAGTAGTAGTCGCCAAATTCCTCCGCTATTTGTCGTGGTAACTGCACTTCTGTTCCATCTTTTTTTTTAACCGAAGATATGTATGTCCTTGTCTGTATTTCGCGTAAGGCCCTTGCTAATTGTCTTCCACACTTATTGCCTGATTCGTAGCTACTTTTACATCCGATCTGTAATGCCATTTTTGCTCTATACTGTAATAGTTCATTCGTTTGTCCGCGCGTTTTCAATAATTCCCGTTCTACTTCTGTAGTCTGAGCATGTTTATGTTGCACCTCTAATCTTTGAATTTTTTCTAGTAAACCTTTTAATTTAGCTTCCCTCTCTTTCTTAATCCTTGCTCCATGTTTAATCAATACCCCTCTTATTACAGCCTTATGAGTTTCCCAAATTACTCCTAATGAACTTTCTGAGTTATCATTCGCCCGAAAGAACCAGCCCATCTCCTTTCTAATATCCTCCGTTACCTTTGGGTCCTGCAACAGACTTTCATTAAGTTTCCACATCATTGGAGCCGTCCGGTTTCTTTCTGCAAAATCATACCTCAGGAAGATCGGTGCGTGGTCTGACCAAGTAATCAAACCAATAGTGGAATCCCTAACTGAATGTAATTGTTTATGAGGAATAAAGAAGGCATCGATTCTTGAGTATACTTTATGAAGGTTAGAGAAAAATGAATAGTCTCTTTCCTTCGGGTGTAATAATCGCCATACATCCACCATTTTTGCCTCTACCAGTTCTTTTGTGATCCCCTTTCTTATTTTAGGTTGTACTGATGATACCCCTGATGACGTATCTTCATTAGGAATTAACGGGACATTAAGGTCTCCTCCTAATATCAACTGCCCCTCTGTAAATGCTGTTAATTGTCTCATCATTTTTTAACAAATATATCTTGTTGTATATTGGGAGCATAGTAGGACGCCAATGTCACTACCATCCCTCCAATTGTTCCCTTTATAAAAAGATACCTTCCCTCCCTATCTATCAGTACATCTCTATAAACCCAAGACACTTTATTAGAGATTAGAATCGAAACACCCTTTGTTTTAGCCTCTGAATTAATTGCATGGTATACCACTGGGTACTCTCTGTTCCTCAGCATAAAGGGGTTGTTCTCTCTAAAGTGGGTTTCTTGAATGAAGGCAATATCAATATGCTGTCTCCTCAATTCCTGTAACAACATCCGTCGTTTCTCAGGGACATTCATTCCTCTTACGTTAAATGACATGATTAGCAACGATTCCATTTCTCCTGATCTCTATTTCCCTGAAAGGGCACCCCACTAAGCGGCTGGGTACCCTCCAAAAAGGGGGAACGAGAGAGGAGAAGGTAACAACAGCAAAAAAAGGGGAGAGAGAGAAAAAAAACAAAAAAAAAAAACCCAGTAATCCCTCTCTACTAGCCCCCTATCCCTGACCCTCCCCCTCCCGTCCTATCTATCTAAGAGCTCCCCGAAGATCTGTTATTGGCCCCCCGGAAGTTCCCGAAGCAATCCTGCTTTATTCACTCAATCACTAATCTCTCCTATTCCTTGAGTGTTTGTCCTATTTGGGGGCCGAGTTGAGCATCACTGGCCCAGGCCTGAGCATTCCAAGCAAACTTCCATCTGATTTTTCTCATCATTATACATTTTCACACATCATATCCTCCTTATAACTTGTATCTCCATAGAGCTCCAAAAAAGAGACGCCAGACACAAAAAAAAAAAAGAAGAAAACAAACGGTTCCATATAATGCCCTGAACCAACTACAGTAGGAGGAAGAGGTGGAGAGGAAAAGATTTAAAATTTATAATTAACCCAGCCTAGGAGAGGCGACCTCTATTCTATATTATTCCTCCGTTTCTCCATATTCTTATCCCCTCCCCCATTTGCCCGGTCCCCCCATCTCCCCCCTCTCTCTTCCTCCCTCCTCTCCCTCTCCTCCTCACTCCATACATTTCCAAATCTAAACATTTCACAATAAGTAAATATAGAGCTATGTAAAAAATAACAGTATCTTATAGAGTGAAGTCCACATGCCAGGAAGATTATATTACGGTATATATATATACACATATACACATACACACATACACTCATACATATCTATAAAGAGAAAATGCATTGCCTATATTTTACTATTTTACTTTATATTTCCCTTCTGTACCCACCTCTTCTCAAATAATTAATATAATATCTCCTATATCCACACCGCCACCCCCAAAAAAATAAAAAAAAAGGGGAGACCTCCTCCTCCCTCAAAAATTATTCCTAAGGAGGAAATACCTTCCCCCCTTCCCCCTCCCTGCGTTACGTGACCCCTTAAATTCCACCCTCCACGACCCCACCCCTCCCCCGCCCCCCAACCTGTGCTCTCTCTTTTCCATGTCTCACGTGTTATTACCCTACTCTTCCCTTATCCACGTGTTCTAAGGGAAAGCCTAATCACTCTGCTCTCGATTCTTCTATACAACCCCCATTCTACCCCCCCCCCAAAAAAAAGAAGGGGGATCACCTTCCCCCACACAAAAAAAAAGAAACCCTATAGTGCTCCCCCCACCCTGTATGTGCTAGCTGCCCCCCACCCTCCCTCCCCCCAAGACTCCATATCACTCCATATCACTGCATATTTCTAAATACCTTTTTTTTTTTAGGGGATGAACGTGGTGGTGTGTCCGAAACTCCAACTCCTCCATTCTCAAGTCCTAGTGCCAAAATACTTATTCAAGAAATAATGGAATGTAGTAGCGAAATGGCCATTATGAGGAACAGGATGAATGTGATTGAGCAAAAATATAAAAACATTATAGATATTTTGGGGCGAATAGTCTGAAGCCCCCCCCCCCTGTTATTTTGTATTTTTTGGCAACAAACATTTGCACTTGTTTTCCCACCAGCCAAAATTTGAAGATGCACACACAGTTGTAGTGAAGTAGTATAGTGGTTTCCAGTTGATAATTGATGTTTAGTTATTATATAAGTTATGTTCCCGCAGCATCACACTCAAGTTCTCCAGAGAGTGCACTTTATTGACTTCCAATACAGAACAAAGTTCAATACTTGGACAGATGACAACGAATCCAATCAGAGTATATATATATTTCAGAGTCCCACATCTCCTAGATCATATTCTAGACCTGTGCTTTCCTATCCATGCAGAGTATATCCTGTGCCTTCATATTCCTACAGAATATCTCCTATGCCTTCATATTCCTACAGAATATCTCCTATGTCTTCATATTCCTACAGAATATCTCCTATGCCTTCATATTCCTACAGATTATCTCAAGACTAGACTGAATATCAGCTTATATGGCTTATCCATTGAATGACTGAGCCATTTGATTGGCTTACTTTGATCTACACTCTGTCATTCAGGATGACAGAGAATGACCCCCTACCTAGCCGGAGATGACCACAGCCATCATTTGCATTCTTGCATAATAACATCAACAAGCTCTCTTTTGACACACGCAATTAGATTACAGATACGAAAGGTGGCCTGAACACCGTTTTGAATAGACTCATCCTGGATTCTTGCATATTGACATAAACAAGTCCCCTTGATATGTGTAGTAAATCCTGTTTGGCCCTTTGGTCAACAAACACCCTTTGAAATGTCAGTGTTCAATTCAGTTAACAGGCCACCTCACACACCTAGGTAGGCTTGCATAAGATTAGCACATCAGTCATTATCTGTCCCCTTGATATGTGTAATCCAGTTGACTCTGACAACTGAATTATCAACTGAAATCTGGCCTGGTCAATACTGTACTCACATATAAACACATATATATATATATATATATATATATATATAGACACACATATACATATATATCTAATAACACAATGTCCCACATAAATCAGCCAACATATTACAACATATACCCCCACTTGGATCGGTTCGAATCAGAATCGATTCACAACCAAACTGCTCAGACATCCCTGGCTCTTAAGATTGACGCCATCTCTAGGCTTTCCTTATTTTTCTGTATTTCTCTTAGTTGTCTTCTACCACAGCAGTATAAACCAAACAAAAAACATATTAATATAAATTGAATAAGCACAAAAATTAGGGAAAGAGTTCTCAATAGCGGGTGAGTAAAAGTGTTATTGGGTATGCTCCACTAAGGTTCCTGAAATTCTTTAGCAATTTTATTAGAACTGATGAGGTTCTCCTTCACCAGTTCTTGTAATTCTTTAATTTTCCTACTATCCCTCTTAAATAATGTATCCAATTCAACTGTAAGTGGTGGTATTTTCCTAAATAAAGGAGAAATCATAGAGTCCCATTTGCCAAGATTGGTTTGCTCAATGTCCATAGATACTTGATTCATCTGGATATTAGCTTGAATATCTTCCTCTCCAATTGTTAACAGTCCATCTGTGAGGTTCACACACCAGCCTGTGATAGGTGTCCGGCACTGAACTTGTTTCTGCCTAGTGAATAAAGGGACCCTTAATACACAGACCCTTGAGTCTTCTCCATGAATTATTCTCTTCCAGGCTGGTTCAAATTTTTGCAATTGAACCAGGCAGTTTCCAAAGTGTGTAGCAGCACAGCCATCTATTTACTCCAGCCGCTCAAAAGAACAGGAACAAAGCCAGGCCTGGGCACGTCTGGTACAGCAGTTGGGGTCCATGGTTTTCCACACTTGGTTATCCTTGACGACGAGTCTGCTTTGTGGTAGCAGTTGTTTCAGTATATTAGTGCCATTTCTCACCTCCACTTCACCAAGAATGATCATCTTGTATACGGGTAAGGGGGTTGTTGACCATGTAGGGATGTCGACGGTCAGAGGTATTTCCTGCTTTCCAATGCGATGTTTATTGCACAGAGTGTCCAGACTCCATACTTTAGCAAGGGCAAAGCTCCTACAAGTAACACCACTGTCTTTGATAAGATTGAATAATAAAGTTGAGTTCAGTATCCTTGGCCATTCTCCTTGTTTGATTTCTTGAAGCCCTAGGCTTAGGTGTTCGCTCAGCAAGTTTCCTATGATACCACAAACTATAGACTTGGATACATCATTGGTTTGAAGTGTTTTATTCAGTGCACTCACCGACGCTTGAATGTTCTGCAAATCTGCAGCGATGGTGTGAATGTTCTGAATATCTATTTTCATTTCAGCTAGAGCGTCTTCCCCCTTTAAGCAGTATCTGCTGTAATCCACCCACAAAATTTTGTTCTCTTATATTTAGACTCTCTATATCAACCCTATTCCAAATTGAACTACCCAAACTGAGGCCTGATATGATATCAGTACCCAGATCCCTCTTTGAAACTTTCTTAAAATGAATCCCTTGTGTAGCATCCCAAAATAAGTTTATATGCGTTTGAAAGACCGTTTTAAACCATAATCCCATTGATTTTGGGCAACTCTCTGGAATGTTAAATGATGTAAAATTCAACAATAATGGTAATGATAAATATGAAACATCGCTATACACTAAAGTTTGAGTCCATTCAAGGAAAAGTCCATGTTCTGGCCATTGTAAAATTGTAGGACAGTCTCTAGCATTTGTGACCATTATATTTAGGATTTTTGAATAGACTCCATCCTTCACATCATGAGGACTACAGGATATAATACCCTCCTTAAATATTGTAAAATTCCTTTCTAAAGTCATTTGCATTTGTGGCCCATTCTTTGTCTCCACTAATATATTTGTATTTCTGTGACGATCGCTTCCTTCTGGGTAAGTCCAAATCACATATTCCACAAAGTAATCAGATTTTGGCATCATGATCTCACATTCAATGACTATCCACCCCCCGACTATGCCCTTTACAGTATCCCCATGTATCTGGATGCCTTCTGAGTTCTCTAAAACAGTAAGTTCTGTAGTATGATCCACTATACTTCTTTTATTTCGATCAGATTTCCCCAATGGTAAGCATTTGAATTCTTTAACTTGACACATTTCCACTCTGATGTTTGTGATGCAAAGTAGTAGAGTGATTGACGCTGTTATCAACACGTATGCTAATAGAGGCTTGTATTTGTCCAGGGGGGATGTCTTCATTTTGGTGTAGTCTTCTGACATTCGCATTCCTCCTGGGTAGGGATGAGCTTCGTGTTCGAGTCGAACATCGGCTGTTCGATGAAGATCGAACGATTTGGGCCGTTCGCGCCAAATTCGAGTGACGCGAACGGCCCACAATGCACTACGCCATCGCAGTGTCATCCAGGCGCTGTGATTGGCCAAGCATGCACTGTGACCCCGCATACTTGGCCAATCACAGCGCCGGCAGCGAGGAGAGCAATGATTGGCCACAGGCAGGATGCCTGTGGCCAATTATTGCTGAGGGTGTTTAGTACACGCCCCACACTATAAAAGGCCGCCAGCACGGCGGCCTAGTGTAGTGTGTTCCGGAGCAGGGAAAGAGCAGCATAGGCAGGGACAGTGACATTTATTTCTTTCTTGCTTAACCTGGATTCCTTTAGTTTAGGGAAAGAGAAGGATAGGTAGGGAGAGTGTCAGTGTGTTTTGTGCTTGTGCTATAGTGTGCTTTAAAAAAACATTTTTTCTAGGGACAGAAAACTCTAGGTAGGGAGAGTGTCAGTTTCTTTCACTGTGCAAGTCCTTGTTTCTAGGGACAGGGAAGGACAGTGAGTGAATTCTCCTTGTGCTATAGTGTGCTTAAAAAAAACATTTTTTCTAGGGACAGAAAACTCTAGGTAGGGAGAGTGTCAGTTTCTTTCACTGTGCAAGTCCTTGTTTCTAGGGACAGGGAAGGACAGTGAGTGAATTCTCCTTGTGCTATAGTGTACTTAAAAAAAACATTTTTTCTAGGGACAGAAAACTCTAGGTAGGGAGAGTGTCAGTTTCTTTCACTGTGCAAGTCCTTGTTTCTAGGGACAGGGAAGGACAGTGAGTGAATTCTCCTTGTGCTATAGTGTGCTTAAAAAAAACATTTTTTCTAGGGACAGAAAACTCTAGGTAGGGAGAGTGTCAGTTTCTTTCACTGTGCAAGTCCTTGTTTCTAGGGACAGGGAAGGACAGTGAGTGAATTCTCCTTGTGCTATAGTGTGCTTTAAAAAAACATTTTTTCTAGGGACAGAAAACTCTAGGTAGGGAGAGTGTCAGTTTCTTTCACTGTGCAAGTCCTTGTTTCTAGGGACAGGGAAGGAAAGTGAGGGGAATTCTCCTTGTGCTATAGTGTGCTAAAGCATTCCTCATCAACCATCTTTGAAATCCTTGTTTTTTGGACAGTCAGGGAAATTGTCGTTGTGCTATTCTGTGCAAAAGCAATCATCCTCAACCATATTTAGAAATCCTTAAGTAAAGGGACAGAGAAGGACACCTGAAGGTAGCCCTTATTGCTTTTTTCCCATCTCCCTGCAGGCCATCTATTAGAATGTCTGGAAGGCAAACAAGGAGAGGCAGACAGTCAGGAGGCAATAAAAGAGGGCAAGCAGGCTCTGTGTCTGGGGGCAACAGTGCTGGTCGTGGACGCGGTGCATTGTCATCAGCACATGGCCATGGGACACGCTTGTCCTTCTTTTCGGCAGCTGGACATGTTGAGCCACATCATGCCGAAGACTTGGTAGAGTGGATGACCAAGCCCTCCTCCTCCTCCTCATCCTCTCTCACCCAGGCTCAGGGTACTGGCAAAGCAGCTGCCAAAGCGTCCTCTTCCCTGGTATCAATGTCAGACTCATCATCAGTCACTCCTTCCCTAGACCCACCATGTCCTCCTCCTGAGGAGTCCCCCGAACTGTTTGAGCACAGTGTTGGGTACATGCTCCAGGAGGATGCCCAGCGTTTCAAAGGGTCTGATGATGAAACCCAGCTACAGGAAGGCAGTAGGGTGAGAGCAGACAGAGGGGATGCTCAAGAAGGACACCAATCTGGCAGTCATGTTCCAGCAGCTGCAGCATACTGCCAGATTGGCTCCAGTGATGAGGAGGGAGGGGATGATGAGGTCACTGACTCCACGTGGGTGCCTAATAGGAGAGAGGAGGAGGATGAGGAGGAGGCACATCTCCAACGAGGCAGGATGCCCTTTGGTGGCCAGCGTAAGGGCAGTACACCGACGGAATCACACTGCAGAGCTCCGCCTGTGCAGGGCGCTGCCTCTGCCCGTCATTCAAAAAGTTCCTTGGTGTGGGCCTTTTTTGAGGCTAGTGCATCAGATCGCACAGCTGCTGTTTGCAACATATGTCTCAAGCGTATATCGCGTGGCCAAAACATCAGCCGCTTGGGTACCACATGCCTGACCAGACATATGTTGACCTGCAATGCAGCTCGTTGGCAAGCCTACCTCAAAGACCCACACCAAAGAACAAAGCGGACCTCTCCTTGCACCGCATCAGCTGGGATCTCCAACCCCACTATAACTTCAGTCCTCTCTGAAACATGCACTGAGAGGAATGAAGGTGTAGAATTAGGTGTGTCACAGCCAAGTACTTGCGGCCACTCTGCTAGCAGTACACCGACGTCCGATTCTAGCAGGCAAATTTCCCTGCCCCAGCTGCTGGACCGTCGAAAGAAGTTCACTCCCAGCCATCCACATGCCCAGCAGTTGAATGCTAGCTTGGCTAAATTGCTAGCGCTTCAACTGCTGCCTTTTCAGTTGGTAGACTCGGCCCCCTTCCGTGAGTTTGTGCAATGTGCGGTTCCTCAGTGGCAGGTTCCCAAACGCCACTTTTTCTCACGGAAGGCTATTCCGGCTCTCTACCGGCATGTGGAAGGCAATGTCTTGGCCTCGCTGGACAGGGCGGTCAGCGGTAAGGTGCATATTACCGCTGACTCATGGTCCAGCAGGCATGGACAGGGACGTTACCTTTCTTTCACGGCCCATTGGGTCACTCTTTTGGCAGCTGGGAAGGATGCAGGACAAGGTGCAGTAGTGTTGGAGGTTGTCCCACCGCCACGCCTCCAAAATGCTACTACTGGTTGTGACACACCTCTCTCCTCCACCCCCTCCTCTTCTTCTTCCTCCATGGCCTCTTCCTGTGGTTTGTCCTATGAACCAGCGGTGCTCCGTAGCCGTTCACGGGGCTACGCAAGTACGCAGGCAAAAAGATGCCATGCCGTGCTTGCGCTGGTGTGTTTGGGGGACAGAAGCCACACTGGGGCAGAGGTCCTGTCTGCTCTGCAGGGCCAGGCCGAGAGGTGGTTGACGCCACGCCAGCTTAAGCCAGGAATGGTGGTTTGCGACAATGGCACCAACCTCCTCTCCGCCCTTCGACAGGGACAACTGACCCATGTGCCCTGTGTGGCTCACGTCCTTAACCTGGTGGTGCAGCGGTTCTTGGGCAGGGACAAGAACTTCCCACCCAGGGAAGTGTACAGGGAAGAGCAGAAGGTGATTTCCTGGCTTCAAGCTGCTCTTCCAGAAGTTGCAGTTTGATGGAGTACCACAGCTTGGGATGTTGTATGTTGTATGTCTTCGGCTGCTGCTCCTGATTTCATTATGTTGTTTATCTTATTGTTCATCATACTCATGTCTGCCTTTGGGGTCCAATGTCTTCATATTTTCCGCTAATTTTCCAATTGTTGCCCTTCGTGTTTATGGATTTATTTTGCCAGAATAAATGGAGATTTAATTTCAGCCAAAATACTTGCCTGATGTGTTTTTATTGTGAGTAGCAATAAGATATCATAAATACAATGTGTAATTAATAACAAGGGACACCAACCTCCATGAGGGAAAAATAAAAGAAACATATGTTGGTGTGACAAATTGACACCCAAAAACAGAAATAAATAAATGGATTGTAAAACATTTTTTACATTAGTGAGGTCTGGCTTTAATAATTAATCAAATTATTCAGAAGATCACAAGAAACAAGAAAGACAGAAGTTTGTCAGAACTCTGGATAAATATCTGCAGCAAAAAAGACATTTTAAAAACCATTCTAAAGGAAAAAACAATGTGCTGCATTAAACGAGGCAAGAACTTACAGAATGACGAATGTGCTCTCTCCATTAGGAACGATAGTTTTACCAGAACGAGCGCTCCCATCTCCTAATTCAGTCTGAGCATGCGTGGGTTTTTTATCCGATGGACTTGCCCATAGACGATCGGAATTTGCTATCGGTTTTGGATCCATCGGAAAAATTTAAAACATGTTCTATTTTTTAAAACCGATGGAAAAAAGACCGATGGGTCCCATACACGATCGGTTTGTCCGATGATAAAAATCCATCGGACGGTTTTCATCTGTAAAACCGATCGTGTGTACAGGGCTTCACTCTTCTCATGAGAAAAGTCCATGGATGTCTTTAATTAAAAGTTGAGTGTTTGTCATTGTTTTATGGTGGTTGTCTTGTCATCATGTTTTTGTGTGATAATGGCCAGATTTTTTATTTTGTGTATTTTTTTTTAATTTATGGTTAATTATTTGTTTATTCATTTATTTTATTTCTGTTTTGTTCAGGTGGAAAAATTGTTAGGTTTAGTCCACCCGAATAGGGGGTCATTGGTTATGCCCTCAATTAGTAGCTGAATACATTTTGTTTTAGACAAGAGCTGGTAGGAAGCCATTTTAGCTGCCGGAGTTGTTGTCGTTTTTTTTCTTTTCATTTAGGTGGAAAAAGTTCCAAAAGGTTTAAGCTTTGTCCACCTAAAAGGGGGTTAGTGCATAGGAATTAAGGTATAGATAAATGCATTGTTTTTAGTGTTTAAATTGAGATTTTTGAGAAGCAACGTTCACGTTAATTATTTTTAATTTTTGCTCATACCATGGGGATCCATTTTAGAGTGGTTTAATTCTAAAGGAATCATGGTTGTTTTGATAATTTGTTCAGAGTTTCAGAAGCCAGGAATAATAGGTTCCTAGGTTTCAAGGAAGGAACTATAAGTAAACATAGCAAGCGAGCAGATATTATGGATAAGAATTCCGATCGGATAAAAAACCCACGCATGCTCAGACTGAATTAGGAGACGGGAGCGCTCGTTCTGGTAAAACTAGCATTCCTAATGAAGAGAGCACATTCGTCCTTCTGCAAATTATTGCCTCGTTTAATGCAGCGCATTGTTTTCTTCTTTAGAATGGTATTTTAAATGGTTTTTTTGCTGCAGATCTTTATCCCGAGTTCTGACAAACGTATTTCTTTATTGTTTCTTGTGATCTCATGAATAATTTGATCTATACTTAAAGCCAGACCTCACTAATTTTAAAATGATTTAGAATCCATATATTATTATTTTTATTTTATTTTTCCTTGTGGCCTTTTTTTTTGGTGTCAAGTTCTCCTAACAACATATGTTTATTTTATTTTTCCCTCAAGGAGGTTGGTGTCCCTTGTTAATTACACATTGTATTTATGAAATGTTCTTGCTACTCACACAATAAAAACACATCAGGCAAGTATTTTTGCTGAAATCAAATCTCTATTTATTCTGGCCAAACAAAAAATAAACCCGAAGGGCAACAATTTGAAAATTAGCGGAATATATGAAGACTTTGGACCCCAAAGGCAGACATTACTATGATGAACAATAAAATAAACAACATAAGGAAATCAGGAGCAGCAGCTGAAGACATACATCATCCCAAGCTGTGGTACTCCTACAAACTGCAACTTCTGGAAGAGCAGCTTGAAGCCAGGGAATTACCTTCTGCTCTTCCCTGTAGCCTTCCCTCCACGCTTCTCTGCAGCGTTCCTTCCACGGCCCCGTCCACGCACCCTTGCAGGCTGTGCCACTGTCGGTGGTAATGTGGCAGGAGGAGGAGGAGGAGGAGAAGGAGGAGAAGGATGGGCCAGATGGCAGAGATGAGTGGCCTCTGTCAGCTGCCCCCTCCCCCCCGTGTGAATGGCCGTGTATATAAGATGCTCACAGAGGGCACGTTGTCCTTTTTGGGACAACTTTTTGGCCAGGTAGGCACTAAAGCCCTCAACAGGGTTGAGGGGGGCCCTCATGATGGCAGCAGCATCACGTATTATCTGAAGTGACTCCTCCTCCACCGGTGTCATCCGCCGATGTTTTTTCGGTCTGACGTGGAGGGGAGCCACTTGTGACTATGTGCTGCCACTAGGCCTGGGGACCTGTTGAGTGCCACTTGGCCCTGCCTCCTCCTGGCTGGCGCTCACCCCTGCCTCCTCCTGCCTGCCACATTCCTGCGCCTCTTCCTCCTGGCTGACCTCATCCTATGTAGAAAAAAGGGACATAGTTTGATATTTTGTTGAATCAATCACACACAATTTTTATCTCATGACTGTTGCAATTTAAATGTTCAATAAATTGAAAAGACTTTCATTCTGACCCCGTTTTTTTTAGATACTGTACCAATCATTTCTGGCCACTTTTTAAAAAATCTTTTTTTTTTTTTTAAAACCTTTTTTTTTTTTTTGGGTTAATTTTTTCATGAGTGAAGAATAAATCTCGTTCACAATAGTACATTGAGGCCAATACATATGTTTGAAAATACTATACCTGGCTGAAGATGCGCAGATCCGGCTCTTCGAGCTCAAGTGGCTCCTCCTCCCCCTCTGCAGGGGTGGAGGGAAGGGTGGAAGGAACGCTGGAGGGAAGGGTGGAAGGAACGCTGGAGGGAAGGGTGGAAGAAAGGGTTGAGGGAAGGCTGGAAAGTGATTCCCTGGCCTCAATCTGGTCTTCCAGAAATTGCAGATGCTTGTAGTACCACAGCTTGGGCTGAAGTACTTCGTCTGCTGCTGCTTCTGATCTCATAGAAGCGCGGACTGCTGTGTAGCTTTTTTTGTAAGCATTCCGCATGTTGTTTATCTTATTGTTCATCATAGTGTAGTCAGCCTCAGGGACCCAAGTCTTCATATATTCCGCTAATTGGTTAATTGTTGCCCGACGTACACCACTCTTGTGGTAAGAAGGATGTTGGAGCTCCCACAGGTTGCGCAATTGTTTGTATTTCTCAATGCTGCAGGCCCAAGTTTCATTCTTACCTTATTTGTTTTTTTTCGTCACTTCCGGTCGTTCTTACTCCGCGCAACCATAACCTCGTTTCCCAATTATATACCCTGCGCATGCGTGTAACTCCGCCCGCGTCGCCCACCCATGACGTTCTTTTTCTGCATTTCCCCGCCCCTTCTCGTTCGGCGCACAGTGGGAGACGACGACATGTCGGTGACAGAGGTGCGTGCTTTATTAGTAAGTACCGACGAGGAGGGAACGTCCCGATCCAGGAATAAAAGATACAAGGCGACTAATATGTCATTTGCTGAGATGGCGGAGATGGTTGACATCCTGCGGAGGAAGGATTACGATGGGAAGCATGGGCCATACGACACCGCTAATCTCCGGAAGTCTCAAATACTGGACAAAGTGGCGAGGAGTCTCTATCAGAAATTTGGGGTCAGGAGATCCAAGGAGCAGCTCCGTAAAAGGTGGTCTGACCTGAAGCTGAGGGAGCCGGAGCAGTATAGGAAGCTTAAAAAAAGCCTTGAAAAAAGTAAGTTTATTTCCTGTGTTATTTCAGATTGTAATATTTATTCTTGCATGTTTTGCTACATGTGCTTGGATTGTCTGGTTTCACATTGTAAAATGTCAACTTTTATGTTAAGTTGAGTGTCCACTTCTTTGGTAATGTTTCGTAGTAAACAACGATCCTCTTAAAAAGAACATGTTTTGCACATATACACGTAAACCACATGTGGTCATGCATATTTTAATGAAAACAATGTTTATAAACATTGTGGGCTAGATGATGTGTTGTAATTAAATAGAAGGTGAAATGATAAACTGGATTCTGGGTAAAGGAGAGGACACTCAAGCAGCTGGTTCCACAGCTTTTAACTCATGAGCACTATAGTGTGGGCCACCTGAACAACCTTTTTAGGGTGTCAGACACAGGTGCTCCAGTGGATACCTTGGGGTGTCTCCATGTGTGTTATTTTGGTGCAAAAATAAAAGTATTCCTGCTTTGTTGAATTCAAAAAATCTCATGTATTCATCTTGGAACTCAGCCAAAACTAACAATTGGACCCCACTGCCAAGCAATGTTTACACCTTTTGTTTGTTTCATTCTCATAGGGGAGAGGAGACTGGGAGGACACCAATGTGAGGAGCCTAGGAAGCACAGACCACATAAAGAAAACCAAGATCCAAAAGCACCCCAAGATCAGCATGTGGAGAAAGCGGAGGTGGAGGAAGCGGAGATGGAGGAAGCGGAGATGGAGGAAGGAGAGGTGGAGGAAGGGGAGGTGGAGCTTATCACAACAACAGGTCAGTGTCTGTCACCACAACTTCAAGGTAAAAACAGATGTAGGCCTGCATATTTCTTTTTTTTTCAATTTCTTTATTTAAAATTTTTTCAAATTATACAGGATATTCCATCTCATATACATGCACATAAATGGTTAAGTCATTCTTACATAATCTACACATAGATTCTTATATCTCTCATTACCATAGTTCGATTGATACTCTAATTTGCTTCCCACAAAATATTCTATACTCAGGGCCAAATAGAACCTTATGATTCTTATTCTAATTCCCCATACACTCCGATACTGATGGGAAACAAATAGAGTAAAAAATAATGAACTAAAAGAAGAAAGCAAAAAGAGGCTTTAAGAGGAATCGGGGACAAAGAGCAGTATTTGCTCCATTCCTCCCCTCTTCCTACAGCCTGGGGCGACGCTCCCCCCAGGTTCCATCTTCATAATCCTTATATCAAAATACTCAGTCCCCTCCTTCCTATTTACCATTCCCTTTAACTCTCCTTCCTGTTTTCCTACCCACCCCCCAGCCCCCACCCCCCCCCCAAAAAATAAATACTTCAGCCCCTGATCTGGCCATCTAAATTTATAACTTAACCTTATTGCTTCCATCTGCTTCTTCGGGATTGCTACCATCAAGGCTTCTGATTTTACACAGTTTATCTTAAAATATGAGAGTTTGCCATACAGCTCAATTTCCTTAAACAAATTAGGGAGGGACACAGTCGGGTTTATCATTGAAAATAGCATATCGTCTGCATATGCTGCGACTTTATGCTGTGATCCCCCTATTTCAATTCCCGTAATATCCTTATTTGCCGTATTCTGCACAAAAAAGGCTCCAAAGTCAATACAAATATCAAAGGAGACAGTGGACAGCCCTGTCTTGTCCCATTTGATATCTCAAAAAGTGGGGACACCACTTCGTTGACTTTCACTTGGGCTGTAGGTCCTTTATACATGCTAGCAATCCAATTAGTCATTTTCTCTCCAATTTTTATATGTCGTAGGACCGCAAACATAAACCCCCATCCCACCCGATCAAAGGCCTTCTCCGCGTCTGTTCCAAGAAAGACGCAGGGGGTCTTAGTCAAGTTTGCTATATGTATCAAATTCACTGCCTTGATGGTATTGTCCCTTGCTTCTCTTGTTGGTATGAAGCCAACTTGGTCTTGGTGGATCAAACAGGGGAGTTGTTGTTGTAATCTCAAGGCTATTATCTTGCTAAATACTTTTAAATCAGCATTGAGCAGAGATATTGGCCTATAACTGCTGCATTGCTTTGGGTCCTTGCCTTCTTTTGGTAATACTGATATCATGGCTTTAACAGTCTCTGAATGGAAGGGGGTTGTTTCTCCTAGTTCATTGAACATTCTGACCATAAAAGGTCCTAACTCAGAAAGAAATGTCTTATAGTATTGGGCCGTATACCCGTCTGGCCCTGGTGCTTTCCCTATCTTTGACTCTCTTACTGCGTTTTGGACTTCTTCCAATGTTATTGGCGACTGCAACTTCTCACTAACCTCTATTGCTAGACTCGGCATACCACTCGATGTTACATATTCCTCCATCTCAGCCTGATCTGGTTCTCTCAATCTTAAGTTGTACAATGAGGAGTAGTAGTCGCCAAATTCCTCCGCTATTTGTCGTGGTAACTGCACTTCTGTTCCATCTTTTTTTTTAACCGAAGATATGTATGTCCTTGTCTGTATTTCGCGTAAGGCCCTTGCTAATTGTCTTCCACACTTATTGCCTGATTCGTAGCTACTTTTACATCCGATCTGTAATGCCATTTTTGCTCTATACTGTAATAGTTCATTCGTTTGTCCGCGCGTTTTCAATAATTCCCGTTCTACTTCTGTAGTCTGAGCATGTTTATGTTGCACCTCTAATCTTTGAATTTTTTCTAGTAAACCTTTTAATTTAGCTTCCCTCTCTTTCTTAATCCTTGCTCCATGTATAATCAATACCCCTCTTATTACAGCCTTATGAGTTTCCCAAATTACTCCTAATGAACTTTCTGAGTTATCATTCGCCCGAAAGAACCAGCCCATCTCCTTTCTAATATCCTCCGTTACCTTTGGGTCCTGCAACAGACTTTCATTAAGTTTCCACATCATCGGAGCCGTCCGGTTTCTTTCTGCAAAATCATACCTCAGGAAGATCGGTGCGTGGTCTGACCAAGTAATCAAACCAATAGTGGAATCCCTAACTGAATGTAATTGTTTATGAGGAATAAAGAAGGCATCGATTCTTGAGTATACTTTATGAAGGTTAGAGAAAAATGAATAGTCTCTTTCCTTCGGGTGTAATAATCGCCATACATCCACCATTTTTGCCTCTACCAGTTCTTTTGTGATCCCCTTTCTTATTTTAGGTTGTACTGATGATACCCCTGATGACGTATCTTCATTAGGAATTAACGGGACATTAAGGTCTCCTCCTAATATCAACTGCCCCTCTGTAAATGCTGTTAATTGTCTCATCATTTTTTAACAAATATATCTTGTTGTATATTGGGAGCATAGTAGGACGCCAATGTCACTACCATCCCTCCAATTGTTCCCTTTATAAAAAGATACCTTCCCTCCCTATCTATCAGTACATCTCTATAAACCCAAGACACTTTATTAGAGATTAGAATCGAAACACCCTTTGTTTTAGCCTCTGAATTAATTGCATGGTATACCACTGGGTACTCTCTGTTCCTCAGCATAAAGGGGTTGTTCTCTCTAAAGTGGGTTTCTTGAATGAAGGCAATATCAATATGCTGTCTCCTCAATTCCTGTAACAACATCCGTCGTTTCTCAGGGACATTCATTCCTCTTACGTTAAATGACATGATTAGCAACGATTCCATTTCTCCTGATCTCTATTTCCCTGAAAGGGCACCCCACTAAGCGGCTGGGTACCCTCCAAAAAGGGGGAACGAGAGAGGAGAAGGTAACAACAGCAAAAAAAGGGGAGAGAGAGAAAAAAAACAAAAAAAAAAACCCAGTAATCCCTCTCTACTAGCCCCCTATCCCTGACCCTCCCCCTCCCATCCTATCTATCTAAGAGCTCCCCGAAGATCTGTTATTGGCCCCCCGGAAGTTCCCGAAGCAATCCTGCTTTATTCACTCAATCACTAATCTCTCCTATTCCTTGAGTGTTTGTCCTATTTGGGGGCCGAGTTGAGCATCACTGGCCCAGGCCTGAGCATTCCAAGCAAACTTCCATCTGATTTTTCTCATCATTATACATTTTCACACATCATATCCTCCTTATAACTTGTATCTCCATAGAGCTCCAAAAAAGAGACGCCAGACACAAAAAAAAAAAAGAAGAAAACAAACGGTTCCATATAATGCCCTGAACCAACTACAGTAGGAGGAAGAGGTGGAGAGGAAAAGATTTAAAATTTATAATTAACCCAGCCTAGGAGAGGCGACCTCTATTCTATATTATTCCTCCGTTTCTCCATATTCTTATCCCCTCCCCCATTTGCCCGGTCCCCCCATCTCCCCCCTCTCTCTTCCTCCCTCCTCTCCCTCTCCTCCTCACTCCATACATTTCCAAATCTAAACATTTCACAATAAGTAAATATAGAGCTATGTAAAAAATAACAGTATCTTATAGAGTGAAGTCCACATGCCAGGAAGATTATATTACGGTATATATATATATATATATATATATATACATATACACATACACACATACACTCATACATATCTATAAAGAGAAAATGCATTGCCTATATTTTACTATTTTACTTTATATTTCCCTTCTGTACCCACCTCTTCTCAAATAATTAATATAATATCTCCTATATCCACACCGCCACCCCCAAAAAAATAAAAAAAAAGGGGAGACCTCCTCCTCCCTCAAAAATTATTCCTAAGGAGGAAATACCTTCCCCCCCTTCCCCCTCCCTGCGTTACGTGACCCCTTAAATTCCACCCTCCACGACCCCACCCCTCCCCCGCCCCCCAACCTGTGCTCTCTCTTTTCCATGTCTCACGTGTTATTACCCTACTCTTCCCTTATCCACGTGTTCTAAGGGAAAGCCTAATCACTCTGCTCTCGATTCTTCTATACAACCCCCATTCTACCCCCCCCCAAAAAAAAGAAGGGGGATCACCTTCCCCCACACAAAAAAAAAGAAACCCTATAGTGCTCCCCCCACCCTGTATGTGCTAGCTGCCCCCCACCCTCCCTCCCCCCAAGACTCCATATCACTCCATATCACTGCATATTTCTAAATACCTTTTTTTTTTTAGGGGATGAACGTGGTGGTGTGTCCGAAACTCCAACTCCTCCATTCTCAAGTCCTAGTGCCAAAATACTTATTCAAGAAATAATGGAATGTAGTAGCGAAATGGCCATTATGAGGAACAGGATGAATGTGATTGAGCAAAAATATAAAAACATTATAGATATTTTGGGGCGAATAGTCTGAAGCCCCCCCCCCCCCCTGTTATTTTGTATTTTTTGGCAACAAACATTTGCACTTGTTTTCCCACCAGCCAAAATTTGAAGATGCACACACAGTTGTAGTGAAGTAGTATAGTGGTTTCCAGTTGATAATTGATGTTTAGTTATTATATAAGTTATGTTCCCGCAGCATCACACTCAAGTTCTCCAGAGAGTGCACTTTATTGACTTCCAATACAGAACAAAGTTCAATACTTGGACAGATGACAACGAATCCAATCAGAGTATATATATATTTCAGAGTCCCACATCTCCTAGATCATATTCTAGACCTGTGCTTTCCTATCCATGCAGAGTATATCCTGTGCCTTCATATTCCTACAGAATATCTCCTATGCCTTCATATTCCTACAGAATATCTCCTATGTCTTCATATTCCTACAGAATATCTCCTATGCCTTCATATTCCTACAGATTATCTCAAGACTAGACTGAATATCAGCTTATATGGCTTATCCATTGAATGACTGAGCCATTTGATTGGCTTACTTTGATCTACACTCTGTCATTCAGGATGACAGAGAATGACCCCCTACCTAGCCGGAGACGACCACAGCCATCATTTGCATTCTTGCATAATAACATCAACAAGCTCTCTTTTGACACACGCAATTAGATTACAGATACGAAAGGTGGCCTGAACACCGTTTTGAATAGACTCATCCTGGATTCTTGCATATTGACATAAACAAGTCCCCTTGATATGTGTAGTAAATCCTGTTTGGCCCTTTGGTCAACAAACACCCTTTGAAATGTCAGTGTTCAATTCAGTTAACAGGCCACCTCACACACCTAGGTAGGCTTGCATAAGATTAGCACATCAGTCATTATCTGTCCCCTTGATATGTGTAATCCAGTTGACTCTGACAACTGAATTATCAACTGAAATCTGGCCTGGTCAATACTGTACTCACATATAAACACATATATATATATATATATATATATATATATATATATAGACACACATATACATATATATCTAATAACACAATGTCCCACATAAATCAGCCAACATATTACAACATATACCCCCACTTGGATCGGTTCGAATCAGAATCGATTCACAACCAAACTGCTCAGACATCCCTGGCTCTTAAGATTGACGCCATCTCTAGGCTTTCCTTATTTTTCTGTATTTCTCTTAGTTGTCTTCTACCACAGCAGTATAAACCAAACAAAAAACATATTAATATAAATTGAATAAGCACAAAAATTAGGGAAAGAGTTCTCAATAGCGGGTGAGTAAAAGTGTTATTGGGTATGCTCCACTAAGGTTCCTGAAATTCTTTAGCAATTTTATTAGAACTGATGAGGTTCTCCTTCACCAGTTCTTGTAATTCTTTAATTTTCCTACTATCCCTCTTAAATAATGTATCCAATTCAACTGTAAGTGGTGGTATTTTCTTAAATAAAGGAGAAATCATAGAGTCCCATTTGCCAAGATTGGTTTGCTCAATGTCCATAGATACTTGATTCATCTGGATATTAGCTTGAATATCTTCCTCTCCAATTGTTAACAGTCCATCTGTGAGGTTCACACACCAGCCTGTGATAGGTGTCCGGCACTGAACTTGTTTCTGCCTAGTGAATAAAGGGACCCTTAATACACAGACCCTTGAGTCTTCTCCATGAATTATTCTCTTCCAGGCTGGTTCAAATTTTTGCAATTGAACCAGGCAGTTTCCAAAGTGTGTAGCAGCACAGCCATCTATTTACTCCAGCCGCTCAAAAGAACAGGAACAAAGCCAGGCCTGGGCACGTCTGGTACAGCAGTTGGGGTCCATGGTTTTCCACACTTGGTTATCCTTGACGACGAGTCTGCTTTGTGGTAGCAGTTGTTTCAGTATATTAGTGCCATTTCTCACCTCCACTTCACCAAGAATGATCATCTTGTATACGGGTAAGGGGGTTGTTGACCATGTAGGGATGTCGACGGTCAGAGGTATTTCCTGCTTTCCAATGCGATGTTTATTGCACAGAGTGTCCAGACTCCATACTTTAGCAAGGGCAAAGCTCCTACAAGTAACACCACTGTCTTTGATAAGATTGAATAATAAAGTTGAGTTCAGTATCCTTGGCCATTCTCCTTGTTTGATTTCTTGAAGCCCTAGGCTTAGGTGTTCGCTCAGCAAGTTTCCTATGATACCACAAACTATAGACTTGGATACATCATTGGTTTGAAGTGTTTTATTCAGTGCACTCACCGACGCTTGAATGTTCTGCAAATCTGCAGCGATGGTGTGAATGTTCTGAATATCTATTTTCATTTCAGCTAGAGCGTCTTCCCCCTTTAAGCAGTATCTGCTGTAATCCACCCACAAAATTTTGTTCTCTTATATTTAGACTCTCTATATCAACCCTATTCCAAATTGAACTACCCAAACTGAGGCCTGATATGATATCAGTACCCAGATCCCTCTTTGAAACTTTCTTAAAATGAATCCCTTGTGTAGCATCCCAAAATAAGTTTATATGCGTTTGAAAGACCGTTTTAAACCATAATCCCATTGATTTTGGGCAACTCTCTGGAATGTTAAATGATGTAAAATTCAACAATAATGGTAATGATAAATATGAAACATCGCTATACACTAAAGTTTGAGTCCATTCAAGGAAAAGTCCATGTTCTGGCCATTGTAAAATTGTAGGACAGTCTCTAGCATTTGTGACCATTATATTTAGGATTTTTGAATAGACTCCATCCTTCACATCATGAGGACTACAGGATATAATACCCTCCTTAAATATTGTAAAATTCCTTTCTAAAGTCATTTGCATTTGTGGCCCATTCTTTGTCTCCACTAATATATTTGTATTTCTGTGACGATCGCTTCCTTCTGGGTAAGTCCAAATCACATATTCCACAAAGTAATCAGATTTTGGCATCATGATCTCACATTCAATGACTATCCACCCCCCGACTATGCCCTTTACAGTATCCCCATGTATCTGGATGCCTTCTGAGTTCTCTAAAACAGTAAGTTCTGTAGTATGATCCACTATACTTCTTTTATTTCGATCAGATTTCCCCAATGGTAAGCATTTGAATTCTTTAACTTGACACATTTCCACTCTGATGTTTGTGATGCAAAGTAGTAGAGTGATTGACGCTGTTATCAACACGTATGCTAATAGAGGCTTGTATTTGTCCAGGGGGGATGTCTTCATTTTGGTGTAGTCTTCTGACATTCGCATTCCTCCTGGGTAGGGATGAGCTTCGTGTTCGAGTCGAACATACGTTCGACTCGAACATCGGCTGTTCGATCGTTCGACGAAGATCGAACGATTTCGGCCGTTTGCGCCAAATTCGAGTGACGCAAACGGCCCACAATGCACTACGCCATCGCAGTGTCATCCAGGCGCTGTGATTGGCCAAGCATGCACTGTGACCCCGCATACTTGGCCAATCACAGCGCCGGCAGCGAGGAGAGCAATGATTGGCCACAGGCAGGATGCCTGTGGCCAATTATTGCTGAGGGTGTTTAGTACACGCCCCACACTATAAAAGGCCGCCAGCACGGCGGCCTAGTGTAGTGTGTTCCGGAGCAGGGAAAGAGCAGCATAGGCAGGGACAGTGACATTTATTTCTTTCTTGCTTAACCTGGATTCCTTTAGTTTAGGGAAAGAGAAGGATAGGTAGGGAGAGTGTCAGTGTGTTTTGTGCTTGTGCTATAGTGTGCTTTAAAAAAACATTTTTTCTAGGGACAGAAAACTCTAGGTAGGGAGAGTGTCAGTTTCTTTCACTGTGCAAGTCCTTGTTTCTAGGGACAGGGAAGGACAGTGAGTGAATTCTCCTTGTGCTATAGTGTGCTTAAAAAAAACATTTTTTCTAGGGACAGAAAACTCTAGGTAGGGAGAGTGTCAGTTTCTTTCACTGTGCAAGTCCTTGTTTCTAGGGACAGGGAAGGACAGTGAGTGAATTCTCCTTGTGCTATAGTGTACTTAAAAAAAACATTTTTTCTAGGGACAGAAAACTCTAGGTAGGGAGAGTGTCAGTTTCTTTCACTGTGCAAGTCCTTGTTTCTAGGGACAGGGAAGGACAGTGAGTGAATTCTCCTTGTGCTATAGTGTGCTTTAAAAAAACATTTTTTCTAGGGACAGAAAACTCTAGGTAGGGAGAGTGTCAGTTTCTTTCACTGTGCAAGTCCTTGTTTCTAGGGACAGGGAAGGACAGTGAGTGAATTCTCCTTGTGCTATAGTGTGCTTAAAAAAAACATTTTTTCTAGGGACAGAAAACTCTAGGTAGGGAGAGTGTCAGTTTCTTTCACTGTGCAAGTCCTTGTTTCTAGGGACAGGGAAGGACAGTGAGTGAATTCTCCTTGTGCTATAGTGTGCTTAAAAAAAACATTTTTTCTAGGGACAGAAAACTCTAGGTAGGGAGAGTGTCAGTTTCTTTCACTGTGCAAGTCCTTGTTTCTAGGGACAGGGAAGGAAAGTGAGGGGAATTCTCCTTGTGCTATAGTGTGCTAAAGCATTCCTCATCAACCATCTTTGAAATCCTTGTTTTTTGGACAGTCAGGGAAATTGTCGTTGTGCTATTCTGTGCAAAAGCAATCATCCTCAACCATATTTAGAAATCCTTAAGTAAAGGGACAGAGAAGGACACCTGAAGGTAGCCCTTATTGCTTTTTTCCCATCTCCCTGAAGGCCATCTATTAGAATGTCTGGAAGGCAAACAAGGAGAGGCAGACAGTCAGGAGGCAATAAAAGAGGGCAAGCAGGCTCTGTGTCTGGGGGCAACAGTGCTGGTCGTGGACGCGGTGCATTGTCATCAGCACATGGCCATGGGACACGCTTGTCCTTCTTTTCGGCAGCTGGACATGTTGAGCCACATCATGCCGAAGACTTGGTAGAGTGGATGACCAAGCCCTCCTCCTCCTCCTCATCCTCTCTCACCCAGGCTCAGGGTACTGGCAAAGCAGCTGCCAAAGCGTCCTCTTCCCTGGTATCAATGTCAGACTCATCATCAGTCACTCCTTCCCTAGACCCACCATGTCCTCCTCCTGAGGAGTCCCCCGAACTGTTTGAGCACAGTGTTGGGTACATGCTCCAGGAGGATGCCCAGCGTTTCAAAGGGTCTGATGATGAAACCCAGCTACAGGAAGGCAGTAGGGTGAGAGCAGACAGAGGGGATGCTCAAGAAGGACACCAATCTGGCAGTCATGTTCCAGCAGCTGCAGCATACTGCCAGATTGGCTCCAGTGATGAGGAGGGAGGGGATGATGAGGTCACTGACTCCACGTGGGTGCCTAATAGGAGAGAGGAGGAGGAGGAGGATGAGGAGGAGGCACATCTCCAACGAGGCAGGATGCCCTTTGGTGGCCAGCGTAAGGGCAGTACACCGACGGAATCACACTGCAGAGCTCCGCCTGTGCAGGGCGCTGCCTCTGCCCGTCATTCAAAAAGTTCCTTGGTGTGGGCCTTTTTTGAGGCTAGTGCATCAGATCGCACAGCTGCTGTTTGCAACATATGTCTCAAGCGTATATCGCGTGGCCAAAACATCAGCCGCTTGGGTACCACATGCCTGACCAGACATATGTTGACCTGCAATGCAGCTCGTTGGCAAGCCTACCTCAAAGACCCACACCAAAGAACAAAGCGGACCTCTCCTTGCACCGCATCAGCTGGGATCTCCAACCCCACTATAACTTCAGTCCTCTCTGAAACATGCACTGAGAGGAATGAAGGTGTAGAATTAGGTGTGTCACAGCCAAGTACTTGCGGCCACTCTGCTAGCAGTACACCGACGTCCGATTCTAGCAGGCAAATTTCCCTGCCCCAGCTG
This sequence comes from Rana muscosa, assembly GCA_029206835.1. Lineage (NCBI taxonomy): Eukaryota > Metazoa > Chordata > Amphibia > Anura > Ranidae > Rana > Rana muscosa. Next base: position 351,192,926 of record CM055122.1, read on the forward strand.
CTGGACCGTCGAAAGAAGTTCACTCCCAGCCATCCACATGCCCAGCGGTTGAATGCTAGCTTGGCTAAATTGCTAGCGCTTCAACTGCTGCCTTTTCAGTTGGTAGACTCGGCCCCCTTCCGTGAGTTTGTGCAATGTGCGGTTCCTCAGTGGCAGGTTCCCAAACGCCACTTTTTCTCACGGAAGGCTATTCCGGCTCTCTACCGGCATGTGGAAGGCAATGTCTTGGCCTCGCTGGACAGGGCGGTCAGCGGTAAGGTGCATATTACCGCTGACTCATGGTCCAGCAGGCATGGACAGGGACGTTACCTTTCTTTCACGGCCCATTGGGTCACTCTTTTGGCAGCTGGGAAGGATGCAGGACAAGGTGCAGTAGTGTTGGAGGTTGTCCCACCGCCACGCCTCCAAAATGCTACTACTGGTTGTGACACACCTCTCTCCTCCACCCCCTCCTCTTCTTCTTCCTCCATGGCCTCTTCCTGTGGTTTGTCCTATGAACCAGCGGTGCTCCGTAGCCGTTCACGGGGCTACGCAAGTACGCAGGCAAAAAGATGCCATGCCGTGCTTGCGCTGGTGTGTTTGGGGGACAGAAGCCACACTGGGGCAGAGGTCCTGTCTGCTCTGCAGGGCCAGGCCGAGAGGTGGTTGACGCCACGCCAGCTTAAGCCAGGAATGGTGGTTTGCGACAATGGCACCAACCTCCTCTCCGCCCTTCGACAGGGACAACTGACCCATGTGCCCTGTGTGGCTCACGTCCTTAACCTGGTGGTGCAGCGGTTCTTGGGCAGGTACCTGGGCTTACAGGATGTCCTGAGGCAGGCCAGGAAAGTCTGTGTGCATTTCCGCAGATCTTATAATGCCAGTGCTCGCCTGGCTGAGCTGCAAAAGGAGTTGAACCTGCCCAAGAACCGCCTTATATGTGACATGCCCACCAGGTGGAACTCAACGTTGGCCATGCTGCAGCGGCTGCACACGCAGCAGAGGGCCATCAATGAGTACCTGTGCGACTACGGCACCAGGACATGGTCAGGGGAGCTTGGTTTTTTTTCTCCACGCCAGTGGGGCATGATCAGGGATGCATGCACTGTCCTGGCACCATTTGAGGAGGCCACGAGGATGGTGAGCAGTGACAGTGCATGCATCAGTGACACTGTACCTCTTGTCCACCTGTTGGAGCACACGCTGCGTGGAATAATGGACAGGGCACTTGAGGCAGAACAGAGGCAGGAAGAGGAGGACTTCCTTGCCTCTCAAGGCCCCCTTAACCCAGACAGTGTTCCTTCTGTCCCACCCATCGCACAGGAAGAGGAGGAGGAGGAGGAGGAGGAGGAGGATTGTGTCAGCATGGAGGTGGAGGCTGGCACTCAGCATCATCAGCAGCAGTCTTTTAGGGATGATTTACAGTCCCAAGAAACCAGTGGACTTGTACGTGGCTGGGAGGAGGTGACTGCGGATCATGTCGTCCTTAGTGACCCAGAGGACTCCGGAGCGAATGCCTCAGCAAACCTACGCTGCATGGCCTCCCTGATCCTGCAAAGTCTGCGGAAGGATCCTCGTATTCTTCGGATCAAGGAGAGGGACCATTACTGGCTGGCCACTCTCCTTGATCCACGGTACAAGGGTAAGGTTGCGGACCTTATGTTACCGTCGCAGAGGGAGCAGAGGATGAGACAACTCCGGGAGGCCTTGCAGAAAGGTCTGTGCAACGCGTTCCCAGAGACTGGGAGGTTACAAACTCCTGGTCCTGGACAACGAGTTGCTGAGGCTTCGGCCAGTCAAAGAAGGAGCGGTGGGGAAGGTGGCCGTCTGACCGATGCGTTCAGACAATTCTTTAGTCCGCAGCCCCAAAGTATGATCGGTTCCAGCAACCATCGCCAGCGTCTGATAAACATGGTGCAGGAATATCTAGGGGCAAGGTCAGACTTGGACACCTTCCCCACCGAAAATCCTCTGGCTTACTGGGTCTTGAGGATGGATCACTGGCCAGAGCTTGCACAGTATGCAATTGAGCTACTGGCCTGTCCTGCATCCAGCGTTCTTTCGGAACGCACATTCAGTGCTGCTGGAGGATTTGTCACGGATCACAGGGTGCGCCTGTCCACCGACTCGGTTGATCGACTGACTTTCATCAAGATGAACCAGTCTTGGATCACCACCAGCTACCACACACCTGATGCTGATATAACAGACTAATTGATTTTAACATGTCACATCCCTTCAAGACTGATGCTGATGCTGAGTGCCTGTGCTGTTATGTTGACTGGCTATCCTCCTCCTCCGAGTCCTCAATGATACGATTGATGATGATAGCTTGGAAGATCATTTTTGTTTATGGGTGCCGCCACCAGTGGCTAAGGCCCAATTTTTCAGCCCCTGTTTTACAGGGGCGTGTACTTACAATTTTTTTAGCAATAATTTGCCATAGGGCTCATTGCTGTGCTCCAAGTACAGTATCTGTGAGGGGTTGGAGTGTTGTGGCACCAGTGCCTAAGGCCCAATTTTTCAGCCCCTGTTTAACAGGGGCGTGTCATTACAATTTTTGAAGCAATACTTTGCAACAGGGCTCATTGCTGTGCTCCAAGTACAGTATCTGTGAGGGGTTGTAGTGTTGTGCCACCAGTGCCTAAGGCCCAATTTTTCAGCCCCTGTTCAACAGGGGCATGCAATTACAATTCTTGATGTAATAATTCACAGCAGGGCCCATTGCTGCACCCACCAAGAGTAACTCTGAGGGCTTACAGTGTTGTGGCAACGCCACCACCACCACGAAAGGCCCAATTTTTCAGCCCCTGTTCAAAAGGGGCATGTAATTACAATTCTTTATCTAATAATTCACAGCAGGGCCCATTGCTGCACCCACCAAGAGTAACTGTCAGGGCTTACAGTGTTGTGGCACCAGCACCACCATCAAAGCCCCAATTTTTACTACCACTGTTCAACAATTATATGTAATTAAAATTCCTGATATAATAGTTGACAGCAGGGCGTTCCAGCACCAACCAAGAGTAACTGTGAGTGCTTACAGTGTTGTGCCAACACCAACAACTAAGGGGCCTATTTCTGCAGAGTATATACGGCAGGTCCCTACTTTCAAACATCCAACTTACAAACGACTCCTACTTGCAAACGCAATGAAGACAACAGGAAGTGAGAGGAAATCTACCCCTAGGAAGGAAAATTCTCTCCTGTAAGAATAAATATGGGAGAAAGGTGTCTCCTCTGTACTGATGCTTTATCAGCAATCCTTGTTTCAGGAAAAACACCACATTTCAAAAACAGTTGTCATTGGGACGGAAAGTGAGGTGAAATGTTCTGAACAGGGGCACAGACAGCAAAACAAATGTTACAGGGGTGATAACCCTTACCTATGTTTTCCAAAAAGTTTAAAAATAGATTTTTGGGCTGGAGCTACACTTCAACAATGTACCTGTTCAAAATTACAAACAGATTCTACATAAGAACAAACCTACAGTCCCTGTCTTGTATGCACCGCCTGTATACGGCTGTTCAGAGTATATAGGGCCTTTTTTATTTTATGTGCGGGGTTCCCCTTAATATCCATACAAGACCCAAAGGGGCTGGTAATGGGCTGGGGTAGGGGGGGGGTCATGGGGTAGCTATGCCATTTTTCTTAAAGATTTTCATCCATATTACCGGGACCAGACATTACATTAAAGCCGCAAGCAGTTTTAAATGGCTTTTTTTTCCTTTAGAAGTGTCATTTTGTGCAGGGACAGTTCTAAACACGGGAAACACGTGGCACTTCACAGGCATACTTTAGACACCCCCCAGGTACGATATTTAAAGGAATATTTGACTTTTTTTTTTTTTCACTTTATGCATCATTAAAATGACTGCTCCCGAAAAACGACCGTTTTTAAAACTTCTTTTTGCATTGATACATGTCCCCTGGTGCAGAACCCGGGTTCCCAAACCCTTTTTAGGACAATAACATGCATAATAGTTGTTATAATTAGCACTTTAGAATTCGAACGTTCGCATCCATTGTATTTAATAGGGTTCTAATGTTCGTACGAACTTTCGGTCCGTTCGCGGGTTCTGGTGCGAACCGAACCCGGGGGTGTTCGGCTCATCACTACTCCTGGGACCTGAAAGACAATCTCAGGAAGAAAGTTAGACAATGCTCTCATCCATCAAATCCATTTTTCCTTTAAATGCTTTGATCTGACATGCATGACTCCACCTTGACCTATCCTCTCCCAAGTCTAATAAGTAAACAGACGGTCCAATTTTGTCTATGACTGCATAAGGGCCCTTCCACTTTGCCTTAGGAAATGGGTGAAACCCAGAAAAATCCTGTAACATTACTCTAGCCCCAATTTGGTATTCACTAGTGTCACCCATTGCATTGAACCACTGTTGTGAGCTTTTATGGGTACATTCATCAGTGGCACACACAGCCTTATGTACTGTAATCACATGATCCTTTAAGATCTCTACCCATGATTCAGATAATGACACAGTTTCTAATGCTGCTGGGACCGGATTTATCAGATGTTCCCAGGTTCTCATTGTTCTGCCGAGCAGAGCTTCATAAGGGGCAAAGCCTATGGACCTGCAAACTCTGGAACGAATAGTTGCCAGAACAAAGGGTAATTTTTCATCCCAATCGGTACCTTGCTCATTTACAACCTTTCTAAGAGCATTTTTAATTGTCCTGTTCATTCATTCAACCTGTCCTGCAGACTCAGGGTGATAAAAGATGTGAAATTTTTGGATAACACCAAGGAGCTTACATGTTTCTTGCATCACATTACCTACAAAACCTGGCCCATTGTCACTGTCTAAAACTTTTGGTATCCCCCACCGACTAAATATTTCTTTGACCAAGATCCTTGCAGTAGTAGTGACAGTACAGTTTTTGGTAGGGAAAGCTTCAACCCAGTGACTGAAAGAATCCACAACAACCAGCAAATATTTGTTCTGGTGTGCAGTGTTAGGTAATTCACCTGTGTAATCAATTTGTATTTGCTCCCATGGTCCCATGGGAGCTTGTCTCATCAGTACCCCTCTCCTCTTCCTATTTGCGGGATCATGCCTGGCACACATCAAACATGATAAGATATGGTCCTGCATGTGTTGTTTGTTTTGAGGCCACCATGCTACATGATCTAATCTCTCTAAGGCTAAAGGAAATTTGGGGTGTCCACCAACAGGGGACCCATGAATCCATGTAAGAATGTCTTTCCTCACACCTTTTGGGGCAACCCATAAAGATAAATCGTTTTTGTAAGTTATTAAAAGGCCATCCTTCACCTGCATCTCTTGACCCTCAAATTGTATGGGCCCAGTCCTACACATTTCTTTTAGTTGAGCTAATTCCTCATCCTGATCTTGTATTTTACCCAACTCACATGTCCTTTCTTCAATTCCTTTTGCTTGAGCACGTGTAAGGGCAGACACTGGAAATGACAAAGTATGCTCTATATGAGGCCATTCGGGGGATGTTACTGCAGCCTCCTTTGCTAATCTATCTACAGTATTGTTCCAGTAGTGCTCGGTTGTTTGTTTTCTGTGGGCCTGTACCTTTCGGATATTAATTTTTTTAATGAATTGCGATTCCTCCTCTATCATTTTCCATAAGGGTGCATATCTTATCTCACTGCCATCTGTTCCTTTAAAGCCCATCACCTTCCACCATGAAAGATAGACCACTGCACCCTTGCATACCTGGTCTGAGTCAGAAGCAATGTTAACAATTCCACCATCATCTCTTAACTCAATGAGAACTTGCAGAAATGCTGCTATCTCCACATACTGTGCAGAACGAACTCTACATGAATATGAAAATTGTCTCTGTACTTCGCCATTTTTTACACAAACACCAGCCAATCCTGAGATTCTACTTCCATCTTTATAGTAAGAAGAACTATCAATGTACCAGCACTCATTTTCCAGGTCAAAAGGTTTGGATATGGCAGTAAAAACTCTGTGCTGCAAAATATTTCCTTGCACTTGACATTCATGAGCTTCACCTTCAATCATCAATCCACCAATCAGGACGCTAGGTTCTTTTAACATCAAACCCTCAATATTCTCTGACAACAAAGCTGTAGTCCATCTCACCAGCCTTTTACAATTCACATCTGCTTCTTTCCATTTCCCATTTGCTAACATGACTATAGGAGTGTGGTGGCTAGCAATGATAACCCTTTGTGTACCTGTCAAGTACCTAAATTTGTTGATTGCCCAATAACAACACAGCACCATACGAGTACACAAAGGATACTTCTGTTCTACAGATGATAGTAAACGTGATGCATAGGCTACAGGTCTTTGTTTTCCAAAATAGTCTTGGGTGAGTGCAACAGACAAAGTACTAAGGCGGCGCCATTGCTAAGGCCCCTTTCACACGGGCGGCTGTTCTGCCGCAGTTAAAAGCATGTTTCTTTCTTTTGAAATTCAAGACCCCAGGCACAGCGATCAGCTGCATTTGTACACTGCGATTAGCTGCGTTTACGTGCGTTTACATGCGGCTGCGTTTAGCTGCGGTTGGCCATTATTGTCATTCCCATAGCAACCATTTTTATTTTGATGTGCTTCCTGTTGTTTTTTTCTTTTGTTCACGCTGCTATCCGCAGCTGACACAGTGCACTGCGATTACCTGCGGTTATGTGCAGATAGCTGCGTTACATCGCACCTGGACGCATTCAATTCTATTTTTTCTATTCGCACCGAACCGCATGTAACGAAATCGCAGCTAAACGCTGTGTGTGAATGGGGCCATAGGAAAGCATTGTGTGCTTTTAGCTGTGGTAGAAAACTAGAAAATCCGCAGCTAAAAGCACCATTCTATCCGTCCGTGTGAAAGGGGCCTAAGGCCTACATGTGGATAGAGTCTGAATTCTTTGTTGGGGTCTGGTAATGCTAATGAAGGGGCATTGCCTAAAGTTTCTTTTAACGCTTCAATAGCTTGGGTGTGCTCTGATTTCCATTTCCATTCATCTTGCTTCAGCAGATTATACAAACACTCCGTTAATGATGCATAATGAGGCACAAACTCCCTGCAGAAACCTGTCATGCCTAAGAACTGTCTCAGACTTTTTTCATCAGTGGGCAAAGGTAGCTTACCTATCAGCTCAACCCTTTGCTCATTGATACTTCGCGCTGACTGTGCTACAGTAACACCCAGAAATTGGACTTCTTTCTTCCCCAGTTGTATTTTCTTTAGGTTAACTTTCAAACCTGCTTCTCTCAAAAGTAATAACATTTCACTCACATCGTTCACATGCTCCTCCATAGAGGCTGACCCAATCAAAATGTCATCAACATATGAAATTACTCTTTCAGGTTTTGAAAACTTATCAATCACTTCTTTCATATGTGGGTGAAATATTGCTGCACTGTCTTTGTACCCTTGCGGAAGAACTGTCCAATAATATTGAAGGCCCGCCCAGCTGAAGGCTGTTTTGTATTGACATGTTGGGTCAACGGGTAAATTCCAATAACTGTTACTGATATCGATGACCGTAAACCATATAATTTCTGGCGTTAATTTGGCAATCATTTCAGGGTAAGCTGCTACCACAGGTGCCATACTTTTAGCATATTTGTTTAAGGTACGGTAATCTATCGTCAGCCTGAACGACCCATCGAGTTTGATGACTGGCCAGGCTGGCGAATTGCATGTTGATGCACCCCTTTTTAATGTACCTTGTGCCTCTAATTGTTTTATAGCTTCTGTTATAGGTTTAATGGCATCTTTTGGAACTGGGTATTGCTTGAGAGGTGCTGGATCAAATCCTTCCAATAAAATCATTGTATTCATCCTACCACAATCTTGTTTATGTTTATCCATTATGTCATCAAATTCACACATCAGACTATCCCAACAGGGATCACAATCTCCATGTAACACACCGACAGGCTTTACTGCTGCTGTTACCAATCTCATGGGAGGATGCCACACATGACCCAATCCGTCATTTCCAGACATCCTCCACAACTTCATGTTTCCAAGATCAACCACCAGACCCTGCTGTACACAGACATCAGCACCAACTATGTCTTGATTTTGACAAACAACGTCACACTCCCACTTCTCTCCTCCTATTTGCATCTCAACACCACGCACAAAAGGAGCTTCAATGGAATGTCCAGTGACACCTGTTATTCTAATTTTCTCATTTCCAGGGACAACAGATTTACTAAAACTAATAGCTGCCCCACTATCTAACAGCGCATTTACACGAGTTCCCCCTAATGTTACATCAACAGTGGGCCGCCCCCAGGAGTCTAATTTTAAATCAGTTAAGAATCGTCAGGAAGGGGCGTGGAGGGCTCGGAACCCCTATCAATGAGTGTTAGAGGGTGACACAGCACTTTCCAGTCCTACTGCTGCTACTTTCACCCCTCCTGCTTTTATTTTTTTCCATTTCTTACTTTATCTTATATAGCTCCTCCTGCAAGCGATCTCTCTCACTTCTCATTTCACTAAATGGCACACAAGGCTGTCTACTAGGCTTTCCTCTGGATTCTGGCCTTCTATAACTACCTGAAGTGTTATAAGATCTTCCTCTCCATGATCCTAAATCATCTCTATTTTTCTGACCCTCGACTCTAAAAATCCTAGCTGCATCAACCGCAAGACTGTCCTCTCTGCAATTTCTTCTCCACAAATTATCCGCTCTTAACCACTTCCTTACCGCCCATAGTCATATGACGTCCACAGATGGGATCTCCCATCCTGGGTGGACGTCATATGATGTCCTCTGCTTTGAGGGGGGATATCTGAATGATGCCTGCAGCTAGAGGCATCATTCAGATATCCATTTTTTGTGCCAGCGATTCTGCGCACCATAAGAATGATCATAGCGGCGGTTCCGCCGCTTGATCGTTCTTATAGGCGGCGGGAGGGGACATCCCCCCTCCCGCCGCCATCCGGTGCTTCTCCGGGCTCTCCCGTGCGATTGTGGACCCGGAGTGAATCTTTCGGCATCGTTGGTGGGTCACTTGACGAGCATAGAGATGACTGGTGACCAGATGGTCACCAGTCATCTCTATGATCGTCGGAGGCCCGGGCGCGATGTGATGACGTAACGCCCGGGTCCTCAGATGTAAACAAAGCCGCCATTGCGGCTTGTAAGTATGAGATCGGTGAAAATTTTTTCACTGATCTCATACTTTCCAGCCTGGAGGAGAGATGTGGGGTCTTATTGACCCCGCATCTCTCCATAAAGAGGACCTGTCACACACATTCCTATTACAAGGGATGTTTACATTCCTTGTAATAGGAATAAAAGTGATCAAAAAAAAAAAAAAGTAAAATAAGTGTTAAAAAATAAATAAATAAGTAAAAAAATAAAAATTAAAACGCCCCTGTCCCCGGTAGCTCACGATCAGAAGCGAACGCACACGTAAGTCCCGCCCACATATGTAAACGCCGTTCAAACCACATATGTGAGGTATCGCCGCGTGCGTTAGAGTGCGTGCAACAATTCTAGCACTAGACCTCCTGTGTAACTCTAACCTGGTAACCTGTAAAAAAAAATAAAGCGTCGCCTATGGAGATTTTTAAGTACCGAATTTTGTTGCCATTCCATGAGTGTGCGCAATTTTAAAGCGTGACATGTTAGGTATCTATTTACTCGGCGTAACATCATCTTTCATATTTTACAAACAAATTGGGCTAACTTTACTGTTTTGTTATTTTTTAATTCACTAAACCATTTTTTCCCAAAAAAAGGCGTTTGAAAAATTATTGCGCAAATACCGTGCAAGAATAAAAGTTGCAATGATCGTCATTTTATTTCCTAGGGTGTCTGCTAAAAAAACATATATAATGTTTGGGGGTTCTGAGTAATTTTCTAGCAAAAGAATGATGGTTTGTACATGTAGGAGAGAAGTGCCAGAATAGGCCCGGTATTGATGTGGTAAAAAAAGCCCGGTGTTGAAGTGCTTAACAAAATGTCACTATAATCACTAGGATCAGGTGTAACAGATAAAATGCCTTCCCTGACATCATCATCCAATGCCTCCAATAACATTGCCCTATGAACCAAACCACCACGTTCAAAACCGGGATTCCCAGTCATCACATTTTCCATCACACTGCTTATTCTATCTGCAAGTTCATATGGGCATTCATTCTTAAATTTGCTTAATTTTTCCAGACAAGGACACGTTTGTCGTTACACCATACAATGCTTTCAATAATTCCCTTAAAACATCCTTAGTTTTATGACGCTGGCCACAATTTTGCAAAATCGGTGCCCACAATCCATTGCCTACACTTTTCTGCAAAATTCTAGCTAGGTCCTCCACATTCAAGTTGTATGTGTCTCTGACTCTTTGCAAATCACAAAACCATTTCATGAACCTATTTACATCATAGCGGGGTACCTGACCTATCTCTCTTATAATAGCTTCCATCTCCTGTGGCTTTACTTGTTTTGTGATCAATTTAATTTCACTTGTATCGTCAGTGTTCAATACAGTTGTTGTAGTGGTAGGAGCTGCTGGTATGCATGGGGCTGCATGTAACTCATCCCAGGGATATATTGGCTTATAATCTTTGGTATCAAGCTTTATTTTAGAAGTATCATTTTGATGCACATAACTTGATTTTTCAGCCAATTTATCAAAAGCAGCAGCATGTTTACACTCCTCCAACTGTTTCTCAACAATTTGTATTTTTACTGACAATTCCTCATTTACTCGACTTAAATCATCACATAATTTTGCCTTCTCAATCAGTGCCTCCCCAGTAGTCATGCAACCTGAGATCTGATATCCTCTCATTCAACCCTTTCTCCAACCTCATATCTCTGAGTCTGTTCTAGAATTTTCTGCTTTTTCCCCTTAATCTCCTCTATTAATTCTGTACAACAAGACAGTAGTCCTTGAATAATGATACCCTTACGTTTCTTTTCTTTTGTTTTCTTATCAAAGACACTATCAGATAAAAAGGATTTCATTAAATTCCATGACTGTCTACATTCTTGGGGAATCTCATAAGGTCCCCTATGACTTTTTATATAATTTAACAGCCATAGATTCACATCCTCTCCCTTAGTGCTATTGTCACCACCAGACACAGCCAATGCCATTGTGAAAAAAAAAATGCTATTTAGATTATAATGAAAATAATGAATAAGGCACACTTACCAATTGTTAGGTTTCCTGGAACTTCCTTCCTGGGTCCTCACGGTCATCTGTCACCTCACAGATTGTGAGATCCAGTCTCCAGAGAATAATTCTAGGCTTTCAAACTTGTTAAACTTTGTAGATCAGACTCTTGTCCCTTGGTTCTCCATCAGACTTCTGTCCACCTCACAGGATTGTTGTCATCACCGATTTTTGTTACTAAGTCCTGAGAATGCGCTTCTGGTCGCTTGAACGGCACCAATGTAGTGATATAGTCATATAGTCCACAGATGACTCAATCCACAAAGAGTACAATATATATTTCAGAGACCCACATCTCCTAGATCATATTCTAGACCTGTGCTTTCCTATCCATGCAGAGTATATCCTGTGCCTTCATATTCCTACAGAATATCTCCTATGCCTTCATATTCCTACAGAATATCTCCTATGCCTTCATATTCCTACAGAATATCTCAAGACTAGACTGAATATCAGCTTATATGGCTTATCCATTGAATGACTGAGCAATTTGATTGGCTGTCTTTGATCTACACTCTGTCATTCAGGATGACAGAGAATGACCCCCTACCTAGCCGGAGACGACCACAGCCATCATTTGCATTCTTGCATAATAACATCAACAAGCTCTCTTTTGACACACGCAATTAGATTACAGATACGAAAGGTGGCCTGAACACTGTTTTGAATAGACTCGTCCTGGATTCTTGCATATTGACATAAACAAGTCCCCTTGATATGTGTAGTAAATCCTGTTTGGCCCTTTGGTCAACAAACACCCTTTGAAATGTCAGTGTTCAATTCAGTTAACAGGCCACCTTACACACCTAGGTAGGCTTGCATAAGATTAGCACATCCCCTTGATATGTGTAATCCAGTTGACTCTGACAACTGAATTATAAACTGAAATCTGGCCTGGTCAATACTGTACTCACATATAAACACACACACACATATATATATATATATATATATATATATATATATATATATATATATTGTGACAGCAGGAAGGTAAAGTCACCTGGTTGCATCCAGGGGGGTAGATATATTTCGCCCAGATTCAGGCTTTACGCCGACTTATACAACTAGGTGGAGAGTTGTATAAGCCCAGCTGAGGCTAGTGGGCTCATGGATGACTCATACCTCTAGGGAGAGTGTGGGGCGTCGTGCAGACAGGGAGTTGATGAGACCAGCTGAAGCTTGTCAGCTCATTTAGGCCTCTATAAGAACTCCCAGCTTCATTAGATGTTAGCTCATGCCTGGACCCAGACCTGTGTGGACTGTCTAGGGAGAGTGAACCCCTGTGCGGTGAGAGAAAGCCTGTGTGGCTATTTGCTTGGACATTTAAAACCAGGGACTTAGGGACTAGGACAGCACTAGGCTGATCCCAGTTGTTAGTTAGGAAACCTGTATGTTTAGTCAGAGGTCAAGTTGACCAGGATTTATTTTGTTTATGTTTCTTTTGCTTTGCTGTGTTTTGTCACTGTAAATAGAAAATAAACCGCACCTTTTTGATTTTGAAAACCACAACCTCCGTTTGCTGGGCCTGTTTTTGTGTGGGGAGCCCATCTCGGGGGTCACACACACCCGCTGCCGAGCTAACCCCCTCACAATATATAGACACACATATACATATATATCTAATAACACAATGTCCCACATAAATCAGCCAACATATTACAACAACAGTGTGTCGACGTGTGCTATCTGCCGTCACAGGAGATCTATGTCCCTGTTTTGGGGGTGCAACCTCTTCCTCGCTACTCAAGTAGGTGAGAGGAAGGGTTTGCACCCCCAAAGCACGTCCATTGATCCCCCATGATGGCAGATAGCACATGTTGACTTTAGCCATGGGCTCACTTAGAAAAGACCCATTTGGCAACTACAAAACTGTTGTGTGCATCTTCAAATTTGGGATGGTTCAGGGGTGACATCACCCCATCTCAGGTTTCGCGTTTTCATGTTGAACTTTATAAGTTCCATTGTTTTTATATGTTTGCTATTTTGACCCATGCATGTTTATGCAAAATCAAAAGAAAGCAAAAAATATTAGTATTCTCCAAAATGTGGAGCAAAACATTTCTACATTGTATTTAGTCCAAAAAAAAAAACGCACCTGTGGTGCACCGAGTAAAAAATATTTTGGACACTCAAAAATGTGTGGCTTGTTCTTTCTATCAGTTCCGAAACTGCAAAATTCATGTTTTTTACTGTGACAATTGTGGTTATTTACTAAAGACAAATACACTTGGCACTACAATAACCTGGGAGACACATAATAAAAAAGTAAAACAGCAATAATGACAAAACACGTTTTTCAAATATATATTTTTCATTTTTTTTTTTTTAAAAAGGTCAGATATGGTCTGGCATTGCGATGGCCCCCCTACGCGTGAAGTACTCAACGTATTTATCACGTACTTCACGGGCACTTTGGGGGGCCAAGCCAGTACGGGCAGTGTCCAGGCCGGTCAGAATGTTCATCTCAGATAGACCGGCCTCAGGCCCAACTGAAGATATATATGTTGCAGAGTATCGTCTCAAGAAATTGTGCAATATGCAGCAGCAGAAAATTATGTGGTTGAGTTTGTATTCCGCCATGTGGATAGCTGTCTGAAACAGGCGGAACCGGCTGGCCATTATCCCGAAGGCATTCTCCACAACCATCCGGGCTCTGGCCAGCCGGTAATTAAAAACCCTCCTCTCCGGGGTGAGGGTGCGTTGGGGAAACGGCCGCATCAGGTGTGGTCCCAGTCCAAAGGCTTCATCCGCGATAAAAACAAAGGGAAGTCCATCCACGTTGTGTGCTTCTGGAGGCAGTGCCAGGCCCCCAGACTGCAGACGGTGAGCGAACTCCGTCTGCGCGAACACTCCGCCATCGGACATCCGGCCGTTCTTCCCCACGTCCACATACAGGAACTCATACCGTGCCGACCTTACCGCCATTAACACAAGACTATTAAAACCTTTATAGTTATAATAGAATGACCCCGAACGGGGTGGCGGCACTATGTGGACGTGCTTGCCATCAATTGCCCCTCCACAGTTGGGGAAGTCCCACCGCTGGGCAAATTGGGCAGCCACAGTCTGCCATTCCTGTGGTGTTGAAGGAAACTGTGGAGTCAAACAAAAAGAATACATTAGTACTTTTGAACTTTACATTGCAAGCAGATTACACAAAGACATTCTTGGCCAACATCAGTATAACATTTATTATTTGAGGGAGTATTTAAACACAAAAATAGAAGGCTCACTTATCAGATGACTCACCCCCGCTGATGGGACATTTTAAAATATTCTAAGGGGGGGTTATAGCTGATTTTGTACCCCCCAAAAAAGGCTCTACCACTCTGCTGAACTTGAATGTGAACTTAAACATTTGGACACATTTTAGGGGGGGGGGGGGTTCAAAAATACTATGGCGCTGACAAAAAACATTGTTAAGAAAAAACTAGGCTAGGTGTGTTTGGGCCCAGGATTTCATGCTGGAGAGGTTAGTGAAGGCATGTAGGCCAAAAAAAGAGTCATTATAAGTAAAAACATGCATGGGGAGAAAGGGGACATTCCTAGCATATTACAATCAGGGTAATTTGGGAAGGAGGAAAGAAAGACAATACATTAGCAAACATTCACAAACTAGAATGTGATGTTAAAGGAGACAACTTACCTTCATATAGTCCTTCTGCAGGACCTGGATGATGGCAGAACACGTTTCCGGGATAATGATCCCAAGAGCCTGGGGGGAGATGCCTGTTGAGAACTTGAGGTTCTGCAAGCTTCTCCCAGTCGCCAGGTATCTCAACGTGGCAATAAGCCTCTGTTTGGCAGTGATGGCCTGGCGCATCACAGTGTCCTGCCTCGTGATATAGGGGGACAGCAAATCCAACAGACGGTGAAAAACGGGGTCCGTCATCCTGAGATAATTCCTGAAATCATCAGGATTATTTTCATGGATTTCCCGCAGCAGAGACCTATGAGAGAATTGGTCCCGCTGGAGCAACCAATTCTTGGTCCATGAACTCCTCCTCACCCTGTTCACGGACTGAACTCGGGTTACAGTGTTAACCGCAACACCAAGTCCATATAGCCAGCACGAGCTCTACGACGAGAACGTACTTCAAACATGGTTTTAAACCGGTCGGCTGGTCAGAACAAACTCAAACAGAACGCACCGCGGAACAGCAAGGCCTGAGAAGAACGACCTGAAAAACAGTAACGAGCGGCCAAGAAGGCACTGCAAAACAGTAACGACCTGACTGCACGCACTGAATAACAAATACGAACCCACAAGCACAAACTGAACACCAGGAAACGATCTGCAAAGCACGGAGACTGAAAAGCGTGAATCGGCTCTCACCAAACTTTTACTAACACGCGGTAACACGAAATCAGCAAAAGCAGCCCAAAGGGTGGCGCCATTCGATTTGAACTTCCCCTTTATAGTGCAGTTGTACGTGGTGTACGTCGCGTCGTTTTGGTGCGGTCAGTTTTTTGACTGATGGTGTGTAGGCAAGACTGATGGAAGTCAGCTTCATCGGATTTCCGATGGACAAAACCATTGGATCAGAATCCATAGGATATCCGATCGTGTGTACGAGGCTTTAGACAAATCAATACATTTATGCAATAGATAAAGGAAATCCGTAAACACCTTTCGGAAGAATAGTTTATATTTATTAGCATGTATATTGCAGCATTTACTTCAGTATATGTATTGGTTTGCACAAAAATTATAGCGTCAACAAACTATGGTACATTTACTGGAATTTACGCAGCTTTTAGTTTATGACTGCCTATATCATTTATTGAGGTGCTAAAATGGCAGGGCAGTATAAAACCTCTTCAAATTACCCTTTTTTGGAAAGTAGACACCCCAAGCTATTTGCTGAGAGGCATGTTGAGCCCATTGAATATTTTTTTTTTTTTTTGTCACAAGTGATTGAAAAATGACAAAAAAAAATTATTAATTTAACACAAAGTTGTCACTGAAATTATATATTGCTCACACATGCAGTGGGTATATGTGAAATTACACCCAAAAATATGTGTGTGAGACTTTTTGGGAGCCTAGCCGCATACAGGACCCCGAAAACCAAAAACTGCCCTGAAATGTCAAGATAACCCCCCCCCCCAAATGACCCCATTTTGGAAAGTAGACACCCCAAGCTATTTGCTGAGAGGCATGCTGAGTATTTTGCAGATCTCACTTTTTGTCACAAAGTTTTGAAACTTGAAAAAAAAAATCCTTTTCTTTCTTCATTTTCCAAAACAAATAAGAGCTGCAAAATACTTTCCATTCCTCTTAGCAAACACCAAAATGGGGTCATTTGGGGGGTTTTGTGCCATCTTGGCATTTCATGGCTTCCAAAACTATGATAGGTAGTGAGGAGTGAAATCAACAATTTACACCCTTAGAAAGCCTGAAGGCGGTGATTGGTTTTCGGGGTCTTGTACATGGCTAGACTGCCAAAAAGTCTCACACATGTGGTATCCCCGTACTTAGGAGAAGTAGCAGAATGTATTTTGGGGTGTAATTTCACATATACCAATGGCATTTTTAAGCAATATTCATTTAAGTGAACACTTAAAAAAAAGTGTGGCAAAATATAAAATATTCCATGGACTCAACATGCCTATAGCAGCAACTAGTAATTTTATTGCCAGGTTAGGTGGTAGTGCCAGGCTAGGTGGTAATGCCAGGCTAGGTGGTAGTGGCAGGTTAGGTGTATATCACCTAACTTGGCACTATCACCTAACCTGGCACTACTGTATATCACCTAACCTGGCACTATCACCTAAACTGGCACTAGTACCTAACTTGGCATTACCACCTAGCCTGCCACTACCACCTAACCTGGTGCTACCACCTAGCACTACTGTATATCACCTAACCTGGCACTATCACCTAAACTGGCACTACCACCTAACCTGCCACTGTCACCTAACCTGGCACTACCACCTAACCTGGCACTATTGTAGATCACCTAACTTGGCACTATCACCTAACCTGGCACTACTGTATATCACCTAACTTGGCACTATCACCTAACCTGGCACTACTGTATATCACATAACTTGGCACTATCACCTAACCTGGCACTACTGTATATCACCTAACCTGGCACTACTGTATATCACCTAACCTGGCTCTATATCGCCCTAACCTGGCACTATATCACCCCAATTTGCCAGTATACTACCCTAACATCACTTGATGTTCACGTACGGTGCGCTGCTGTTCGCCTGGAGGGGGGGTTCCAGATATAGGATCCGCCATATATATATATATATAGTTTTTACAGTTGGCCCCCCTACTTTTGTCCCTGTCCCCCCAAATATGAAAGCTGGAGACGTCACTGGTAATCACAGGGAATGTAAATATCCGCTATGATAGCAATAGGGAGTGACAGGTACTTTTTTTTAGGGCTGTGGAAATTAACTATTAATTCCTCGATTAATTGATTAATTGTTTTGATCGATCAAAATTCTTTTGATCAGTATTCGCCTCTCCGCCGGCTCCCGGGTCTTCAGGGAGATCCGGTGACGTCACGGACACCGGCGGGGCTTGCTGTGTCCATCTGAAGGGCTTCTTTGCTGTGCCTTCATATCTGCATGCCGGCGGGACCTTACTATCTGCCACACGCAAGGGCTGTTACACTTCCCTCTATCACTTCCCTCTATCAACCTGAGATTCTACAGCCATCCACTGGGAGTTGTGATGGTTCCCTTCATGGGACATCTACATGCCGACGGACTGATGTTAGCCCCTTCTTATCTGGATTCAGCAGTGGTATCGTTGTACACATTTTTATACCAGTATCATACTTAGCTACATGTTTTTATGACTGCTTTTCCTACCGTTTGGAATTACTCGCACCATTTTTACAGTTTATGTAGCTACATCGATTTTATCTCCAGTGCAATGTTTATTTTGTTACCTACTTGAAGACTATAAAAGTTTTAATGCTATTCCCATCAAGCGCTGCCTTTGTGTGTTTTTTGTATCCTGCCAACCATTTTTCCAGTGGTTGGTAGCTGCACTGGGAATCAGCCTGCAAGGTGATCAGCTAAAAGTAGTTGGATCTGTATGCGCGTCATAATTAATCGAAATTAGTCGATTAATCGATTAAAAAAATATTGATTAATCGAACAGGAAAATTTTAACCAGTAACAGCCCTACTTTAAAAAAAAAAAAAATGGGGTCTAATAGACTCTAGATCTCTCCTCTGCCCTCAAAGCATCTGACCACATCAAGATCGGTGTGATAATAGGATTTTTTGTATTCACCGTAAAATCCCTCCATACATAACTCTCCTACCTGCAGTCAGCAGCCTCAGTTCGTAGTAAAGCAGTACAAACTAAAAAAGGAGGGGTGGGTGCTGTGTCTATCCATGGACGACAGAGAAAAGGATTTTACGGTGAGTACAAAAAATCCTATTTTCTCTTTTCGTCCATGGACGGACACAGCTCCTTCAATCTTGACAAAGTGGGACGTCCCCAAGCAGTGTCAGAAAAAACGAGGGGTGGGAACAGCAATCAAAAGAAGACTCAACTTCACCCCAAACAAACAGAGCTCCTCACGTAGGAGTTGCAACCTCAAAGAGCCGCCTGCAAAACCTTGCGGCCAAGGAAGCATTCGAAGATGCACACACATCAACCTTGTAAAACGTTAATAAAGTGTGAACAGACGACCAGGTCGCCGTCACACACACCTTGAAGACAGATGCTAGATGTCGGAAAGCCCAGGAAGCAGCAATTGCCCTGGTTGAATGCGCCGTGACAGGAAAGGGAGGCGCCCGCCCTTTAAGGGCATAGGTCTGGATGACGATCTCCCTGATCCACCGAGAAAGGTGGCCGATGAGACCGCCAGGCCCTTCTGTGGACCAGATACCGCCATGAACAGTGAGTCAGAACTCCGAAACGGAGCAGTAGCAGACAAGTACACCCGTAGGGCACGTACCACGCCCAAGGCACGTAGCGCGGCCTCCTGGGATGCGACGGCCGAGGACACAAGGATGGAAGCACAATGTCCTTGTTTAGGCAAAAAGCTGAAACTACCTTAGGAAGGAATGAAGGTTGCGGGCGGAGCACCGCTCATCCTTATGGAGGACCAAGTAAGGTGACTTGCAAGACAAGGCCGCCAATTCAGAAACCCTTCTGACCAATGTAGAGGCAACTAGAAAGGCAACTTTCTCAGAAAGAGTGGAATCTCCCTGATGTTCTCAAAGGGAGGTTACTGAAGTACCGAGGGCACTAGATTCAAGTCCACGAAGGAAGTGGTGGTCCAATTGGGGGAACCACGTGTCGAACCCCCTGCACACACGGACTTTACCAGTGAGTGAGTCACCAGGGGCCATTGGAAGAAGTCAGCCAAGGCTGAAATCTGCCCCTTAACAGTGCTCAAGGCAAGGTTCAGATCCACTCCGCACTGTAAGAACAGCAGGATCCGAGAAACCGACTATGTCCGTGGGCGCCCGGCCATCTCATCACACATAGAGATGTAGGCCTTCCAAGTGCAATGGTAGATCGTCCGGGAAGAAGATTCCCGGGCCCTTAACATGAAGGAGATTACTGAATCTGCCAGACCACGGTCCCGTAGTACCTGGCTTTCAATAGTCATGCCGTTAAAGCCAGCGACTGTAAAACAGGATGAAGCATGGGACCTTGAGACAGAAGGTCCTCCCGCATTGGCAGCCGCCGGGGAGCGTCAGCTACCAGTCTCACAAAGTCGACGTACCAGGGACGCCGGGTCCAATCTGGGGCGATTAGAATCACCAGAATCCCCTCGGCCTCCACTCTGCGGAGCAGACGAGGAAGCAATTCCAGTAGGGGAACGGCATAAATTCCCCATGGACCCACGACACGTCCGACGTGTCTGCCCAGGGATCCCTGGACCTGGCCACAAACCTTGACACGTGCGATTGAATCGAGAGACCAGGAGATCCACAACTGGTGTGCCCCAATTCTGGCAAAGTAATTGAAAACACCTCCGGGTGTAATGACCATTCCCCTTGGTCCAGCATCTGGCGACCCAGATAGTCCGCCTGCCAGGTTTTTACGCCCGAATGTAAACAGCCGACACGCTACTTTTCGGCCCAACTTAGGATGTGAGCGATTTCCGACGCTGCGGCCGAGCTCCTTGTTCCTCCCTGATGGTTGACAGACACCACCGCCATGGCATTAACCAACCAAAACCTGATCAGACACCCCTGATCAGACACCCCTGAAGACACCCCTGAGGCTGGCATCCATCGTGATCACAGTCCCATGGAATGGAAGGAACGACCTCCCGGACTGAAGATCCGGGAATTCCAGCCCTCTCAGGGAAGCCTTGACCAGGTGACTTACCTGAATCTAGAGACAATGGAGATCTGTTCCAATTGAACAGGGTCTCATCCTGAAATACTGTCATCCTGAGTGTGAAATAGGGCATACGAAACTGCCTCAAAGGAGTCCACCATGAGGCCCAGAACTCGTGCAAAAAAACGGAGAGACGACCATTTGCGGGATGCTAACAATTTCACCACCGACTGGAGCGTCTGCAACTGCTCCAAAGGAAGGAAGACCTTCGCCTCCGAAGAGTCCAGGATCAAGCCTAGGGACTGCAGACACTGAGTCGGTACCAACACCGACTTCTGTATGTTCAGTACCCAACCAAAGTCCCGGAGGGTCTGACTGGCTATAGACATGTCCTCCTCTAATTCTGAGCCAGAAGCAGCTCTCAGAAGAACATCCAAGTAGCCCACGATAGCAATGTCTCAGCAAAGCCTGATCGGGGCGAGCACCTTGTAAAAAAACTTTTGGTGCCGACGCTATGTCAAAACGCAAAGCGCAGAAACCTCTGAAGGCTGTTGCAGATGTGGACATGCAAGTATGCGTCCTTGGTGTCCAGTGACGCCAGAATTCCCCAATAATAATACATACACACACTGTGTATGTATTAATGTGTATGTTCTTACTGTGGCGCCGAAGGCGCGCATGCCTTTGAAGTGTGGGAGGAAACCGGAGTACCCGGAGGAAACCCACGCAGATACAGGGACAACTTTCAAACCCCCGGGTAGATGGTGTCGGGTCCGGGTTCGAACCAGTGACCCTCTTGCTGCCAGGTGAGGGAGTTAACCACTACACCACTGTGCTGCCCTACAAGGTATTGAGGGCCCTGAGGTCCAAGATTGGACGGACACTGTCCTTCCTTGGGACTACCAACAGATTTGAATAGAATCCCTGAAACCCCTCCACCAGGGGCACAGGTAAAATCATTCTGCACCAGAGCAAGTCTTGTACTGCTCCCATCAAAGCAGACCGACGAGCCGGAAGGAGAGGAAGATTTGAGGGAAAGATCCGTTTGGTGGACAAGAAGAAACTCTATCTTGTACACCTAAGTCACTACCTCGCAGACCCACTGGTCAGAGAGCAGGGAGGTCCACCGAGCTGAAAACTCGCAAAATCATCCCCCTACCCTTGAGATGGGCGGGGACAAAATATCATGCGGTAGCATGGTATGTCAGCCAGCTCATTTGTGTACGCACCCAGGGATGCTTCTGTCCCCCAGCTAGAGCCTTGTCTGTCCGGGAGGATCTACGGACGAAAATAACGCTTCTGCGCGGAATAGGAGGGCCCCGGCCAACGGCGCGACTCCTTCCCCTCAGAGGACTATGGGAGAAGAGTGCTCTTACCTCCAGTGACATTTTAACAATGTCGTCCAGCGAGGTACTAAAAAACCTCAGAAAGGCAATCTGCCAGAGCTCACTTGGATGCTTAGTCAGCGGACCAGCATTCCAGCCAATCAGGCGGCGCAGTACCACCGCAGATTAGGGATGAGCCGAACACCCCCCGGTTCGGTTCGCACCAGAACCTTCGAACGGACCGAAAGTTTGCGCGAACGTTAGAACCCTATTAAATACAATGGACGCGAACGTTCGAAATCTAAAGTGCTAATTATAACGATTAATATGCATGTTATTGTCCTAAAAAGGGTTTGGGGACCCGGGTTCTGCCCCAGGGGACATGTATTAATGCAAAAATAAGTTTTAAAAACTGATGTTTTTTCTGGAGCAGTCATTTTAATGATGCATAAAGTGGAAAAAAAAGTGAAATATTCCTTTAAATATCGTACCTGGGGGGTGTCTAAAGTATGCCTGTGAAGTGGCATGTGTTTCCTGTGTTTAGAACTGTCCCTGCACAAAATGACATTTGTAAAGGAAAAAAAGCCATTTAAAACTGCTTGTGGCTTTAATGTTATGTCTGGTCCCGGTAATATGGATGAAAATCTTTGAGAAAAATGGCATGGCTACCCCACCAGCCCCCCCCCCCCTTCCCCAGAGTCTACCAACTGAAAAGGCAGCAGTTGAATTGCAGCAGTTGAATTGCTAGCAATTTAGCCAAGCTAGCATTCAACCGCTGGGCATGTGGATGGCTGGGAGTGAACTTCTTTCGATGGTCCAGCAGCTGGGGCAGGGAAATTTGCCTGCTAGGATCGGACGTCTGTGTACTGCTAGCAGAGTGCCCGCAAGTACTTAATAAATTACAATATTGGCGCTTGCAAGTTAAAAAAGACAATGTATATATGAGAAGTTACCAAATAAGTCCTTTGAGCTGTGTGACGAGCTTAGATGTGAGTTGTAACAGTCCAAGAAATAACTGGGCAGCCTTACTGGGGGAGCCGAAGCCGGACTCCAAACACATGTAAAACAGAACAAAACAAAAACAAAAAAGGCGCCACTTAGTTAAGACTGTTTTTACTTAAATAACACAGAAGTATTAAAGCACTCACTCATAGGTTGACTTTAGTAGGCACAATAAACGTCTGGTCTGTGGTCACATTCCGCTTGCCGGGAGTCTCAGTATTTAGTGATGACCTCCTCGTTTGTTTGTGATGAAATCCGGAATGTTATCCATGCAGGATGTTGCCGGAAGATTCTTCCCACGGAGCCAGAAGGAGGGCTGGAACACAAACGAAGGGTCCAGCTGAGACGCAACACGACGTTCAGCGGGGTGACGTCAGGACCGTCATGCAACGCGTTTCGATGTACAAAGCGGAGAGACGTTCTAGGTCCCTGCGCGCATCTTTTTCAAGCAATGGTATGTCAGGCTAAACTTAGCCCTTTTTATATATGTGTGCGCCTGAGGTGATGTTGCCACCTTGTGGAGATTAGTTAGAAACACATACCCATGAACAGGATAGTCGACACTAATGTTATCACATTATTAAAGGGAAGATAGAGACTAAATAAGTAATAAGACTGAACTGAATCTATACATACATAACACATTGATCCAATATTGTATAATAGTACATGATTTTGTAAAAAACACAAAGGAATATATAATAAATTTTATCATATGATATGTGAAAAAACATAATTAAAATGATTGTGAATGGAGATGCAATGTAAGCAAAAGAATTAAAATAAATACATAATGAAAAACATACGTGCACAATCCAAGATATATACATGCACGTAATCCATCATGCACAAACATATTATTTGGGTTGTTAGATCGCAGCCCTGATCCATATAGATAAAAATGAATTAAAAATAATTAAAATACAATTCTGGCTTTAAAATAAGATAAAGGCAAAAACCAGGGAGGGAAAAGGAAGGAAAGGGGGGCGGTAATTGGAGGGATTAAAAATACTAGCCACATTCGATATATAGCATCGAAACTTGGTTAGACTCATGATAATGAGTTTATAAAAAGGGGGGAAAATAGGTAAAATTAACTTGGAGTTTGGGGGAAGAAGTTTAGGAAGGGAAAATAAAGGGGAAAAAAAGGGGGGGGGGGAAGGGATTGCCCGCAAGTACTTGGCTGTGACACACCTAATTCTACACTTTCATTCCTCTCAGTGCAGGTTTCAGAGAGAACTGAAGGTACAGTGGGGTTGGAGATCCCAGCTGATGAGGAGCAAGGAGAGGTCCGCTTTGTTCTTTGGTGTGGGTCTTTAAGATACGCTTGCCAACGAGCTGCATGGCAGGTCAACATATGTCTGGTCAAGCATGTGGTGCCCAAGCGGCTGATGTTTTGGCCACGCGAGATACGCTTCAGACATATGTTGCAAACAGCAGCGGTGCGATCTGATGCACTCGACTCAAAAAAGGCCCACACCAAAGATCTTTTGGAATAACGGGCAGAGGCAGCGCCCTGCACAGGCGGAGCTTTGCGGTGTGATTCAGTCGGTGTACTGCCCTTACGCTGGCCCCCCGGAGGGCATCCTACCTCGTTGGAGATGTGCCTCCTTCTCATCCTCCTCCTCTCTCCTATCAGGCACCCACGTGGAGTCAGTGACCTCATCATCCCCTCCCTCCTCATCACTGGAGTATGCTGCAGCTGCTGGAACATGACTGCCAGATTGCTGTCCTTCTTGAGCATCCCCTCTCTCTGCTCTCACGCTACTGCCTTCCTCTAGCTGGGTATCATCATCAGACCCTTCGAAACGCTGGGCATCCTCCTGGTGCATGTACCCAACACTGTGCTCAAACAGTTCGGGGGACTCCTCAGGAGGACACGGTGGGTCTAGGGAAGGAGTGACTGATGATGACATTGATACGAGGGAAGAGGACGCTTTGGCAGCTGCTTTGCCAGTACCCTGAGCCTGGGTGAGAGAGGATGAGGAGGATGAGGAGGGCTTGGTCATCCACTCTACCAAGTCTTCGGCATGATGCGGCTCAACACATCCAGCTGCCGAAAATAAGGACAAGCGCGTCCCATGGCCACGTGCTGATGATGATGCACCGCGTCCACGACCAGCACTGTTGTCTCTAGACACAGAGCCTGCTTGCCCTCTTTTATTGGCTCCTGACTGTCTGCCTCTCCTTGTTTGCCTTCCAGACATTCTAATGGCCTGCAGGGAGATGGGAAAACCAGCAATAAGGGGTAGCTTCAGGTTTATACTGTGCAGGAGGCACACTACGCCCACTGTAAGTGCTGCAGATGCCTGCCTGTGTTACACAACAGGAAAACATAGCAATAAGGGCTAGCTTCAGGTTTATATTTTGCAGGAAGCACACTACGCCCGCTGTAAGTGCTGCAGATGCATGCCTGTGTTACACAACAGGAAAACACAGCAATAAGGGCTAGCTTCAGGTGTATATTTTGCAGGAAGCACACTACGCCCGCTGTAAGTGCTGCAGATGCCTGTTAGTGTAACACAAAAGAAAAAAACCACGAGCAATAAGGGCTAGCTTCAGGTGTATAATGTGCAGGAGGCACACTACACCCGCTGTAAGTGCTGCAGATGCCTGCCTGTGTTACACAACAGGAAAACACAGCAATAAGGGCTAGCTTCAGGTGTATATTTTGCAGGAAGCACACTACGCCCGCTGTAAGTGCTGCAGATGCCTGCCTTACACAACAGGAAAACACAGCCATAAGGGCTAACTTCAGGTGTATATTTTGCAGGAAGTACACTACGCCCACTGTAAGTGCTGCAGATGCCTGTTAGTGTAACACAAAAGAAAAAACCACGAGCAATAAGGGCTAGCTTCAGGTGTATAATGTGCAGGAGGCACACTACGCCTGCTGTAAGTGCTGCAGATGCCTGCCTGTGTTACACAACAGGAAAACACAGCAATAAGGGCTAGCTTCAGGTGTATATTTTGCAGAAAGCACACTACGCCCGCTGTAAGTGCTGCAGATGCCTGCCTGTGTTACACAACAGGAAAACACAGCAATAAGGGCTAGCTTCAGGTGTATATTTTGCAGGAAGCACACTACGCCCGCTGTAAGTGCTGCAGATGCCTGCCTGTGTTACACAACAGGAAAACACAGCAATAAGGGCTAGCTTGAGGTGTATACTGTGCAGGAGGCTTAGCAAAAATGACACTGTCCCCTGCTATCCTTCTCTCTCCCTGCACACAAGGTTTAGCAAAGAATATCACTGACACTGTCCCTGCCTATCCTTCTCTCTCCCTGCACACAAGTTAAATGAACAAATAGCACTGACACTGTCCCTGCCTATCCTTCTCTCTCCCTGAACCGGAACACACTACACAAGGCCACCGCGCTGGCGGCCTTTTATAGTGTGGGGCGTGTACTAAATCCCAATGAGCTATAATTGGCCACAGGCATCCTGCCTGTGGCCAATTATGGCTCTCCTCGCTGCTGGCGCTGTGATTGGCCAAGCATGCGGGGTCACAGTGCATGCTTGGCCAATCACAGCGCCTGGATGGCACTGCGATGGCGTAGTGCATTGTGGGCCGTTCGCGTCACTCGAATTTGGCGCGAACAGCCCAAATCGTTCGATCTTCGTCGAACGATCGAACAGCCGATGTTCGAGTCGAACGTATGTTCGACTCGAACACCGAGCTCATCCCTACCGCAGATACAGAGGTTCTGGAAATCATTTACATACACACGCTGAGTATGTATTAGTGTATATGTTTTTACTGTGGCGCCGAAGGCGTGCATGTCTTTGGAGTGTGGGAGGAAACCGGAGCACCTGGAGGAAACCCACGCAGACACAGGGAAAACATACAAACTCCAGGCAAATGGTAACGGGGTCTGGGTCGAACCAGTGACCCCCTGCTGCCAGGTGAGGGAGATAACCACTACACCACTGTGCTGACCACCATTCAGTGAATGTCACAGCCATATGTAGGTCGCAACACTGACCCCAGCATCACCGCCTTGGACCTCCTATCAGAAGGGTCCTGTAGGATAACGGACCGCCATGCACTGGGGGACCACAGGGACCTCTGTGGCCGTTCCCATTCCTTATTTATGAACTTTTTTTTAATCCAGAAAAAAGTTTATTGGAGAACATAATGATAACATACACCTTGAGCATTACAACCATTCTGGTACATTATATGCAGTGTAAGCCATAAAACCAAATATTCTACATAGTTACTATAAGCTGTTTCAGAGTAGTGCCATATACCTCCGAGACGTGGCGTACCACCCCTCCTCAGATACATGAAAAAAGGATGGCATGAAAAAATACAGTTAGAAAAAGACACCTCAATCATCAGCTACATCCCATCACCAGCTCCCATGCCCAGCAATCGTCCCATGACTAATCCCTAATCCCAAACCCCTTGGGACAGGCCCCTCTAACAAAACTCTAGACTCCAGACCCAAAACACGAGTTCGCCAATACTCAGGTGGCTTATCCTTCCCAACCCAGGGGGAGGGGCCCTAGGAGTAGAGGGAAAGGTCCTCAAAGGGGTCAGTCTAGAGACTCTTTTCCATCTAACTATGGGCGTCCCAGGGACTCTTATCATTATGAGAGTCCAAGGAGACCAGGGGCGAATTGGCGTGATTACCACAAAGCCCCAAGGCGTGGTGGACATGATGGTCAATTCCGGACCCCTTCTCGCCCCTACAATAGGCCTCTTCCCTTCTATGATGATTATACGAGGGAGGAGTACTATGATTCCTATAATGACCGAGACAGAGACATTGATCTGTTGTCCAGGTCCCCATACAACTATAACCAATACCCCTCCGGCCCATCCCATCCTTCGGGTTTTCACAGGGCGGTTCCAGACTACCTTGGAAGCCCAGAAGGAAAAGAGGTGTCAGAGGAGGTTGGAGGGTCCAGAGCAAAAAGGCCCAGAACAAGATAGGCTCAGGTGTCTTTAATTTGAGCTCAACAAACATAACGGACGAAGAGAACCTGGTCTTAGACAAGGGACTTAAATATGTTCCTCCACGGAACATGAATAGGTTCTCTACCTTTATTGATGTCCATAAGTTTGTTC
Source organism: Rana muscosa (assembly GCA_029206835.1). Lineage (NCBI taxonomy): Eukaryota > Metazoa > Chordata > Amphibia > Anura > Ranidae > Rana > Rana muscosa. The sequence goes on from CM055122.1 coordinate 351,220,759, forward strand.
GTAAGCTCAATATACAGAGACACTTCTTGAACCCATCCAATGCCTCCATTGCTGTTCCCACCCCCATGGACACAAATGTACACACTGGGTTGTCGAATCCTTCCCTATTCAATCCTCCTGGTTTTGTAGCACCTGCGGTTAACGTTTTTCGCAACCTGGTGCTCCAGGACTTGGAGAAGTTACCACCTAAGAGGACGCACACAAATCCTAAGATTAAATTAGGTTTGAAACAATTAAGTATGTATATCAGGGAAATGAATACGATTCTTGGTGATACAGATACCTATAAGGTCATTCCATCAGACCCAACCTTGAAATATAAGAAAGCTCTTGTGGAACTAGTGGATGAGGGTTTTGCGTTGTCCATTTTGGACAAGAAGGAAAAATGTTTTCTGATTCCGGTAGCACCGAGGATTCCCGCTATCTATTACCTGCCTAAGATTCATAAGGACCCAGTGAATCCCCCTGGTCGTCCTATAGTTAGCGGGATAGACTCGATTACTGCTAGAATAGGAAAATATATTGATTTTCATCTTCAGCCTTTGGTCAGGGTCATGCCTTCCTTTTTGAAGGACACAGGTGATACCATCAGGTTGCTACAAACAGTGGACTTCCGGAATGGCATGATTCTGGCCACTGCGGATGTGGCTGCCCTCTACACATGTATACCCCATGATTTGGGATTCGAGGCTGTTGAATATTACCTGTCTCAGAGTGTTAGCATACCCAATGTGCAGCGTAATTTCATCATGCAACTTCTGAGATTCGCTACTACCCACAATTACTTTTGGTTTCAGAACAGTTTCTACCTACAAACCAAGGGTGTTGCGATGGGGGCAAACCCCAGCCTGGCCAATTTATTCATGGCCAAGTGGGAGGAGGATGTCATCTATGCCCATAGGAGACCAGAATTGGTTCTCTGGGTTCGTTATATAGATGACATCCTCCTCCTATGGAATGGCAGCCAAGCATCTCTAGATGATTTTATGGTCTCGCTTAACGCCAACGAATGTGGTATTAGGCTGAGCCATGAAGCTAGTTCTACATCAGTCCATTTTTTGGATTTGGAAATCAAAGTGGTTGACAACCGGTTGGAATTCTCTACGTTTTTCAAGCCTACCGATCGTAACGGTTACATCCCTCGAGACAGCTGCCATCATTCACAATGGCTTAAGTCAGTGCCAAAGAGCCAGTTCCTCCGGTTGCGGAGGAACTGCTCTAAAGTCAGTGATTTTGTTTTACAAGCAGCTGTCCTGAGGGGCCGTTTTATCGATAAAGGCTATTCACCCGGAGATCTCGATGAGGAGATCGATCGGATCCAGCGGATCGATCAGGACTCCCTACTTGTGGTTGGTCCCCCCAAAGCTACCAATGAGAAGTTTAAGTGGTCTTTCTTCACTACTTACTCTGTGCAGTCTCGCCAGGTAAAAGAAATACTGAAGAAACACTGGAATGTCCTTAGAAGCGATGCACTTTTAGGTGCGGTGCTACCTGAACGGGCAGGGGTGATCTTTAGAGGTGCCCGGTCTGTCCAGGGTGACATCGCACCAAATGTTATAGACCCTCCTAAACGTATCTCTTTTTTTCAAAATTGCAAGGGCTATTTTCCGTGTCGCAAGTGCAATGTTTGCGCACATAACATTAGTGGGAGACGCAAGAGTGAGACCTTCCAGTCTACGGCTACACTTAAGACTTACCATATGAAGTGTTTTACTACTTGCGCCACGCAATACATTGTTTACTTGCTGACATGCCCATGCAAAAAACAATATGTGGGACGTACGATCCGAACCTTCACTATAAGGGTGAATGAGCATATTGCCAACATAAAAAATGGGAAAACCAATCATAGTGTCCCGCGACACTATCTTGAACACCATGATCGAGACCCCACAGGCACTCAGTTTTTAGCCATAGATCAGTACGTTTCACATTGGAGGGGAGAATCTAGGATTCGGGGAGTATCCCGACTTGAAACGTACTGGATCTATGAGCTTTGCACCTATGCCCCCCACGGAATGAATATTGAATGGGATATCAATTCATTCATCAATAAGGCTTGAGTGCCCTTCCCTTCTTTCCGTGGATTAATACGATTTTTCGCTATGTGTGCGTATGCGAATCTTCTTGTATTTGGCTGTGTGTGCGCCCTCTTTTAGGTTCTGGTCCATTTTTTATTTATTTTCTCTAGGGTGTCTTAAGTGCTCCCCATATTTGTAGTTTATTTTGGTGTTTAGGTTATTTTATGTACTGTCTACTGATCCATTGACCTGGTAGACTTAGATAATTTTATTCCAGCACTTTTCTTTATTTACCACAAGATGGTGCTGTTACTTTAAGGTCTTTTTAGCCTGTTTGATATTACTTGGTGGTGTCCATGCGCTCCAGGCCTCTTTGTGAGAGAGAGGCTTGGTAGACTTTATAGTGACAGATGAGTGTTTTACATACAGGAAGCAAGGCTTTCCAAGCCTCGCTTTGGTTACATGACACTTCCTGTTTCTACTCATCGTTTGCATGATACTATTTGTCCCGGATTGGATACAGTGCGAGTTGTACCGTGTATGTAAGTGGCGTTTTAGCCACACATATTTGTTTTTATATATTGCATATTATTTATTTTGTATACTGCTGCATGGCATGTTTGGGTGGGCGTTGAGATGTGGTGTGGGCGTTGAACGCCGCACGTCGTCTCCAACCCACTTTCTCATGGCGGGCTTTTTGAACAAAGGTTATTGGCAGTCGCTTGGGTCCATCTCCAGCTCGGCCTATCATGGTTTGCTTCCTGGGAGGTGCGAACCGTATAGCGAACGTGGTAGGTTGACCTGGAGGTGGAGACTACCCACCTTGGATCTGGTGAGCTGTTTACCCAATCATATGTTGTAATCAATTATCTGTCTGATTGGTTGAGAACCTTGTTAGATTGTATTTGTTCACTATATATATTTCTGCAGTGGAAGAGGTTGGTTGATGCCCCTGTTGAAGAACATTTGTTCGAAACGCGTAGGGCTTGGTACACTACCTCATTCACTGCCCCTTTTTAAACGTTTTTATTGTTTGTGATCACTTTTATGTTGGTTGAATAAACCCTCATTGACCTGCACCATTGGAGCATTCCTTCCCTTCTTTTCTCCTCGGTGGTTGGTCAAGTAATAGCTTCCTTTGGCCACTGGTTACTAATATTCACCGTGGTAAAGAGTCTCCTTGCTGAGTGGCGGTTCCAGTTCCATCGGAGGACCACCTGGATTGGTGTGAAACCCAGAGTCTGCTGTCAAGTCGGGGAGCCTACCGGACAGTCTACATTGGGGACCCATCTGATCCAGTTTCCAGACTAACTGATGAGGAGTGCCACTGGGATTTCGTATGCCTATTTGACCTGCCTAAACCACAGGTCTAATGTTCCGGTAAGAGTATTCTACCTCTCTTTTTCTACAAGAGTTATGTGATGACCCTTCAGTGCTACATGTTCTTTCTTCACAACACGAAAAATTTTCTATGGACACTGTATGGACTCATATTGATATTATTTATCACTTTGGTTTGATTGGAGGCCCAAATCATTGGGCTTCATTTCTTCACTTAGCGCTACATCTTCATTCCATGACTAGATCCACCGGGGCCAAGCCCGGTACATCCAGCCATCGACCCCACAGTTTTTCAAATTTCTGCGTGCTACCTCTGTGTTGGTATATGATTTTTTCCTTGCGAAGCATATCTCCCATGACATTAATCCACTCCTTAAGAGCCGGCGGCTCCTCCGCTATCCAATGAGTCATGATAAGTTTGCGTGCCATAAACAGGGACCTAGAGACCGCCACTCTAGTGCATTCCTCCCACTCCAATTCCTGCAGTGTTAATAGTAAGCAGTGTCTCGGGTCCGTGGGGAGCGAGACCCGAAACACCCCGTTTATGGTGTCCACCACCCCTGCCCAGTAGAGGTGGAGTTTTGGGCACCTCCACAGTAGGTGGATCAGGTCTCCATGGTCCCTCTTGCACCTGGAACACAAGGGGGTGGGTCGCAGGCCCATAGCACACAGCCTGTGAGGGGTATAGTAAACTCTCAGCAACAAGTACAATTGTGATACCCTATGCGACACGTTCAAGGAGCAAGTTGGCACCGCCTGCAAGGCCTCCTCCCACTGATCTCCATCAAGCGGCCCCACATCCCCTTCCCACTTGATTCGCATTCTCAAAGGGTGTTTAGCCAGGACCTTTGGTAATATCATGTTGTAGCATTGTGATATGAATCCCTTAGTCGTTTCAGCTTGTGCCATTAAGTTAAACAGTGGAGTTGGGGAGGGTACCCAGTCCGAGGACCTGGCCTGAGCAGTGATTGCATGGTGTAGTTGCATATAATAGAATCTCATAGAAGGCAGGAGCCCGAATTTACCTTGCAGCTCTTCGAAGGTGAGGAATTTCCCATTACGGAAAATTTGACTAAGATGCGTCACCCCACACCTCCTCCAGAGCACCCCGTGTTGCAATTTCGCCAATTCTGGGTATAAATCATTGGACCAAATAGGGCTATAGTCTGTGTATCCCACCACTCCCTGTAAATATCTTGTTTTATTCCAGATCTTCTGGATAAGGTTGTAGGTCGGGTATTGTTTGTTTGGTTTTCCAAATGCCTGCGATTCTAGGGCCATAGAGATCGAGTCCCTGCCCACCGTGTGTTGCATCACGAGCTCAGAGGAGTTGTCAATCCTGTCCCCATCACCCCCCTCACTGCGAATAGTACCTATCAAGTGTTGCAATTGCGCAGCAATGTAATATACCCAAGGGTTCGGGAGAGCCAGGCCTCCCTCATCCTTCGGGCGTTGAAGATGTTCCAGTTTGATTCTGGGTGTACGGTTTTTCCATATAAGTTTACGGAATAGGCAACTGACAAGTCTAAATATTTTCAAAGTCACTACCGTCGGGGAGTTGTGGAGCACATATAGCAACTGGGGCATGAGGATCATTTTGATCAAATTCACCCTGCCTGCTCCCGACAGGCAGAGAGAATTCCATGTTTTGATCCGGTCTCAAAACTTCTGCAGCAGCGGTGACACGTTTAAACGACCGTATTCACGAATTCTAGGCGTCACCTGAATGCCCAAGTATCTGAACGAGTCTGTCAAGGGTACCGTGGAGGAGGTCGGGGGAGTCCCCCCCCTCGTCAATAAGCATCAGGGAGGACTTGGCCCAGTTTATCCGTAGCCCCGAGAATCTACCGAAGTCCCCCACGGTGGCCATGGCCTCCGTAAGGGAGCCCTCCACATCCCCAAGCAGGACCATCGTGTCGTCCGCATAGAGCATTATTTTCTCCTGCATATCCCCGTACCTGAATCCCACAATCTCCGTATTGGCTCTCACTTTAATCACCAGGGGTTCTATGGCCAAGGCGAAAAGCAGGGGTGATAAGGGACACCCCTGTCGCGTCCCTCTCCCCAAGGCAAAAGTATGCGACATCGCCCCAGAAGATCTAATGGCTGCTCGCGGGTTATGATAGAGAGTCTTACCCAGGTAATATACACGTCTCCGAATCCAAAGCACCTGAGAATTTCCCACAGATACTCCCATTCGACGCTATCGAAGGCCTTCATAGCGTCCAATGAGAGCAAGGCCCTCTGTCCCACATTATCCGCCGGGGATTGCATGTTAAGGTAGAGCCTCCGCAAGTTGACAGCCGTCGACTTGTTGGGCATAAAGCCAGCTTGGTCAGGATGAATAATGCTTGTAATGACACCATTCAGCCTATTCGCCAGCATCTTGGCCAGAAGCTTAATATCGCTCTGAAGCAAAGATATAGGTCTGTAAGACCCTGGGTCTATAGGGTCCTTACCGGGCTTCAATATCAAAACAATATTGGCAGTAGCCATAGAAGAGGGGAGCACCTGTTGTTCCCTGGCCGCATGGAACACCTCCAGTAGTTTTGGCAGAAGGATATCTGCATATTGTTTGTACACTTCCATGGGCAGTCCGTCCGCCCCCGGGGCTTTACAGTTGGGGAATGTAGACAGAGCTGTCTGCAGCTCTGCCAATGTAAAGGGAGCATCCAGGGCTCTCTGCTGGTCAGTCGAAAGTTGTGGAAAGTCAATGTCCTGTAAATAGGTCAAAAGTTCCTGCCTAGTGAATCGTTCCGTTGGGAGATATAGGGTCTCATAGAATCTGGCCAATTCCGTTAATATTAGGTCGGGGGAGTTCACTATCTTACCCCCAGCCGTTTTAATGGCTCCTATAGCGGGAGCACGTTGCTGCGAGCTAGCTATCTTGGCCAGCAGTCGCCCCATACTCTCGCCCTCCTCGTAAAAGGCTAGCTTGGAGAAAAATAGCTTCTTTTCTGCCGTGGAGGACAGCAGCCGCGCGTATGCTGACTGCGCCGCCTGCCATGCCTCCCTAGCCGAATCCGTGGGGTTTAGGACAAATGCCTCTTCCAGGGCCGCCACCTGTTTTTCAAGGTCCTCTCTGAGCCCCGAAGAGTTTTTTTTAACCTTATTAATTTCTGAAATAAACAACCCCCTCAGATGTGCCTTAAAGGCATCCCACCGTAATACCGGAGAGTCAGCAAAGTCCCGGCCATCAAGAAAGTCCCCCATGCTCCGCTCCACCTCCTCATGATCCAAGAATAGTTTCAGCCAAAAGGCATTCAATTTCCATGGGGCTCTCAAGAGGGTGGTAGATTGGGTAATGATCAAAGTAGTCACCACATGGGAGTGGTCTGACACACTGCGAGGTTTGTACACCACATCAGAGACAGACGGGAGCATGGCGAGGTTGCCGACGGCCAGGTCAATTCTGGACAGTGTCCCGTGGGTTTTGGAAAAGCAGGAGAATTGCTTATCTAATGGATACTTAGCCCTCCACAGATCAATCCAGCCCACTTCATTAAACAGTCGCCACAATGGAGACTCCCTCCATGCAGCAGGAACCCCCGAGATGGGGTGTCTGTCCATGGAGGGACTCAGCCAGCAATTAAAGTCCCCCACAATCAGCAGCGGGAGATCCGGCCTGCCCTCCAAATAGGTCAGTAATCGCCGGAGCACCAGCACCGAAAACGGCGGGGGTATGTACACACATGCCAATATACAGTACATCCTACCCACCCGACAGTGTAAAAATATAAACCGCCCCTCAGCATCTATGCACACATAAATTTCTTGAAAATCCACAGAAACATGGATCATTATACTCACCCCCCTAGAGTAGGAGGTGTGAGTGGAATGATATGCCTTCCCTACCCAGGCATATTTAATACAGCATTGTGTTTCAACCGTCAAATGCGTTTCCTGCATGCACAAAATCATAGGGTGATATTTCTTCAGACAGGAGGATACCATCATACGCTTGAGCGGGGAGCCTAAGCCCCTCACATTCCAGGAGACAATTGGTAGTTCAGCCATTGGGGTATAGCAAGCATGATCTAATCAAGGGGTGAAACAGCATCGCAGAGTCCAGCAAGGCAGAAAGGGGAACGGGACCAGTGTGGGCCTCAGAGACCCTGGCGACGGTCAGATTTACAAAGGGACAGTTCCAGAGTGTGGCAGTTGGTGAACATAGCTCTCGGTGTAAGCGTAGATAATGCAAAGTCACAAAAAAACAAATCGTCAACTGGACGACTCCTAGTAGAAAACTTGCAAACATACAGTAACACTTTTGTGTGCCTAAAGCATAGGTTTGGCCCGCCAACAGAGCAGGCCTCAGGGCTCCAACCGGGAGCAGCATCCTAAGAGGCATTTTTGTTTCCCGTCTTACGCGGGAAAGTCGCATTATTCTTGTCGCTTTACAAGATAGCTCATGTTCCATATTCACAAATAACGTCTCCCAGCAGAGCAAAAATAGAGTCAGGGTACAAACAAGAAAAGAAAAGGGGAACATAAGGTGGATCTTCCAGGTAAAGCCAAGCAGGTGGTCCAGCACAAACATTTCCCAGCAACCCAGGGTATCAGCCGTCAGGCTACTCCACTTCCTCCTCTCTATCACGGTGTCGCAGGGCCTGTTCGTTGCGGTCCAGCCATAGTGCAGCATCTTGCGCAGATTCAAAAAAGTGGGTTTCTCTCTCAGCTGTAACTCTCAGTTTGGCTGGGTATAACATGGCGTAAGGTAGTTGTAGGGCCCGCAGGCGTTTTTTAACATCTGAGAACTTGGCCCGGCGCTTCTGCACCTCCGCCGAGAAGTCCGGGTAGAAGGATACACGAACACCATTCACCTGGACATTAGCCTTCTCTCTAGCATGCCTCAGCACCGCCTCCCTATTCCTGTAATGCAGGAGGCGGGCAAGGATGGGCCTAGGGGGGGCTCCGGGCTGTGGTGGACGGCCAGGTGTACGGTGAGCCCTCTCCACCGTAAAAAATGGAGAGAAAGCCTCCCTCCCAAAAATGTCTATCAGCCAACCTTTAATAAAGTTAGTGGGGTCCCTACCCTCCGTCCTCTCGGGCAGCCCCACTATGCTCACATTGTTCCTCCGTAAACGGTTCTCGATATCATCCGCTCTGTTGTTAACCCCTCTGGCTAGCTGATGCGCAACAAGTGCCTCTCGAGCAACCGGGGGCAGCCTGTCCTCCATCTCACTCATCCGGCTCTCCACAGCCGTTGTGTGCTCACGGATCTTTTGAAGGTCCTGGCGTAGCAGGGACACCTCTTCTCTCACTGAAGCAGTGCATTCATGCACCGCCCTGAGTATTTCAGCCAGGGTCGGTTGTTCCATGTCCTCTGCTTCTGGGGTAGTATGCGGTGAATCAGCATGCTCCTCTGTGTCAGTCTGTCCTCCATTGTGAGCTGCTCCCCCTGCTGGCAGGCTCTGTGAGGCCTGTGCTTCAGTGTGCGAGTAGTCTGCAGCCCCCCCCCTCGGTCTGCTCATGAGGGCCCCCCAACTTTTGGGTGTAATAGGTCATGTCCCTCGGGTAGTCCCTACCCTGCGCCTTCTGACCTTTATTGTTGGTGTTGTTGCCTCCCTCCTTGTATCCGTCGGCGCCGCGCGGAGTGCGCTGAGCCATAGCCGCGCCGGCGCCATCTTGGATTTCGGGAGCCGGGAAATTCCCCTTTTTCTTCCCCATTCCACGGGTGCAGAGAGCCGGCGGATAGACCGGGAGGGTGACCGGGATGTCAGCCAGCGGGAGAGCCGCTCAAAATCGCCGAAGCGCTGCTGGGAGAGGATCAATACCGGGTACTGAGCAGGAGCTGTGAGACTCACGTCTTCTCACATGCCGGTCTAGGCCACGCCCCCCTTATTTATGAACTTATCAAAGAAAATAACATAAGGAAAACCATCACAAATTGGTCAGATATGTGTGACCTAAGGGAGACAGACTCCTCTGCGGAAGTCCCAGCTGCATTCCCAGCTGGAGAGTGTCTCTCACAGCATCAGAAGTGCACTCATAGGTGCCCTGACTAACATTCCCCAGAAGATGGCGGGGGGAGGGGGCGCTTTCTTACCCCCCTTACGCCCGCAATCCGTTTCTATCTTGGCAACAAAAGGTTCCAGGACTATCTACGACGTATCCATGGAAACCACAGGTGCAGGGCACCATTTGCTGCCTCTGGCAATGTATAGGGAAGAAAAGGTCACATACTGACTCCATAAACACCCACTGACAGCCCTCAGGGACCAAGTGAAAAACACATAAGAGTCCACCTTCCATGCTGCACTGACCGGGGGGGGGAACCCAGGGGACTCACCACCCAGGAGACCGCTCAGCACCGCTGCCCGCCTTGTATACACAGCGCATGTGTGATGAAAAAGCTGTGAGAATGAACTGTGCTGTTCAGAAAGCCAGTGATAGAGGCCAAACCCACCCCAAAATGGCCGCCAGACGCCTCAGATAAAAAGGGCGCAGACCACAAGAAAATGGCCGCCCGCAATACCGACCTGCGCCACATCGCTGCTACAACAAAATGGCCACCAATGGAAGTTTTAACACAGAAAAAAAACACACTAAAAATGGCGTCAGCGCCGCAAAAAATGGTGCCCTAGGCCAGGGATGTGGACAAGAAGGCCTGCAGAGACTTCCAGGAGAAAAACCCACTCACAGAAAGCGGACCCTGGCGCCCCACGGTCCCCCACAGGGACTCGGAGCCTCCCCACAGGTACACCTGGGTTGCAGCGGGCCTTAGGGCAGGAGGGGAAGGGCGGCAGAGAGCAGGGAAAGGGAGGACAGGAGAATCCCTAAATCCCGGGAATGCCCAGCTGTTCCATCCTGCCGAGACAGGAGAAACCGTACTTACCTGTCCTTGCGAGGACATGCTGGCGCGTCCCTGACAGACCCACAACCGATGGTACGGAGTAGCTGTCGGCCCGGTCCACTGTGAGTGAGGCAACAAGAAGCCCAGTCATATGTGCTCACCGGTCACCTCTGGAGCCATATGGTATGTCGTGGTCAGAACCAAGCGCGAAGCAAGGGACTGGCACGCTCGATGGCCGGAACTGGGAAGACTACAAGGATCTATATATCCAGCCTGTCGCCCAGCCGGCAGTTGATAGAAGATATCACAAAAGAAAAAAGAAAAAGAAAATAAAAAATCTTTCAGGACTCTGGGCCCAAAGGGAGCCACGTCCTTCTCCTCTGCTAGGCAGAAAAAAACTGAGGCTGCTGACTGCAGGTAGAACGGTTATGTACGGAGGGACAGCCCCCTGGGCGGGGCTGTTCAACTCTGTTAAAGCTACATGTTTTAGGATTTCTAACATGTTCCTAGTCCTCTCCTATGAACAGGAACATAACCCACTTTGTCAAGATTTAAGGAGCTGTGTCCGTCCATGGACGAAAAGAGAAAAGATGTTTTCTCAATTCCCCAATGGCGCTGTTTATATCCGGACAAAACCGAAGTCATTAAATGCTCATAGCTTCCGGTTTCTTAGGCCATAGAGATGATTGGAGACATTCTGGTCTCTGATCAGCTCTATGGTCAGCTGGCGGAACCACCTGCTGCCTTCTTGGGTTCCCCGGTGGGACAGGAGAGCCAGAGAAAAACATGGAAGACGGCGGGGGGAATGTTCCCTGCCACTGCTTGTAAAAGCAGTCTAGTGGCTAATTAGCCACTAGGATTGCTTTTACCTGAAAGCCGACCGCGGGCTGAAAAAAACGATACCAAAATGGTACCTAAACCTGCAGGTATCATTCCGGTATAACCACTCAAAGTCCAGCAACATACCAGTACGTCGCTGGTCCTTGTTGGGCATATATTGTAATGTTCTTTTTTTTCATGCAGCCTGTGGGTTAAATGTAAAGAAGAGACCTAACAGATTCCTCCATTCACATTAATTGATCGGTGGTATAAAAAATCAAAAGGTAGGTATGTCGCTGTTCTCGTGTTGTAACTCCTATGTGAGTTGAGGATATGTTAGTGCGACACTCTTTGCACACTGTGTGACCCTGTGTTGAATACTATTCTAAAGTGTAAACATAAGTCTCTTATCAGATTAATAAATTAATAAATGCAGGTGTAGCAAGGTTTCACTTTGCAATGTAGATAAAGACTACAGTTTGACAATTAAGAAGGAACTTAGCTCCCTCCGGTGTTCAATTTGTTATATTGCAGTAACTTTTTTTCGCTTCAATGATATTAAAACAATGCATTGTGAATCAGACTATACTACCCAGAGTGCAGCTGTGCTACCAGGGTGCACTGCATCACCGCACAGCCTGCTGGGAGAGGTTATTTTAAGGAAGGGAGGAGTTACATTCGCTCTCTCTGGACTTCGCCTTCCCTCAAGTAGGAGGCCTGTGTTGAGGCCTGCTGCCGGAGCGTCCAGGGCTGAAGCCTGGGCCTACAGCTATCGGGTAGGATCGCTCAGCCTAAGGAGAGATCCTCTTCCGTGTGTCCAGCTCTCGCTTTCCAGAGACCGGAGTCGTCCATCTACCGACATCCAGTGCGGCTGTGCGAAGAACCGGAGACTGCAAGTTGTGGAGAGACAGCGGATCGAGTCACCAACAGCTGAACGTACCAGAGGGACGAGGCCTGTTTTGGTGAGAGGGCACCTGCCCGGATTTCATTAACTGCTGTGTAGGCCTGTGACTTATTGAAGGCCCGCCATTATTAAAGTGGTACGTCACACAGAAGGCCATTGAGCATCTTGCGGTGGCCGCATGGTTTAAAGTTGGTGTTCGCAACTTTGACTTATTGAAGGCCCGCCATTATTAAAGTGGTGGGTCACACAGAAGGCCATTGAGCATCTCGCGGTGGCTGCATGGTTTAAAGTTGGTGTTCGCACCGCAATAGAGTTCACATCTACAAACATTGTGGAAGTTCAGTTTGCTTTCTTTTTAATCACCCTGTGGGTTACAAATGTTATGTGCACCAACGTTTGCTAGCGAAACTCCTACTATTGAAGGAACTATACACTGAAATTAGTCAGGCCTGACTAGAACTGTTAGTGACGGGACTTGGGTGTAATACTGCCTGTAGTGATCTAGTATAGTGGTTTTCAGTTGATAATTGATGTTTAAGTATTAGTATGATGATTTAAGTTATGTTATTCCCGCAGCATCACACCCAAGTTCTCCAGAGAATGCACTTTATTGACTTCCAATGCAGAACAAAGTTCAATACTTGCACAGATGACAACGAATCCAATCAGTATATATATTTCAGAGTCCCACATCTCCTAGATCATATTCTAGACCTGTTCTTTCCTATCCATGCAGATTGACAAGACTAGAGCAGACTGAATGCCAGCTTGAATGTCTCTAATACTGGTCTGACACTGGGGGGGGGGGGGAAATGTTCTGCCAGGTCAACCAGATGTTCCCATGAATGAATACCCCCTCAAGTCTAATTACCATCTAAACAATGTCCCCTTTGAACTGTTCAATTAAGTTAACAGGCCACCTCACACACCTAGGTAGACTTGCATAAGATTAGCACATCAGAGTCATTATCTGTCAACCTTGTTTGGCCACTAACCCCTTTTGGGCAACACCCTTTGATGTGCGTAACTAGAATGCCTGTATGTAACTGTCATGTACCTGACGGTGACGAGCCCAGTTTAGCAGAGGGAGGCCTCCCTTACGGCTCCCACCAGCGGCCCCTGGTAAGGTAACAGCAGGCGCGGAGGTAGGAGGGGTACGAGTGCCTGGCAGGATCAACCAAGGTGAAGGTAGTTCCGCAGACTTGGTAGGCACACTGGGACACAGCAGGTAGAACTGGAATCAGGAACACTCAGCAAACTGGAATCGTTCAGCAGACTGGACCGGAACCAGGAGCACAGGAACTCAGCAAACTGGATCAGCTTAGCAGACTGGACCGAAACCAGGAACACAGGAACTCAGCAAACTGGATCAGCTTAGCAGACTGGACCGGAACCAGGAACACAGGAACTCAGCAAACTGGATCAGCTTAGCAGACTGGGCCGGGACCAGGAACAGGGAGATTGGTCGGACAAGCCGGGTCGGTTAACTGGCTGGCAGCCAGGTACAGAGGGATCAGACAGAGGAGAGGTCACAACAAGCCAGGGGTCGGATGCAGGCAGAAAACTGGAGAAGTCACAGGCAGGCCGGGTCAAACACAGGTAAGTCTTCAGATCAGGTTTTCAGGTACTCAACGCTGTAGAGCAGACAGCAGGGACTGTCTGCGATTGACAGGTTTAAATAGCCCCTCTGGCGCGCGCGCAACCGAGAATCAGGAAGACCGGGATGCCTGTTTCTGGCAGGATCTCCATGACATTGCCCCCCCCCAAGGGGCAGCCTCCGGATGCCCATCCTGGTAAACTTTTCGGGGTGAGATCTCCTGAAAGCTTGTATCAGTCTCCTAGCATGAATGTTCTCCTCAGGTTCCCAAGAGTTCCCTTCGGGTCCGTAACCTTTCCATTTAACCAGAAATTGGTTCTGGTTATTTCTCCTCCTAAAGTCCATAATAGCTTCCACCTCAAATTCCTGCTCCCCGTCTATGATGACGGGATCAGGGTGAGCCGGACTTCGACCAGGGAACGGGTTGGAGACTGAAGGCTTCAGCAGAGAGACATGAAAGATCGGATGGACTCTAAGGGAGTCGGGAAGCTCCAGCTCGTAGGCTACTTCATTAATCTTCCTTTTGAGGGAATGGCCCTAAGAATTTGGGGCCCAATTTTTAGGAGGGGCATGCCATCCTCAGGTTTAAGGTAGAAAGCCCTACTTGGTCGCCGGGAACCAGCACCAATTCACCCCGTCTCTTCCTGTCGTAGACCGTCTTGTTGTGTTCCTGGGTCCTTGCCATGGTTTCACGCAGAAGTTGATTATTAGACGAGAAAAAGTTCAATCTTTCCTGGACTGCAGGCACCGAACACTCAAGCCCCGTACACACGATCGGTTTAACTGATGAAAACCGTCCGATGGTACCCATCGGTCTTTTTTCCATCGGATGGAAAAAATAGAACTTGTTTTAAAATTTTCCGATGGATAAAAAACCGATGGGAATTTCCGATCGTCTATGGGCAAGTCCATCGGTTTAAAAACCCACGCATGCTCAGACTGAATTAGGAGACAGGAGCGCTCGTTCTTGTAAAACTAGCGTTCCTAATGGAGAGAGCACATTCGTCATTCTGCAAGTTATTGCTTCGTTTAATGCAGCGCATGTTTTTTTGCTTTCGAACGGTCTTTAAAATGTCATTTTGGCAGCAGAACTTTCTCCTGAGTTCTGACAAATGTATGTCTTTCTTTTTTCTAGTGATCTTAGGAATAATTATTAAAATTCTTCAAGGCCGACCTCCCAAATTACACCTTTATTTTTTTGACTCTTAAAATTTGTTCTTCTCAAAAAAACACATCAGGCATGTAGGTTGGCTGAAATCAAATTTCCCTTTATTTCGGAAAAAAAACGAATCAAAAACCGAAGGGCAACTATTCCCAAATTAGCAGAGAATATAAAGTCATTAGATCCCAAATGCAGACCTGACTAGGATCAATAATAAAATCAACAAGAGCATGAAATCAGGAGCAGCAGCCAAAGACATACATCATCCCAAGCTGTGGTACTCCATCAACCTTCAATTTCTGGATGAGCAGGGGGCCCTCATAATGGCAGCAGCCTCCTGAATCATCTTTAGTGACTCCTCCACTTGTGTCATCCGCCGTTGTTTTGGCGGTCTGACGTGGAGGGGAGCCACTTGGGAGACGGTGCTGCCACTAGGCCTGGGGACCTGCTGAGTCCCACTGGGCCCTGCCTCCTCCTGCCTGTCACACTCCTGACCCTCTTCCTCCTGGCTTGCCTCATCCTGTTTATAAAATAAAATGTAAATTTCTATTATTTGAGGAATCAATCACACACAATTTTGATCTCATTACTGGTTTATTTTGGAGGGGGGGTGGGATCATTTATGGCTAATCAAAACAGTTCAACTCCATATTACTTAGTGGACAATAATTAGCATCAAAAATACTATACCGGGCTGAAGATGTGAAGATCTGGCTCTTCTAGCTCGGGAGGTTCCTCCTCCGCCTCTGCAGGGGTGGAGGGAAGGGTGGAAGGAACGCTGGAGGGAAGGGTGGAAGGAAGGGTTGAGGGAAGGCTGGAAATAGATTCCCTGGCCTCGATCTGGTCATCCAGAAATTGAAGATGTCTGTAGTACCACAGCTTGGGCTTGGGCTTTACTACATCGTCGGCTGCTGCTCCTGATCTCTTGGACTGGCGCACTTCCTTGAATTTTTTTTTTATAAGAATTGCGCAGGTTGTTGATTTTATTATTGATCATAGTGTAGTCTGCATCTGGGATCCATGGCTTCATATCCTCGGTTAATTTGGTAATAGTTGCCCGTCGTACATCACTTTTGTGATACGCAGGGTGTTTGAGCTCCCAAAGGTTGCGCTGTTCCTTATACTTTTCAATAAAAACAAGCATCCCATTAATATGCCACTGCAGGCCCGAGTTCCCTTCTTACCTTAGTTCACTTCGTGGGTTCACTTCCGGTCGTCCTTACTCCGCGCATCCCTAATAACTTCTTTCCCCTTTTTATACCCTGCGCATGCGTGTAAATCCACCCTCGTCGCCCGCCCATGACGGACTTTTTCTGCATTTCCCCGCCCCTTAACGATCGCGCACAGTGTGAGACGGCGACATGTCGCAGACACAGGTGGCTTCTTTAGTTGAAATTACCGACGAGGAAAGCCCGGAGGCGGAAACGTCCCGATCCTGTAAAAAAAGATACAAGGCGACTAATATGTCTTTTTCTGAGATGGCGGAGATGGTGGACATTCTGCGGAGGAAGGATTACGACGGCAAGCATGGCCCATACGACACCCCTAATCTCCGGAAGTCACAAATTATGGACAAAGTGGCGAAGACTCTCTATAAAAAATATGGGGTCAGGAGATCCAAGGAACAACTCCGTAAAAGGTGGTCAGACCTCAAGATCAGGGAGCCGGAGCAGTATAAGAAGCTTATAAAAAGCATAGAAAAAAGTAAGTATATTTTACTGTGTTCTTTCACATTGTAATATGTATTCTTCCATGTTTTGCAACATGTACTTGGCTTGACTGGGTTCACATTTTGAAATCTCATCTTTTAGGTTAAGTGGAGAGTCCACTTATTTGCCCAATGTTTTGACCAATAACTTGCTGCTCTTCCCCCAAACATGTTTGGCACATATCCACGTAAACTACATGTGGGCATGCCTCATTTTACGTCAACAATGTTTATCTACACATTGTTGGCTAGATGATGTGTTGTAAGGAAATTTAGAATGTGACTGAAAGCATAAACTGTATTCTGGGTAAAGGAGATGACACTCCAGCAGTTACATAGTTACATAGTTAGTCAGGTTGAAAAAAGACACAAGTCCATCCAGTTCAACCGTAAAAAAATAAAATAAAAAAAATAAAATAAACATATATCGTACAATCCCATATACCCAATTCTATACCCACAGTTGATCCAGAGGAAGGCAAAAAAAACCCAGAAGAGCATGATCCAATTTGCTACAGCAGGGGAAAAAATTCCTTCCTGATCCCCCGAGAGGCAATCGGATATTCCCTGGATCAACTTTACCTATAAATGTCAGTACCCAGTTATATTATGTACATTTAAGAAAGAATCCAGGCCCTTCTTAAAGCAATCTACTGAGCTGGCCAGAACCACCTCTGCAGGGAGTCTATTCCACATTTTCACAGCTCTTACTGTGAAAAAACCTTTCCGTATTTGGAGGTGAAATCTCTTTTCCTCTAGACGCAAAGAGTGCCCCCTTGTCCTTTGTGTTGACCGTAAAGTGAATAACTGAACACCAAGTTCACTATATGGACCCCTTATATATTTGTACATGTTGATCATATCCCCCCTTAATCTCCTCTTCTCAAGAGAGAATAAATTCAGTTCCTCTAATCTCTCCTCATAGCTGAGCTCCTCCATGCCTCTTATCAGTTTGGTTGCCCTTCTCTGCACTTTCTCCAGTTCCCCAATATCCTTTTTGAGAACTGGGGCCCAAAACTGAACTGCATATTCCAGATGAGGTCTTACTAATGATTTGAACAGGGGCAAAATGATATCTCTCTCTCTGGAGACCATACCTCTCTTAATACAAGAAAGGACTTTGCTCGCTTTGGAAACCGCAGCTTGGCATTGCATGCCATTATTGAGCTTATGATCTACCAAAACCCCCAGATCCTTCTCCACTACGGATCCCCCCAGTTGTACTTCCCCTAGTATGTATGATGCATTCATATTATTAGCCCCCAAGTGCATAACTTTACATTTATCAACATTAAACCTCATCTGCCACATAGTCGCCCAATTAGACAGAGCATTGAGGTCGGCTTGTAAATTGGCGACATCCTGTAAGGACGTTATTCCACTGCATAGCTTGGTGTCATCTGCAAAGACAGAAATGTTACTTTTGATCTCAGACCCAATATCATTTATAAACATATTAAAAAGTAAGGGTCCCAGCACTGAACCTTGGGGTACACCACTGATAACCTTGGACCATTCAGAGTAAGAATCATTAACCACTACTCTCTGAATTCTGTCTTTTAGCCAGTTTTCTATCCATTTACAAACTGATATTTCCAATCCTGTAGACTTTACCTTACACATGAGCCGTGTGTGGGAAACTGTATCGAACGCTTTTGCAAAATCCAAGTATACCACGTCCACAGCCACACCTTTGTCCAAGGTCTTACTTACCTCTTCATAAAAAGAAATCAGGTTTGTTTGACAACTTCTGTCTTTCATGAATCCATGCTGTCTGTTGCTTAAATAGTTTTTTTCCAGCAAGAACTCATCTATGTGGTCTTTTATTAATCTCTCCAGTATTTTCCCAACTATAGAAGTTAAACTAACAGGTCTATAGTTACTTGGTAAACACTTAATTCCCTTTTTAAATATAGGCACCACATTGGCCCTGCGCCAATCCAGTGGTACTATTCCTGTCATTAATGAGTCCCTAAAAATTAAATACAATGGCTTTGAAATTACAGAGCTCAATTCTTTTAGGATCCGTGGGTGTATGCCATCTGGTCCAGGTGCTTTATCCACCTTTATTCCATCTAAATATTTCTGGACCATATCACTTTTGAGCCATTGTGGATTTGGGGCTGTGTCACTACCACCCCCATTTTGGACATGAGCTCCCCCATGCTCCTTTGTATACACAGAACTGAAGAAAGTATTTAATAAATTAGCCTTCTCTTTGTCCCCAGTCACCCACTCTAGATTATTTTGTAAAGGGCCTACATGCTCAGACTTGACCTTTTTACTATTAATATATTTGAAGAATTTTTTGGGGTTTGTCCTACTATCTTTTGCAATCTGTCGTTCATTTTGAATTTTTGCATCCTTGATTTCCTTTTTACATATCCTGTTATATTCTTTGTAACATTTAAATGACACTAGTGTTCCCTCATTTTTATATTTTTTAAAAGCTCTTTTCTTATAGTTTATAGCTTTTTTAACTTTGGCAGTGAGCCACATAGGTTTTATTTTTAGCCTTTTAAACTTATTGCCCATGGGAATATACTTTGCAGTGAGTTCACAAACAGTCTTTTTGAAGAATTCCCATTTCTGTTCTGTGCCCATTGATGCCAATATTCCTTCCCAGTCTAAGTCCTGGAGAGCAGCACTCATCCTTGGAAAATTTGCTCTCTTGAAATTAAGTGTTTTTATCTTTCCTGTATGTGATTTTTGCTTACAACTAACATCAAATGAAATCATGTTATGGTCACTGCTACCCAGGTGTTCCTTTATCTGAACATTAGTAATACGCTCTGCATGGTTTGAGATTACCAGGTCCAACAGAGCATCATTCCTAGTTGGGGCCTCAATAAACTGGACCATAAAATTGTCCTGCAATAGGTTTATAAATTTTTGCCCTTTAACTGTCCCAGCAGTTCCATTACTCCAGTCAATTTCTGGGTAGTTAAAATCCCCCATTATTATCACCGTCCCAGCCCTTGCAGCCCTTTCCATCTGTGCAAGGAGCTGAGTCTCTAACTCCTCATTAACATTGGGTGGTCTATAACAAACTCCAATGATTAGCTTTGAACTACGCACATCTGTATGCAGTTCCACCCATAATGCTTCAGACTCATCACACTCTCCATCCACCAGGTCCTCTTTCACACTCGCTTTGAGATCACTTCTCACATAGAGACAGACCCCTCCACCCTTCCTTTTTACCCTGTCTTTCCGAAAGAGTGCATAGCCAGGAATATTAATAGCCCAGTCGTGTGAGGAATGAAGCCAAGTTTCAGCAATACCGATTACATCATAGCTCTCCTCATGCATCAGAGCTTCCAACTCACCTATTTTGCTTGGCAGACTTCTGGCGTTGGTGAACAGACACTTTAATGCATTAATATTATTTGACCGGTCACATACTATCCTCTTGGGTGTTCCCAGATTGCAACTAGGACTTGCTACTATACTTACCTTGGGTTTATGTTCTTTGGTTACCCTACCACTAATGCCCCTAATACTACCCTTTAGAATATGTTCCCCGCTGACTCTCACTATCTCTGGACCCTCCCCCCTGTCACCTAGTTTAAAAACCCCTCTAACTTTTTGGCCATCCTTATTCCCAGCTGATCTGCACCCTCCTCATTTAGGTGCAGTCCGTCCCTTCTATAGTACTGGTTATCGACTGAGAAGTCGGCCCAGTCCTCCAGGAACCCAAACCCAGTTGTGTACTTTTTTTGGTTCTTGATCAAGATACTATACTCTGGGCCACATGACCAAATTTATTAACGGTGTCACACACAGGTGGTCCAGTGGATAGCTTGGTGGTTATCCAAGTGTATTTGTGAATGTCCTCAAAAATAACATGTTGCTTTGTTGAGTTTGCAAGATCACATATGTTCATGTTGGAACTCAGGGCCAAATATCAAATGTACCCCACTTAAAAACATTGAGGATCCCTTTTCAGGCCTTAAAAAAGTCTGTGTGCTAAAGTATACATTTTGTTGTAAATTCCCATAGGGGAGAGGAGACTGGGAGGACACCATGCTCAGGAGACGAGTAACCCAACACCACAGAAACTCCCCGAAGCTCCCAAAGCAGACCAAGATCAGCAGGTTCAGGAAGCGGAGGTGGAGGAAGCGGAGGTGGAGGAAGCGGAGGTGGAGGAAGGGGAGGTGGAGGGAGGGGAGGTGGAGGGAGGGGAGGTGGAGCTTATCAGCACAACAGGTCAGTGTCTGTCACCACAACTTCAAGGTAAATACAGATGTAGGACTGCCTAGTGTAAAACCTTTTTTTTTGTTTTAGGGACTGAACGTGGGGGTGTGTCAGGAAGTCCAAATCCGCCATTCTCGAGTCCCAGCGCCAAAAAAATCATTCAGGAAATCATGGAATGCAGTAGCGAAATGGACATTATGAGATAGAGAATGATTGTGATTGAGCAAAAATATAAAAACATGATAGATATTTTGGGGAGAATAGTGTGAACCCCCCCCCTTTTTGTGTTTTTTTGTTATGCGTCTGAAATTATCTCAGGGATTTCCAACATCCCAAATGTGAAGATGCACACACTGAAGACTCAACATGTGCTATCTGCCGTCACAGGATATCTATGTCCCTGTTTGGGGGGTGCAACCTCTTCCTCCCTCCTCAAGTAGGTGAGAGGAAGGGTTTACATCCCCAAAGCACGACCATTAATCCCCCATGATGGCAGATAGCACATGTTTACCCTAGCCATGGGATCTTGTTGGAGATACCCATTTGAGCCCCAAAAGAAAGTGTGTTTGTTAACATTTGGGATGGATCAGGGGTACCATCACCCCATCTCCAGTTGGTATTTTTCACAGTGTTATTTTATTACTTTTTCAGACTAAAAAAAATGGCTTATGACCCATGCATGTTTCTGCAAAAAAAGCCGCACATAAAAAAAAAAAAGGCTAGTATTTCTAAAAACCACAAAAAAATGCGGTGCAAACAATAAAAACATTTGGGAAGTCTAAAAAAGGTGTGCCTTGTTCTTTCTATGCTCAAGAGCAGTTCTGAAGATGCAAAAATCGTGTTTTTCGCTCTGAGTTTTGAGGCTATTTACTAAGGACAATTACACTTGGCACTACTAGAACCTGGGAGACACATAAACCCAAAATACAAGAATGACAACACAAGTTTGTAGGAATTCCATGTTTTTTTTTATTTTTAAAAGGTTAAATACTTGGTCAGATGTGGTCTGGCATTGCGATGGCCCCCCTACCCGTGAAGTACTCTACGTATTTCTGGCGTACTTCACGGGCACTTTGGGGGGCCAAGCCAGTACGGGCAGTGCTGAGGCCGGTCAGATTAATCAGTTCAGATGGACCGGCCTCAGGCCCAAACGATGATACATAATTGGTTGCAAATTTGCGTAGAAAATTGTGCAATATGCAGCAGCAGTAGACGATGTGATTCAGTTTATAATCCGCCAAATGTATCGCTGTCTGGAACAGGCGGAACCGGCTGGCCATTATCCCGAAGGCATTCTCCACAACTCTCCGGGCTCTGGCCAGCCGGTAATTAAAAACCCTCCTCTCCGGGGTGAGGGTGCGTTGGGGAAACGGCCGCATCAGGTGTGGTCCTAGTCCAAAAGCCTCACCTGCAATGAAAAGGAACGGGAGCCCTTCAACGTTCTCTGCATCTGGAGGCAGTGCAAGACCCCCAGCCTGCAGACGGTGAGCGAACTCCGTCTCCGCGAATGATCCGCCATCGGACATCCGACCGTTCTTCCCCACGTCCACATACAGGAACTCGTACCGTGCCGACACCACCGCCATTAACACTATGCTATTAAAACCTTTATAGTTGAAATAGTATGACCCCGAACGGGGGTGGCGGCACTATGTGGACGTGCTTCCCATCAATTACCCCTCCACAGTTGGGGAAATCCCACCGCTGGGCAAATTGGGAGGCCACAGTCAGCCATTCCTGTGGTGTGCTAGGGAACTGTGGAGTCAAACAAAAAGAAGACATTAGTACGGTTTATGGTTACAGTGCAAGCAGATTACACACAAAAACATTGTTGAGTAACATTATTATTTAAGGGAGTTTTTCCGACCAATAAACAAAGGCCCACTTAGCAGATGCCTCACCCCCGCTGAGTGGACATTCTAAAATAATCTAAGGGGGGGGGCCTAAGGTGATTGTGGGGGATCCCAAAAAAGGCTCTACCACTCTGCTGAGCTTGATTGAGAACTACTAATTTTTTAACATCTTTAGGGGGGGGGAGGGTTGTCAAACTACGAGGGCAATGACCCCCCAAAAATGAAAAGGAAAATAGAAGGCTAGCTGGGTTTGCGCCCACGATAGCATGCTGGAGATGTTAGTGAAGGGAAATAGGCATGTAGGGCCCAAAAAGGGATTTACAGGTTAAAAAAGGCATGGGGAAAATGGGGACATTACCAGGATATTACAAACAGGCATATTTGTGTTAGGAGGAAAAAAAAAAAAAGAGAATAAAAAAAGATAATGTGAGGTTAAAGGAGCATAATTACCTTCATATAGTCCTTCTGCAGGAGAGCCTGGGGGGAGATGCCTGTTGAGAACTTGAGGCCCTGCAAGCTTCTCCCAGTCGCCAGGTATCTCAACGTGGCAATAAGCCTCTGCTCGGCAGTGATGGCCTGGTGCATCACAGTGTCCTGCCTCGTGATATAGGGGGACAGCAAATCCAACAGACGGTGAAATACGGGGTCCATTATCCTGAGATAATTCCTGAAATCATCAGGGTTATTCTCATGGATTTCCCGCAGCAGAGGCATATGAGAGAATTGGTCCCGCTGGAGCAACCAATTCTTAGTCCATGAACTCCTCCTCACCCTGTTCACAGACTGAACTCGGGTTACAGTGTTAACTGCAACACCAAGCCCAAAGCCAGCACGAGCTCGAGAACGAGAACGCACTTCAAACATGGTTTTAAACCGGTCGGCTGGTCAGAACGCACTCAAACAGAACGCACCGTGGAACAGCAAGGCCTGAAAAGAACGATCTGAAAAACAGTAAACGAACGGCCAAGTCGGCACTGCAAGGCAGTAACGACCTGACTGCACGCACTGAATCACAAATACAGACCCACAAGCACAAACTGAACAACAGGAAATGATCTGCAAAGCACGGAGACTGAAAAGCGCGAATCGGCTCTCACCAAACTTTTACTAACACGCGGTAACACGAAATCAGCAAAAGCAGCCCAAGGGGTGGCGCCATTAGATTTGTTCGGCCCTTTTATAGCGCATCGTACGTTTTGAACGTGCCGTCGTTTTCTTGCCGTCGGTTTTTAGACTGATGGTGTGTGGCCAAGACTGATGAAAAACAGTTTCCTCGGATTTCCGATGGACAAATCCATCGGACGAAAATCCATAGGTTATCCGATCGTGTGTACAGGGCTTCAGGGAGGGAGTTGGGCAGAAATGTAGGGTGAAAACCGTAGTTTGCAAAAAATGGAGTCTGGCTGCTAGCAGAATGGATAGAGTTGTTATAGGCAAACTCGGCCAACCGAAGCAGGGAGAGCCAATCGTTCTGAGCAAAAGAGGAGAAGCAGCGCAGGTATTGCTCGAGGGTCTGATTTGTCCTCTCCGTCTGTCCGTTGGTCTGGGGATGGTAGGCAGAAGAAAACGATAACTATCTCCAGAGTCTTACAGAGGGATCTCCAGAATCGGGAGGTAAATTGTACCCCCCGATCAGAAACAATATTGGCGGGCACCCCGTGGAGTCTGATGACCTCTCTGATGAACACCTGTGCGGTTTCAGGGGCTGAGGGAGTCCCTTTCATGGGAACGAAATGTGCCATCTTGGACAGGCGGTCCACTATCACAAAGATTGTGGTGTGATTCTCCGCCGGGGGCAACTCAACAATAAAGTCAATGGACAGCATTTTCCAAGGCCTGTCTGGAACAGGTAAGGGTCTCAGTAGTCCCCACCCCTTGTTTCGGGTGCAAGTAATACATGACTCCATGAACCTTCTGCAATCCTCGCGTAATCGAGGCCACCAGAAGGTGCGCTGTACCAGGTCAATGGTCTTGGCAATGCCAAAGTGCCCGGCAAGGGCATGGTCGTGGCAGAGTTCCAACACGGTTACCCTTAGTTCTTCCGGTACGTAGATCCTGTTCTGGTGCCACAACAGCCCATCTTTAGCCTGCAATTCTGACTCAGAGGAGGGTCTCTGCCCAGTGGTGGCTTGTCTGATCCGGGTAAGTAGATCTTCTTGAAGAAGAAGGAAATTCCCAGGGGCGAGGATGGTATCGGGAGAAGAGGTTTCCTTAGATTCATGGAACATCCGAGACAAGGCATCGGGTTTAGTGTTCTTGGCACCAGGATGGTAAGTGACGTGAAAAGAGAACCGGGAAAAGAAAAGTGCCCATCTGGCTTGTCGCGGTTTCAGTCTCTTTGCGGCCTTCAGATATTCCAGATTCTTATGGTCAGTAAATATCAGAATCGGGTGGGCAGCTCCCTCAAGTAGATATCGCCATTCTTCCAACGCAGACTTGATCGCCAGTAGTTCCCGGTCCCCCACGTCATAGTTCCTCTCTGCCGCAGATAGCTTGCGAGAAAAGAAGGCTACCGGGTGAAGCAAGGCCCTGGTTCCTTGTCTTTGAGACAGTATTGCTCCTACCGCGACTTCGGAGGCATCTACCTCAAGTACGAACGGTAGCGATGAATCCGGGTGCTTCAGGATCGAGGCGGAGGTAAAGAGCCCTTTCAGGACCTCGAAGGCCCTTTGGGATTCAGGGGACCAGTGGAAGCGGGTCCCTTGCTTGGTCAACTGGGTGATAGGTGCAATGATGGTCGAGAACCCCCGGATGAATTTGCGGTAAAAATTGGCGAATCCAACGAACCGTTGGATTCCCTTTTTATCCGCCGGCACTGGCCAGTCCAGGATTGCGGTAATCTTCTGTGGGTCCATCCTGATGCCTTCGCTGGAGATGATTAACCCCAGGAATGCTATACTTTCCAGCTCAAACTCACATTTTTCGGCCTTCGCATACAGGCTATCCTGGCGAAGCCGACCCAACACACTTCTGACATGCCTGCGGTGAGAATCAAGGGAGGAAGAAAAGATTAGTATATCGTCCAGATAGACAATGACAAAAAGATCTAGGAAGTCCCGAAGAACATCATTAATAAAGTACTGGAAGGTGGCAGGGGCGTTGCACAACCCGAAGGGCATTACCAAGTACTCAAAGTGTCCGAATCGGGAGCGGAAGGCAGTCTTCCATTCATCCCCCTCCTTGATGCGAACCAGGTTGTAGGCTCCGCGGAGATCAAGCTTAGTAAAAATGGTAGCAGCTCTCAATCTCTGAAATAGCTCAGGTACCACGGGGAGAAGGTAGCGATTTTTAATTGTGATCTTATTCAGTTCACGGTAATCCACACAGGGTCGGAGGGTGTGGTCCTTCTCTACGAAGAAGATGCCTGCGCCTGCTGGCGACGTAGAGGGGCGGATGAACCCCTTTTGTAAATTTTCATCAATATAGTTCTTTAATGCTCCCTGTTCCACCTCAGTTAGCGGGAAGATCCTGCCGAACGGAATCGCTGCTCCGGGAAGTAGGTCGATGGGGCAATCATAGGCCTGATGGGGTGGTAGTGTCTCGGCCCCTTGCTTGCTGAATACATTGAGGAAGTCTGAGTAAACGTCAGGGATGGCCTGACGTATTCCAACCTCAGTATCGGTACACATTAACGTGGCCGGCCCAGGGAGCTCATGTGAGCCGCAGGACTGCTGACAATAGGGGGAAGGAAAGGTAACTACCGCCGTGGCCCAGTTGATGGTGGGATTGTGGGCCTGCAACCAGGGCATACCGAGGATCAGAGGGAACAAGGGAGAAGAGATAATGTCCAGACGGAGGTACTCTCGGTGAATCCTGGTAGTGGTGGAGACGGTAACGGGTATAGGGGCCGTCTCCTGAACCACGGGTCCAGACTTGATAATGGACCCGTCAGCCAGGTGAACACAAAGTCCATGGGTCTTGGTAAGAAGGGGAATCAGATGTGTGCGGGCAAAGGTTGAGTCCATGAAGCAACTGCAAGCCCCGGAATCAATAATGGCGGACACTTGCAGAGTCCTTCCTGGGAGCTGTAAGGAGACAGAAAGGGCACGGTGAGATGTAGACTTGGCCTGGGAGCTGGTTAAGTCAGGAGATACTGAGAAACACTTACGAAACTTCAGGGGACAGTTTCTGACGTAGTGTCCGGGTTCCCCACAGTACAGGCACAAGTTATGCGTTCGTCGAAGCTGGCGTTCCTCCTGAGTGAGGGAAGGGCGAAGGACTCCGAGCTGCATGGGCTTAGGTACATCAGGTGTGGGGGCCAGAGGTGCAGCAGGAGCTGGGTGCAGATGGCTGGGAGCCCGGGGGAGCATCCAGGTCAGACGGGAGAAGCCCGTGGCCCTCTCAGCCCTCCGTTCCCTCAAATTTCGGTCAATCTGAATAGTCAAATCAATAAATAGATTCAGAGTCTGTGGTATACTGACTCTAGCCAGCTCATCTTTCAGAGGATCAGAGAGTCCTATGCGGAACTGATGGTGGAGAGCGGCGTCATTCCAATTGGTACCCGCGCTCCATTGCCTAAATTCCGCTACATAGTCCTCTGCCGCTCTGCGCCCCTGCTGAAGGGTACGCAAGGCGGTTTCTGCGGTAACTGAGAGCTGGCTGTCCTCATACAGCTGGGCCATGGCATCAAAGAATGAGGTAAGACTGTCCAAAGCCACATCCTTCCGTTCCAGCAGACGGTGGGCCCAGCTGTGAGGGTCTTCTGAGAGTAGGGAGATCACAAAACCCACCTTGGTGGCTTCCAAAGAGAAGGTGCGGGGCTGTAGGGCAAAGTACAATTCGCAGGAGTTGCGGAAGGCCCTGAACTTGCTCCAATCCCTGGAGAATTTTTCGGGTGTAGGGACCCTGGGTTCAGGGGGAAGCATGACCACTGTGGGAGTGGACCCTGTCCCGGCTGAAGAGGTGGAGGCATGAGGACCCCCTTGGGCTCCAGTAGGGTTGGAGAGAGCCCGCACTTGTCCTTCCAGGTGGGTGTA
Source organism: Rana muscosa (assembly GCA_029206835.1). Classification (NCBI taxonomy): domain Eukaryota; kingdom Metazoa; phylum Chordata; class Amphibia; order Anura; family Ranidae; genus Rana; species Rana muscosa. Next base: position 351,248,133 of record CM055122.1, read on the forward strand.
GCCTTGTTGAAGGTTCTTGACCGCTTCAGTCAATCCCGCCCGGTGGCGGCAAAGTTCCTCCATAGGTGAGGCTCCCTGCTCGGGCTCAGACATGGCTGTCTGCTACTGTCACGTACCTGACGGTGACGAGCCTGGTTTAGCAGAGGGAGGCCTCCCTTACGGCTCCCACCAGCGGCCCCTGGTAAGGTAACAGCAGGCACGGAGGTAGGAGGGGTACGAGTGCCTGGCAGGATCAACCAGGGTGAAGGTAGTTCCGCAGACTTGGTAGGCACACTGGGACACAGCAGGTAGAACTGGAATCAGGAACACTCAGCAAACTGGAATCGTTCAGCAGACTGGACCGGAACCAGGAGCACAGGAACTCAGCAAACTGGATCAGCTTAGCAGACTGGACCGGAACCAGGAACACAGGAACTCAGCAAACTGGATTAGCTTAGCAGACTGGACCGGAACCAGGAACACAGGAACTCAGCAAACTGGATCAGCTTAGCAGACTGGGTCGGGACCAGGAACAGGGAGATTGGTCGGACAAGCCGTGTCGGTTAACTGGCTGGCAGCAAGGTACAGAGGGATCAGACAGAGGAGAGGTCATAACAAGCCAGGGGTCGGATGCAGGCAGAAAACTGGAGAAGTCACAGGCAGGCCGGGTCAAATACAGGTAAGTCTTCAGATCAGGTTTTCAGGTACTCAACGCTGTAGAGCAGACAGCAGGGACTGTCTGCGATTGACAGGTTTAAATAGCCCCTCTGGCGCCACCTGAAGGGCGCGCGCGCAACTGAGAATCAGGAAGACCGGGACGCCTGTTTCTGGCAGGATCTCCATGACAGTAACACAAATATATTGTGCCATACATATAACACAATATATAATACATACACCTATATAATATTACATATATATTATTATATATAAATTGTAGCGATACCTTCAACTAAGAGGGCCGCAGATTTAGTTTGGGCCCTGAAGACAGCACCGCCAACCCCTGGCAATTTACTCGACCCCCTACTGGCACAGTTAGTTATGGCAACAATATCATTCTTATGCTATATGATTAAACTCAGACACCAAGGCAATAATGAAAGGGGTATCTAGTTTACTTTAGATTGTGGTAAAAAGGGTCAACAGTGGTAACAGTTTACATGAAATAGGTTGCAGAGCCCTGCAGCAATAAACACACTATGCATTAATAGAACAGTAAAGGTGCGCCGCGTGGGCAACCGTTAACTAGGCGCCCTGTGGCGCAGCAACTAAATGAACTAACTAGCTGGCCAAGCCTGGCTCAGATACCTAAAACTCAGTCTCTAGGGGATGATGGTTTCTTCACCGGCAAGTCTTTAAAGGTGGTGCACATAACAGAACAACATTTGTAATCCAGTGGGAAGATTGTGATAGAACAAACACTTTACTGAAGAACCTCTGAGTTCAACTCTGATATGGATCTCCAGTGAGAGTATCAGGTATAAACTTGTGGGCCACGGCAGTCTATAGGCACATCAGCAATAAACAGTATATGGTCTGAGCATACGCTCACTCACCCCTCCGGACGCGATCCCAGTCCGGGAACTTCCACCGACTGTGTCCTCACACACAGTGTCTCCAGCGATCGGGTCCCCGATCCAACCAAGGCTGTGGATAAGTGAAGTCAGATGCCACCCAGGCTCGCAGCGGGGTGGAAGGCTCTTTGGTGCTGCACAAGGCCTCAGGCTTCAGGCCTTGCACACCGGCACATCCGCACAGGAGGATCAGTCACTGAAGTCTCGTGTCCCAAAGAGGCCGAGCCCAGCCTCGCCTCCTCCTTTTATAACCCCTCCCATGAGTCTCTGGGGTGGAAACATTGCCGAAAGGGGTTCTGGGTAAGGTAGTCCTGGGAGTCTTAAAGGGGACCCCGCTACACAATATTACAACATATACCCTCACTTGGGTCGGTTCTAACTACTAGAACTGACCCATAAATCAAGCAACAAACATCATTATGATTTGAGGTACTGGATGCTTTACAATGGCTCATATGAAATATGAAGCTGAGACTGGTTACATCTCTCTTCACCAGCAGCTAAAATATTCCCATGAAACAGTTATTAGATAATATAACTTTAGACCATGACAGTAAAAGGATTCAGTAAACACCCGTGGCCTGTATAGCTGTTAGACCTTATTTCAAAGCTTGCTCTTTCTTGAGTAAATCACATCACGATCTTGAATATTGCGCAAAAATTAGCTAATGTCACAGTCAATTCTGACTTCATCACATCTCTCACCATGTCACTGAAAGTAAAGCTTGGTATGCGTTGGGAGCTCCAATCCACATAGGTCCAGGATTCTCTCATCTCCAGGCTCAAAGTTTTCATTTTTAAAGATGCTTTTACACAATCACCAGCAAATCCTGAAATTCTGCTTCCATCTTTATAGTAAGAAGAACCATCAATATACCAGCAGTCCCTTCCAAGGTCAGGAGGTTTGGATATGGCAGTAAAAACTCTGTGCTGCAAACTATTTCCTTGCACTTGACATTCATGAGCTTCACCTTCAGTCATCAATCCACCAATCAGGATACTGGGTTCTTTTAACATCGAACCCTCAATATTCTCAGACAACAAAGCTGTAGTCCATCTTGCAAGCATTTCACAATTAACATCTGCTTCTTTCCATTCCCTATTTGAGCAATAATTACTTTTTGTGTACCTGTCAAGTAATTTGCTGATTGACAGCCACAATTTTAATTTGCTGTAGGCCACCCCTCATTGCCTTTATTAGAGCAGTTACTTTTATCATTCAGTCCATAATTCCACCAGAATGGTATACCAACATATATATACATATACCCCCACGCGATGGTTCAAATAGAATCAGCTTGACATCAGTGTCTATCAGGTCTTCTATCCTGACAAAGCGGCAGTGGAAATTCTTGTCAGTATCTTTTCATGAAAGGTAGAAAGGTCTTTGTCATCCATATATGTCATAGCCTTCAGCATATTATAAACAACTGATTCAACAAAATTTAAATCATGACTAGAGTGATGAATTTCACTCACCCCTCTTATAAATTTAGGAAAACCACCCAACATCCTATAATTTATGCATTGCCAAGTGCAGCATCACCTCAGATGTTAAATCTATTGATATCAATATGCACTATGTCATATGTACGGATGTTATAAAATTATCTTAGGTTTCAAATGCTTCGCTCTGGTTTTAAGATAAAGAAATAAAACATAAAAAAAAAAAAAAAAAAAATGGAAAAACAGAAATTTGAATGTTCAAGAAAAAAGTCCATTGCTTGATGAATATTGAGAGAATGTCCATAGATTCCTTATATATTGTCTTATTCAGCATTTCTCCCCCACTAGCCCACTTCTGTTCACATTCAAACGAGTTCCTCCGGGGGTCTGAAAGACAAAAATTCGCAGACAAAAACTCATTAGCAAAGTCCTTAGTATTTTTTTTTTATTTTTTTTAAGTTAAGACAATGTACTATTTACAGTTTACAGTCTAAAGCTAATTCACCCGCACTGCTAGAGAAGCGTCATTTGCATTCAAAAACAGATCTGGAGAATGTACATTTGCATTTATGACACCCTATACAACTGTTCCAATAGTGTGTCACGTTCTTTTCTCATCTTGTCATACTCAATTTTCAGGTGGTCATACTTCTGTTTTAATTGAGAAAATGGTATCCAGGTCCTTTTCTTATTATTATTTTGGTCAGTTCTGTTTTTCATATTATTCTCACCTATGTTTGACCCAGAATTTCCTCTCTTGTTGTGATCATTAGATATTATCTTCTGATCTTTCTGTTCAGTGTTTGTCCTAAACAATGTGGCTACATCAATTTTGACAGCTTGCTCATTTGACTTTCTCCATAAATGATCTGCTCTCAATAATATGTCTTTTAAATCATGGGGATTTGGGGTAACTAATAAAATATTTTGTTTGATATCTTCATGCAAAGCATCTAGAAACATACTCATATGTACCAAGCCTCCACACTCAAATGCAAGATTATTACTGACCAATAACTGCATAATAGTAGATATTCTGCGTGACAATTCATAGGGAGATTCACTTTGCATTTGTTGGATTTTCCCATGAATAGTAACATCAGAACTTATCCCATACAAAGCACATAATAATTCCAGTAATATGTCCCTTGTCCTCAGAGGCTGAATACAGATCTGTTTAATTCTCATCCAAAAGCCATTTCCTATTGAATGTTGCAAAACCCTTTCTAAATCAGATGGGTTTAGACTGTACATATCTCTGACATTCTGCAAGTCACAAAACCACTTCAAAAATCTGTTAAAATCATGGCAGTGAACCATTCCTATTTCTTTAAGAATTGCATCTAGTTCTTTTGGTTTCAAATGCTTCATTACAAGCTGAACTTCATCTGTATTATTATAAACTGTGGTGGTCACAGTGGGTGCGGCTGGCAATGAATTATCAGATTTAATATGAGGTTCTGTTTCATTTGATAGAAAGTTTGTGTTTGTATTTTGCTGCAGATTGCTGAATCCAAGATTTAATGCATATCTGCATTCCTGAGATCTCTTCTCGAATTATCAGAGGAAAATGAGAGATCAAAATTAAGAATTATGGAATTAATCACAACGTTTAGATTTCTCGAGCAAAGCTCCCCCAATGGTAACTGCATGCAATTTTAAATTTACTGTCTCAGTTTCTTATTGGTTTTGTAACCTCTGACAAACATTGTTGCTATTTGCATTCTGTAACTGCGCAATTTCCTCAACCTTATCATTCAAAGAGCTTTCCATAGTTAAACAGCAAGATAACAAGCCCTGCAAAATGCAACCCTTTCTTTTACTTTCTGAAATTTTGCTATCAAAAATATTTTTCTCTAAAAATTCCTTCATTATAGTCCATGTCTGCTTACATTTTTCTGGAATTTCATAAGGACCGCCATGACGCTTAATACATTTTAATACCCATCTGTTAACTTTATCAGAACTGACACTAGCTTCACACTGAGTAAGCATTTTGGCTATATTACTAATAATTAAAAAAAAGGAAATATTTTACTCACCGCATTAGTTAGTCCTTCAGCTTCTAGTTCAGGTCTTCTGGTACACGACACAGTCCTTTTTTTGTTGTTTCCAGTCTCCAGACAATAATTCTGGGGTTCCGAACTTGTTTAATCTTGTATATCAGACTCTTATGTCACAACCAGACATTAGAGTCACAGCACAGCTCTTGGGTCTCTATCAGACTTCAGACTTCTGATTGTTGTCATCACCGCTTCTGTTACTAAGTCCTGAAAATGCGCTTCTGGTCGCTTGAACGGCACCAATGTAGTGATCTGGTATAGTGGTTTCCAGTTGATAATTGATGTTTAAGTATTAGTATGATGATATAAGTTATGTTATTCCCGCAGCATCACACCCAAGTTCTCCAGAGAATGCACTTTGACTTCCAATACAGAACAAAGTTCAATACTTGCACAGATGACAACGAATCAAATCAGAGTATATATATTTCAGAGTCCCACATCTCCTAGATCATATTCTAGACCTGCGCTTTCCTATCCATGCAGATTGACAAGACTAGAGCAGACTGAATGCCAGCTTGAATGTCTCTAATACTGGTCTGACACTGGGGGGGGGGGGATGTTCTGCCAGGTCAACCAGATGTTCCCATGAATGAATACCCCCTCAAGTCTAATTACCATCTAAACAATGTCCCCTTTGAACTGTTCAATTGAGGTAACAGGCCACCTCACACACCTAGGTAGACTTGCATAAGATTAGCACATCAGAGTCATTATCTGTCAACCTTGTTTGCCCACTAACCCCTTTTGGTCAACACCCTTTGATGTGCGTAACTAGAATGCCTGTATGTAACACAAATATATTGTGCCATACATATAACACAATATATAATACATACACCTATATAATATTACATATATATTATTATATATAATATTACAACACTGCCCACCAGGGGGAGCTCGCGAACATAGGTAGTTTACTTATGAAGAAAGTGTGCATTAATGCTGTGTTTTACTATTAACATATATAGATATATCATTAACTTTGCAGGGCCCTGCATTAGTCAACTGCAATTCTGTTTAACTCTGCTATCCTTTACCATTGAGTAAACTTGGTCTTTGATTAACCACTTGAGGACCGCCGCACGCCGATGTACGTTGGCAAAATGGCACGGCTGGGCACATGGGCGTACAGGTACGTTACCTTTAAGACCCCAGCCGTGGGCCACGAGTGTGACGTCGACGGCGCGCTCGCGACCTGGTCCTCTTCTCCGTGACCGTCCCCGCGAGAACAGCGGACCCGATCGCCGCTGGTGTCCCGCGATCGGGTCACAGAGAGGAAGAACGGGGAGAGGTAAGTGTAAACAAACCTCTCCCCGTGCTTCCTAGTGTGCCTGTCACTGATCGTCTGTTCCCTGTAATAATAGGGAACGACGATCAGTGATGTCACACACTAAGCCACGCCCCCCTACCGTAATAAACACAAATCATGGCACACCTAACCCCTACAGCGCCCCTCCTGGTTAACCCCTTCACTGCCAGTGTAATTTTTACAGTAACCAGTGCATTTTTATAGCACTGGTCGCTGTAAAAATTACAATGGTCCCAAAATTGTGTCAAAGGTGTCCGATGTGTCCGCCATAATGTCGCAGTCATGAAAAAAAATCGCTGATCGCCGCCATTACTAGTAAAAAAATTATAATTAATAAAAATGTCATAAAACTACCCCCTATTTTGTAAACGCTATAACTTTTGCGCAAACCAATCAATAAACACTGATTGTGATTTTTTTTACCAAAAATATGTAGAAGAATACGTATCCACCTAAACTGAGGAAAAAAAATTAGTTTTTATATATTTTTTGGGGATATTTATTATAGCAAAAAGTAAAAAATCTTGATTTTTTTTCTAAATTGTCACTCTATTTTTGTTTATAGCGCAAAAAATAAAAACTGCAGAGGTGATTAAATACCACCAAAAGAAAGCTCTATTTGTGGGAAAAAAAGGAAGCCAATCTTGTTTGGGAGCCACGTCGCACAACCGCGCAATTGTCAGTTAAAGCGACGCAGTGTCGAATCGAAAAAAGGGGCCTGAAGCAGAACACTGTGTGAAGTTCTCTATTATCCTGCTGGACGAGTGGCTATACCAGGTAACAATTTTATAAGTCATTATACTGTTGTGTGGTATTATTGCGTTCCCAGCCATCAGGGGTTCACAATTACAGTACAGACCAGTTGTGCCAAGGGAGGGTTTGAGCCAAATTCTTTTGGTTGATAGGCAGAGCGTAGACCCAAAATAAAACCTCCTTCGGGGGTAGTGCTACACAGGTATATATAAATGCAAGTGTGTACAAAGTGCCAAGTGCAGAGTGATTCAATGGTATAGTCTAGTGCTAGTATCATGTATATATAAAAAAGAGATACTGTGCTTATATGCAATTAATGTGAACAAATAAATAAATTGTGATCATATATTGTCCATTGGTAAACAAAATTATGATGAAATGTAAAGTGACAGGTGCTCCTCAAATCCGTGCTTTCGTGATCCTTATAGGGCCCCCTATAGGTATTGCACTCACCAGAACAACTCACTCCTCAAAAAGTGTGTAACGGATCTCAGATACCCCAGATGGGCACATCCGCCAGACTTGTGTCTCCTGTCCTCCAAACGCACCCGCAGCCTGCAGATTCGCCATAACCAGCCCTTAACCCCTCCAATCACGAGACAATCCACACAGGTGTTGAGGGTTAAACATGCAGAGCATTAACTGTTTATTAAATCCAAAACATACACTTTTACACACAGTTAGGGACACTCCCCTTAGCCTTGTCATAGAGGGGGGGTAAGGGACAAGGAAGAATCAATGGGAACTGAACACTTGTACATTGAAACAGAGACTACAGATAAACATAAAGGGATTATGGTAAGCAGGCAGCCCTTCAATACACATCCCCTGCGGAGAGATGTCTGCAGTCCAGACCATTGTCTGTGTGCCATGAACCAACACAGCTAAACACAGCAACAAGAGGGGGGGGGGATGGGGGAGAAGGGATGTAGCATTACATTACATTATCTCAATGCCAGCTTCTCCCCGAGTCTCCAGTCTCTTCTGGGCCATAATCTGTGGGTAGGAGGTCCGCCCTCAGTCCCTTCCAAAGCACACAGTGACAGTGGGTTCTGTCACATTTCTCCCCTTTTAAAAACAGACTAACCAGGTTCCTGACCCCGAACTGGTCTGGACCTGCGTTAGTCGCAAACTTCCACCCCAGGCCACCAGGAAAAGGAAAAGTACGTCTCGGGGGCTGGGGAGCAAAATCGCACATACGGTCTCCCGTGAATAAAAACAGCCGCTGCAGAGTGGGAACAGCTGTCCGCACTCCCGTGATCCGGGGCTGGGTTGCAGATATTGAGGGGAGCTGAATAATCCTCTGCCCCGATGCCAGCGCTTCAGCTTGTAGGGAACATAGGCTGGCAGTGCTATGCAGTTGGGGAGGAAAAGGTTCTTGCTTTTCTCCTGAAATAGCTAACAGCCGCTGAGGGGGTATCTTGCAGGGACTGTCTCCCGGACTCTCCGTCTCTTTTTCTGATGCTGGGCAGAGGCCAACATCGCTCTGCCCCGTAGCCAGTGCTTCTGCTAGGAGGACATATACAATGGTAGAGTTCAGCAGCTGAAGAGGGGGAAGGATTTTCTCCCCTCCTGGTTCTGTGACCAGCTTCTGAGGCGACTTCTGACAGGGGCTGTCTCCCAAACCCTCCAAAAATCTACTGAGGGCTGGGTCGGGGCCGGTAACACTCTGCCATGCAGCCAGTGCTTCTGCTGGGGGGATATACACTGGGGTAGTGTCCAAGTGCTGGGCAACCAGCTCACTGAGGTCATCCCTCGGACTCCCTGGATCTAACTCTGAGGGTGGGCAGAGGCCCGCGGCACTCTGCCCCGTAGCCAGCGCTTCTGCTGGGGGGATGAACACTGGGGTAGTGTCCAAGTGCTGGGGAAACAGCTCACTGAGGTCATCCCTCGGACTCCCTGGATCCCACTCTGAGGGTGGGCAGAGGCCAGCGGCACTCTGTCCTGCAGTCAGCGCTTCTGCTGGGGGGATGAACATTGGGGTAATGTCCAATTGCTGGGGAGGGGGAATTGCTTCCTCCACTCCCGTTGGGGATATCTGCTGTTGGGGAAACGGCTCACGAAAATCATCTCTCAGACTCTCCGGATCCAACTCTTTTTCTGATGCTGGGCAGAGGCTAGTGGCACTCTGCCCTGTAGCCAGCGCTTCTGCTGGGGCACCGGATGCGATACTCTCGACTTGCTGCTGATCACCATTTACCAGCCTTCCAGCGCCAGTCTCAACTTCCCCTTCTGAGACCTTTATGCTATTATCTTGTCTCTCTGCTTGGGGAACCTCTGGTGCGTTCCGGCATTCTAGCACTCGCAGTGCCCTCTGTATCATCGCTGCTTCTTCCATTGCGGTTAGGACGGGAAAACGTAGGGGCACTCCTGGCCCCATTTGCTCCGCATCTTCGTGACTGTCCGCTGTTTCTCCAGGACAGTCCCAGGCAACGGGAGCCATGCCAGGCTGCTGATCACCGTCAAACAGCCGCTTGTAGGCAATCTCGAGCTCCCATTCCTGCTCAACCAGGAACTCCAATTCCTCCAGGTCACACGCCTCTTCAGGGAGGTCCAGCACCTCATCTCGGAAGTCCAGGATGTTTTCCAGCCGCCACTCCTCATCGCTCCCAAAGTCTGGGTCTCCGTACATTTTTTGATGGAGCAGCCCCACGCCGCCGTAGCCAACGCCTTCTGTCGGGCTGCCGTCTGCTGTACTTGGCCACAGTTGAGCCGCGAACCACCGGAGGGCTCTGTAGCTGGCGTCCAGCCTCATCTCCTCCTGGACCAATCTTCCGAGCTCCGTCTTCCACTCATCTCGCGGTCGTTCCCTCAGGAACACCTCTCGCGCATGGTACTGCGTCCAGTACATCTCTGTGGAGGAGGGAAGGATCTTCCCCTGATGGCGCCGCTCGTGGCTTAGCGTTTCATGCCAGAGTTGCCAGCGGATCACATCCTCCCAGCCGAGCATGGTGCGCTCTGTCGCTGGTCCCCGATGTTGCTTCCGCATGCCTTGCAGCCTCCTCTCAAACTCCGCTCTCATGCTGGCTGGTCCCCGTATTGCTCCTCGACGGCTGCCCAGATCTTGAATCCTGGTGGTGGTTTGGATGGCCCGGACTGCAGGAGACATCCCACTGCTGCCACCACTGTAACGGATCTCAGATACCCCAGATGGGCACATCCGCCAGACTTGTGTCTCCTGTCCTCCAAACGCACCCGCAGCCTGCAGATTCGCCATAACCAGCCCTTAACCCCTCAATCACGAGACAATCCACACAGGTGTTGAGGGTTAAACATGCAGAGCATTAACTGTTTATTAAATCCAAAACATACACTTTTACACACAGTTAGGGACACTCCCCTTAGCCTTGTCATAGAGGGGGGGTAGGGGACAAGGAAGAATCAATGGGAACTGAACACTTGTACATTGAAACAGAGACTACAGATAAACATAAAGGGATTATGGTAAGCAGGCAGCCCTTCAATACACATCCCCTGCGGAGAGATGTCTGCAGTCCAGACCATTGTCTGTGTGCCATGAACCAACACAGCTAAACACAGCAACAAGAGGGGGGGGGGATGGGGGAGAAGGGATGTAGCATTACATTACATTATCTCAATGCCAGCTTCTCCCCGAGTCTCCAGTCTCTTCTGGGCCATAATCTGTGGGTAGGAGGTCCGCCCTCAGTCCCTTCCAAAGCACACAGTGACAGTGGGTTCTGTCACAAAGGGGTATTTCATTTTCACAGTATCTGCCACTGTGCAGCAATCTCCGGATCCATGCTTGCGGTGTCAGTTTTCCCTTTCTTTCTTAGTGCTTGCTCCGCATCACCCACATATAGGAAAGAGACACTTCCATGGAGATGGATATAGTCATAAACATATTATTTGTGTATCTATATAAAAACGATTTTGTAATGTTTGTGAATAAATATATTTTTTTACATATATAATTTTCCTTTTTTTTTTTCTTTTTTTGTTGCCTTAAAAATCCCCAAACAACAGAGGTTTTTTTCACCAGAGACACTTCCATAGCATAATTCCGTTTAGGAATACATTTATTGGTGATAAACAATAGGAAGCGTACTCACATTGTTTAAATGAATTTACAGCCTTTAAAATCAGGAAGCCGGGACAATTTGCGTTCCACTGCGGAAACCGGAAGTGATGCAAAGACGCTAGATGCTCTGCTCTACGCTTTTCGTCATCAAGACATCATCTGGAGCGGCGCCATCTTGCTACACTTCCTGGTTTATATAGCATGTGGTGATCGCTAAACTTTGTCACGTGACCGCTGCCATTTTTGTTTAGTCCGTATAATATATACGTGCAGGATCAAATGTAGTATGTTACCACACGTTACCAATGCCAATAACTTATCATCCCAAATTGCATATGCTGGTAACCCCTTTGGTGCTTGTTAACTGGTCACCCGTGTTTTTTCTTTTAATTCCGGTACCTTATGACAGCATGTCCCTCAGATTTATCGTGAATGATCATCACGGAGACACCGCATTCTATATCACTAATAAAATACATATACTGAAGCGTATAAATATACATATAAAAACCTATTAGAATAAATCTAAAAACAAGGATACCTTACTCAATATTGATATATATTTACCCCTATGTAATATGTAAATATTTAAAATATATATAAAAACTGAATGGTAAATAAAAAAAAGTATATAAAAATACAATTAAAAATGCAAAGTAATTAATCCACTTCAGCCCCGGAAGGTTTTACCCCCTTCCTGACCAGAGCACTTTTTAGAATTTGGCACTGCGCTGCTTTAACTGGTAATTGCGCAGTCATGCAATGCTGTACCCAAACAAAATTTGCGTCCTTTTTTTCCCACAAATATAGCTTTTTTTGGTGGTATTTGATGACCTCTGTGGTTGTTATTTTTTGCGTTCTAAACGAAAAAAGACTGAAAATTTAGAAAAAAATTATAATTTCTACTTTTTGTTATAAAAAAAAAAAAAATACAATAAACTCAATTTTCATCATACATTTAAGCCAAAATGCATTCAGCCAAACGTCTTGTGTAAAAAAACTAAATCAATAAGCGTATATTTATTGGTTTGCGCAAAAGTTATAGTGTCTACAAACTAGGGTATATTTTCTGGAATTTACGCAGCTTTTAGTTTATGACTAAAAGAAAAAAGAAACCGTGCTAAGAAAAAATTGTGCAAATAATTGGAAAACGTATTCCCAATTATTCAATCGGAAGCTGCAATTCTCATGTATGACATTAATACAAAAAACTAAAATTAGGAGAAATTTTTTATTGTGCTAATCATAATGAATGAAATCAAAATAAACTGCGTGATCCACCTGTGTTCAACAAATAAATTAATGCTGAGCAAATCAATAATATAAAAATTGTGAAATAAATGGTGAGCACAATATAAGTCCACAAAGTAGGCTGGTTAATAAAATCCATAAATTGTGTCCTAAAAATTGTGAATCAATATAATGCAAAAACAAAAACTATAAAAATATATATGAAACAAATGGTGAAATCAAAAAAAGTCCACAAAGTAGGCTGGTTAATGAAATTCAAAAATTGTGAATCAATATACTATACACCAGTGCACTAAAGCAAAAGAGTCCATGCAAATAAATGATCATAACAGAGGATCAGGGAATGCGTGTAGTAAACCACAGCTTGGCTCCAATATACAGCAGGCACATTCAAGGAATCTTAGCAATCACCTCACAGTCAGTCAGACCATCAGATGAATATGCGTGGTACACGTATTCCCTTATCTTCTGTTATGGGGGATCATGGTTATTCTGTAAGAAGTAATTTCTTCTGATTTGGTGGTGGATTCAGCACGGTTTTTCCAACAGAGTTTAAAGATGGCATCATACATTTGCATTGACTCTTTTGCTTTATGCACTGGTGTATAGTATATTGATTCACAATTTTTTGATTTCATTAACCAACCTACTTTGTGGACTTTTTTTGATTTCACCATTTGTTTCATATATATATTTTTATAGTTTTTGCATTATATTGATTCACAATTTTTAGGACACAATTTCTGGATTTTATTAACCAGCCTACTTTGTGGACTTATATTGTTTTCACCATTTATTTCACAATTTTTTATATTATTGATTTTCTCAGCATTCATTTATTTGTTGGACACATATGGATCACACAGTTTATTTTGATTTCATTCATTTTGAGTCACATGGTTAGCGCGATATTAGTTTATGACTGCCTATCTCATTTCTTTAGGTGCTATGATGGCAGGGCAGTACAAACCCCCCCCCCCCAAATTACCCAATTTTCGAAAGTAGACACCTTAAGGAATTTGCTGAGAGGCATGTTGAGCACATTGAATTTTTTTTTTTGTCGCAAGTGATTGAAAAATGACAAAAAAAAACTAAAATAAAAGAAATGTACACAAAGTTGTCACTGAAATGATATATTGCTCACACATGCCATGGGCAAATGTGAAATGACGCCCCAAAATACATTCTGCTGCTTCTCCTGAGTACTGGGATAAAACGTGTGGGACTTTTTGACAGTCTAGCCGTGTACAGGACCCCGAAAACCAAGCACCGCCTTCAGACTTTCTAAGGGCGTAAAATGGGGATTTCACTCCTCACTACCTATCACAGTTTTGGAGGCCCTGAAATGTCAAGATAGCGCAAACCCCCCAAATTACCCCATTTTGTAAAGTAGACACCCCAAGCTACTTGCTGAGAGGCATGTTGAGTATTTTGCAGATCTCACTTTTTGTCACAAAGTTTTGAAATTTGAAAATTGTCTTTCTTCATTTTCAAAAGCAAATGAGAGCTGCAAAATACTCACCATGCCTCTTATCAATTACATCGGAGGTATACTTTCTAATATGGGATCATTTGGGGGGGTTTTGTGATATCTTGACATTTCAGGGCCTCCGAAACTGTGATAGGTAGTGAGGAGTAAAATCACAATTTTTTAAAGCAAATGCCCCACAGATTAAATCGGTGGGTGTTGCAATCTTTTTTTTCCACATAGTATTGTCGCAGCGATTTTTCAAACGCAATTTAAAAAAAAAAAAAACTTTTTTGAATTTTAATGCACTAAAACACACTATATTGCCCAAACATTTGGTAAAATATAAAAGATGATCTTATGCTGAGTACATAGATACCAAACACGACATTGCGCACAATCGCGCAGCGGCAACAAACTACATACATTTTTAAAAGCCTTTACAGGTTACCACTTTAGATTTACAGAGGAGGTCTACTGCTAAAATTACTGCACTCGATCTGACATTCACGGTGTTACCTCACATGCATGGTGCAAATGCAGTTTACATATGACACAAGACCAATGCTTGTGTTTGCCTTTGCACGTGAGCACTGGGGGACAGGGGTGCTTTTTTTTTAATTATTTATTTTGCCTTTTTATTTTATTTTTACACTGTTCCTTTAATTTTTTATTTTTTTATTGTTATTACAGGGAATGTAAATATCCCCTATGATAGCAATAGGTAGTGACAGGTACTCTTTTAAAAAAAATTGGGGTCTATTAGGCTCTAGATCTCTCCTCTGCCCTCAAAGCATCTGACCACACCAAGATCGGTGTGATAAGATTCTTTCCCAATTTCCCAATGGCGCTGTTTTTATCCAGGGAAATCAAAGTCATGAAATGCTCATAGCTTCCGGTTTCTTAGGCCATAGAGATAATTGGAGCCATTCAGGTCTTCGATCAGCTCTATGGTCAGCTGGCGGAACCACCGGCTGCATTCTCAGGTTCCCCGGTGGGACAGGAGAGTCAGAGAAAACCATGGAAGACAGCAGGAGGGGGGGCGTTCCCTCTCACTGCTTGTAAAAGCAGTCTAGCTGCTAATTAGCCACTAGGATTGCTTTTACATGAAAGCCCACCGCTGGCTGAAAACAACGATATCAAGATACCTTAACCTGCAGGCATCATTGTGGTATAACCACTCAAAGTCCAGCAACATACCAGTACGCCGCTGGTCCTTGTTGGGCATATATTGTAATGTTCTTTTTTTTCATGCAGCCTGTGGGCTGAACAAAAAAAAGCAATTGATCAGTGGGTATGCCCACCATTAGAATACTGCCCTGCATCCACCCACTTCTAATGGAGGGCATGCATGCAACATTTTTTTTAACTGTGGTGGTGTAATCACCTCCTACAGCGCTGGATTTGCTGATTTACGTATTGTGAGAGCAAACGCTGTTGCTGTCAAGATACATAAAATTCAGTGCTGCAGCTGAATTGCGTACCTGAAAATAAAATAATGGCTAACAATAAAACACAAAATGAGAAATCCGATCCCCATTGAACAATCTACTCCCTACCAACAGTCACAGTACTGGGTACCTGCGTCGCACCAATTTAAAGGTAAACGAGGTAGAGGGAGAGAGACACGGGGAAGAAACAGAGGCGGTACCCATAATAAACATTCGGATGTGTATAATGAACAATATATGGGAGTACCAGTTTCAAATAGATTCGATCCTTTGACTAGACAAGGTAAATGGAGAAATCCCAACTCACCGTATACTTTTTAAGGGAGAGGAAGGAGAGGAACTCTGGGATATCGAGGAAACAGACCATACGGACACCGCCCTGCGGGTACATCAGGACTACAGCAGTCCCCCCTCCCCAACAGGAATGGTGGAAACCTCCTCATGAAAAAAGGGAATACCAATACCCGCCAGAACCTCTAATAAGGGAAGGAGGGGATGTAGGGCAGGCAGGAGAATCCAAAAAAAGAAGGAGGGACCTGGACCAATAGGAATTTTTAACCTCAGCAATATCGAATTAACACATAAAGAAACAAATATCTTACAGTCGGGCCTTAAATGTGCCCCTAAAAAAAACATTAAATAAATTCGATGTTTATATGGATATCCAAAAATATATCCGAAAAATCAATATAAAAAAATATTTTATAAATAATGGACCTGTAGCAACCAATCGGACAAACACAATCACAGTAGGTGTCGATAGTGGTTAAAAAAATGGGTCATTATTTAATCCCCTGAATACTGCAAAATAGCATGTAGAGGTTTTTAAAAACCTCGTTTTGAGAGACCTAGAACAAGTTGTTCCAAAGAAAAATGTAAACCCTTGTTTATGTACAAGATGGTATCAAACAATTGGAGGACAGAAGAAAGTTCATCAGCAGACCAGCAGATAAGGGGGGAGGAGTTGTTATTCTCGATAAAATGTTTTATGACACTCAACTTACCAAGATGTTGGCAGATGAGAGTACATATGTGAAATTAAACTCTGACCCCACTTTACCTTATCAAAAGGATCTGCAAAAGCTTATTGACCTTGGATCGGAAAAAAGAGTTTTGAATAAAAAGGAGATTAAATTCCTAGTGCCTAGCTATTGTAGAATTCCAACTATCTAGACATTGCAAAAGGTACACAAAAATCCATTAACCCTGCCAGCACGTCCAATTGTAAACAGTATTGGATCAATAACAGCGAGACTGGGACAGTACCTCGACACCTTTCTACAAGCCAGCGTCTTAAGGACGAAAGCCTATTTAAAGGACACAAAGAACCTTCTACAAGTCATCAGTGGAACTGATTTAACAGATAAGCATGAAGTCTACCTGGTGACAGCAGACGTCTCTTCATTATATACTATAATCCAACATGACGACGCCCTATTGGCATTAAACTGGGCACTGTGCCAAAGAGACGACATCCCATTTCAGCAAAAAAAAATCTGAGACAGGCCTTAGATTTCTGCCTGTTTCATAATTATTTCTACTCACAAAGAAAGGGCGTAGATATGGGAGCAAAGTTTGCTCCCAGTTTAGCAAACTTGTTCATGGAAGAGTGGGAAGACAAGTCTGTTTTTTCACAAAAGAGAGACCAGTTGCTTTTTTACAGGAGGTACATCGATGACCTCTTGTTTATATGGGAGAGCACAGAAAGTTCTTTACATCACTTTATGGCCGAACTCAATTCCAACAACAACAATATTGTGCTGGATTATGAGTATAATAAAGATCAAATCCATTTTTTGGATGTGAACATTATCAGACAAGGAGCAAGTCTTATAACTACAGTCTACTTCAAACCAACGGACAGGAATAGCTACCTCCCTATCACCAGTGGCCACCATCCACATTGGCTAAAAATATCCCGAAAGACCAAGTAATGAGAATTAGGAGAAATTGTACGTCGGATGTTGACTTTCAACAACAATTTGGAATTATTAAAAAACGATTCATACAAAAAGGCTACAATGAGCTGGCTTTGAATAAAATTATCACGGACATCAGGAACATACCACGAGAGTCATGTTTGGAAAATAAAGTACACAAGAGGAATTTAAAGCATGAATGGGGATTCATTTAAAATTTCCATGAACAATACAAAGACATAGAGTGTATCTTTAAGTGACACTGGCATATACTATGCATGGACAAAGCACTCAACCAGGCCCTTCCAAAAAATCCATCTTTCATATACAGGAAGGCCCCCAGTTTTGGGGACAAGGTTGTTAAGAAAGTCCTTGACCCACCCATTAGAACGGTGATGTTCTGGGACTGTGCCGGTTTCTATGCCTGTAGAAGATGTCAAAACGTGTAATACCACACACGTGGTCTATGTGTTGCAATGCCCGTGCAATTTAATGTTGTATGTAGGGGATGAAGAGATGTAGCAGCCAATTGCGAACTTACATCTTTCTGTGAGGTGATCAATATCCATTTTTATTCCATATAATTGAATTTTATTCCATATAATTGAATTTAATTTAAGGTGTTCACTTCGACAATATATTTAGTGTTGCCACTTTGTATAAATCAATTAGTCTGATTTCCCATGAATTAACTGATTAACTAAACTGAACCCCACCATTATAGATTTTAAGGCAATTTAATATACTGTATGTAAGATTTTTTAAAGACAGAGTTCACTTATATATACACATGTGAAACATGAAAGACATTCCAGCCTCCAAGTAAATGAACCAGAACCTGTGGATGTGTTGGACAGTCAGGAATATGAAGTGGCATTAATTGTTGATTCCAGATGAGTACGCAATTCCTTACAATATCTCGCTCATTGGAAAGGTTTCGGCCCAGAGGATCAATCTTGGGTCCCAGCTCGTGATCTTCATGCTGACCGGCTTAAGAAGAAGTTCCATCTTCGTTATCCAAGTAAGCCTTGGGGTGCAGGAGCAACCCCTCAAGAAATCCCTTTAGGACCCAGCACATCTCACCTGACACAGCCTTTGCCTGGGAAACAACAGTGATTGGCCAGCTCACTTTTGAATCACCTGTATCAGCATCCAATCAGTGCTCGTGATAGAGTTGTTACCTTTGTGTGCCACTGTTTGATCCAGCTGATATCTGCTCTGTGTATTTTGTGTATGACCCGGCTTGTTTGACCCTGCTTGCTCGCTTCTGATTCGGTACCGTTTGGACTCTGATCTACCTGTGTATGACTCAGCTTGCCTAGACTACGCTTTGCCTGATTCTACTGTAGTACCTTCATCTACAAGCAACCGGCTAACATCCACCATCATCTGCAGCGGTGAACTACAAGCACCAGCTAACATCCACCATCATCTGCAGCAGTGAACTACAAGGTCCAGCAAACATCTACCTTCATCTGCAGCGGTGAACTACAAGTCCCAGCTGACCTGCTCTGCTTAGACCTGCTCATGGTATGTGCTCTTGTTCTTTGAACTCTGCATAATCAGCACACCTAAACTGTTACCTGTTATCTGCTCCTAATTTTCTGAGAGTGTACATTTACTTTAGCCTATCCCTGTTGCCATGGAGATTATATTAGGAATTGAATCGGCTAAATATGTCGTTCTTGATGAGATGTATGCTCTGTTTCCTGATAATTTTTTCTCAGTTTCTACATCAGTCCCTAGATCATCTTATAGGTTCACATGTGCTAAATTCCGTAAAATAGAGGATACCATCGTTGCAGCTGACCAACAGTGGTGGGACTCTTTCTTTTTAGACCAATACCTTAAGTATAAAATTTCCCCTAGAGGACTTAGAAACACCAAAACTTGTTCCTTTCTGGGTGCGGACTTAGCCCGTGAATGGGCGTATACCTCTGAGTTCTGTACCCAGAAATGGATGAAAATTGTTGTTCAACAAAGGGATATCCAATACACTCACCTTCTCTCCAAATTATCAGATCTTATTCGATCTCTTCAATTAGAAATTACATCATTACCTCTGTCATGGTTTAAGAAACTTAAATTAAATACCAAATTTCAAGAGGATTCACTCATTGGAATGAAATTACATAAAATCCGGAGAGACTTTGAAGACTATAATACCAACAGAGTTTTCTGTTGGAAAAAACCTAGGGCCCCTCATATACACCCTTCTAGCCCTGATCATGGGGATCAGGGTCAGGTGGGGTCTATTGGCCTTATACCCCTAATGGAGTGTGTTCCCAGGCCTACCATCAGACCGCTCCCATTTCCATCTGGGTCTAGTGTGAATAAACATAGACCCCCCCCTCCCTAGGCCCGTATCCCATTCCACTACTCGAACCAATCTTCACCGAGTTCTTCCTTCAGGGTCTCACCCCTCCAGTGATAAATCCCCTCTCATTGAACCTCTACCAATTAGTATGACAAATAAGACTACATCTACACATATTAACTTAAATGCATTAGCAAATATCATATCCAGTGACACTACTCTTGTTAATTGTCCTTTGTCCTCCTATCCTGATTCTGGAGTCCTTGTTCCCTCTGAGATTGTTCCCAGTTCCGTGAAGATCCCTGATGGCACTATTACTAACCCTGATAGTGCAGTTATATTGGGGGAACCAGTACCGCCCCTTGGAAGTGTGATCATTGGGACGCATGCTGAAGGGCCAGGTTCTATAGGTTCCCCATTGCCCTCTTCCACTTCTTTTTTAGCGGTTGCCCCCCTCCCCGGCCCAAAAAGAAAGCTTGTCATAGAGGCAGGAGAGGGGGACGATGTAGACACAGAAAGAAAGGGGAAATCCTGCAGACTGTAAAGATTTTTAATTTGTCCAATCACACTTTGTCTAGACCAGAGGAGTCACTCCTTGCCCGAGGTCTTACGTTTGCTCCCACAGCACCCCCAAATCCATTTACTTTATTTTTGGACCTAAATAGATTCATTAGAAATATTACCATTAAGAGATTCTTTAACCTACAAGCCAAAAAAGATTCTTGTGCGGGCGGCGGTTCACCAGATGACCTTGATAACACTGATCTATCTATAGATAATACCCAAGAAAACAGTGCTCTGGAACGTATAGCCCTCGATCATCTGGAACTTTTACATACCGAAGATCCTGATGACTATGTTGAGTTACTCACCCAACACCTACCCACCTCTCCTCCCATCCTACAGACTAAATTTCATCCTAAATCCATATTTTACCCCACCTTTGCCAAGGGCCCTTATATTCAAAGTTTCTACCAGGTGGTATACACTGAAATATTACGCATGTGCCAACAATCGCCAATATACAAATCATCTTCCAACCTTTCAAAGGCCGAAACCATTGCCCTTAAACAGCTAGCAGAGAATAAACAGCTCATTATTAGATCAGCTGACAAAGGAGGTGGCATAGTAGTCCAAAATCTTGTTGATTACCAGTTGGAGGCCTCTCGGTTGCTCTCAGACAGCACTATATACCAAAAACTTCCCGGTGACCCATTACCTGGGTTTTCTAAGGAGGCCCATGACCTTGTCAATCAGGCCAAGACAGAGGGACTTGTTACCAAAACAGAAGTCGCGTTTCTGTTACATGATTTTTACAAAAGACCCTATTTTTATCATCTCCCGAAAGTTCACAAAGATCTGACCAACCCGCCCGGGAGACCGATTGTGGCGGCCATGGAAAGTGTGACAAGTTATTTTTCTATTTATATAGACCACTTTCTACAGCCTTTAGTTCAAAATCTCCCTTCATATATCAAAGATGGTATACAACTTTTAAAAATGTTACAGTCTTATAGATGGGAGCCCTCATATCGTTGGCTCTCACTAGACGTAGTTTCTCTTTATACGTCAATTCCCCATAATGTGGGCTTGTTAGCCACACAATACTATTTAAATGAGGACCCCTTACTTAATCCTAGACAAATACACTTCCTCCTCGATATGTTAGAATACTGTCTCACCCATAATTATTTCGAAACGAATAGTGAGTTCTATATACAGATTCAGGGTACAGCGATGGGGGCCAATTTTGCCCCCAGTTATGCAAACCTCACAATGGGCTACTGGGAACATTTTCATATTTGGCATAATAACCCCTTTTCCTCCAATCTGGTCTTTTACGGTCGCTATATAGACGACGTAGTGATTATTTGGGATGGGCCAGATACGTCTATTCCAGACTTTTTACATTACTGTAACTCTAACACCATGGGTCTATCATTTACTTCTGTTACTGACGAGAACACTCTAGCTTTTCTTGATTTGGAATTGTCTCATGATGATCATACCATACATGCCCAGAACTATACCAAGCCATCAGCAGGCAACTCCTTTTTGCACTACGAGAGTTGCCATCATCCACGTTGGGTGAATAATATACCCAAAAGCCAATTTTGTAGACTTAGACACAACTGCACTAAGCTACAGGACTATACCACTCATGGCCTAAACCTGAAGACTAAGTTTTTAGAAAAGGGTTACCCCGATCAGTTAGTGGAGGGAGCCTTTCAACATTACCTCAACACTGAGGCTAGGAGTGACAAAATTACCACCACAGATGACAACTTACAACAGGTCAGGTTTGTTAACCAATTCCATAGTCAGTTTAGACGAATGGAAAGGATCTTGGTTAAACATTGGTCAATCTTGAGTGAGGATCCCCACCTCAAATCAACACTCCCTGAAAGACCAATAGTCAGCTATAGAAGAGCCAAAAACCTGAAGGCACGCATAGCCCCAAGTAAAATTACACAATTAGGGCCTACTGCTAGCACCTCTCTGACATTTTTTAATGTAAAGGGGATGTATCAATGCAGGAAAGCCCTATGTCTCACCTGTAAACATGTCACTCACAGACAAAAAGAGTTTACGTGTAAGGACAAAATATACACCATACCTGATTTTTTCACGTGCTCTTCCGAGTATGTCGTCTATTGTCTTACGTGCCCTTGTGGCCTACTTTATGTAGGCCGCACTATTCGTACCCTCCGCAAAAGGTTTGGGGAGCACCGTAATTTTGTGGAGAAGGGCCTAGAAAAATATAGTGTTGCAAGGCACTTTAAAGAATTTCACCAGCAGTCTTCGGAGGGGCTACGTGTTTGGGTCATAGAGGCCGTTTCCAAACATTTGCCCAAGGCAGAACGTTATAAGAGGCTATGTGAGAGGGAAAATTACTGGATCTACACTTTAGATAGCCTCTCTCCTGGGGGCCTTTATGAGGGTATTGAAATAAACACTCTTATAATATTGTGTTATTCAGTGCATTGAGTATAGGTTTGCCACATTTATTTCTTGTGGCACATTTTATATGGCACATTAGGGTGACCTTTTTGAGCTGATTGATAAATAGCTAAGGTATCAGGTGCGCACGCGTCAGCTTAAGCATAATGATGCCTATTATACCAACCAATTAACTTTATTCCAATCTATTTTTAATATTTATTTTTATTCTATTTTATTTATTTATATTTTCTATTTATTATTTATTATTTTTTATGAGGTATTGAAGGATCCTAAAAGTGATTTTTGGGGGAAATTATAGTAAACTTCGGATTCCCAATTTTATTAATATTTTTTAATTCATTAATAATTTAATTTATATATATTGTATTTGTAGCATTTATAATATAATGTTATATAATACAATATATTTTAATACTGCACCTAGAGTGCTTGATTATACATTATACATCTTCATAATGTTTTTATTATATATCTTGCCCATATGTATGTGTGCATATGATTGTGCATGTGTGTGTATGTATATATACATGCATGTGTATATATATTTATATACTTTTATTGTACTCCCTATTTTGTATCCATTTATTGTATTTGGGTGGTGCTTACTTCTTTCTCCTTTTTGTTTTTTCTCCCTCCCTATGTTCATTACTTGATAACACTCCTATTAGTGCTATCTAAATCCATATTGTAAGCGCCATGTTATGTCCTTTAGCCGCGTCCTGTATCCATCTCCTTGGCAACTAAGTATGCTAATTCATTTGCATTGTGGTGTGGTATAAATTGCCCCACTCCAAGATGGCGCCTATGAGCCTGATGAAGAAGCACGCATGCTTCGAACGCGCGCATCCCCCGCTGACATCATACCCGGAAGTGACGATTCCACTAGCTGTGTTCCAGTGAGGATTCTTCCCCATCTCTGCGGCCGCGAGAGTGAAGTTCCTTTTACCACCGCTAACCACTACGTGGGACTCCAGCTTGTAACATCAGGATTCGCAGCTCCCGGGTCGAGCGGATGACAACCTTTAAAGATAAGCCTCTTACTATACTCGTTTGTGAGTGTATCTCTTGCCGCTGTATTATATATTGCTCTAATAAATTTCTGATACTACTACGCTTAGAAGGCGCTGCTTTTTTCCCTCTTCCTGTTATCTGCTCCTAGCCCGACATTATCACGAGCCATACATAAAAAGGGAAACCTATCATGGATCCTGTGCAGGCTCAGTTGTTTTCATAGGCCAATCACTGTTGTTTCCCAGGCAAAGGCTGTGTCAGGTGAGTTGTGCTGGGTCCTAAAGGGACCCTAGTACTGACACTATGACTGTGCAGTGCTGTACCCTACGCTAATACTCCACTAGTGTGTGAAAGCGTTCAAAACATTCACCAATGCAAAGACCAGGTTGGGCAGGACAGGAGGGACAATAATAGCGGGTGTCACGCCTATATCTGCATTTTCTACAGACACAACATCTTCTTTGGGGCTATCGTTGGGTAGGGGTGCCAGGGAGGACATATGGAAAATGCCTCTCATGGAAACAGAAGGGCTGTGATGATCTCTTCCTGGAATTTAAAGAAGGATCCAGTTCATCCTGATGCTTTGTATAGCACATAAGTGTTCAGCAGAGCCAATTGGAATAAGTATACTGACACTTTTTTGTATATATGGAAATGCTGCGCTATCTTTAAAACTGTGTAGGCAAACCTATAAAAAAAAAAAATATTATCCGAAAAAGGTGCTATAATACAATAAGTAGGTAAACACTATAACCCAATCAATATAATTGAATCAAGTCTACCTGATATTCAAATAAAGTGACAATAGTGCAATAAAGTGCTGATCATGTGAGACAAGATAAAAAATCACAATAGTATATACTCAATGATGCATAAAAATTAAATCAAAGTGCTGTAGTGCATATATGTGATATCCCAAAATTATATCACAACAAAATAATGCATCAAATTTATAGAGTCCATAAATGGTGATACAAACGTGTTGGTGTGTTCACACACTGGTGCTCCCAACCACATTCAAGTTTGGTCAGAACATGCCTGTGAACCACCTCAGGGTTCTGTGAATATTGTGAAATCCTAGGCTGCCCAATAGCGTGGTCTCCATATAAAGTAAGATGACAGAAAAGGCTAGATAGTGTGATATCGTTTTAACATATAAAAACTGTTTAATAAACACAAACACCAATCAGGGGTACTCACATGGACAAGGTGTGTCAGTGCACCGCTCTATAAAACAGCAAACATCGCTGGGATCGCGTGAGATGATGTGCATCTCTTCCTTGAGCAGACCAGCTGCCTTCCGTACTGTCCTGTCCCCTCCCCAAAACCTCCTGATTGGGGTTTGTGTTTAACCACTTGCCGCCCGCCCTATAGCGGATTGACGTCGGCAAAGTGGTTGCAAAATCCTGACAGGACGTCATATGACGTCCTCAGGATTTTGAGCCGCTGCGCGCCCCCGGGGGCGCGCATCGCGGTGATCGTTGCTGCGGGGTGTCAGTCTGTCAGACGCGAGTAGAGGAGAGACGATCGGCTGCTCCTCTGACAGGGGGGGGTTTGTGCTGATCGATTATCAGCACAGCCCCCCCGAGGATGCCCACTGGACCACCAGGGATGCCACTAGACCACCAGGGAACCACACCATAAAGATATATAAGGTATGCCACCCTAGACCACCAGGGATAATGGATGCCAATCAGTGCCACAATGGATGCCAATCAGTGCCCACAATGGGCACCACTGATTGGCAGGCATTATTGTTTGGCACTGATTGGCATCCATTAGTACAGTACAGTGCCACCTATCAGTGCCCACCCATGCCACCTATCAGTGCCCACCCATGCCACCTATCAGTGCCCACCCATGCCCACCCGTGCCACCTATCAGTGCCCATCCATGCCGCCTATCCGTGCCCATCAGTGCCCACCCATGCCGCCTATCTGTGCCCACCCGTGATGCCGATCTGTGCCCACCTGTGCCGCCGATCTGTGCCCACCCGTGTCGCCGATCTGTGCCCATCCATGTCGCCGATCGTTGCCCATCCGTGCCAGCTCATCGGTGCCCATCCGTGCCGCCTTATCCGTGCCCGTCAGTGCAGCCCCATCAGTGCCCATCAGTGAAGGAGAAAACTAACTTATTTACAAAGTTTTGCAACTGAAACCAAAAAAAAAACCATATCACACTATCCAGCCTTTTCTGTCATCTTACTTTATATGGAGACCACGCTATTGGGCAGCCCAGGATTTCACAGTATTCACAGAACCCTGAGGTGGTTCACAGGCATGACCAAACTTGAATGTGAGGTCACACACTCTGAGGTAAGCATTTATTACCTGGGGGGGAGCACCAGTGTGTTAACACACCAACACGTTTGGATCACTGCATTATGGACTCTATGAATTGTGATTTTTTATCTTGTCTTACATGATCAGCACTTTATTGCACTATTGTCACTTTATTTGAATATCAGGTAGACTTGATTCAATTATACTGTAGTGTTTACCTACTTATTGTATTATAGCACCTTATTCTGATAATATTTTTTTTTATGTTTGTCTACACAGTTTTAAAGATAGAGCAGCGTTTCCATATATATATATATACTTTGCACGATTTTATGAGACGTGATCAACGCCAGCAGCTGTCTACATAATAGCTATATATTTTTTTAGTGGAGGCTCGCAAGATTTCTTTACTTTAGACACTTTTTTGTATCAGCATCTGGCCTTACGGGCAATTAAGTACGGCGCCATCAACTGGTCGTGGACACAGAGGGGTTTCTCCACAACACCAGTCGTCGTTGGAATTTGGACTGTTGTATCTGCGTGAAGGGAGGACAGAACGAAAACATTCCGATTATCCCTTCACTTCACTGCGAGCAAATTATTAGTTCTCAAGCACGCTCTCTCCCTCAATCTAAGTTGGAACTCTACAAGCCGCTGGGGTAAGCCTCGGAGATTAGATCGCACGGTGCCAATTCCATGACCAAACAAGTGACTAAAAAGTGGCACGCTTGTGTAATAATTGTCCACGTACAAGTGGTACCCTTTCCCAATAAGGGTGACACCAAGACTCAAACAATCTTGCCAGCGCTCCCTTTGTAGTCTGGGAGGTTATCAGGCTCCACGTGACTATCTTTTCCCTCGTAAACCATAAAACTATGTATAGTCACTGCACCAGCTTGAACTGCACTTATGGGACTCGCCAAATCATCACGTGATACTGCAGTGCTGGATGTACGACCAGGATGTACTAGGCCTCTGGTGCTTGCCAGTTCACCAGAAGGATGAGCGGCACTAGTACAAGAGCCCGGCGGTTCTTGCACCTCAACAACAGAAGAACGGGGTCGGGTATGCCTGACCTTAGCAGGGACCACTATTCCGTCATCAGGGCTATCTATCAGGGTGACGCTGCTAGCTACGGGTTCATATTCTGAGCCTGAATCTGACATATGGGTGACTTCCTCTTCACTCTCATCTGTCATGCTCAGAAACGTGTAGGCCTTTTCACTAGTATACCACATTGTGGCCTCTAAATTTATAGGTACAACTCATAAGGGTGGGCGACTCGAAGGCAAAAAGAGCACCTGATTGTCAGAAACTGCTTCAAACCCTACCAAAAAACTGTTAGCGTTTGCAGGGGTCAGGCCTGACTGTGTCTGTTGTGTTTTGTGTGTTGTGTTTTGTAAGTGACAGTGATCTATTGATACTGCACTTGGGCAGGCTGGGCTGAGCGGAGGGGCTAAACGCAGGTGCTAGCAGGTATCTGGGCTGATCCCGCTAACGCTGCGTTTTTGGGAACCCTAAACTCCTGGGGACGCTAGTATAGATCTGATCAGATAAAAAATATTGATCTGTTCAGACACTATACTACTATGGGAGGTGTATGGTGCGTGCATAAGTGTTAGTGCTACTGGCACAAATCTGACACTGCCTGGGATTGACGCTGACCCTAACTGACCCTAACTGACGCTAAAACCTAACTGATGTCACCCGCCGGGTGATCAGGGGGTTAAACCTTTATTGGGTAATATACGGCGGGTACCCTGACGCTATAAAAAAACTAACCAGCGTCAGCTGTGACACTAATATGGTGATCACTGGTGACAGGGGGTGAAAGAGTTAACTATGGGGGCAATCGGGGGGTTAAAACCTTTATTAGGTAGTATATGGGGGTACCCTGACGCTATAAAAACCTGACGGTGAAATGAACCAACTAACTGGCTAACTAGCGTCACCCGTGACACTAATACGGCGATCAAAATAGATCTACTAGTGACACTGCTGACAGGGGGTGAAAGGGTTAACTGGGGGGGAATCAAGGGGTAAACCTTTATTAGGGCCTACTAATAAAGCTAAAGCTACGTGGGCCTACTGCTAACTGCCCTAATGCTGATTACAGTCACAAATGACACCAGTACAGTGATCAGTGAAAAATCTGAAAACTGCACTTGGTGACACTGACAGGGAGTGAAGGGGTTAACTGGGGGGGTGATCGGGGGTGTGAAAAGTGTTCCTATGTGTACTGGTGTTAGTGTAGTGTTGGTGCAACTCACAGTTAGATGTCCTCTCTCCGGAACCAAAAAGAATTCCACAAGGTGAGATGACATCACTTCCCCTGCCTGTGTTTACAGGCAGGGGAAGCATTTCATTTGTCAGAACTGATCAGCAGGTCTAGGTCAGAAATCATTATCCTGGACCTGAAGACTGATCGGTTCTGTAACGAATCTGCTCATCGCGGGCATGGTGGGGGCACGCGGGCGTGCCCCCTGCCTGCGGGCAGAAGCGTCGTACGGGTACAGAGATTCGTGCAGTGGTGCCATCCTGCCGCCGTATATCGATCGGCGTGAGCCGGTCAGCAACCGGTTAAATGCCATAAAGGGATATCCGGATTATTTTTAAAATGAAGGTATATAGATAAATAAGAATAATAATTTGATTATGTTGGTGGGATACACAGTGTAGGTACAAATTGTTATGCCAGGTGGTTTACACATGCACTATGTATGCCTCATGGCTTGTTGGGCAAAAGAAGGTATATTATTAAATACAGAATATATTAAAATCTTAAAGTTTTTTTAGAAATTTGTGAGAAAACAGTTGAAATCTATATCTATGTTCAACCCATCGGGTTGAAGGATATTAAGTAGGAAAATCCATTTCATTTTCTGATATTTTTATCTTTTTATTGCCCCCCCTCCAGTGTCCTTTAATTTTATCAATGGCATAAAACACCATGCCCGATGGGTCTCTATTGTGGTGATCTCTAAAGTGTCTAGATCAGTGGTTCTTAACCTTGTTGGAGGTACTGACCCCCACCAGTTTCATATGCGCATTTACTGAACCCTTCTTAATTGGAAAAATAAAATATGATTTTTTCAAATTCAAAACATAGGTATATATTTATACATAGGTATATTTTTATACATAGGTGCACAAAATGAACAAAACCATTAAAGAACAAAACCATTAAGAACAAAGAACAAAACCATTAAATATTAAAACATGATTTTCACATAAAAACAAAAACATAATAATGAATATTTACTGCAAATCAGTGTGACTTCTGCTGTTGCCTTTCAGAGACCAGTTCAGAAATGCGCGGCTTTACCTTGGCAAGTGCCACTCTCATGTCATTTTCGCAACAAAGTCTGTTCCCTTTTCTTCGTTTTTATGTCCAGCATCCTCAAAAAGGATTGCTCGCAAAGATATGTTGTAACAAACGGTATGAAAATCTCCAGAGCTTTCTTAGCAATAACAGGGTACGTTACCATTTGTTGACACCAAAACGTTGAGAGCGTTGTTGTTCTGAAGAGTTGCTGTTGAACCTGGCTCTGCTGAATTTCAATGATTTCATCGAGGTATTCATCATTGACATCTGTTGTCTCAAAACTAAACGTGAACGGCTGTCTCACCCATGCTGGATATGACTCTCTTGTAGGGAAGTATCCATCGAGAGACTTTGCAAGCGAATCTAAGTGCGTGGCAATTACTTGCTTCAGTTCCGCGGGTACAGAAATGTCTCCGATTCCAGATACATCTTCGATCTTACTTACACAGTCGTCTAGCAGGGGAAAGTTTGCAAAGTTATCGTTTTCTATTCGTCGTTTCCATAACGGTAGCTTTTTTTGAAAAGCCTTCAGGTTTTCTTCCGCTTCGATGATGTTGACTCCACCGCCCTTCATCTGTTGATTGAGATGATTGAGAGCTGCGAAGATATCAGCCATGTACGCTAAAATGAGAATGAACTCAGAATTTTTGAAGCAATCTGCATGACAATGTTGGTGCTCTTGCAAAAACAGGGCTAATTCCACACGCACGGCAAAAACACGATTCAGCACCTGTCCCCAGGATAACCACCGAACGTTAGAATGGTACAGAAGTACCTCGAATTCAGATCCCATTTCTTTACACAGCTCCCTGAAGATGCAATGCCTCAGAGCACTATTTCGCACTTAGTTCACGCATTCCACTACAATTTTTAATACTTCTGCCAGTTTTGGAGGCAAGTTTTTTGTTGCCAACGCATGCCTGTGCAGAATACAACGCGTAACAATGATGTGTGGTGTTTCGGCTTTCACTAGCGCACCAAAACCAGACTTTCTTCCCAGCATGGCTGGAGCTCCGTCCGAACAAACTGCAGAAACCATATCCCATGAAAGATTGTTGTCTTTGAAGAAGTCATCCACAAGTTTCTTCACATCGGCTGCCTTAGTTGTTGTTGTAAGAGGTTTACAAAATAAAAAATCTTCCTTTATCACGTCGTCTTTCACATAGCGCACGAATACTGCAAGCTGGCTTAGATTGGAAATGTCTGTGGTCTCGTCGAGTTGAAGGCTGAATTTTGCCGGGCTTTAAATCAGATCTGCAACTACTTGAGCCAAGATGTCTTTGCTCATGTCCTCTATTCTGTCGCTGATGGTGTCATTTGAAAGAGGAATTTGGGATAACTTAACTTCAGCCGCTTTTCCCAGCATGATATTTGCCATCGTCAACACAGCTGGTTTTATGAGTGTCGGATGACGGAGGTTGGGTGAGCTAAATGCTTTGTATCCAATGTATGCTGCATTACTGGACAGGGAGTACTCTGCATAACAGATACACAAAGTAACACTTTGTCTGTTCACACATGGCTATAATCTGTTGGTGACTTCTCATGTTTGCTTACTGTCGTGCCTTTATGCCAAACCCCCTCCAAAGACCATCTGTCAGGGTCACCTGTGGCCAGGTGACAGATGCACACCGTAGGGGGACAGGAGTGCACCGCAAGGTAGTGAACCCTATGGCTGGCTTCTGCGGATAGGAAACTGGGTGGTTGTGGAAAGCGGGACCAGAGGAGCACAACCGGGATCCAAACGGAAGCTAGAGCCAAGATTCCCCAGGGCGCGGAGTCTATGACCCAGCTGGTCTTCTCCAGGGCCTCTAGTGGTGAGGATGTTAGCTGCAGGCTGGGACCAGGTCGCGGCCCCTGGAGTTTCCTAGCTCACGCCCCGTAGGATAAGGGGAAAAGAGGGGAAGCAGCAGCACACGATAAGAGAGAACCGAACAACAAGCTGAAGGTCAGGGGCCACAAGCAGACAAGGATAACGAAGAACGAGCCGAAGGTCAAGGGTCACGAGCAGACAGGGATAGTCGGGGACAAGCCAATAACGTAACAGAGAGACAGACGTAGCACACGGCAGGCAGGAACCCAAACACACAATCCTAACAAACACGTTGATCAGCCAAGCAGGCTTGCAGTGCACAGGTTAATATAGTGTTCAGTGATAGGGCCTGGGGTGGAGTCAGGCTGGGAGGAGATTATAAAGGAAGCCAGGTGAAGGAGGTCTGGTCTCTAGATGAACACATGAGGAGGAAGGTAAGATGGCAGACAAACACTACTGCATATCCATGACACCATCATTTTCCAAAGAAGGTAGTTGGAGCCACCTGGGATGTCTACTGGATCCAGCCATGGCCTGTGGAAGATATGGGATATCCTTGTATTTTTCTATGTGATTTTTTTATTATTTTTTTTGAGGAAAACCAAAGAAGAAAAAAAGAGTATGGAGAAACATGTTTATGATGTCTACAATTCCCTTGGTTTGTGTACACTACGGTTGATTGTAATTGTGTTACAAATTCCTACCTTTTTGTTGCTGTTCTGAAACAAACTTTTTCATCATGACCTGATTCCTCCAGGATTAGATTCTAGCCAAATTAACCTCCACCTGGTTAACAGGGCTGTAGATGGAAGTTTCTGCCTCCCTCTAGCTGTGGTTAACCCCTCAGGGTTTGTTACTAAACAAGCTATTTACTGCATTTAACCGTTTTTTTTCCCTTGTCCAGGGTCGCACTGGATTGCGGGAATGAGGCTGTGCTATTCAGCTTTGTCTCCCGCTGGTCAGTCTCGATTCCGGTCCTAATTTTAAGAGACATCTGTGCAAGTCTCTGTGCGGATGTCAATATAGGTCGCAACCCGAAATCGCAAAGGAAGTACAAAACTGCATTTTGAAGTTGGTGCGGCGCCGCTGATGCAGCGTTGCACCGATTAGGGCGGTGCGATTGCCGCCTATTTTTCATGCGATTTGACTGGTCGGGTCGCATGTCAAAAACGCACCAGTGTGATCCGGGGCTATGGGTTGGTTTGCTGAATGGTGCGCAAGCCCTGTGGTGAGGTTATCTATTAGCGTTTACCAATCTCAGAACGAACATGCTTCAGGCCCTTCAATAAGAAGACATGGATGAACTTGAAGGAGCAGTCGCATAGCTTTCCCAAGCAAACATCCCTCCTCAAGCTCTATAAGAGGAATAAATGGATGGGCATGACAGTATGTATCCCACTGGCTTAAACAGCCAGGGAGGAGGGTGACACATAAAAAGGTGTCACACCCAATAAACAAATTGCCAATACACTCTAAAGGGGTGTTTTCGGCTCACCCTCTGACAATGAGAAGCTGCCTGTCCATACCAGGTGAAGCAGCCCATTTTCCAAACTTCCAGATGGACATGACTGCACACAGGACTGTGTTCAAGCAACCAAGGATAACGGCACCTAACAGGTTGTCGCATTCATGCAACATGTGGTCAATACACTCTAAAGAGTGTTTCCACTCACCCTGTGAAGTCTCCAAGCCTTCTCAAGCAAAAAATCCGCTTTAGATCCTTCCAAAGAGAAACAGACGAATATGACTGCAAGGATTTTGCCTAGGTCAAGCAACCTAGGATAAAGATGCTGACGGCACCTAACCAATTGTCACAATTAAGCAGATGGTCAAGATACTCTAAAGGAATGACTAGATTCGTCTCGTGCGGGGACCGTCTGTTTGGCATTTTCCAGCCTTTTTTCAGGGCCTGCTCAGGCCAATCCATTCTCTCCAGTCTCTTCTAAACAGGAAAAAGAGGACGACCTGTGTTCAGATTGGTAAGGTTGGTCAAATGCCTGTGTATAGAGGTAAAGCTTTGGAAGTATTTTAAGTACTTCCAGAAAACAGCTGGATGTGGAATGGGTCAAATACCTGTTCGTCAAGATGGGAGGATATCGTCACAGCAGGACGTCAAAGTTATGCCCTTTTGAACGAATAGAGGTCCAGGGGTTGGGATCACCCCTCTGGTCAGTATGTGTCCCTTGTGGGATTGGCCATTTACATGACCTTACCATCAGAAGGTGTGACCCTCAAGGACAAACGCGATCACTGCATTTTTTTTCTTAATCGCAGAAGGGCAAGCCTAAATTTAATAGTGGCCAGTTTGGCTTCCTGCCTCAAGATGAAGGTCTACTGCGTTAAAGAAGACCGAAAACTCAAGAGTCAGTTTCCACGCTCACGCTCACGCCAGAGAACGTAGCTCCTGCGCTTTTCTGGATGGGAGTCCAGGAAAGACAAGGAAGCCAATGCATAGACCAACAAGTCAATAAAAACTTCCATGTCAGGATGCTCTCTTATTTTGGGATTGTGCCACCCATACATTCGCTAGGGGCACTATGTGGTTCCTCTGTGAACATAGGGACGGCTTGGGGATGGACACATTGTCCCCTAAGGAAAGCGTTTTGGTCCATATTGGGAGATCTGTCATCCTTCACGTCTCAGATTGAGCCATAGAAATCGCCTCACCCCAGAAGCTCAGACGACCTGGTGGTGCAGTCAGATACCAGCCAATGTAGGGGAGCCCTACTTCAGGAACAATGAGCTCAGGACCAATGGTCTTTTGTCAAGGATCCAAGACTCCGTCTTGGAGTTGAGGGCAGCCTTTTAGGCTCTTAGCCTCCAGTTACCTCATCCAGAGTAAGCCTGTCCTGGGAAAGTTGGACAGCACAACGACTGTGGCCTACATCTGGAAACAAGGCTCAGTCTCTCACTTCTGAAGTTTTCTATAATTCTAGAATTCACCCAAGTCAATCCTCCCAACGATCTGCAACCTATGTGCCTGGTCAGAAGAATCTTCAGACAAACTATTTGTCCAGATCAAGTCTGGACGACAATGGATGATCCAGACTACTGCAAGTCTTTCGAGAACCAACATAGCTTAGTATTTTGTCTGCCAGAGGTAGACCGCTTACATTCCAAGTCGGCACTAACTGCTGAAGTTCCATTCCAGGGCCCAGGATCCCCAAGCTCTCGGAGTGGAGGTGCTGACCGCAGAATGGATCGCCAAGATGGCTTATGCCTATTTCAGCTGCTCCCTCTGATTCTCAGCTTCCAGCTAAGGCTGGGGCGAGGGAAGGTGACACTGAGGAGTGTCAAGGAGTGACGCCCTCTGCCTGGTAGATCAAATATTCTCCAGTCCCATTCATCCAGCATCTGACATGCTCAGGCTGATGGCGGAGAGGCAGAGCCTAATTCGCTGATCAAGATTTTACGCTGGACTCTTCAGAAGCCTGCTCCGAATGCCTACAGGTGTGGTTTAACTTAATTCTATGCGCAAGCATGCTATAGGCATGCATTTTGGCTATCTCTGTCTCCACCGGCATTCAGCAAGCTTCCAACGCTTAATTATACAGTTTTTCAAGATGCAATTAGGTTGAAACCTCAACTTGTTTCCGGAATGAGATATACCAATGCTGATGGATGTTATTTCATCGGATGCCTTCAATCACCCTGTGGTACTTTCACTGAAACTAATTGCCACCAGTAAATCAGTTTCAGTGAAAAAGTACCACATCAGCATTGGGTTTAAAGAACCCATACTCGCGTACTTCCCAGACAGGATGGTGTTCATGCCAATGCTCGAATTTGTGCCTGAACTGACTTTCAGAGTTCATATCACACAAGAGATTTTCCACCTACGTTCCCTTTGGGGAGTACTCAAGAAGTTAGCCCATCGGATGTGGGCTAAGCTCTAAAATATTTAATCAAGGCGACTCCTGCCATCTGTTTATCATTTTCAGGTGGAACACATAATGATTTTACGTCTTCCAGCAAGATTATTATCTTTTGGTTGATAACCTCATCTCCTTGGCCTGCAGGTTGTAGGGCTGGCTGTGCCAGGAGAATCACGGCACTCTCACTAGAAGGGTCCGGACCTTGAGAGTGACAGCAGGCCAAACTATCTGCAATACAACTATGTGGAGACCAAAAATATTCATATTCATGACAGTTGAGTTTGTCAGAGGCATCATGGTTTCCGTTACTGTTTTAGTCAGAATTGGAGTGTGTAGTATTATCCCTCCCCTGTTTTGGCTAGTTAATTTCCAGCCGTGCTGACACGGAGCCGTCAGGAAAACTTAATTCAAATACTTACCGTAATTTTCCTTTCCTGACGAGCTCCATGTCAGCACAGAACCCGCCCAGTTAAGTAGTAATAGTTACGAAACGATGAGGCTGAGGTGAGTGAAAAATTCATAGTTAAGTCCTGATCACGTAGGGGTGGGCGGGGCCTCACCCAGCTGTGCTGACATGGAGCTTGTCAGGAAAGGAAAATTACAGTAAGTATTTGAATTAAAATTTCCATTTTTGACACGGGCATTCAATGATGTACGTTTCATGTGTGCTGGTACGTTATTAGTTCCCTGATACTATATTCCCTTCCTGTTGAAATAGACTTAAAGGTCTCCTTTTTTTTCGACAGGTCTTCTAGCTGATTCTGCATGGGAGACATTTGCCACATTTATAAAAACATTTTAGTTACTTGAATATTTTCATTTGTCTGGGAGGGTCTAGTGCATTATGGACCAATCTGTTTCTCAAAGAAGGTGCCCTTCTATAAATGAATGTTGGTCTGTTTTTTTATATTTTGTCAGATTTTAGGATTGGCCAGTGTTTTTTTCAAACCTTTTCTACTGACCTATGCTGTCTGTTGTAACCAGTAAGGGAGGCCATTTCCATTTGTTGCATTTTCTTCTTTTCTGGTATTTCTGTCCAATAATTTGACCTTTTTTCTTTAGGATTTCCAGATTTTTTACTTCCTTTTTCTTCTCTATTTCCTTTGTTTTCAAGATGTTTTCTTTTTTGAATTTCTTCAGCTTTAATTTCTTGATGTCTTCCTCTACCATCTTTTTGAAAACTTCTAAACTTTTATTATTCGAGGGGCGTGGCTTACCGCATGGAGCAGTGAGACGTGTTTCCTCTCAGCTCCCTGGTCTTTTGGCTCCACGGGACTTGTAACGTCTGGAAACTTACCCAAACTTGGCACATGGGGAAAGGAAAGACCCAGGCACAGAAGGGCACCTCTGGGAACCGAAAAGGGGGCGATTTGAAGGACTTTTTCGCCCGATCCCGGGCCGCATCACAGCGCCGTTCCGAATCCAAGATGGCGCTGGCACCTCCGTCTCCAGCCCGCTCTGAATCATCCCTGCATTCCCAGGTGAGCTCCCGCAGCCGTTGCCCCCCCCCTTGAGGACTCCGATTTTGCGCTCACCAGAAGCCGTTCTAATGCATCCCTGGGCTCTGGTGACGGATGGGACATGGAGGCACAGATTCGATCGCTGCACAGCTACATTAGATCCCTGCCCACTAAATCTGATCTTGAGCAGTGTGTCCACAGAATTGAGAAAGCATACAGGAAAGAGGTCTCCGACCTCAAGAGAGATGTGGGTGCGCGCTTTGAAGACCTGGACGCTACCACTGACAGTCTCAGTATCACCGTGAAGTCGCACGACAAAATACTTAATACCCATACAGTCATGCTACAGCAACTCGCGTATCAGCAGGACGACATCGAAAATCGCAATCGCCGCAATAATATACGCATACGCGGGATCCCCGAGTCTGTAGAGGCCAAACACCTGCCTGCGGCTGTGGCCACCATTTTTAACCAGCTGCTGCACCGGCCCAAAGATGACCCTATTGAGCTGGACCGCGTTCACAGAACCTCAGGCCCGCGGGCCCCGGACCCCTCCTTTGTGCGGGACACGCAGTGCCGGGTTCATTTCTACAAGATTAAGGAAGACATCATGAGAGCTGCTAGCTCACAGGACACCATACTCTTTAATGACACCCCCGTGATGCTTCTCCCAGACCTTTCTCGTCAGACGCTGGCGATGAGAAAAGCACTTAAGCCGCTAACACAGCTTTTGCAATCTAAACAGATGAAATATCAATGGTGGTTTCCATTCCATCTCAGAGTATACCACGAGGGTAAAACCGCAATCTTCCGCACGCTGGGAGACCTGCCATCCTTCCTCGGCACGCTGAATCTTCCGCAGGTGTCTCTCCCGGATTGGCCGTTCACACCAACTACTCCTGGCCTGCCTTTTGTACCACAATGGCAATCGCAAGGTCGCAGACGTAATCCCAAACCCCAGCCTCAACGGGACACTAATGATTGAACCAGTCTCGATCGCAGTTGCTCCTTCATTTGCAATGACTTTCCTGGGGCCCCTTCTGGGACACAGCAGGTTGCTCCGGATATTTGTCCCAGACTGCCTACCCATTGCAATGTGTTCTCTCTTTGCCTCCTGTGTTACTATTTGGATGCCACCTCTCGTGCCACCTCTCACCTATGGTTTCTCTAGGGTGGTTGCCTTAAACGAGGTTGCCTGCCTTATTGCATTCTGAAAGTTTCCTTATTATCTGTTTAGGACCAATTTTTTGCGTAACTATTTTCATGTTGTGACTTTTGTATGTTGGTCCTGTTAGTTTACTGATTTCCCGTGGAGCTGGGGACCAGGGGACTGCCCTGCCCAGCGAGTTTCCACTGCACCCCCCCCCCCCCTCGGGGGTTTTTCTTTTTTTTCAGTGTCATTATGGACACTGGTTGGTATGCGGCTGTATGCCATGCTGTAAGGTTTTTTTTTATTCTACTTACAGTCTTTTGGAGCCACCTAGTGGCCTTTTTTGTTTATGTTTATTTCTTTTTTTTCTCATTACTCCTGCTCTGTTGGTCTTCCTCCACTTTGCCCCGATATGAGTATGCTCTGATGTTTATGCTTTTTCTCCTGGGCTGGGGGGACGACGACCATGTCCAACCAAATTGCTTTTATACTCACTTGGTCCTACGGACCTGTTCCACCCCCCCTCTTTTTTCCCTTTGTCTCTTCTTTCCTCTCTTCACCTCCCCTCCTCTGCCTTTATCTTATTTCTTCCCACCTTTAGGCCTCCTATGGCGCTGTTTTCTTCTTCAAGAGCTACTGAGCTATGAACCACCTACCGTGACTTACTTCCTCCTTCACCCCTGCTCCCCACATCTGACTATGTTATGGCTTCTGTTAGCCCAATATCTTTAGCGTCCTTCAACTGCAGGGGTTTCAACACACCAGAGAAGCGGAGCCAGATTCTCTATCACTTTCATAAAAGACGCTCCAGTATCTTGTTGTTACAAGAAACCCACTTCCGCAAGGGTTCTATACCTGTTCTACGTAACAGATATTACTCACAATGGTACCACAGTGCTAACCCCCAAGCCAAATCGAAAGGTGTATCAATTGCCTTTCATAAATCTTTTAAACCTGAGGTTCTAGAATCTTTTGTTGATATTAATGGTCGCTTCATTTTTCTTAAACTGAAACTAAACGATTTTCTCTTTACAGTGGCCAACGTATATGTACCTAATGTGGATCAGGCTCGGTTCCTCTCGTCAGTTCTCACCAGACTGTCCTCCTTTGGGGGTCCCTGCTTCATCATCGGTGGGGATCTAAATTTCGTAATGTGCCCGTCTGTAGACTCCTCCTCGGGTAAGTCCTCTGTTCCATCCTCCGCACTTGCACACATCAAATCCCTACTACATTCCTCTCGCCTGGTGGATGTCTGGCGTGTCCAGCACCCCACGGAGAGGGACTACAGCCACTATTCAACGGCACACAATTCATATAGTAGACTTGACCATTTCCTGATATCCCAATCTCTACTAGACACTCCCATCCAGGCGTCGTTGGGCCACTTTCTCTGGTCCGACCACGCCCCGGCCTACCTGACCCTGTCACACCCCCCAAAATCTCGTAGAGGTACGCAGTGGAGGCTCAATGACAATTTATTGCGGGACTCTGTTTGTGTAGCGGATGTCACCAAAACCATTCGGAACTTTGTTTCCGATCACTCCTCGGATACCACCTCCCCCATCATTCAGTGGGAGGCTCTGAAGTGTGTGGTTCGGGGCACACTTATACAACATGGCTCGCGCCTCAAGAGGATACGTGCAGATGATATTCGCCGTCTCCTCTCTACTATAGCAGAACTCGAACCTCTGCACAAACGAGATTTGGACCCGGCCATTTTTGTCCGATTGTCGAATGCACGTAGGGACCTACTTCAACTTCTAGACGCACATTCTTTAATAGCCCGTGACAGGGCCCGCAATTTCCATTACTCCTTAGCAAACAAATGTGGTAAACACTTAGCACGGGTCCTCCACCCCAGGCCACCCCGATATTCCATTCCCTCTATTGCGCATCCCGATCAAACCACAAAGTTCTCTCCGGGGGGCATTTCTTCGGCCTTTCGGGAGTACTATTCCCAACTTTATAATCTACAGCCCACAGGTCCAAACGCACGCACTGCCTCCTCGAACGACGACATGCGAGATTATATCTTGGAAACAGCATTACCCAATATCAATGAGCCTGATGCCGATGAACTAGAAAAACCTCTGGTCGCGCCCGAATTTTTGGGCGCCATCAAGGATTTGAAGATGGGCAAATGTCCCGGCCCGGATGGGTACACCCCCCGCTTCTACAAAACTTTTGCCACACTCCTCACCCCACTTATGGCTAAGGCATTCAATGCTGTGGAGGACTCTCAAATGCCGCCTAAGGGCCTCTTATCCGCCAATATCTCCGTGTTGCCCAAACCAGGAAAAGACCCTTCCCAATGCAGCAGCTACCGGCCAATATCCCTGCTCAACATAGATCTCAAATTCGCAAAGGTACTGGCCACACGCCTATCCCCTCTCCTCCCTGGAGTGATCCATAACGATCAGGTGGGTTTTGTCCTGGGCCGCGAGGCAAGGGACAATACAACCAAAACTATTCACCTCATCTCCTATATCCAACGCAAAGACCTAAAAGCCTGCCTCCTTTCCTTCGACGCTGAAAAGGCCTTCGATAGGATTGGGGACATCATTTATCTCTAAGGTGATGTCCTTATACTCTCAACCTTCGGCCTCGGTGTTGGTCAATGGCACTGCCTCTGAGCCGTTCGATATTTCCAATGGTACTCGGCAGGGCTGTCCCCTTTCCCCTCTCCTATTTGTGATTGTTATTGAACATC
Source organism: Rana muscosa (assembly GCA_029206835.1). Classification (NCBI taxonomy): domain Eukaryota; kingdom Metazoa; phylum Chordata; class Amphibia; order Anura; family Ranidae; genus Rana; species Rana muscosa. The sequence goes on from CM055122.1 coordinate 351,288,298, forward strand.
TGGCCTGTGCCATTAGACAAAACTCTTCCATACACGGTATTCAGACGCCCTCCTCCCACTACAAACTATCCCTTTATGCCGATGATCTACTGGTCTACGTGCAACACCCCCATATCTCCTTGCCATCTCTTTTCTCTGAATTTCAACGATTTGGATCTTTTAGCAACTTTAAACTTAATCTTTCCAAGACTGAAGCCCTCAATATTTCCCTCACCTCCACTACGATGTCCACTCTTAGATCAAACTTCTCTTTTCGGTGGCAGAAGAAGGGGATTTCGTACCTGGGGGTAGTTATACCCTCTAACCTTCCTGATCTTTTCTCCTTGAATTACGTTCCTTTGCTCTCCCGCATTCGGAAGGACCTTGAGGAGTGGGGGGGGATCTTCCTTGCCTTGGTTCGGACGAATCAATACCCTAAAAATGGATACCCTACCCAAACTTCTGTACCTTCTTCAAACAATACCCATTTTGATCCCCAAGTCTTTCTTTACATGTTTGCGTACTATCGCTATCAGATTCATGTGGAGCCGTGGGCTGCCTAGGGTTAAATATAACTTGCTCTCCCGTCCGAAACTTCAAGGCGGAGCGGGCCTCCCCGATTTTGAACTCTACTACAAGGCCACCCATGTGGCACGCACTCTGGAATGGTTCCCTCGCCCTTTCTTAAGGCTTCTGTTGCCATTGAGCAGGACCTGGCTCCGGTCGATCTCCGAGCACTGCTTTGGGGATATAAATCTGATCTCACCCGTATACCCTCTTCCTCCCCTCTGACGCTGGCCTCCCTTAGACTGTGGTATAACAGGGGTTTGTGTTCCATTCTGTCCTCTGATCCCTCCCCATTATCCTCTCTATTTGACAACCCTGCCTTCCCTCAGGGTGTAGGGACGTCTACATTGGGTCCCTTCAGGAGGACTGACTGGCCCCAGGCGCACTCCTTCGTACACCCCACGCTCGGAACACCTGTCACGCCGACAGGCTCCTCTGATTGGCTCACCACACTACATTTAGCTACACTCGTGAAGAACTTGCACTCTTCCTCCCAAATACACCGCCCTAAAACAGAGTTTGAACAGCTGTGCTCCCTCTCCGAGACACCCAGACACCTACTCTCGACCATTTACTGTCTCTTACAAAATCTTACACATGCTGACTTACCTTCTTACACCGGGGCATGGTCTACAGATATGGGTGAGGACATCCCAGGTTCAGATTGGCAGACTTCGTTTCATTTCACTCATAAATCTACGATATCCTGCTACTCGCAGGAAAAAAATTACAAGATTCTGTCAAGATGGTACAGGGACCCCTATACATTGCACAAAATCTTTCCGTCCACTCCGGCATCCTGCTGGCGATGTTCGACCTCTACGGGGACCTACTTACATGTCTGGTGGGAATGCGAGAGGATCCGCCCCTTCTGGACTCAGGTATTTGAATGTTACGACAAACTCTATGATGATACGCTGTCGCCCTCCCCTAAGATTGCCCTTCTCTCTATTCTCCCGGGTTCAATATCCTCCCAGAAACAGAACCTCCTTCGTTTCTTTATGTCGTCAGCTAGACAACTCATCCCTTCCTACTGGAAGTCGACCACCATCCCTCCCTTATCACACTGGGTCTCGATTATGAATGATACTATGAGAATGGAGGAGATGCTGGCCCTTGACAACGATGCTTTTGACAAATATAAAGCACTGTGGTTCGTCTGGCTCCGCTTCTCCTCTTCTGACACTCTGGCAAGTATGTTGTCGACCCCAAATTGATTATCCTTGCACCTAAAGTGACAGTGGGACGAACAGGACTTGTTTCTGGGGGTCCCCCTCTCACCACAGCTACTTACTTATCTCTCCCTGTTCCCTGACTCGGTGGCTCTGACACTCTTCTATGATTTCTCCTTGCCTACTTTTCTTTCTCTTTTCTGTCCTTCCTTCTCTTTTCTCATCTCTCTCCCTCCCTCTCTTCCTCTCCCCCTGTACCCCTCCCCACTCCCACCAGCCGACCCCCTCTACCACTCCTTTTGTTTCCCCTTTTTATTTTGTTTGTTTTAATCTTAAACCCTAACGTACCTGTTTTCAATCCTGTTGTATATGACGACGGGGCTCTTCTAGCTGTACCCGTTTTCTGTTCCAATTACCGGTTACCACATCTGATATTGTATAACTATGTATTATGAGTTATGCTGTGGGCGATAGCCATTTGGCTGACTCTTTGCACAAACTTGTATGTGACTGCTTACGGATTGTGACTTCATATATATTTTCATGTACTCACTGTTAAAATCCCAATAAATATATTTTCAACCCTAAACTTTTATTATTCTTTGTCTTATGCCCCATACACACGATCGTTTTTCATGCCGTTAAAAATGCCATTTTAAAAAATGGCCATTAAAAATGATCGTGTGTATGCTCCAGAGCATTTTTAACGACGTGAAAAACGGCCATTAAAAATTCGAACATGCTCTCTTTTTTCACGTCGTTTTTCATGTCGTTTTTTTTAACGACGTGAAAAACGATAGTGTGTATGCTTTAACGAGGTGAAAAAAAACGCGCATGCTCAGAATCAAGTATGAGACAGGAGCGCTCGTTTTGGTAAAGCTAGCGTTGAAACTAGATATGGCACATTCGTCACGGTGGAATTAATTGCATCATTTTAATGCTGCGCATTCCGTTTTTCTTTTGATAATGCTTAAACAATTACCTTCTTTTGCTAATGACATTGAGAGTTATGCCAAACTTGTTTCTAAAGTAATTCCTAATTGATTTAATGATAGAAAAATATTCTTTTCAAGCCACATCTCCCTCATAAATTCATGAATAAATGTAAAGGTCAATTATTTTTTTTTTATGTTTTTGCAGTTTATTTTAGTAATTAAGTTAGCTTATTTTTTTTTTGGACCTTTTTTTTTGTTTTTTTGCTTAAATTATTCTTGTGTAAAGTTACCACACCAACCTTCAAAATTTGTCTCATTTTGCCTCAAGGAGGTTTGTGTCCCTTGTTAATAACAATAATATTATTTTAAATGTCCCTGCCTGCTCCCTAGCAAACTCTCTTTTGAAATACAAATCACATAGTCAAGTATTTTAAGCCAAAAAAAAGTATCCTTTATTTAGGAACATAACAAATTAAAGGGGAAGGCAGCACTGGAGAGCCTGCTTGCATTTGTGCATCCTTTGGACCCCACAACAACCATCCAAGATGTGAAAACCAAACTATTGATTGAAAGAAATCAAAAAGGAGCCCAATCTTTGCTTGAACTCCCAGAGGTCAGGAACCGCAGCAGATAAGTCATATATGTCCCCAGTCTGTGGTACTACAGGAGGCACTATTTTTTCCTCTTCCTTGTAGCCTTATCTCCAGCCTTCACTGCAGCCTTCTCTGCAGCCTTGGTTGGTTTCTTCCTCGGAGGCTGGGGATCAGGAGGAGAGGTTGTGGCAGGAGGAGTAGTAGGTGGAGGAGGAGGAGGTGGAGGAGTAGGGACAACCTCCGTGATGTCGGTGAACTTGGTGAGTTCACCGAGCAATCGCTTGTTAATTACCTTCAGGAGAAGGGTCTCACTATAGGGCTTTCAACGCAGGTCCATTTGGCCTAGCTTATGTGCGAGAACTGCGGCAAAGCCCTCCTCAGCAGAGGGTGCCTCTCTGAGGGCCGCAGTAGCCTCTTTGATGAAGGCTCTTGTTTCCTCCTCCACCTGCCTACCTCTCCTTGGCCCTCGTGGTTTCATTATCAGGGGAGGTATCTGGGCTCTTGTGCTGGGCCCAGCCTCCTCCTGGGTGCCACTGGGCCCAGCCTCCTCCTGGGTGCCACTGGGCCCTGCCTCCTCCTGGGTGCCACTGGGCCCTGCCTCCTCCTGGTCCCCAACATCACCCTCTTCCAGGCTCTGCTCTGGCTGTAAAAAAAGAAAGGGACTTTATTTATTTTTTGCCACCATCAATCACACACATTGTTCACCTCCAGACATTTTTTAATTGAATGTGAAAAATTAGTAAATTTTCAGAGATTCCGCCTCCTGATATTGTTGCCTTGTCCACATCAAATTTGACCACTACTGTATCTTGCTCTTTAAATCCTTTTTTTTTCAAACATTAAATACCTAACAATACTGACATCAATTTAAATTCATCACTTTTGTAACATATAAATGTAGATATCAATACTTTACCTGGCTCCATATATCCAAATCTGCCTCCTCAAGGACCTGTTCTTGATCCTCAGAGGAAGCCAGAGCAGGGTTGCCAGGAAGGCTGGAGGGCTGGCTGCAAGGAAGGCTGGAGGTTTGGCTACAAGGAAGGCTGGATTGACCTCTGGGGGGGAAGGGTGGACAGAGATTCCCGCACTTCCAGCTGGTCATCCAGAAAAGATAGCTTGCTGTAGTACCACAGAGTGGGTTTATAAACCTTATCTGCTGCAGCACCTGACCTCTGGGACTTCAGGAACATATTCCTCTGGGTCCTGTATGTCCCCCTGATGGTACAAATTTTTGATTTCACATCTTGGAGAGTTGTTGTGGGTATCTGGGTTTGGACAAATGCAAGCAGGCTCTCCAGTGCTGCTGTCCTGGCCGTTTTGTTTTTATTGGAACCACTTTTGGTCTGCTACAGGATAGGGAGTTCCTTCCATTTATCAATTAACTCCCCCATAAAGTCAGGGTTTTTGAATGTATTCATTCTCTCTGTAAAATCAAGAACCAAGAAAATACATATGTTTCAGGCACCATTCATCAAATCAGCATTTTGGACAGATATAAAAGCCCCAAATCTCCTCCTCTGAGGAAACCCAAATCCTTAAAATGTTATGTACCTTGGTCAACACGTTCGTTGCGAACTCCCTCTCCCGCCAAATGAACGTATTTTCGACACATGGATCTTCACTTGATATACACTGCGCATGCGTGAAACTCTGCGCGCTTTCCCCGCCCCTGACGTTCGATATTGTACTTTCCTCGCCCCTTCTCGCTCGTCGTAGTGCTTAGTAACATGGCGGAGACAAAGGTGGCTGAGATTACCTCTACAGAGGATGAAATTCCTGAGGAGCCCAAATCCCGATCCAGGAGATATAAGGCATCCAACATGTCATTCGAGGAAATGGTGGAGATGGTCGCCATTTTGAAGAGGGAAGATTATGATGCCAAGCATGGGCCGTATAAAAGGCCTAATCTGGTCAAGTCAAAAATTATGGGCAAAGTGGTCAAAAGTCTTCACCAAAAATTCGGGGTGTGCAGAACGAAGGAACAGTTCAGAAAACGATGGTCTGATCTGAAGTTGCGGGAGCCCGACCAATACAAAAGAATCAAGAAAGTTATAGGAAAAAGTAAGTACTTTTTGGCTATTATCCCTGCTAAAGATTATTACTTGTATTATGTCGTGTATTTTTGTCTTTGATATAGTACAGTGAAAGATACCATCTTTCAGGTTCGTCCGCACAGTAAACGGACGTATTAAACCTCTTTCTCCGTCCAGTTCATAAAACTATGTTTTGGGATCATCCAGTGTGAACACCCATTTATTTAATTTTATTTGGGGGAGCAAATTTGGTAACCAATTAGTTTTTGGGATCAAATCCAAAGGACAATTAAAAAAAAAAAAAAGAAGGATATGCATGGTAATGTTAAGGGAGAGAATGCTCAGCAGCTGATGAAACATCTGAACGCAGTAGTACAAGTGTGGGCCAAAAGCCCCAAAGTTTGAGGGTGTCACACACAGGTGATCCTGTGTATATACTTTGGGGTGTTACAATGTGTCAAACTTTGGTTCAAAAAGTATATGCTATGGTTTTCGCTATGTATCCAATCATGTGTTCCGGTTGTCACTGGGGGTACATTTAAAAATGGACCACACTTCAAAATACTGTTTACAAATTAGTTGTTCATGGTTTAATTTTCTCAAAAATATATTCGTTACTAATGAAAGTATACCTTTTCTTGCAATCTCCATAGGGCTTCAAAAAGCTACGTCAGATGAGCCTCTAAATCCAAGACCTTCAACAATACCCCCAGAACCACATGATGGAGAGGAACGGGAGGTTGTGGAAGTAGAAAGTGGCACCACAACAGGTCAGTGTCAAACCAGACAGATGCAGGTTAATAGATGTAGGCCTACATATTCTATACTACATGATTTTTTTTTTATTTATTTAGGTGCAGTTCTGGCCGAAGACCCCGAAAAGTTTACACATTACAGTGCCCAGATCCTGATCCAATACCTCATGGTCTGCTGTCGTGACCTTAAAAAATTAAAGGGAGACTTGATAGAGATCAGGGAAAATACCAAGCGGGTGGAGGAAAGGCTACAAAAGATCATGGCTGTGCTTGGGCGTGTATAATGTTTTCCCACAAAATAACGTTGAACTTGATGTGTTTTGGCAGATTTGTTTTTCTTTTAACCTTTAAGGACTAGTACATGTTTAATTTTTCACGATATTTTTAAAGATCTTTTTTGTATGCATGGCTGTTCATGCGTTTTAACAAACAAAAAATGTTTTGGACATCTACATTTAAAAGGAATAGTCCTAAAAAATAATAAAAAATGGTATTTTCTTATCAAGAAATTGTGGCTTCATTATGTAAATGTTGTGTAAAGTGAACTAATCAATGTTTTGTGTTTACACTGACAATGAAGGCTAATTAAGAATGCAAAATACACATGGCAATACTAGTGCACTAAGTAAACCTACGAGAAACATAAAACATTATTAAATTAAAACACCAAACCAATCTTTGATAAAAAAATTGTTTTATTTTTCCAAATAATAAGGTTAAAAGTAATCAGGCATTTCAATGGCCCCCCTACCCACAAAATAATCCACATATTTGTCACGGACCTCATGTCCGGTTTGGGGGGGCCAAGCCTGGACGGCCAGCTTCCAGGGCCACAAGATGTTCTGCTTCCAATAATGAGGCCTCAGGCCCAGTCAAAGTCAGATAATTTGTTGAATGCACCCGGAGATAATTATGGAGCACACAACACGCCATTACAACATGGTTCCATTTGTAAGGGGCAAGGTGGATGGAGGTGAGGAACAGGCGGAAGCGGCTGGCCATGATGCCAAAGGCATTTTCAACCACCCTTCATGCTCTGGCCAGCCGATAGTTGTACACCCTCCTCTCAGGGGTGAGGGTGCGTTGCGGGAATGGCCTCATCAAATGGGGACCCAGGCCAAACGCCTCATCCGTCACGAACACAAATGGGAGTCCCTCCACATTCTGCTCCGCTGGTGGCAAGGCCAGCTGATCCAAAAGGAGCCGTTCCCCAAACTCCGTCTGTGCAAAGACTCCTCCATCAGACATCCTGCCATTCTTGCCAACGTCCACATAGAGGAATTCGTAGGTGGCCGACACCACTGCCATCATCACGATGCTATGGAACCCCTTATAATTGTAATAAAAGGATCCCGAATGGGGTGGTGGGACGACCCGAACATGTTTGTTGTCGATGGCCCCTCCACAGTTCGGAAAGTTCCATCGTTGGGCAAACTCCAATGCCACATTCTGCCATTCATGTGGCGTAGAAGGGAACTGTGGAATTAAATTAAATAAAAATGTAATACTTTGAGACAGAAACATTGAAAGCAGATTTAAGAAAATAATTCATATCCCAACATTGGGAGAAACCGAAAAATTAAAACATTATTAGTAAGCAAAAACAAACCCAACAAAAAAAATGGGGGGGATTGAAGATGAGTTGGGGAGATCACAAATGAAGGCTGTAGCACTCTGTATGATTTAGTGAAAAATGTAACATTCCTAGGCAATCTTTAGGGGGCGTTTAGGGTAAAGCACTACGATGGAGCATAGATTAAAATACATGGAAATGACTAGGCAAGGTGGGTATGGCCCCAGGATAGCATGCTGGAGAGGTTAGGTAAGGCAAATTTAAATGTAGGCCTAATAAAACAAATCCCAAAAATAAATTACCATGTGGAGAAAAGGGACATTCCCTGCAGCTAAGAATCATGGGAATTAGAGACTGCTAATAAACCCAAAATAACAATTAAAACAAATAAATACATACAATGTGATGTTTGAAATAAGAACACTTACCTTAATATAGTCCTCCTGCAAAACTTGGAGGATGGCAGAACACGTCTCTGGTATAATGATACCCAGAACGTGGGGGGATATGCCTGTGGAGAACTTTAAGTCCTGCAGGCTTCTCCCAGTCGCCAGGTATCGCAACGTGGCAATGAGCCTCTGCTCAGCACTGATGGCTTCACGCATAACGGTGTCCTGCCTGGTAATGTAGGGGGACACCAAAGCCAACAGATGCTGAAATACGGGGTCAGACATCCGGAGAAAATTCCTGTAGTCATCAGGATTATTCTCCCTGATCTCCCGCAACAAAAGGCATATGACAGAACTGGTGCCACTGGAGCAACCAATTCTTGGTCCATGAACTCCTGACCCTGCTCATGGCATGGAGTCGGGATACAGCATGAACCCCTGCACCAACTACAGCACGAACGCTACGACGAGTACGTAGCCGCAACATGGCTAGATAACGGTCGGCAGCTCAGAACGAACTAGAAGAACGAACGGAAGAACAGCAAGGCCTATGAAGAACAAGCTGAAAAACAGGAACGAGCAGACAAGAACGTACTGAATAAACAGATACGAACTGACTACAAGCACTGCAAGACAGATACGAACCCACAGGCACAAACTGAACTTGACAAAACGATCTTCAAAGCACGAAGACTGAAAAGCGCGAATCGTCTCTCACCAAACTTTTACTAACACGCGGTAACACGAAATTAGCAAAAGCGTACCAAAGGGTGGCGTCATTAGAACGGAACTTCCCCTTTATAGTGCCATCGTGCGTGGTGTACGTCACTTTGCTTGAACGTTTTTTTAAATGATCGTGTGTACGCAAGACAGGCTTGAGAGGAAACATGAAAAAAAACGACGTGAAAAACGTCGGTAAAAAAAATGGCATGAAAAACGATCGTGTGTACTCCGCATTAGGGTTAAAAGTTATTCCTTAGTTGAGAGTGTTTAAATTGTGTCCTTGTTATCTTTGTTTGTCCCTCTTTCTTAGAAGCGAAGCACTTCTTTATATTTAATTTTCTGATGAATTTTTGTAAGTCTATATACTCTTAAATTTATCCAAATCTTTATCTGGTGAAAACTTCAAACCTAAGTCTAATATTTTAATTTCTTCCTCTTAAAAAATGACATTACTTAAATTGAATATTCCACTCCCTAATATTCCCTAATATTCTCGCCTTCTTTTTCTTTGCCCCTCCCCCCCCGTTTGCCTCTTGCCCGTTTTCTCTTTCCCATCTTTTGGGGTCTCTGGGTTTCCTCTCGTCTTTCGTCCCATTGGTGCCTCTCTCGTTCCCAATTGACCTCTCTCTGTCCCATATGCCCAGATCTCGGAGGTCTCCATGTATTTTGCCACGCTTGTTATCTTGGGGGGCCTCAGTTCTGATTCCGGGCAGTGGCTTCTCCTCTTCTGAGGAGGTGGATGGGCGTACAATACAGAAAGTGAAGTGAAGCTGATGGAGACGCCGTGGTTTCGTTTTTAAGATATGCTGCTGTTTCGCTACCATGTGGCTTCTATTATGTAAGTGCAATATATTTGTTTTTATTAAATACATTTTATTCAAATTACTGCACTATAGGAGCTTTTCTTTTTAGGTTTTTGAGGGGGGGTGAGGGGATTAGAGAAGAGGAAGGGGAGGTGGGAGTAGGAGGAGGGAAGATGGGGTGGGACGGGGGGGAGCTACCTCATTGATTTTACAAGAAAGAAAGGAAAAATTCTGCGGCAGACAGGTCAAATGTGAACAGCACAGAAAAAGGAAAAAAAAGATGGGATGACAGCATTAAAAACTTTATGACCTATAATGTCAGAGGATTAAATACTCCCACCAAGAGGCACAAGATTTTAAAAGAGCTTAAACAGTATAGAGCGGATGTAGTCTTCTTACAGGAGACCCATCTGACCCTGGAATCAAATGTAAAACTATTTTCTCCTAATTTCCCGACATGGTACTACGGGAACACTATCTCAAAGAGAGCAAGGGGAGTGGCGATAGGATTCTCCAGGGAAATGCGGTTCACATTGGAGGCTAGGATGATGGACATGGAAGAAAGATTTCTCTTCCTAAAAGGTAAATTAGGCGATATGGAATGCACTTTAGCAAACATCTATGCCCCCAATGTGAGCCCCATTAAATATTTTTATGACATTTTGGGAAAACTGAAGGATTTCAGGGTGGGATACATAATCTTAATGGGAGATATGAACTTCTGTATGGACCCGGCAGTAGACAGTACGTCCCGGGTGCAGGGGACAAATAACGCACAGCTGAAAAAGAGAAAACAAAAAACGCATAGTAATCAGATGGTAGACATTTGGAGGATAATGCATCCAAAATTACAGGACTATACGTTTTACTCCCCCGTACACGGGACGTACTCTAGGATAGATTACATTATGGTAGACCATAGACTGCTGGAAAGGGTCATAGAATCAAGTATAGAAATTGCCTCACTTTCGGACCATGCCCCCGTAAGCATGAAGATAAATGCCCCCGGACATCAAAGACAACCCTACACCTGGCGACTAAATGAAGAACTACTCCAGGATGAGGAAGGATTAGAAAGGGTGAAAAGAGAACTAGAACAATATTTTTCGGTAAATGACACTGAAGGGATATCAGGGGCAACCCTATGGGAGGCACATGAAGCCTATATTAGGGGGATTTTGATTTCGGAGGGAGCAAGGAAGAAAAAAGAGAGAAGTAGGAAACCTAATGCTTTGATCTGAGAAATATTTAAAGCCGAACAAGAGCATAAAAAACAACAGGGGCAACAACAAGAGCTACAGTATATCATAAATTACTAATGAAAAGAGACGAGCTTAAAGAACTCATGGAATAAGAGACTAAAAAGACACTAAATAGCATTGCAAAAGAAAGGTATATGTGGGGAAATAAATCTAGTAAACAACTAGCAAAAATGGTGCAAAAGAAGAAAACTAGAAATTATATAGAAAAAATTTAAAAAAAGAATGGAGATGTAGCACATGCAACAAAGGATATAGCAGACACCTTTAAAAACTATTATGAGGGGGTTGTATTCTGTGGAACAGAAGGGATGGTGGACAGCAGAGAAAATGGTAAAAATAAATGAATTTTTAGGAAAAGCGAGATTGCCCAAGATCAATGAAACTGAAAGATTGATACTAGACAGACCAATAACGGAAGAGGAAATAAGTGGAGCGTTGATGGACTCAGGAAAAGCCCCGGCCCCGACGGGTTTACAACGTACTACTTTAAAAAATGTAGGGAGATTTTGATCCCCAGGTTGTGTCAATACATGAACGGACTGGGGACCGAATATGAAATGGGCAAGGAGGCTTTAGCAGCTACGATAACAGTAATTCCGAAAGAGGGAAAAGATGGTATTCTGTGTTATGGATACAGGCCTATTTAGTTTCTTAATGCAGATATAAAATTGTATGCAAAAAAGTTTTAGCAGAACGAATGAAGGGGCTGATGACCACACTGGTACACCCGGACCAGGTGGGATTTATCCCAGGAAGGGAGGGGAGGGATAATGGAGTGAGAGTATTACTCCTCCTTTCAGAAGATAAAAGAGAATGGGTCCCCAGGTCTACTCCTGTCAATAGATGCGGAAAAAGCATTTGACAGGGTAGACTGGGGACTCATGATACAAACCCTGGAAATTATGGTAATTGGGCCTAGGATGATCCAGTGGGTTAAAAAATTGTACCATCGCCCTTCTGCAAGGATAAAAATAAATGGCACGTTATCTCTTGCTTTTGAGATGAAAAACGGGACGAGACAGGGTTGCCCCCTGTCCCCCCTCCTGTTTGTGCTGTCCCTAGAACCCCTGCTTGCTATGGTCCGGAACAATCCCGATGTTAAGGGTATTAAGGTGGCACTAGACGAACACAAACTCTCAGCCTTTGCAGATGTCAATATTATGTCAATATTTATATTGTCAATCCCAGGACTACATTACCGAATTTACTAAAAATCCTTAAACAGTATGGCGAGATATCAAACTTTAAAATAAATGTAACAAAGACCGAGATCCTAAATGTCAACATTAGTAAATCAGAAGAACGGTTCTTAAGGGATGAGTTTAATTTCCCTTGGCAGAAGGAACTTAAGTATTTAGGAATAAAACTCGCTAATTCAATAAATTAAATATATAAAATAAATTACATCCCCCTATTAGACTAAATAAAAATGGAAATGAAAAAATAAATAAATAGACCAATATCATGGATAGGACGAATTAACATTCTGAAGATGGTTCTTTTACCAAAGATTTTTTATAAATTCCAGATGGTACCAGTGGCACTACCTCAACCATACTTCAGAGTGCTAAAAACCTTGCTAATGAATTTTGTATGGAAAAATAAAAAACACAGAATCTCCTTCTTGGTATTAAAACAGGATAAGAAACATGGAGGGCTGGCTGTCCCCAATATCAAAAAATATTATAATGCAGTGGTGCTGTCTCGGGTGGTGGAGTGGGCCAAAGATAAACAGGAAAAAAAGATGGGTAAAAATTGAAAATGCACTGTCAAAGACACAATTGGGAAGTATAATATGGAATCCCCCTCAGTATAGAGCACTAGATGATAAAACTCACGTTTTGACACGGAATGCACTTAAAATATGGGATAGGCTGCATAAACAAATAGATAGGGATTACAATTCACCCCTTATAGATTTAAAAGAAAATTAGTATTTTGCACCGGGAAAAAAAATTGTTGGAGGAAATTGGATAAAAAGAGATAAAGCACAGTTAAGAGACATAATAAAAAGAGGGAAAATTACACCATTTCAGGAGTTAAAACACAATGAGGAATTAATGGTAATAGATAAGTGTTGTGCCATTTTGTCCAAAATTTACCCCAGCCAATAAGGTCAGGGGAGGAGCTTACGCCGTTGGAACGGCTATGTACAGCAGACAACTCAAAAGGCATCATATCAAAGCTCTATAAACTGCTGCTGACAGTGGACGAACTGGAGATGCCCCCATTCATTAAAAAATCGGAAAGGGAATTTGGAACACAAAGGGACAAAATCACTATAGGAAAAATGATAAAATTGACCCACTCCTCCCCCATAGACACCAGGACCGCAGAAATTAACTATACGTGTATTACAGGCTGGTATGCTACACCAGATAAGTTAAGTAAATTCCAAGTGGGACAGACGGCGGAATGTTGGCAAGGTTGCAGAACAACAGGAGCAATGGCACACTTGTGGTGGGACTGTCCCAAATTAAAAAATCCTCGGTCTGAAGAAATTACCAAGGAGATAAAAAAAGATCCATGGATAGTCCTATTCCACGGAGGAGAGGGAGCAGTGAAACAGTACAAAGCGTCATTGATCCCACATCTGTTAAACGCGAGTAAAAGGCTGATTCCCAAAAAAATGGCAAGAGGTGGAAAGCCCATCAGTATGGGAGTGAATTGACTCGGTGGAAGAGACGCATAGCATGGAAGTGCTGAAGTATAGTATAGAGGAGGAAAAAACAGGATTTAAAGATAAATGGGAATGCTGGAAAGAATTTAAGAAAACATGGAGTTACGCGGAAAACATGGAGTTACACGGAAAACTTAAGAGTCTAGAGGTACAACGGGAACAGAATACAGTAGGTGCGGCCGATTTTGTGTCAATCTAGCCTCTTCTAGCGGCGAGATTGACACCCTACGAGCCCCGTCGCGAGAGCCAGTGCCGAGCTGTCTCGTCATCGGGAAAGAAAAAAAATAGGATTTTTTGTACTCACCGTAAAATCCTTTTCTCTGACATCCATGGACTGACACGGTGTGTCTTTACACTTTACACGTGGGTTATGTCCCTGCTTGCAGGAGAAGACCTAGGCAGAATGTGAGATGTTATACATACATTCTAAAAGCCAGAGCTGAACAGCCCCACCCAGGGGCGGTCCCTCCGGGCATAACCCTCCCACTACAGTCAGCAGACTTCAGTTCGTAACAAAGCAGTACAAACTTAAAAAGGAAGGGTGGGTGCCGTGTCAGTCCATGGATGTCAGAGAAAAGGATTTTACGGTGAGTACAAAAAATCCTATTTTCTCTTATCATCCATGGACTGACACGGTGTGTCTTTACACTTTACACGTGGGATGTCCCAAAGCAGTGTCAAGAGGGATGGGAGCAGTATAAATGGAAAAACCAAAAACTTCCACTCCAAGAAGGCAGATCTCCTCAACGGAGGAGTCGCAACTTTAAACAGCGGCCTGCAGCACCCTGCGGCCGAAGGAAGCATCCGAAGATGCAGCCACATCAACCTTATAAAAAACTTAAAAGGTATGAACAGACGACCAGGTCGCCGCCTTGCACACTTGTGCAACCGACGCTTGATGTCGGAAAACCCAGGAAGCACCAATTGCCCTGGTGGAATGCGCCGTAACCGGAAAGGGAGGCGCCCGCCCTTTGAGAGCATAGGCTTGAATGACGGTTTGTCTGATTCCCCTAAAAATGATGGCAGACGAAACCGCTTGGCCCTGTTATGGACCAGGGGCAGTCACAAACAGTGAGTCGGACTTCCGAATAGAAGCAGTAGCAGACAGGTACACCCGAAAGGCTCGTACCACATCCAATATGTGCAGCGCAAACTCTGGGATGCGATGGGTGAGGACACAAGGACGGGAGGACAATGTCCTCATGTAGGTGAAAGGTAGACACCACCTTTGGCAAAAAGGAAGGTCGCGGATGCAACACCGCCCTATCCTTATGGATGACTAAATATGGCGACTTGCAGGACAAAGCCGCCAACTCAGACACTCGTCAAACAGAAGTGATTGCCACTAAAAGGCCACCTTCTGAGACAAGACAAGAGAGGAATATCCCGGATATTCCCAAAAAGGAGGTTCCTGGAGGACCTAGAGCACCAAATTCAGATCCCACGGTGGGAGAGAAGGCTTGACAGGAGGGAGCACATGGCGAACCCCCAACACAAGGTGCTAACCAAGAAATGACCCGGTAGAGGTCGCTGAAAGAAGACGGCCAAGGCCGAAATCTGATCCTTGATGGTACTCAAAGCAAGCTTTTGGGTCACTCCACACTGTAGAGGACGCAGGATTCTGGGGACGGAATACGTCCGAGGACACCAGTCCAGCGCTTTGCATATGGCGATATAAGCTTTCCAGGCACGGTGATAGATCTGCCTGGAGGAAGACTTCCGTGTCCTTAACATGGTCAAAATGACAGAGTCCGAGAGACCTCGGTCCCTCAATACCTGGCTTTTAACAGCTCTGCCGTTAAAGCCAGAGACTGTAAGCCGGATGGAACATAGGACCTTGAGACTGAAGGTCCTCCCTCATCGGCAACCGCCAGGGAACGTCCGCAACGAGACGTACCAGATCAGCGTACCAGTGACGCTGAGGCCAATCCGGAACAATTAGGATCACCGGAGTTTATATCAGGCGATAAGGACCCTATGGGGCCACCAACGCATCCGAGTCATCGCCCAAGGATCCCTGGATCTGGCCACAACCTCGACCCTTGCGACTGAGTCGAGAGGCCATCAGGTCCACATCCGACGTGCCCCCCCGTCGGCAAAGGAGTTGAAATATGCAAGGACCACTCTTCCTGGTCCGGCGTCTGGCGATTGGCGACTCAGATAGTCCGCCCCTACAGAGCCGGCACGTTTCTTCCGGCCCACTTCAGGATACGGATTACCTCGGAAGCCGCAGCTGAGCTCCGAGTCCCCCCGTGATGGTTTACATACGCCACCGCCGTGGCGTTGTCCGACTGGCTCCTGATGGAGCGACCCCGTACTCTCTCCGACCTGAGGAGAGACACAGTCTGATGGCCCGCATTTTCAGAACAGTGATTGGTAAACGGGCTCGTCCGGAGTCCAAGGTCTTGAGCCGACAGGACTCCCCAGACTCCACCCCAGCCCGTCAGGCTGGCGTCCGTCGTGAGTACCGTCCATTGGATGGGAGGGGAACGACTTTCCGGACCGAAGAGCCGAGGGTCCCAACCACCCTGTCAGGGACGCCCCCTGACCAGGTGAATCACCTGGATCCGAAGATCCAAGGACAACGGGGATTTGTCCCAGGCGGACAAGATCTCCTTCTGCAATGCCCTGGTGTGTGATTGGGCATACGGAACGGCCGCGAAGGAGGCCACCAGGAGTCCCGGGACTCTCATGCAAACAACGGATTGACAACCATGTTCGGGATGTCAGCACCCGCACCGCAGACTGAAGTGTCAGCAACTACTCCAGAGGTAGGATACCTTGCCTCCAAGGAGTCCAGAACCAGAACTAGAGACTCCAGACACTGAGTCGGGACCAGGACTGACTCCTGAATGTTCAGGAACCACCCGAGGTCCCTGAGGGTCTAATTGACGATAGTCACCTTTCCTCTAAGTCTGAGCCACTTTCTGCTCATAGCAGAAGACCGTCCAGATAGCCCACGACAGCAATACCTCGCTGTAACAGAAGGCTAGAACCGGAGCAAGCACCTTGGTGAACACCCTTGGTGCCGAGGCAAGGCCGAAAGGAAGAGCCACAATCGAGAGTGGACTTCGCTGATCGCAAGGCGCAGAAACTTCTGGTGACTTGCGCAGATCGGAACATGCAAGTAGGCGTCCTTGAAGTCCAAGGACGCCAGAAGAAAATCCCTTTGGTGGAGTGTAGCGATCACCGTGCGAATGGATCCCATGCGGAATTTCTGCACCTTCTCGAAGGCATTCAGGGCCTTGAGGTCCAGGAGAGGTCGAACCACGTCCTATTTTTGGGACGACAAACAGATTCGAGCAGAATCCCTGAAAACTCCCCTGTGACGGAACCGGCACAATCACTCTGGACCTGATCAAACCTGTACAGCCCCCAAGGAGGGCTGCCCGACAGGTAGGAAGGAGAGAAAGATTCAAGGGAAAGAATCTGTGTGGGGGCCAGGATCGGAATACTATCCTATAACCTGAGGTGACCACCTCGCACACCCACCAGTCGGAGATTCGGGAGGTCCACCGATCCGTGAACCTGCGAAGTCGTCCCCCCACCCCAGAGTCGGGCGGAGGCAAGACTTCACGCGGAGGCAGGCTTGGGAGCCGCTTGTTTGGCTTACGCACCCAGGGGCACTTGTGCCCACCAGCCGCACTGCCATCAGTCTGAGAGGGCCTACCTGTGGACTCTGACTGACGAAAAAACCCCGTTTTGCTGGAAAGGAAGGCCCCTGTTTGCGGCGGGCCTCCTCACCCTTGCTAGTCTAAGGAAGAAGAGTGCGTTTACCTCCCATGACATCCATGACGATGTCATCCAGAGCAGCACCGAAAGGTCTACCGCCTTTAAAATAGTAGATCCGTCAGGAGCTTCCTAAGGCTAGGTCAGCAGACCAGCATTTCAACCAGATAAGACGACGCAATACCACCGCCGAGCCAGAGGCCCTGGATATTAAAGGGGCCGCGTTCAGCGTGGCGTCGCACACAGAAACCAGGCCCTGAACCAGTTGGGTGGGCCAGAGCAACTGTGTCTGGAGGAAGAATATGCTCCTGTACAGCTAGGTGCAACATTTTTGCCCAACCTGTAAGTGTTTTTGACACAAGGGTCGCCGCTACCACAGGTCGTAGGGCGGATCCCAACAAGGCAAACATGGTTCTGCTCACCACTTCTGACCTCCTGTCAGTGGGGTCCTCAAATGCAGGAGTCCCCTCCATCGGGAGAGTGATGGCCTTGTTCAACCGGGCGACTGGAGGGTCGACCACTGGGGGAGAAGCCCACTTTTTAAGTAGGGCATCTTCAAGGGGTACCTGATAGACAAACGCCACGGGACCATAAAAAAATTCTTCTGCGGCTTTTCCCAGACCTTATCAATGAGCTGGTCAAAGAAAGTACAATGGAAAAAACCCCTTTAGAAGGCCTGGCCTTAAAAGAACCAAAAGGAGACAGTATCCGCCTGAGGTTCTGCATCCGCAGCATTTGAGCTTGAGAGTGTCCCTCACCACAGTCATGAGCACACTAACAAGCGCCCTGTCATTTACTGACTCAGAACTGGAGTTTTCCTCATAAGGAATGTCCTGTTCAAAACCATCCATACATTCAGAACTAGGGTCCTGAGCGATAGTGGCTAGGCCCATATCTGAATCAGCGCACTGCCCTCGAGTAGATAAAGTGGGGAGGGGGCGCCTTTTTGCACCTTGCGCTTGCACACAGCTCCCATCCTGGTCAGAAATTGATTCCAGGGCTGCCCACAACAGGTCCATAGGGACCGCAGTGCTGAAGCACTGCCTGTTGCCACTGACATTTTTAGGGGAAGCTGGTGACACAGACTCCATATTGTCCCTCTCTGAGACTCTCTCAGATAAAAAGTCCACCCACAGGCTGTGCTGACTGAGGAGGGGGCGCCCAGGGGACTCACCAAACCGGACCAGGGACCGCTTAGTTCCGCTGTCTGTACCGCGCTGTGTCAGCGCTGGTAAGCTGTGAGGAGACTGTGAGGAGATTCGCGCTGCTATAGCAGCGCTAGAGGCCAAACTAGTGCTGAAAAGCGCGCGGGCTACAAGAAAATGGCCGCCGCACTTCACTGAGGCGATCCGCGGCAAGATGGCCGCCATGACGCAGTTAAAATGAAAAGCACACACGCACAGCGCCACTCGGCGCTCAGGCCCCAAAAAAAAAACACACAAAAAAGCCCCAAGGCATACATTGCAGACCAGCATGAGCCCCCCAAGAACAGTGTGACCCCCAAGCACCCCACACAGTCAGCGCTAGTAATGGTGACAGAGAGCGACAATAAAATACAGGGGGAGACAGGGAAAATCCCCCACAGAGAAACACACAGCCCTTTGTACTCACCTGCAGGCAGGAGAGACTACTTACCCGTCCCCTGAGGGACACACTGGTGTTTCTGACAGGACTATCACAGTGCAGTACTGAGTAGCTGTCGGCCCGGTCCACCACGAAAGATACAGTCAGTCAGGAGCTGTTCAGTCTTGAGAGGACCGTGGGAGCATGAAAGCAAACCCGGCCACCCCTGGAGTCATGGGGCCTGTCGTGAACTGAGTCTCACGCACACAAGGCGAGGATCAGCACGCTCGATGGTCGGACAGGGAAGACTACGAGGATATCTTGTACCCAACCTGTTGCCCAGCCGACAGTTGATAGAAGATTCTCAAAAATAAAATAAAAAAGAATTCCAAAAAGGAATAAAATAGGTCAGGAGACTGGCTCCTGAGGGAGCCACGTCTTCTCCTTCTGCTAGGCAGAAAAAAACTGAAGTCTGCTGACTTTAGTGGGAGGGTTATGCCCGGAGGGACCGCCCCTGGGTGGGGCTGTTCAGCTCTGGCTTTTAGAATGTATGTATAACATCTCACATTCTGCCTAGGTCTTCTCCTGCAAGCAGGGACATAACCCACGTGTAAAGTGTAAAGACACACCGTGTCAGTCCATGGATAAGAGAAATTTTGTTTTTCCTTTCGCAATGAGCGACACGCATTGCTGACATTGAGGCCGGTGGACGGAGATCCGACGTGGATTCCCGCCAATACCAGGCACTGTGTTTGGTATGAATCCTGAGCGGGAACTCCACGCCAAATTTTAAATAAAAAAACGCCATGGGTTCCCCTCCAGGAGCATACCAGGCCCTTCTGTCTGGTATGGATTTGAAGGGGAACCCCCTAAGCCGAAAAAATGGCGTGGGGGTCCCCCCTCGAAAATCCAAACCAGACCCTTATCCGAGCACGCAACCTGGCAGGCCGCAGGAAAAGAGGGGGGACAAGAGAGCGGCCCCCCTCCCTCCTGAACCGTACCAGGCCGCATGCCCTCAACATGGAGGGTTTGGTGCTTTGGGGCAGGGGGCGACCTGCGCCCCCCCCCACCCCAAAGCACCCTGCCCCCATGTTGATGTGGACAAGGGCCTTGTCCCGACAACCCTGGCCGATGGTTGTCGGGGTCTGCAGGCGGGGGCTTATCAGAATCCGGGAGCCCCCTTTAATACGGGGGGCCCCCAGATCCCGGCCCCCCACCCTATGTGAATGAGTATGGGGTACATCGTACCCCTACCCATTCACCTGTTGGAAAAAAAATGTCAATAAAAAAAACACACAGGTTTTTAAAGTAAGTTATTAGGCCGCTCCGGGGGTCTTCTTCCGACTTCGGGGGTCTCTTCTTCCGACTTCGGGGGTCTTCTTCTGCTCTCCGATGCCTTTTTTCTTCTGCTGGGCTTTTCCGCTAACTTCTTCCAGCTCTTTTGCTAGGGGAGAGGCCCGGTCTTCTCTGTCATCTCCTCCCGCTCTCCGTTGTCCTTCTGCCGGGCTGCTCCACTATCTTCTTCCAGCTCTTTCCGTCGCTGTCGGCGTCTTCTTCCCTCTTCTCCTCTTCGATGTTGACACGTCGCCTCCTCCCGCTGTAATACTGGGTGTGCGGTCCGCAACGATTTATATAGGCCTCTCATGAGGTCACAGTCACATGCTCCCATGACGTCACAGTCACATGCTCCGGGGCCACCCGGAGCATGTGACTGTGACGTCATGAGAGGCCTATATAAATCGTTGCGCACCGCACACCCGGCATTACAGCGGAAGAAAGCGACATGTCAACATCGAAGAGGAGAAGAGGGAAGAAGACGGCGACGGGAAGACCTGGTCCCTCCACTAGCAAAAGAGCTGAAAGAAGATAGTGGAGCAGCCCGGCAGAAGGACAACGGAGAGCGGGAGGAGACGACGGGGAAGACCGGGCCTCTCCCCTAGCAAAAGAGCTGGAAGAAGTTAGCGGAAAAGCCCGGCAGAAGGAAAAAGGCACCGGAGAGCAGAAGAAGACCCCCGAAGTCGGAAGAAGAGACCCCCGAAGTCGGAAGAAGACCCCCGGAGCTGCCTAATAACTTACTTTAAAAACCTGTGTGTTTTTTTTATTGACATTTTTTTTCCACCAGGTGAATGGGTAGGGGTACGATGTACCCCATACTCATTCACATAGGGTGGGGGGCCGGGATCTGGGCGCCCCCTTATTAAAGGGGGCTCCCCGATTCCAATAAGCCCCCGCCCGCCGACCCCGACAGCCAACGACTAGGGTTGTCGGGAAGAGGCCCTTGTCCCCATCAACATGGGGGCAGGGTGCTTTGGGGTGGGGGGCCGCAGGTCGCCCCCTGCCCCAAAGCACCAAACCCCCATGTTGAGGGCATACGGCCATGTACGGTTCAGGAGGGAGGGGGCGACTCTCTCGTCCCCCCTCTTTTCCTGTGGCCTGCCAGGTTGCGTGCTTGGATAAGGGTCTGGTTTGGATTTTGAGGGGGACCCCCACGCCGTTTTTTCGGCTTAGGGGATTCCCCTTAAAACCGAAGGGCCTGGTATGCTCCTGGAGGGGGAACCCATGCCGTTTTTTTATTTAAAATTTGGCGTGGAGTTCCCGCTCAGGATTCATACCAAACACAGTGCCTGGTATTGGCGGGAATCCACGTCGGATCCTGTTCAATACAGTGTCGCGTCGCCTTCTTGCTATTGCAGTGAGCGCAAGATGTCGGCACCCTGTTGCCGAGATGTTGGCAACCTGTCGCAGAGAATCTCCGCGATGGGATCGCAATGGATATACAATGTTGGCGGCACCTACTGTATGAGGGAAGAAAAACTGTCAACCGAAAGAATAGAAATCAAGAGGTAGAGAGGGGGGGAGTAAATAGAGGGGGGGCAGGGGGGTTAAATTGGGATTCTTTAAATGTTCACACGTGGATATATACTTGGTCTTTTTATATACCGGTATTTGAAATGCAATGGTGTAATATGCTTGGAATTTTAATAAACTAAAATAAAGAATAAAAAAAAAAAAAAATTGTGTCCTTGTTATCTTTGTTTGTCCCTCTTTCTTAGAAGCGAAGAACTTCTTTATATTTAATTTTCTGATGATTTTTTGCAAGTCTATATACTCTTCTAATTTATCCAAATCTTTATCTGGTGAAAACTTCAAACCTAAGTCTAATATTTTAATTTCTCATTAAAAATGACATTACTTAAATTGAAGATTCCACTCCCTAATATTCTCGCCTTCTTTTTCTTTGCCCCCGTTTGCCTCTTGCCCGTTTTCTCTTTCCCATCTTTTGGGGTCTCTGGGTTTCCTCTCGTCTTTCGTCCCATTGGTGCCTCTCTCATTCCCAATTGACCTCTATCTGTCCCATATGCCCAGATCTCGGAGGTCTCCATGTATTTTGCCACCCTTGATATCTTGGGGGCCCCCAGTTCTGATTCCGGGCAGTGGCTTCTCCTCTTCTGAAGAGGTGGATGGGCGTACAAAACAGGAAGTGAAGTGAAGCTGATGGAGACGCCGCGGTTTAGTTTTTAAGATATGCTGCTGTTTCGTAACCATGTGGCTTCTATTATGTAAGTGCAATATATTCGTTTTATTAAATAAATGTTATTCAAATTACTGCACTATGGGAGATTTTCTTTTTATGTTTTTGAGCACTACAAGTTACTAGCCGCAGTTCCGGATAATACCAAGGCTCCTGGGGAGACCGTTTTTTTCCCTGAGCTGGGTGAGACTACTGTTTAGTGGTCATTGCTATCCGGTAAGCAGGCTACCTATTCACCTGGGTGTCGATAAAACAACAAAGATCACAAGCGCTAAAAAAGGTGGGAAAAAAAAAAAAAAGTTTTTTTATGAGTAATTAATCACAAAAATTCAAGAAAATATAAACAAAAGGGGAGGACCAAAATCCAGAGCATCAAGAAAAAATTTGTACCCGGAAGTACAAAACGCACACCATACACACACACACTATTATCCAGCGCTCATGGAAAGTCCCAATAACTAATGAAGACTTTGGGAATAATGATGAAAAAAGCTTAGTCTGTTTATTAGTAACAATAAAAAGGGGGAATCCACTCCCAAATGTACAGAAAGCAGGTAAAACTTTACTCTCTAGCCGCCATTGATATGCCCCTTGTTAAACTTGCAAAAAAATCCGTGGAACAAGGAGGGGTTAAAAAAAGTCAGCACAAGGCCTGCAATCTGATCCCTCTGTGGGTACAGTACCTTGGATGATATGATCTGACCGAGCGGCGTGTGGAGGACCCTCCAGCGAGGGATACAGATCCAGGTTCGTAGTGCAGCTGGGACAAGAGGAATCACTCACTGTGTTCCTCCAGATCTATAACGTCACCCGGCTGCGACACCAGCTGATGTGTCAGGGAGCAGGCAGTGTGGTGAGCCAGAAGGCTGTCCTGCAAGTTCCTCTCCTACGGGGATATCAGCGTCACTGCTCTCTGCTATGCTCTCAGCGTCACTGCTCTCTAGTGGAGTAATAGAGGAATGACCACTTCAGGAAATAAAAATTGTTCAAATCAGCACATGAGCACAATAGCCAGGGAGATTTCAATGCAGAGCCATTCCTGAATAATAGAAGTATATGAAAGATGTAATATCTTGAAAAGAGAAGGGGATAGTGCCTCGACTAACGTTTCACGCTTCCCTGAGCGCTTTATCAAAGTCAAGGCATAGAGGCACCTCTGATAATTAAATAGGGATAAGGGGAGGGGTTTGTGTGGCCTACAATGGCAGGGGGATGCGATAGTACTTTTATTTTTAACCCCTACCTTGCTCGCCAGATAAGAATATAACATAAACATTAAAAAACATTAAAAAACAAAAAAACCAGACAACAAAACACAATGGATCATTACGAAAAATCTTCTATAAAATAATATCTTATTAAAAATAGTATATTTTTAAAAATAATATTTTTAATATATTTATATAAAACTATTTATATAAAGCTACATGTCTCAATTCCCTCGTTTAACCCCTTGGGGGCCAATGAATCGAACATAAAAATCCAAAAGACCTCCCTTCTGCATAGGAGGGAAAATCTTTTGTTACTAGTTAGTGTTCCCTTAGGGATGGATTCGATTACAAATACCTCTAGGCATTTGAAATCCCTATTGTGTGCACGGTCAAAGTGACGAGGTACGCTGTGATCGTTACATCCCTTCTTAATGAGTCGGCGATGATCTCCGACTCTTGCGCGCAGTGCGCGTATGGTGCGTCCTACGTAAAATAAACCGCAGGGGCACCGCAAGACGTAAATAACAAAGTCAGTGGAACAGGTAACAAATTGTCTTATTCTAAATTCTTTACTTGGATTTACCCTAATTCTGTCAGTCCCATGCACAATAAACTGGCAGGTTAGGCATGCTCTTTTTTTGCACTGAAAAATGCCTTTTCTGTCGTTAAAATAGGACCTAATGTCCAAAGGAGATCTCGTGGGTTTTGCTTGCACTTTACTGGGGGCCAGTATGTTTTTGATGGTTCTTGCCCTACGAAAAGTTATATGTGGAACCGGAGGTAATACCGGAGCTAGTCTCTGATCCAACTGAAGGATATTAAAATGTTTCTTAATTATCCTAGATATTGACTTATATTTATCATTATAGGAAGATACAAATCTTACCGTTTTGGTATTATAACATAAGTCTTTCTGTACTTTCTTAGTCTGTTCGGAACCCACAAAGGATAAAAAGGCTTCCCTGATAAGCTCACAGGGATAGCCCTTGTCCTCAAATTTCCTTGACATCAGACTGCTCTGTTCCACATAGTCTTCATTTCTGGTGCAGTTCCTTCTGAGTCTATTAAATTGCCCCTTGGGGATGTTATGTTTCCAGGTAGGATGATGGCAGCTTTTATAATGGAGATACGAGTTGCCACTAGTAGGTTTTGTATGGTTTTTAGTGATAATCTTCTCAGAATCACTTGTTAACACCAAATCCAAGAAAACCAATTCTTTTTGATCCAACACGTATGTAAACGTTAAACCGAACGTGTTGGTATTACAGTGGGCCACAAAGGAGGAGAAAACACCTGGGCCCCCGTTCCAGATGAGCACAATGTCGTCAATATAGCGACCATAAAACACTATGTGCTCCGCAAACGGGTTGTTAGACCAGACGTATTCCTCCTCCCAATGGCCCATGGTCAAGTTGGCATATACTGGAGCAAAGTTCGCTCCCATGGCTGTGCCTCTACATTGGACGTAAAACTGCTCACAAAAAGTAAAATAATTATGCTTCAAGCAAAATTCTATGGATTCAACCACGAACTGGGATTGAAGTGAGTTGAAATCTCCACTCTTGGATAAAAAATATTATACCGCTCGAAGGCCTATCTCATGGGGTATGGAAGTATACAATGAAGCTACATCCAGAGAGGCCCACATGTACCCCTGCTCCCAAGAATAATGCTGGAGAGCTTCAATTACTTCATTGGAATCTTTGATATAAGAGGGTAATTGTAAAACCAAGGGTTGCAAAATAAAATCAGTATACATGGATAAACCATTAATAAAACTATTTGTACTTGCTACTATGGGTCGCCCGGGGGGATCAATCAGAGATTTGTGAATCTTAGGGAGATGGTAAAAGTGAGGGGTGCTACATTCTGATGGTAATATGAATTGTCTCTCTTTTTTCGTAATCACTCCTTTTTCCCACGCTGCATACACTAGGGATTTTAGCTCTACTTGATACTCCAATAGTGGATCACTATATAGCCTAAGATAAGTATCAGTATCGGCTAGTAGGCGACTTGCTTCTTTAATATAGTCCACCCTGTTCTGTATAACAATACTGCCTCCTTTGTCGGCCTGCCTAATAGTAATTAGGAGATTAGTTTTTAGGTCGTTCAACGCCTGATTCTCATCCTTAGTCAAATTGAAATGTCTAGGATTCTTGGGCATATCGCATAGGGCTAGTAGATTTTTCGTAATGATCCATTGTGTTTTGTTGTCTGTTTTTTGTTTTTTAATGTTTTTTAATGTTTATGTTATATTCTTATCTGGCGAGCAAGGTAGGGGTTAAAAATAAAAGTACTATCACATCCCCCTGCCATTGTAGGCCACACAAACCCCTCCCTTTATCCCTATTTAATTATCAGAGGTGCCTCTATGCCTTGACTTTGATAAAGCGCTCAGGGAAGCGTGAAACGTTAGTCGAGGCACTATCCCCTTCTCTTTTCAAGATATTACATCTTTCATATACTTCTATTATTCAGGAATGGCTCTGCATTGAAATCTCCCTGGCTATTGTGCTCATGTGCTGATTTGAACAATTTTTATTTCCTGAAGTGGTCATTCCTCTATTACTCCACTAGAGAGCAGTGACGCTGAGAGCATAGCAGAGAGCAGTGACGCTGATATCCCCGTAGGAGAGGAACTTGCAGGACAGCCTTCTGGCTCACCACACTGCCTGCTCCCTGACACATCAGCTGGTGTCGCAGCCGGGTGACGTTATAGATCTGGAGGAACACAGTGAGTGATTCCTCTTGTCCCAGCTGCACTACGAACCTGTATCCCTCGCTGGAGGGTCCTCCACACGCCGCTTGGTCAGATCATATCATCCAAGGTACTGTACCCACAGAGGAATCAGATTGCAGGCCTTGTGCTGACTTTTTTTAACCCCTCCTTGTTCCACGGATTTTTTTGCAAGTTTAACAAGGGGCATATCAATGGCGGCTAGAGAGTAAAGTTTTACCTGCTTTCTGTACATTTGGGAGTGGATTCCCCCTTTTTATTGTTACTAATAAACAGACTAAGCTTTTTTCATCATTATTCCCAAAGTCTTCATTAGTTATTGGGACTTTCCATGAGACCTGGGTGTCGAGCTGGACGCACTTTGTTGGAAGGATTTTGTCACGATTTTCTCCTTTACAGTCTAACATCTTTACTTGCACGGATGTCATCCCCTTGTTATTTATGGACTTGAATTTCAATGCTTTAGTCTTTCTTATTTACCTTTTTTTCACTTTGATATTTAATTTTTTTTTTTAGCGCTGAATCTACTTAGTGCTATAAAAATGCACTGATTACTGTGTAAATGTCACTGGTAGGGAAGGGGTTAAACACTAGGGGGCGATCAAGGGGTTAAGTGTGTTCCCTCAGTGTTTTTTAACTGTAGGGGGGAACATAACAGAGATCACTGCTCCAGATCAATTGGAGCAGTAGATCTCTATCATGTTGCTAGGCAGAACAGGGAAATGCCTTGTTTACATAGACATCTCCCCGTTTCTGCCTCTCTGTGCCATGATTGCGGGCCACCTGCGAACATGGAGTCGCGCGCCCGCTAGCCACCGATGACGGAGTGACATACGGGTATGTCGTTTTGCACACCCATGCCATTTTGCCGACGTATATCGTATATTTGTAACAGGTCTATTTCACTTTGGTTAAAAAATTTATACCACTCCTCCATTAAACCTTTATCACTGAATCCATTATTTGGGGAAATGTCCCACCTGAGTCTCCTTGGTGTGATTCTTTCTGCGATATAGATCTCTAGTGTGGTTACATCCCACCACACCCTCAGCTGTTTTTCTATGCTGTCTTAGTTGTTTTAACAGACTTTCCATATCTTGCTTATTTACATAATTTTCCTGGTTAAATACTTCCATTAGGTTCACAGATCTGCTGGTCATGTATTTAAAAATATCCATAACTGCAGGAACAAATGGTACTTATTTATCCCAGATTGGGTATAAAACGTATAGGTGTTCCAGCGCTTATGGCTGTTGGTACTGCCGATAATGAACTGCTGCCCCTACTGGTACAACCACCTAAGGCTCACAAAGGCACGGATTGGGAGAGCACCTGTCACTTTACATTTCATCATAATTTAGTTTACCAATGGACAATATATGATCACAATTATTTATTAATCTGATAAGAGAGTTATGTTTACACTTTAGAATAGTATTCAACACACAGTGTGGAGAGAGTGTCACACTGACATTTCCTCAACTCACGTAGGAGTTACAACACGAGAACAGCGCCATACCTACCTTTTTATTTTTTATTTTGCACTTTACTCCACTAAGGTGGTTGTACCAGTAGGGGCAGCAGTTCATTATCAGCAGTACCAACAGGCATAAACGTGGGACCACCTATACTTTTTTACCTGATCGGTGGTATGCCCACCATTAGAATACCGCCCTGCATCCACCCACTTCTAATTAGGGCATACATGCACCGTTCTTTTTTTTAACTTTGGTGGTGAAATCACCTGCTACAGCGATGGAGTCACGGATTTACGTATCGTGAGAGCAAACCCTGTTGCTGTCCAAAAAAATAAATCCATGCAGCAGCTGAATGGCGTACCTGCAAACCAAACAAAGGTTAACAATAAATCACAGTAACGGTACAGTAAAACAGTAGGACATACCTGCAAAGCAAACACAATAAAACACAGTAACAATAAAACATTACATTATTTTCCATGGGAGTCCTTATGGGACCCATGCACTCGAGTATCTAATAGCCTTATCAGTTCAAAGGTTTGGTTGATAGCCCTATACGTACACGTTAAGATAACCTGATAAGATCAGAAAATTGCATAGTTGGCAGATGTACAGTGCTTACACGCTCGGGAACTCTCACAAACATATAACCCAGAAGAGAAAGCGATTATTCTGTTTGCTGTAAGACCAATGCATTTAAACTGTATCTGATATAACTTTAAATAAAACAGTTATTGATAAAAAAAAAACATTACATTATAGCATAAATCACAGTAAAACAGAGCAGAACAAATAGAGAGAGAACAAAAAAGAGAGAAAAACAATAAAACGACAACTATTTTTGGCTTTTAATTTTTTTAATTTTTTTTTATGTTTTTTTTTTTTTTAAATACACTTTTATTGTAACTATAAACGTTCCAGCTGGCTTAAAATACTATATCAAGTACCCTCCGTCTGCCTTAGAATAAATAATGCCTTATCCCCATACTTTAAGTTACACAGAGGAACAAGGCAGGGATGTCCCTTATCCCTGCTGCTCTTTGCTTTGGCAATTGAGCCTCTGGCGGCAGCCATCGGGGGGACCATACCATAATCGGATTTAGGCGAGGAGAGACAGGAACAACTGGCCTTTTACGCCAACGGTGCATTACTTTTTTTGGGTGACACCTCTAATTCTATCTCAAGGGGGCGTGGCTTGCCGCATGGAGCAGTGAGACGTGATCTCTCATAGCTCCCGAGTCCCTCGGCTCCACAGGCTGTATTTCACCTGGAAACTCCCTTAAAACACTGTACATGGGGAAGGACAAACTCAAGGCAACAATGGAAACTGACCAGGAGGCGATTTGGAGCACTATTTTGCCAGATCTCGGGCTGCAACACATCGCCAGTCGGAATTCAAGATAGTGCCGGCACCGCCATCTCCTGCCCGCTCTGACTCAGCCCTGCATACACAGGTGAGCTCACACAGCCGTTTCCCACTCCCTGAGGACCCTGACTACCCATCCAGGCTCATCAGAAGCCACTCCAATGCCTCCCTGGGCTCGGGTGAGGGCTGGGACATGGAATCACAGATGAGGTCACTGCACAGCTTTATCAGATCCCTACCCACTAAAGCAATGTGTTCACAGGATTGAGAAAGCATAGAAAAAGGAAATTTCTGACCTAAAGAAAGATATGGGAGCTCGTTTTGAGGACATAGAGAGTACCACAGATAGCCTCAGCAACACTGTGCAGGCTCATGACAAAATCCTTAACACTCACACCATCATGATGCAGCAGCTTTCCTACCAACAAGACAACATTGAGAACCGCAATCGTCACAATAACATCCACATACGCGGGATCCCTGAGACTGTAGACCCCAAAAATTTGCCTGCGGCTGTGGCGGTTGAACTGGACCGTGTGCACAAGACCTGACCCCTCCTTCGTGCGAGATACCCTGTGCCGAGTCCACTTTTAAAGGATCAAGGAGGACATCATGAGAGCTGCCAGCTCCCAAAACACTATCTTCTTCAACGACACTCCTGTGATGCTTCTCCCAGATCTTTCACATCAAACACTGGCGATGAGGAAAGCATTGAAGCCGCTCACACAGCTTTAACAATCCAGCCAAATAAAATATCAATGCGATTCCCCTTCCACCTCTGGGTACACCACAAGGGTAAAACCACCATTTTCCGCACCATGGGAGACCTACTGTCAGGGTCTGGAGTCAGGCTCAGAGGCCAGTAGCTATAGCAGCAGAGCAGGTATTCACACAGGTCACCCTGGCTGATGACACGGGTTCACCTGAGGTGCCGGGTCTAAGCACTGACCGGTATTCACCAGGGCTCCTAAAGGTGGAGATGGGCTTCGCTGCGTGTCAGTGCCAGGTCGCGGTCCTCAGATTAGCCCCACCAGGGGGTGAGCAAGCCGGGGTCCAGAAACAGATAATACAGGTAGGGATCAAGCAGAGGCGTAGTCGGGGATGAGACAAAAGTCGGTAGTGAGTGGTAGCAAAGATGCGGTCGGCAGCAGTAGACAGGAGCAAGATATTGGCTGGTGAAGACACAATATTCTGGCAACCAGGAAGTGCAAGGACATGGCTTAAATCAGGAAGTTCCTGGGAGGAGCAAAGGGTTCAAGGTTCAAGGCAAACAAGATTCAAGACAAGAAAGATAATTCAAGGAATTGTCTAATGAACTATCCAAGGAGCTGTCCAGCATTCCAGGTGGCTCAGCAAGTAGAGTCACCACCAGACACACCAGAGGTCCCAGGTTCAAGCCCAGGTCCTAACACCTACCTTTATTCCTTAGTATGCTGGAGCGCAAGTCTCTCCTCTGGATTGGCTATTCACACTGACTACCCCTGGCTTGCCCTTTACCCCGCAATGGCAGAAACAGAGCCGCAAACGCAACTACAGACCTATGTCTCAACAGGACCCCAACAATTGAATGCTGCCTGGAACATTATCCTGGTTATTTTTCCTTTACAGGGACTGCCTGAAGTTTGCCTCCCCTGCATGTTACTACCCTGCTTCTTGAGGTTGTTTTTGACGTTCCATTTTTTCCTCAAAGTACATTCGTCCTATAACCTGGACTGTTATTCATGTTGTTTTCACTCCTTCCTTCCAGGTTGCTCTAGTTAATCAGCTCATAATATATGCCACCTTACAGTGCCTTGCAAAAGTATTCACCCCCCTTGGCTGAAAAACATGGATGGTGTTCTTTGGGTGATGTGTTGGGTTTGCGCCAGACATGGCGTTTTCTTTGATGGCCAAAAAGTTCAATTTTAGTCTCATCAGACCAGAGCACCTTCCTCCATACATATTGGGAGTCTCCCACATGCCTTTTCGCAAACTCAAAACGTGCCATTTTGTTTTTTGCTGAAAGTATTGGCTTTCTTCTGGCCACTCTGCCATAAAGCCCAACTCTATGGAGCGTATGGCGTACTGTCATCCTATGTACAGATACTCCAGTCTCTGCTGTGGAACACTGCAGCTCCTCCATGGTTACCTTAGGTCTCTGTGCTGCCTCTCTGATTAATGCCCTCCTTGCCCGGTCCATGAGTTTTGGCGTGCAGCCATCTCTTGGCAGGTTTGCTGTTGTGCCATGTTCTTTCCATTTGGTTATGATAGATTTGATGATGCTCCTAGGGATCATCAAAGATTTGGATATTTTTTTTATAACCTAACTTGTACTTCTCAACAACATTGTCCCTTACTTGTTTTAAGAGTTCCTTGGTCTTCATGGCAGTGTTTGGTTAGTGGTGCCTCTTGCTTAGGTGTTGCAGCCTCTGGGGCTTTTCAAAAAGGCGTGTAATGACAGATCATGTGACACTTAGATTGCACACAGGTGGACATTATTTCACTAATTATGTGACTTCTGAAGGTAATTGGTTGCACCAGAGCTTTTTATGGGCTTCATAACAAAGGGGGTGAATACATACACACATGCCAATTATAATTTTTTTATTTCTGAAAAATAGTTTTATCTATTTATTTTTCTAATTTTGTAATCCTTTGGAGCCACCTAATGGCCTTTTTTGTTACTGTTAAATTTTGTAGTCCTTTGGAGCCACCTAGTGGCCTTTTTTGTTACTGTTAACTTTTATCCTACCTTTGACCAGTTTGTCCCTTTTCCCATTGGTTCTAAGGGAAATCACTCCATTGTTCCCATTTACAATTTTTGGACCTGGAGACAGTGACTGTGACCAAGACAAATGTTCTTATATGTTTAAGGTTCCCTCGACTTACGTCACTCCCTTTTCATCTCCTTTTTGTTTGCTTTCTCTTCCTTCCTTCCCTTTCTCCCTCTCTTCTTCTCCTCTTTTTCTCTCTCCGTGCCTTCTTTGGCTCCTCTTTCTCTGCCAGGAGATGCCTGGTTTGCCTACTGCCCCCCCTATCCCCCTGTCTCCCACCTGAATGCCCTATGGCGACCGATTGCCCGATCACTTTAGTGTCTTAATTGCAGGGGGTTTAACGTACCTGTGAAGCGGAGCCAGATCCTTTATCACTTCCATAAAATGTGCTCCAATATTCTACTACTGCAGGAAACGCATTATCGCACGGGCTCCATACCCACCCTGCGCAACAGATATTTTTAAAAATGGTATCATAGTACTAACTCTCATGCCAAATCTAAATGGGTCTCTATCGCTTTCCATAAATCTTTCAACCCGTAGGTCCTAGACTCCCTTATTAATGTGGTTGATTGCTTCATCTTTCTCAAACTGAAACAAAACAATTTTCTCTTCACAGTGGCCAACATTTACGTCCCTAACATGGATTAGGCTTGGTTCCTCTCATCCATTCTCACCAGACTATCCTGCTTTGGGGGTCCCTGTTTTCTCGTCGGAGGAGATCTCAACATCGCCCTGTCCCCGTCTGCAGATACATCCTCGGGTAAGTCCTCTGTTCCTTTCTCTACACTGACACGCATCAAATCCTTGCTACACTTCTCCCATGTGGTGGATGTCTGCCGTATCCAACATCTCACAGAGAGGGATTACAGCCACTATTCCGCAGATCACAACTCCTACAGCAGACTCAACCACTTTTTGATCTCCAAGCATCCATCAGCCATCTTCTCTGGTCTGATCACGCTCCAGTCTATCTGACTCTGGCACGCCCCCTGACAGCTCGTAGGGGCACACACTGGAGGCTCAATGACAATCTGCTACGGGACTCTGTCTGTGTAGCTGACATCTCCAAAACCATTCAGAACTTTATGTCCGATCAATCCTCAGACACTACCTCCCGCCTCAATCAATGGGAAGCTCTAAAATGCATGGTACAGGTTGTGCTCATACAGCACGGCTTCCGCCTCTAAAGGATTAAAGCTGCCAATATTCATCACCTCCTATCCGCTATTGCAGAACTCAAACCTCTCCACAAGTGAGACTTGGACTATGCCATTTTTGTTCAACTATCTAATGCCTGTCGAGATCTACTTCATCGCATGCGTCAGGGCGTGCAATTACCATTACTCCCTAGCTAACAAATGCGGTAAACACGTAGCACGGACCCTCCACCCTAGACCACCCCGATACTTCATTCCATTTATCACCCAACCCAATCAAGACAAGACATTTAATACGAAAAGCATCTCTTCCTCCTTTAGACACTACTACTCCTAACTCTACAACCTATCACCTAAAGCTCCAAATACTCCTACCATCTCCTGTAGCGACAATTTGCGAGACTATATTTTGGAAACAGCGTTACCCACTATCGATACACAAGGCTCTTTGGAGCTTGACAAACCCTTGGTCGCGCTCAAATTTTCGGACGCCATCAAGGGCCTGAAGTTAGTCAATTGTCCTGGACCAGATGGGTACACCCCTCATTTCTATAAAACGTTTTCCCCTCTGCTAGCGCCACTTTTAACTAAAGATTTTAATGCCATAGATGACTCCCACTTGCCCTCTAAAGGGTTACTATCTGCTAATGCCTCTATACTACCGAAGCCAGGTAAAGACCCATCCCAATGTAGCAGCTATCGGCCGATATCTTTGCTCAACATAGACCTTAAACTGTTCGCAAAGGTATTAGCTAATCGTTTATCCCTCCTTCTCCCAGGAGTGATCCATAATGATCAGGTACGATTTGTTCCCGGCCGCAAGGCAAGGGTTGTCCAACCAAAACAATTCATCTCATCTCTCCTATACAGTGCAAAAACCTGAAAGCCTGCCTCCTATCCTTTGACACCGAAAAAGCGTTTGATAGGGTCAATTGGAGATTTCTACGACTCTCACTAGAACTAGGCCTAGGAACATCTTTTATCTCTAAGGTGATGTCCCTGCATTTCCAACATTCCGCCTCTGTATTAGTAAATGGCACTACCTCTGAGCCATTTAACATTTCAAATGGCACTCGCAGGGATGCCCCCTCTCCCCCCTTTGTCATTGTCATAGAACACCTAGCTTTTGCCATTCGTCAGAACGCCTCTATGCAGGGTATCCAAACACCCTCCTCCCATCACAAGCTATTCCTATATGCTGACAACCTCCTGGTCTAACTACAACACCCCCATACGTCCTTACCTTCTCTTTTGCTAGAATTTCATCGGTTTGGCTCCTTTAGTAATTTCAAACTCAACATATCCAAAACTAAGCTCTCAACATCTTCCTCCCTACCTCTACGATGTCCTCATTGCGATCAAACTTTTCTTTCCAATGGCAAACAAAAGGCATATCCTACCTAGGGATCACTATTGCCTCCAATCTCTCAAACTTATTTTCTTTGAATTATGTTCCCCTACTGTCCCGCATACGTAAGGAATTAAAAGAGTGGAGATTCCCCCTTACCATGGTTCGGGCAGATTAATACTCTTATGCCTCGTACTTCCGATGGGAAAACTGCTATGAGATCTTTTTGTCGGGCATCCCGGCCGTGTGTATGCTCCATCACAGTTTTTCCGACGAGAAAACTGCCGGACAAAAAAAGAGATCAGGATCTCTTTTTTCATGTCAGGCAAAAAATTTGAATGGGAAATCCGTTCGTCTGTATGGTTTTCTGACGGGCAGAAAACCGCGCATGCTCAGAATTAAGTATGAGACGGGAGCGCTCTTTCTGGTAAAACTA
Organism: Rana muscosa; assembly: GCA_029206835.1. Taxonomy (NCBI): domain Eukaryota; kingdom Metazoa; phylum Chordata; class Amphibia; order Anura; family Ranidae; genus Rana; species Rana muscosa. Next base: position 351,323,081 of record CM055122.1, read on the forward strand.
GCGTTCGTAATGGAGATATCACATTCGTCACGCTGTAACGGACTGAAAAGCACGAGGATGAAAAGTGCGAATCGTCTCTCACCAAACTTTTACTAACACGAGGATCAGCAAAAGCAGCCCAAAGGGTGGCGCCGTTGGAATGGAATTTCGCATTTATAGTGCCGTTGTACGTGATGTACGTCAGGGCATGGTAGCAACGTCATTGGGGTCCTTCAAACGCTCCGAATGGCTTCAAGCACACTCCTTTGTACACCCTCTACAAGGGACACCAGTCACCCCGGTGGGATCTTGCGATTGGCTTACCACCCTACACTGATTCACGTTCTCAAAATGCTTACATGCTTTCTCCCAAATACACTGCCTCTATACTGAATTTGAAAGGCTGTGCTCCCTCTCTGAAACACCCAGACACCTTCTCTCAACCCTACCTTCTCTCAATGTCTCCTACAAGCCATTACACATGATGACTTGCCACAATACACTGGGATGTGGTCTGCAGACTTGGGAGAGGACATCTCCAGAACGGATTGGCAGACCTTGTTTCATTTTATCCACAAGTCAACAATATTCTGCTATTCCCAAGAAAATAATTACAAGATTCTGTCCCGGTGGTACAGGGACCCCTCCACATTACACAAAATTTTCCCATCCACTTCAGCCTCCTGTTGGCACTGTAGTTCCTCTACAGGGACCTATCTACATGTCTGGTGGGAATGTGAGAGGATCTGCCCCTTCTGGAGGTATTTGAATGTTATAATAAAATTTATGAAGAAACGCTATCACCTTCCCCAAAGATTGACCTCCTCTCGATACTCCCTGGGTCTATAACATCGCAGAAACGGAACCTCCTCTGTTTTGTTATGTATTCAGCAAGACAGCTCATCCCACCATATTGGAAGGCAGCTACCACTCCTCCCTATGTCACCATGGGTCTTGACTAGGGATGAGCCGAACACCACCAGAACATGTGAACAGGCAAAAAATTTGTTCGAACATGCAAACACCGTTAAAGTCTATGGGACACGAACATGAAAAATCAAAAGTGCTAATTTTAAAGGTTAATATGCAAGTTAGTCATAAAAAGTGTTTGGGGACCCGGGTCCTGCCCCAGGGGACATGTATCAATGCAATGACGTTTTTTCGGGAGCAGTGATTTTAATAATGCTTAAAGTGAAACAATAAAAGTGAAATATTCCTTTAAATTTCGTACCTGGGGTGTGTGAATAGTATGCCTGTAAAGTAGCGCATGTTTCCCGTGTTTAGAACTGTCCCTGCACAAAATGTCATTTCTAAAGGAAAAAAAGTAATTTAAAACTACTCGCGGCTATTTATGAATTGTCGGGTCCAGGCAATACAGATCAAAATCATTGAAAAAACCGGCAGGGGTCCCCCCACAGTCCATTACCAGGCCCTTTGGGTCTGGTATGAATATTAAGGGGAACCCTGAACCAAAAAAAAAAAAGCGTGGGGGTCCCCCCAAATTCCATATCAGGCCCTTCAGGTCTGGTATGGGTTTTAAGGGGAACCCCGCACCAAAATGAAAAAAAAAATAGCTTGGAGTCCCCCCAAAAATCCATACCAGACCCTTATCCGAGCACGCAAAAAGAGGGGGGACGAGAGAGCGCCCCCCCTCCTGAACCGTACCAGGCCACATGCCCTCAACATGGGGAATCTTCCGTGTGGAGTCTCCACTCCACAGGAAACCCCCATGACGTAAGAAGGGGCCGGGTCACCCGTCCACATCATAGGGTAAGCCCCGGCTTTCCCCGGCAAGCGGGGAATACCCAATGATGTCGGCGGATGACCCCGCCCCGTGACCCCGCCCCCTCTTACGTCTTGGGGGTTTCGTGTGGAGTGGAGACTGCAGCATCATTGGACATTGGATCGCCGCGGGACATAGAGAACAACGCTGGACATTACATCAAATTACATCGCTGGAATGTTTTTTTTATTTTTAATAAAGGACTTATCCCAACTGTGTCTGTGTGTTTTTTTTAATTTTTTTACACTTTCTTTGTGAAATGGTAGGGGGTACAATGTACCCCGTTACCAATTCACATAGGGGACCCCCAGATTCCGGCCCCCCCTTTGTTAAAGGGGGCTTCCAGATTCCGATAAGTCCCCCGCCCGCAGACCCCCACAACCACCGGGCAAGGGTTGTGGGGATGAGGCCCTTGTCCCCATCAACAAATTCCCCATGTTGAGTGCATGTGGCCTGGTACGGTTCAGGAGGGGGGGCGCTCTCTCGTCCCCCCCTCTTTTCCTGCGGCCTGCCAGGTTGCGTGCTCGGATAAGGGTCTGGTATGGATTTTTGGGGGGACCCCACGCCATTTTTTTTATTTTGGTGCGGGGTTCCCCTTAATATCCATACCAGACCTGAAGGGCCTGATATGGGATTTGCGGGGACCCCCACGCTTTTTTTTTTTTTGGTTCGGGGTTCCCCTAACCACTGCCGAATAACGGCGACAGGGTGGTTCCTTAACTCTGGGAGGACGTTATATAACGTCCTCCCAGAATCGCGCTCCCCCTGGGGCGCGCACACGGGAGTCTCCGTGACCGCCGGGTCCAGAGGACCGGCGCATCACGGATCACGGTAAATCGGCGCTGATAGCGGCCGTTTACCATGTGATCGCTCTGTCAAATGACAGAGCGATCACTTGTAAACAGACCGGCGTCATGTGATGACGCCGGTTCCTCTCTCCCCTCTCTGTACTGATCGGATGGCAGTAGCACTGTGGGCTGGATCTGTGACAATTGCAGTCACAGATCCAGCCATCCATCCACCCATGCTCAGCCATCCCTGCCCATACTGTGCAATACCCTGCCAATACCCTGCCCATACCCTGCCCATACTGTGCAATACCCTGCCCATACTGTGCAATACCCTGCCCATACCCTGCCCATACTGTGCAATACCCTGCCAATACCCTGCCCATACTGTGCAATACCCTGCCCATACTGTGCAATACTCTGCCCATACTGTGCAATACTCTGCCCATACTGTGCAATACTCTGCAATACTCTGCCCATACTGTGCAATACCCTGCCCATACTGTGCAATACCCTGCCCATACCCTGCCCATACTGTGCAATACCCTGCCAATACCCTGCCCATACTGTGCAATACTCTGCCCATACTGTGCAATACTCTGCAATACTCTGCCCATACTGTGCAATACTCTGCCCATACTGTGCAATACTCTGCCCATACCGTGCAATACTGTGCAATACTCTGCCCATACCGTGCAATACTGTGCCCATACCGTGCAATACTCTGCAATACTCTGCCCATACTCTGCAATACTCTGCAATACTCTGCCCATACCGTGCAATACTCTGCCCATACCGTGCAATACTGTGCAATACTCTGCCCATACCGTGCAATACTGTGCCCATACCGTGCAATACTCTGCATTACCCTGCAATACCCTGCAATACCCTGCAATACCCTGCAATACCCTGCAATACCCTGCAATACCCTGCAATACCCTGCAATACTCCGCAATACCCTGCAATACTCCGCAATACCCTGCAATACTCCGCAATACCCTGCAATACTCCGCAATACCCTGCAATAACCACTTCCCGCCCGCCGGCCGTTGTATGACATCCTTGATTTTGTGCTGTGATATCTGAATGATGCCTGCAGCTACAGGCATCATTCAGATATCAGCTTTTTTAGCCAGAAATTCCCTACACGATAAGAACAATCATAGCGGTTGTTCCGCCGCTTGATCATTCCGTAAGAAGGCGATGTCCCCCCCCCCCCCCTCCAGCCGCCCTCCAGTGCTTCTACCGACTCACCACTACGATCTAAGCCAGGATTGTTTTTTTTTTGTTTTTTTATTTCAGGCTTCCCAGCCTAGAGGTGAGATTTGGGGTCTGGTTGACCCCATATCTCACTGTAAAGAGGACCTGTCATGCCATATTCCTATTACAAGGGATGTTTACGTTCCTTGTAATAGGAATAAAAGTGATCAAAAAATGTATTTTTGCAGAAAAACGTGTCAAACTAAAATAAATAAAGTAAAATGAACAATAAAATATATATTTTTTTTTAAAGCGCCCCTGTACCCGTGAGCTCGCATACAGAAGCGAACGCATACGTAAGTCCCGCCCACATATGAAAACGGTGTTTAAACCACACATGTGAGGTATCTCTGTGAACGTTAGAGCAAGAGAAATAATTTTGGTCCTAGACCTCCTCTGTAACTCAAAACATGTAACCAGTAAAAATATTTAAAGCGTCGCCTATGGGGATTTTTAAGTAGCGAAGTTTGTCGCCATTCCACGAGCATGTGCAATTGTGAGGGGGGACATGTTAGGTATCTATTTACTCGGCGTAACTTCATCTTTCACATTATGCAAAAACATTGGGCTAACTTTACTGTTTTGTTTTTTTTAAAGCACAAAACATTTTTTTTTCCGTAAAAAACACGTTCGAAAAATTGCTGCGCAAATACCGTGCGAGATAAAAAGTTGCAACGACCACCATTGTATTCTCTAAGGTCTTTGCTAAAAAAACATATATATATATATATATATATATATAATGTTTTGGGGTTCTATGTAATTTTCTAACAAACAAATGATGATTTTTACATGTAGGAGAGAAATGTCAGAATTGGCCTGGGTGCTACAGAAACGCCTGAAGGTGCTCCCTGCATGTTGGGCCTCTGTATGTGGCCACGCTGTGTAAAAGTCTGACACATGTGGTATCGCCATACTCGGGAGTAATAGCAGAATGTGTTTTGGGGTGTAATTTGTGGTATGTATATGCTGTGTGTGAGAAAAAACCTGCTAATATGACAATTTTGTGAGAAAAAAAAAATCTTGATTTTGCAAAGAATTGTGGGAAAAAATGACAACTTCAAAAAACTCACAATGCCTCTTTCTAAATACCTTGGAATGTCTTCTTTCCAAAAAGGGGTCAATTGGGGGGTATTTGTACTTTTCTGGCATGTTATGGTCTCAAGAAATTAGATAGGTCGTCAGTACTTCAGGTGTGATCAATTTTCAGATATTGGCACCATTGCTTGTGGACTCACAAAGACCAAATAATATGCACCAATGTGTACTTATTTTTTACCAAAGATATGCAACAGTATAAATTTTGGCCAAAATTTTATAAAGAAAAATTACTAATTTGCTAAGTTTTATAACAGAAACAAAGAAAAATTTATTTTTCAGTCTTTTTAAAAAAAAACAACGGTGATGAAATACCACCAAAAGAAAGCTCTATTTGTGTGAAAAAAAAGGACAAAAATGTCATATGTGTACAGTGTTGTATGACTGAGTAATTGTCATTCAAAATGTGAGAGCACCGAAAGCTGAAAATTTATCTGGTTAAGGGGGTTTAAGTGCCCAGTGGTCAAGTGGTTAATATTCATACCCAAAGGGCCTGGTAATGGACTGTGGGGGGGACCCCTGACGTTTTTTTTTAATGACTTTGATCTGTATTGCCGGGACCCGACAATTCATGAATAGTTACGAGTAGTTTTAAATTACCTTTTTCCCTTTAGAAATTACATTTTGTGCAGGGACAGTTCTAAACACGGGAAACATGCGCTACTTTACAGGCATACTATACACACCCCACAGGTACAAATTTTAAAAGAATATTTCACTTTTATTGTTTCACTTTAAGCATTATTAAAATCACTGTTCCCGAAAAAACGTCCGTTATTAAAACTTTTTTTTGCATTGATACATGTCCACTCGGGCAGGACCTAGGTCCCCAAACACTTTTTATGACAATAACTTGCATATTAACCTTTAAAATTAGCACTTTAGATTTCTCACATAGACTTTTAAAGGGTGTTCCCGCGGCTTTTCGAATTTGCCACAAACACCCCAAATTGTTCGCTGTTCTCGGTGTTGTGGTCCATTTGGCTTCTCTGCCTCAGATACCCTTACAAATATGCCATCAACCCCGACAGGGTCATCCTAACACGCAGCCTAACCATAGGGTGGGTTAAGGCATCTACCCATTGGTTTCCCACCCTCTGTCCAATATCTACTTCTCTCTATGAATGTCTCCTCAGCAGCTCTATCTCTCTTCTATTACTTTTCTCTCTTCTCTTTTCCTTGTTTTCCCTTCTTTACTTCTCTCTCTCTCTCTCTTAATTTACACCCCTACCTGGGTTGCTTCTCCCCGTTTTATCTCACTTAGTCTTCCCTTTTTATTTAGTAATTACTCATACATATAGTTTTAATATGAACAAAAAGGCTCTCCAGCCAGAACTACTCCTTGAAAGAGATGACAGTTGTCAACCCTAGCAATATATTTTTGACCGTAGGAGTCAAGCTATGGGCGATAGCCATCGGGCTGACTCATTACCTATGTTTACTTGTGACTGTCACTAGGTTGTAACTTTTATGTTGTTCTTTGTGATATTTGTGAAATTGACAATAAATAAATTTTCAACCCTAATTCTTTCTCAAACCTTATGACACTTATTTAACAAATTTGGATCCTTTTCCGTCTTCATGATAAATTGGGACAAATCCACCCCTCTGCCTTTAGACCCTTTAATAGCCCCCCTTCCTCAAATAGCGACACAGATCAAAGTTGTGGACACATGCCGCTATTTGGAAAATTACGAGATTTGGGTTTGAATTTCTTGGGAATAGTAGAAGATGTTGAGGATGAACCAACCGAAAGGGAAGGAGGGGGGGGGACTGTACTGCCACCAATAACCCCTATGGGGTCCAATTGTGACCCAGGGGTATCTTCGTGGTGCCCTCGTCGTACAGGAGCATCAAATCGCGTAGTGCGCGAAATTCCTTCATGGTAAAATGTCTAGTGCATTCAGTAAGTTCACGCTCAAGATTTGTATTTTGGCGATCTTGATCAAAGATGCATTTAAATGTTAAATTGCGTGCAAAGAGGTAAAGGTCTTTGATGGTTTCAGTGATATGAAAAGCATTGAATGGACAAAAGTCCAGGCCAAGTAGCAGGACTGATAATTGATCAGGTGACAGGGGAGTGGACGTGAGTTTATTAATATTTAATTTAGCTGTGCCAGGGAGGTGCTGGGTAAAGACGTGGGAAGTGGTTTGCAAACAAACAAGTCTATCTTCGGTTGTTTTGATGTCTGGTGAGGTCAGATCTAAAAAATCAATGACCCTAGTATCTTGGGAATCACGCGATGAAGTGTCGAGGGGGCTGCTCCTCCGGTGGCCTGAGTGGCCTCTGGTGAGCAGTCTTCTGGTGTATTTGCAGATTGGTGTTTGGATGAGGTCTTTTTACCTTTCCTAGGTGCTGCTGGGGAAGTGCCACCACTGTAACGTGAATGTTTTCGTGTTGTATTAGACGTGGAAGGGCCTGCGGAGCGGAGACCTGTTGGGTTAGAAAGAGAAGGTGAGAGCGAAGAATCGGATTCAGATTGATCAGTCGCTGGGTTACGAGGTTGCATTCCCCTTGCAGGTCCTCTCCTACCATTCAGTCTACCTGACCATTTATACGCATACCCTTCAGAGAAGGCCAACTTGTCTTTGACAAATTTGGACTGTTTTTTGGTAATGATTTCTTTATTCATCAACTCAAGGTGTTCCTTGACCTCCTTCCATCTGGAAGGAAACCCTGGAGCATCCAAGAGGTGCTGATATTGTGTGTTAAGTTGTCAATTTCACTGTCAAGTGCAATCATATCAAGGGCATACTGGGTAGTTAGGGTTTTCATGAATTCCAAGCTACAGTGAGTCAAGACTTTTTCACAAGGTCTTAAAGGTGGAAGAAGGGTCCTTAATGGTAGGGAAAATTTGGATTCTCAAACCCAATGGACACTTCTCTTCCCTAACATATTGTTTAAAATATTCCGTGTGCCAATGTAGATGTGATTTGCATTTGAGGAGGTTAAACATCGGATCAAGGAATATTTTGATTTCCTCATCCGACTTAATGTTTTAAGTCAGGCAATTGGCCTGAATATTGGTCATAAAGCCTGTCCAGGCTGGACCTAGAACATCCATAATGGGTAGTTACTCGGGTCACAATTTACAAAAAGAAGTAAGATTGTGTAATAATAAATACAAAAAGAGGCTCCTCACCAAAAAGGAAAATGGGGAGATTTGAAATATTTAAAGAGCGGGATGCGGTGAGAACAAAGAAAGGGGCGGGAAAGAGAAACAAATCCCGCCCAAAGGCTTTCCGCACTTAGCCCTATAAATGCCCAGGTGTGTTATCCACCTGATTAATATGAAACTACGATATAGCCTCTGAAAAACATAAGTAATGTATTGTAGATCCTTCATCCAAAAATTTGAAATATAGGGATCAGACTGACAAAAAAAATGGGGGCTACTGGACTATCTCGGTACAGGTTAAAGTGGTGAAACTGAATATAAAAACATATATAGAAAGAATTTTATTAATACATAATCAATTAAAAACAACACAAAATCATTTACAGATTAAAAACGTGGTGGCAATCCATACATATCACTAAGGATGAGCTTGGGCGTGTTCGCAAAGCCCACGTGCAGAGCCTGCCAGGAAGTCGGCACTGCGCTGCGCTAATCACAGGCAGTGAGACATTTCCCGATCTCTGCAGCCGCGCATCGGGACAATGTCTCACTGCCTGTGATTAGCGCAGCGCAGTGCCGACTTCCTGGCGGGCTCTGCACGTGGGCTTTGTGAACACGCCGGAGCTCATCCTTACATATCACCAACATAGCAGTCCCCAAGGAGGAAAAGTCACAGTGGGATTGTGGGTCGCAAAGAGCATCTCGACTAGTTTTGTGGACTAATGTCGCTTTGTCAGGAGAATATCTGTGATATAATTAGTTGACAAGTTAATCAGAAAACTATACATTTGCATAGTACAGTCTATACATAACAAACAATGACAATGGTGAAAAAGGAGCAAAGCTGCTTTGGGGATTTAAAAGCAGGCCCTAGTCTGCTTTCAGTGCCATGGACGCTGAACCCTGGGAATGCAGACCATTCACTAAGCCCATGTGAGTACACTATGGGTCTCTTTCTGGTATGGAACATATCCCTTCCATTCCTACATACCTGTCACATTGACTCTTGTATTCCCTCCTTGGGAACGCTTGACTGGCAATTGCTGTGTATTTTGACACCGCTCCAGTTGTACAGTGGTTCCTATTGTGCTCTCAAAACATCTGCCCAACTTTGGAACTATCTACCTACATTGATCTCATGCCCGGGTCCATTTTTTCACTGCATTTTGCATATCAGGTAGACCACAGTTCTTGTCTTTTCCCCTCACCAAACCATTTTCACTTCCTTATCCCACTATTGTCCTGCATCATCCTTCCTCGATCTCCTTTCCCTCCCTTTCCTTCTGTTACCTTTTCCCCCCCTCCCCCTCCCTTTCCCCTTTTCTTTTTCCCCCCTGATCTCTCTCTTTTCCCCCCTTTTCTTCCTTCATCCCCTATCCCCTTCAGCCTACTAATTAAGGGGAGTGGTTAATTGGTCACAGGTGCTTGAGGCCTATATAAATTTCTGTAGAGCTCATTTAGAGCCTGCTCATTTTGAGTTGCTGGAACTCTGTCCAAGTGGAACTGGACTAAGTGGTGAGTTAAAATCAAGAGTTGAAAACAGGAGGTTAAAACAGGGGTCATAGTAGATGTGTAGTGTGAGTACCTGGGTGTTGTCTGAGTAGTGTGTGTGGATCGTTAGTACTTGTGTATTGTAGGTGCACGCTGGTCTGCGAGTGCACGCGGGTCCGTGGGTCTGCGAGTGCAGGTGGGTCTGCGAGTGCACGCTGGTCTGCGAGTGCACGCGGGTCCGTTGGTCTGCGGGTGCACGTAGGTCTGCGAGTGCACGCGGGTCCGTTGGTCTGCGAGTGCACGCTGGTCTGCGAGTGCACGCGGGTCCGTTGGTCTGCGGGTGCACGCTGGTCTGCGAGTGCACGCGGGTCCGTTGGTCTGCGGGTGCACGCTGGTCTGCGAGTGCACGCGGGTCCGTTGGTCTGCGGGTGCACGCTGGTCTGCGAGTGCACGCGGGTCCGTTGGTCTGCGGGTGCACGCTGGTCTGCGAGTGCACGCGGGTCCGTTGGTCTGCGAGTGCACGCTGGTCTGCGAGTGCACGCGGGTCCGTTGGTCTGCGGGTGCACGTAGGTCTGCGAGTGCACGCGGGTCCGTTGGTCTGCGAGTGCACGCTGGTCTGCGAGTGCACGCGGGTCCGTTGGTCTGCGAGTGCACGTTGGTCTGCGAGTGCACGCGGGTCCGTTGGTCTGCGAGTGCACGCTGGTCTGCGAGTGCACGCGGGTCCGTTGGTCTGCGAGTGCACGCTGGTCTGCGAGTGCACGTGGGTCCGTTGGTCTGCGAGTGCACGTGGGTCCGTTGGTCTGCGAGTGCACGCGGGTCCGTTGGTCTGTGAGTGCACGCGGGTCCGTTGGTCTGCGAGTGCACGCGGGTCCGTTGGTCTGCGAGTGCACGCGGGTCCGTTGGTCTGCGAGTGCACGCGGGTCCGTTGGTCTGCGAGTGCACGCTGGTCCGTTGGTCTGCGAGTGCACGCTGGTCCGTTGGTCTGCGAGTGCACGCTGGTCCGTTGGTCTGCGAGTGCACGCGGGTCCGCGAGTGCACGCAGGTCCGTTGGTCTGCGAGTGCACGCTGGTCTGCGAGTGCACGCGGGTCCGTTGGTCTGTGGGTGCACGTGGGTCTGCGTGGTACCTGTGTATTGTCTTGTTGAGTACCTGTGTATTGTCTTGTTGAGTACCTGTGTATTGTCTTGTTGAGTACCTGTGTATTGTCTTGTTGAGTACCTGTGTATTGTCTTGTTGAGTACCTGTGTAATGTCTTGTTGAGTACCTGTGTATTGTCTTGTTGAGTACCTGTGTATTGTCTTGTTGAATAGTTGGGTCAGGAAGCTAGTGTTAGGTAATTTGGACAGGGTATAATCTCGAATCCTCATTAAATTAATAGGTACGATGCCCAGCGGGTGTGGCGAGGCGACTCGGTGTACATCTTGCAGCATGTATGCATTCCTTGATCATCTGATCGAGGGCGATTACTGCTGTGCAAAATGTAAGCACATTGTTTCCCTGGAAGCCCAGGTTCTGAATCTAGGGAAGCAACTGTCAGCACTGGGAAGTCCCTCCACACTAAAGGAGAGCTGGATACGTACCCGGCAGGTGATGGCAGGGGCCAGCACAGAGGTGGGTGGAGTCAAAGAGGTGCAGGCACTAGAAAATAGTAGATGGGTGACAGTCAGGAAGGGTAGAGGGCGAAGTGCCAGGGAGGCCGATCCAGGGCTGGAGCATCCCAATAAGTATGCTCCATTGAGTGACATTGGTGAAACCAGTCCGGGACCAGCACTGCTGGAGCTGAGGGACTCTCCTAGCTGCCAGGGGAAGAACTCCTCCAGTGAGAGTGGGGGGGAAGCGAAGGGAAAGGAAAGACAGATTCTGGTGGTAGGGGACTCAATTCTTAGAAGGACAGAGAGGGCAATCTGTAACAAAGACCTGAAGCGCCGAACTGTATGTTGTCTACCGGGCGCTCGGGTTCGGCACATCACGGATCTGGTGGACAGATTACTGGGAGGGGCTGGGGAAGACCCAGCTGTCATGGTGCACGTTGGCACCAATGACAAAGTCAGAGGTAGATGGAGTGTCCTAAAGAACGATTTTAGGGACTTGGGAGCTAAATTGAGGAAAAGGACCTCCAAGGTAGTATTCTCGGGAATACTACCGGTACATCGAGCCACACCAGAAAGGCAGAGGGAGATTAGGGAAGTGAACAAGTGGCTGAAGAGCTGGTGTAGTAAGGAGGGGTTTGGGTTCCTGGAGGACTGGGCCGACTTCTCAGTCGATAACCAGTACTATAGAAGGGACGGACTGCACCTAAATGAGGAGGGTGCAGATCAGCTGGGAATAAGGATGGCCAAAAAGTTAGAGGGGTTTTTAAACTAGGTGACAGGGGGGAGGGTCCAGAGATAGTGAGAGTCAGCGGGGAACATATTCTAAAGGGTAGTATTAGGGGCATTAGTGGTAGGGTAACCAAAGAACATAAACCCAAGGTAAGTATAGTAGCAAGTCCTAGTTGCAATCTGGGAACACCCAAGAGGATAGTATGTGACCGGTCAAATAATATTAATGCATTAAAGTGTCTGTTCACCAATGCCAGAAGTCTGCCAAGCAAAATAGGTGAGTTGGAAGCTCTGGTGCATGAGGAGAGCTATGATGTAATCGGTATTGCTGAAACTTGGCTTCATTCCTCACACGACTGGGCTATTAATATTCCGGGCTATGCACTCTTTCGGAAAGACAGGGTAAAAAGGAAGGGTGGAGGGGTCTGTCTCTATGTGAGAAGTGATCTCAAAGCGAGTGTGAAAGAGGACCTGGTGGATGGAGAGTGTGATGAGTCTGAAGCATTATGGGTAGGACTGCATACAGATGTGCGTAGTTCAAAGCTAATCATTGGAGTTTGTTATAGACCACCCAATGTTAATGAGGAGTTAGAGACTCAGCTCCTTGCACAGATGGAAAGGGCTGCAAGGGCTGGGACGGTGATAATAATGGGGGATTTTAACTACCCAGAAATTGACTGGAGTAATGGAACTGCTGGGACAGTTAAAGGGCAAAAATTTATAAACCTATTGCAGGACAATTTTATGGTCCAGTTTATTGAGGCCCCAACTAGGAATGATGCTCTGTTGGACCTGGTAATCTCAAACCATGCAGAGCGTATTACTAATGTTCAGATAAAGGAACACCTGGGTAGCAGTGACCATAACATGATTTCATTTGATGTTAGTTGTAAGCAAAAATCACATACAGGAAAGATAAAAACACTTAATTTCAAGAGAGCAAATTTTCCAAGGATGAGTGCTGCTCTCCAGGACTTAGACTGGGAAGGAATATTGGCATCAATGGGCACAGAACAGAAATGGGAATTCTTCAAAAAGACTGTTTGGGAACTCACTGCAAAGTATATTCCCATGGGCAATAAGTTTAAAAGGCTAAAAATAAAACCTATGTGGCTCACTGACAAAGTTAAAAAAGCTATAAACTATAAGAAAAGAGCTTTTAAAAAATATAAAAATGAGGGAACACTAGTGTCATTTAAATGTTACAAAGAATATAACAGGATATGTAAAAAGGAAATCAAGGATGCAAAAATTCAAAACGAACGACAGATTGCAAAAGATAGTAGGACAAACCCCAAAAAATTCTTCAAATATATTAATAGTAAAAAGGTCAAGTCTGAGCATGTAGGCCCTTTACAAAATAATCTAGAGTGGGTGACTGGGGACAAAGAGAAGGCTAATTTATTAAATACTTTCTTCAGTTCTGTGTATACAAAGGAGCATGGGGGAGCTCATGTCCAAAATGGGGGTGGTAGTGACACAGCCCCAAATCCACAATGGCTCAAAAGTGATATGGTCCAGAAATATTTAGATGGAATAAAGGTGGATAAAGCACCTGGACCAGATGGCATACACCCACGGATCCTAAAAGAATTGAGCTCTGTAATTTCAAAGCCATTGTATTTAATTTTTAGGGACTCATTAATGACAGGAATAGTACCACTGGATTGGCGCAGGGCCAATGTGGTGCCTATATTTAAAAAGGGAATTAAGTGTTTACCAAGTAACTATAGACCTGTTAGTTTAACTTCAGTATTTTCCCAACTATAGGAGAGATTAATAAAAGACCACATAGATGAGTTCTTGCTGGAAAAAAACTATTTAAGCAACAGACAGCATGGATTCATGAAAGACAGAAGTTGTCAAACAAACCTGATTTCTTTTTATGAAGAGGTAAGTAAGACCTTGGACAGAGGGGTGGCAGTGGACGTGGTATACTTGGATTTTGCAAAAGCGTTCGATACAGTTCCCCACACACGGCTCATGTGTAAGGTAAAGTCTACAGGATTGGAAATATCAGTTTGTAAATGGATAGAAAACTGGCTAAAAGACAGAATTCAGAGAGTAGTGGTTAATGATTCTTACTCTGAATGGTCCAAGGTTATCAGTGGTGTACCCCAAGGTTCAGTGCTGGGACCCTTACTTTTTAATATGTTTATAAATGATATTGGGTCTGAGATCAAAAGTAACATTTCTGTCTTTGCAGATGACACCAAGCTATGCAGTGGAATAACGTCCTTACAGGATGTCGCCAATTTACAAGCCGACCTCAATGCTCTGTCTAATTGGGCGACTATGTGGCAGATGAGGTTTAATGTTGATAAATGTAAAGTTATGCACTTGGGGGCTAATAATATGAATGCATCATACATACTAGGGGGAGTACAACTGGGGGGATCCGTAGTGGAGAAGGATCTGGGGGTTTTGGTAGATCATAAGCTCAATAATGGCATGCAATGCCAAGCTGCGGTTTCCAAAGCGAGCAAAGTCCTTTCTTGTATTAAGAGAGGTATGGTCTCCAGAGAGAGAGATATCATTTTGCCCCTGTTCAAATCATTAGTAAGACCTCATCTGGAATATGCAGTTCAGTTTTGGGCCCCAGTTCTCAAAAAGGATATTGGGGAACTGGAGAAAGTGCAGAGAAGGGCAACCAAACTGATAAGAGGCATGGAGGAGCTCAGCTATGAGGAGAGATTAGAGGAACTGAATTTATTCTCTCTTGAGAAGAGGAGATTAAGGGGGGATATGATCAACATGTACAAATATATAAGGGGTCCATATAGTGAACTTGGTGTTCAGTTATTCACTTTACGGTCAACACAAAGGACAAGGGGGCACTCTTTGCGTCTAGAGGAAAAGAGATTTCACCTCCAAATACGGAAAGGTTTTTTCACAGTAAGAGCTGTGAAAATGTGGAATAGACTCCCTGCAGAGGTGGTTCTGGCCAGCTCAGTAGATTGCTTTAAGAAGGGCCTGGATTCTTTCTTAAATGTACATAATATAACTGGGTACTGACATTTATAGGTAAAGTTGATCCAGGGAATATCCGATTGCCTCTCGGGGGATCAGGAAGGAATTTTTTCCCCTGCTGTAGCAAATTGGATAATGCTCTTCTGGGTTTTTTTGCCTTCCTCTGGATCAACTGTGGGTATAGAATTGGGTATATGGGAGTGTACGATATATGTTTATTTTTATTTTTTTATTTTTATTTTTTACGGTTGAACTGGATGGACTTGTGTCTTTTTTCAACCTGACTAACTATGTAACTATGTAACTATGTATCCCCTCCTTTTCCCTCGCCCTCATTCTGGGGGGCCCTTTTTCCCCTCTTTTCTTCCTTCCTTCTCCCCACTTTCATTTTGCCCCTCCCCCTCCCTCTTGTCCCCTTTTCCCTTTTCCTCTCCTTTGCTTTCCCCTTCCCTTTACCTTTTCCTTCCCCTCCCTCCTTCATATCTCTCGCTAACTTCACTTAGCTGACTCCCCTCCTCTTCCCCCCTCTTCCCACTCCTTTTTTCCTTCCTTCCCTCAATTTTCTTTTTTCTTTCATATTCCCTACACACACCTTTCAATCCTTCACGTCTCACACATCCCCACACTAACCTCACTATCCCTCCCCCTTCCTTCCCCCCCTCCCCCCCTTTTTTATTCAGTTTTTTTGTTTTTGTTTACACTGATGTTGGTTTGGTGTGATATTTACCAGCCCCTAGACACTTACTCTTGTCACTTACCTTTTTCCCTCACTCCCTCCAGCCCCTTCCCCAACCCGTTATGGGCCATGTCTATTAAATCAACTTCTCCTCTTTTTTATCACTCTATATTGCTATTTAGACAGCTAGTCCATTACTTGCACATCTCACCTAGTCGCCGTGGGGGACTCCTCTTTGGTGGTGCCTGCCATTCCGGATTGGCAATGGTTTTTAGATAAGCAGCTATGCTCCTTTTTCCCCCCATGTACTTTGTATCATTGTTTGTTATGTATAGACTATACTATGCAAATGTATAGTTGTCTGATTAACTTGTCAACTAATTACATCACAGATATTCTCCTGATGAAGGGGCATTAGTCCGCAAAACTAGTCGAGATGCTTTTTGCGACCCACAATCCCACTGTGATTTTCCCTCGTTGGGGAATGCTATTGCCACCAAGTTTTTAATCTGTAAAATGATTTTGTGTTGTTTTTTTATTGATTATGTATTAATAAAATTCTTTCTATATATGTTTTTAGATTCAATTTCACCTCTTTAACCTGTACCAAGATAGTCCAGTATCCCCCATTTTTTCGGCAACTTTGGCTTGGGGACCAAACAAGTCCGATCCCTATACTGTCTGATATATACTGTATCGAGAATATACACCCTTATAATTACTTATGTAGAAGATATGACCGTCTCATAAATGCCTCTACAGGTAGCTGCAGCCCCAGCATGATCTACAGACCCAATTCGGGTCTCAAAGCCCTAGATTATCCAACTATCCCATGATTTGGGTTCTCAGATCACAGGGTCCTAAAGGGTTAAGTTCTATGCTATACTCTCATTTATTGCACATCAACATATGTGCCAAACCTCTGCTGGCTAAATCCAGGTAGAGATCTAATTGTCTAGACGTGAAGAACGAGGATGAGGCCTGCTCTTCACATTTAACAGTTTCCCCTGCAGTTAATAAGAAACAAATTCAACTTTACATTATTGATCAAACATATCTCAACTTGGTTCGTTATTTGCCATGGGGCGTATCTCTACCTCAAATTGTTTTGAATGTGGTCAACGGGGAGCTAAGTTTAACCACTTGATGTGGTCTTTCCCAGTCATAGCTACATTTTGGAAGCAGGTCACATACCTGATCTCAAGCTCTTCATACTCCTGTCCCACTCACCCCTAAATTTTGTCTGACTGGATAGTTTTGAAAGAAAAAATAAATAAAAAGCAAAATAAAAGCCTTGATTTTTTTAAAAGAACAAACGTGTGATACTTACCTGCTCTGTGTAAGGGTTTTGCACAGAGCAGCCCGGATCCTCCTTTTATCAAGTTCCTCACCAGTGCTCCCGGCTCCTCCCTCCTACCCCCACAGCAAGCAGCTTGCTGTGGGGGCATCCAAGCAGGCGTGCTTCCGACACGTGGCTCTGTATGTCCATTCACACACAGACCCGTGGTTCAGCCCCGTCCCCTCCTGATTGGCTCACTGGCTGTGATTGACAGCAGCAGGAGCCAATGGCTCCTGCTGCTGCCAAAAGCCAATCAGGAGTGCGAGTCCCTGGAGAGACAAGGCTCTAGTGGACATCGCTGGATCGAGAGGGGGCTCAGGTAGTAGGGGGGGTCTAAGGGGGCTCCTGCACACAGGTTTTTTTATCTTCATGCATAGAATGCATGAAGTTAAAAAGCCTTGTGCCTTTATAACCACTTTAAAGTGATTGTAAAGGCTCGTTTTTGGATGGATGGATGGATGGATGGACAGCTCCTTAAATCTTGACATGTTCCTGTTCATAGGAGAGGACTAGGCAGAACATGTTAGTTATCTTAAAACATGTAACTTTAACAGAGTTGAACAGCCCCGCCCAGGGGGCGGTCCCTCCGTACATAACCCTCCACCCTGCAGTCAGCAGCCTCAGTTTTTTCTGCCTAGCAAAGGAGAAGGACGTGGCTCCCTTTGGGCCCAGAGTCCTGAAGAATTTTTTTATTTTTATTTATTTTATTTTTCGATTCTTCTATCAACTTTTGGCTGGGCGACAGGCTGGATATTATAGATCCTTGTAGTCTTCCCAGTCCGGCCATCAAGCGTGCCAGTCCTTAGCTATGCGCTGGTTCTGCCACAACATACCCCATGGCTCCAGGTGTGGCCGGTGAGCTTATGCTCCGGGGTCCACATATGACTGGGCTGCTGTTGTCTCACTCACAGTGGACCGGGCTGACAGCTACTCCGTACCATCGGTTGTGGGTCTGTCAGGGACGCGCCAGCATGTCCTTGCAAGGACGGGTAAGTACGGTTCCTCCTGCCTCGGCAGGATGGAACAGCTGGGCATTCCCGGGATTTAGAGGTTTTCCTGTCCTCCCTTTCCCTGCTCTCTGTCGCCCTTTCCCCTCCTGCCCTAGGGCCCGCTGCGACCAGGGTGTAACTGTGGGGGACTCCGAGTCCCTGTGGGGGACCGTGGGGTGCCGGGGACCGCTTCTGTGAGGGGGGTCTGTCTCCTGGGAAGTCTCTGCACGGTCTTCTCGTCCACATCCTGGGGCTCTGGCGCCATTTTTTACTGCGCCGCCACCATTTTTAGTGTGCCTGCTTTCTCTATTGAAACTTCCTTTGGCGGCCATTTTGTCGTGGCCGCGCTGTGGCGCAGGTCGGTATTGCGGGCGGCCATTTTCTTGTGGTCCGCGCCCTTTGTATCTGAGGCGTCTGGCGGCGATTTAGGAAGTGGGTTTTGGCCTCTAGCACTGGCTTTCTGTACGGCGCACAGCTCATTCTCCTCACAGTTTTCTTCCTCACACACACTCTGTGTATACAAGGAAGGCGGGCAGCGGTGCAGAGCGGTCTCCCTCTGGGTGGTAAGTCCCCTGGGTTACCCCCTTGGTCAGTGCAGCAAGGAGGGGTGACTTTTTAAGTGTTTTTCACTTGGTCCCTGAGGGCTGTCAGTGGGTTTTAATGGAGTCAGTATCTGGCATTTCTTCCCCAAAATTGCCAGAGGCAGCTAACAGTGCCCCTGCACCTGCGGTTTCCTTGGATACGTTGTCAGCAGTCCTGGAATCATTTGTTGCCAGGGTAGAAGCGGCGTGCAGGCGTAAGGGGGGTAAAAAAAGCGCCCCCCCGCCATCTTCTGGGGAGTGCAAGATAGGGCACTTGTGAGTGCACTTCTTGACGCTGTGAGGGACACTCTAACGCTGGTATATGCAGCTGGGACTTCCGCAGAGGAGTCTGTCTCCTCTGGGTCACACAAATCTAACCGCTTTGTGACAGTTTTTCCCTATGTTACTTTCTTTGATAAGTTCATAGATAAGGACTGGGAATGACCGCAGAGGTCTTTTGTGGTCCCTCAGCGCATGGTGGTCCGTTATCCTTTTGGGGAGAGCCTTTAAATTTTTTTTTTTTTAAATGGGCCTCTTCTCCGGATGGGACACCCCGGTCTCTCGGCTAAATAAGGTAACCACTCTCCTGGTAGAGGGGACCCCTGCCTTTAAAGGCCCTAATGATAGGAGGCCTGGAACGGTGACCCGCGTCATGTTCGCCATGCTGGGGTCAGGGTTGCTACATTTATTAGCTGCGGCTTTTGGTGTCTGACACTCCCTGAATGGGAGATTTTGCAATAGACAGTAGGGGAGCATCAGCTTCCTCCAGAGTGCGTAAGGCTGGCTGACCAATGGTCTAGGGCCTTGTGTGTGTCTGTGATGCCACTGTGGATGCGGCCCCCTGGATTTCCAGAGCCTGTGTATCTGCGGTGGTACGCCGCCTGTGAAATGCTGGTCCGCTGACCAAGCATCCAAAAAAGCTCTGGCAGATTTGCCCTTCAAGGTGGGAGGCTTTTTGGTACCTCACTGGACGACATTCTTAAAGATGTCACTGGTGGTAAGATCACCCTTCTCCCACTGTCCTCTATGGGGAAGGAACCACGCCGTAAGCGGGACCCTTCTATTCCACGCAGAAGCAGTATTTTCGTCAGATCCTCCCTGACTGACAGGGCTCCAGCTGGGGGGACAGGGGTGTCCCTGGGTGCATGAGCCGAACAAGACGGCTAACAAGCTTGCTACCACATGAAGTTTTGCCCCCGCCCGACTCAGGGTGGGGGGACGGCTACGTGAGTTTTCAGCTCGGTGGTCCTCCCTGCTCTCCGACCAGTGGGTCTGCGAGGTGGTCGCTTCGGGGGAAAAAAATTGAGTTTCTTTCTTGTCCGCCATACAGATTATTTTCCTTGAATCTTCCTTTCCTTCCGGCTTGTAGGTCTGCTTGATAGGAGCAGTACCAGACTTGCTCAGGTGCGGAAGTGTCCGTCCAATCTTGGACCTCATAGTCCTCAATACCTTTGTGAGGGTGCGACATTACCCGGGGGATTTTCTGGCGTCCCTGGACATCAAGGACGCCTACTTGCATATCCCCATATGCAACAGGCGTCAGAGGTTTTCTACGCTTTGCGATGGGCGAGGACCACTATCAATTTGTGGCTCTTCCCTTTGGCCTAGTGTCAGCGCCAAGAGTTTTCACCAAGGTGCTCGCCTCGATTCTAGCTTTGCTGAGACAGCAAGGCATTGCCGTCGTAGGTGCTAGATGATTGGCTTCTGAGAGCTGCTTCCAGCCCAGTATTAGAGGAGGACGTGTCTATAGCCAGTCAGACTCTCCAAGAATTTGGATGGATACTGATCCTCCAGCAGTCGGTGGTAGTTCCGATTCAGCGCCTAGAAATCCTGGGGCTGATTCTGGACTCATCGGAGGTGAGAGTCTTCTCCCTCCAGAGAAGTTGCAGACACTCCAGGCTGCAGTGAGGCCATTAACATCCCACAATTGGACGTCTCTCTGTTTCTGCATGAGAGTCCTGGGCCTCATGGTAGCCTCCTTCAAGGCAGTACCGTATGCCCAATCTCATACTCTGGTGCTGCAGAGGGTGATTCTGTCCAAATGGGACAAATCCCCATTGTGTCTGGATCATCGGATTCAGGTAAGTCGCCTTGTCTGACTTGGTGGCTGACATCCCGGGACTTCAGTCCGGGAAGTCTTTCCTTCCTTATCCACTAGACTGATCACGGCGGACGCCAGCCTGACTGGTTGGGGGGGAGTCTGGGGGTTCAGTCAGCCCAGGGCTGCTGGACTCCAGAAGAATCTCTCCTATCGATCAATGTCCTCGAGCTTCGAGCGATTAGACTGTGCCTCTCCAAGTGGTCTTCAAGGGCGTCCGGTCAGGATCCAGTCGGACTACACCACGAAGGTGGCTTATGTCAACCATCAGGGTGGAACAATGAGCTCAGCCGCAGCGTCGGAGGTCACTCACATCCTGAGATGGGCCGGAAGGAGCGTACCGGCTCTATCGGCTGCTTACATTCCGGTCGTAATAACTAGCAGCCGGACTATCTGAGTCGCCAGATGCTGGACCAAGGGGAATGGTCGTTACACCCGGAGGTGTTTCAACTCCTTGTCAGAAGTGGGGCACACCAGATGTGGATCTCCTGGCCTCTCAACTCATTCATAAGGTGTCGAGGTTTGTGGCCGGGTCCAGGGATCCCTGGGCAGACACGTCAGAAACGTTGGTGGCTCCATGGGGTCAGTATCGGCAAATTTATGCCTTTCCCCCCAATGAAAATGCTTCCTCGTCTGCTCCGCGGAGTGGAGGCCGAGGGGATTCCGGTGATTCTATTTGCCCCAGACTGGCCCCGGCGTCCCTGGTATGCCGACCTTGTGAGACTGGTAGCAGATGCTCCCCTGCGCCTGCCAATGCGGGAGGACCTTCTGTCTCAAGGTCCCTTACTTCATCCTGCTTTGCAGTCGCTGGCTTTAACGGCATGCTATTGAAAGCCAGGTACTGCGGGACCGTGGTCCGTCAGATTTGGTAATCTCTACCATGTTGAGGGCCCGGAAATCTTCTTCCCGGAAGATCTACCATCGCACTTGGAAGGCATACATCTCTATGTGTGAAGAGATGTCTTGGCGCCCACGTGCATATTCGGTTTCTCGGATCCTGCTGTTCTTGCAGCGCGGAGTAGATCAAAAACTTGTCTTAAGCACTATTAAGGGGCAGATTTCAGCCTTGGCTGACTTCTTCCAACGACCTCTAGCGGCTCACTCACTGGTAAGTATGTTCATACAGGGGTCTGACACGTGATTCCCCTGAATGGGCCATCACTTCCTTCGTGGGACTTGAATCTGGTTCTCTCGGTATTTCGGAACCTTCCTTTGGGAACACCAGCGTGTATTCCTCTCGTAACGCTTTCTCAGGAAATTGCTTTTCTAGTTGCCATTACATCGGTCAGAAGGGGTTCTGAATTGGCGGCATTGTCTTGCAAGTCTCCTTACTTGGTCCTCCATAAGGATAAGCGGTGCTGCGCCCGCAGCCCTCAATCCTTCCTAAGGTAGTTTCGGCTTTTTACCTAAACAAGGACATTGTACTTCCATCCTTGTGTCCTCGGCCTTCGCATCCCAGGGAGGTTGCGCTAAATACTTTGGACGGGGTACGTGCCCTACGGGTGTACCTGTTTGCTACGGCTCCGTTCCGGAGATCTGACTCACTGTTCATGTGGGTGCCTGGTCCACAGTAGGGCCTGGCGGTTTTCATCGGCCACCTTTCTAGGGGGATCAGGCAGACCGTCATCCAGGCATATGCCCTTAAGGGGCGGCCGCCTCCCTTTCCTGTCACGGCGCATTCGACAAGGGCAATTGGTGTCTCCTGGGCTTTCCGACATCAAGTATCTGTCTCACAGGTGTGTAAGGCAGCGACCTAGTCGTCTGTTCACACCTTCTCAAAGTTTTCTTAGATTAATGTGAGTGCATCTTCGGATACTTCCTTTGGCCGCAAGGTTTTGCAGGCGGCTGTTTGAAGTTGCAACTCCTCCGTTGAGGAGCTCTGTTTGTTTGGGGTGAAGTTAAGTCTTCGTTTGATTGCTGTTCCCACCCCTCGTTTTTTCTGACACTGCTTGGGGACGTCCCACATGTCAAGATTTAAGGAGCTGTGTCCGTCCATGGACGAAAAGAGAAAATAGGATTTTTTTTGTACTCACCGTAAAATCCTTTTCTCTGTCGTCCATGGACGGACACAGCACCCACCCAACCTTTTTAAGTTTGTACTGCTTTTCTACAAACTGAGGCTGCTGACTGCAGGGTGGAGGGTTATGTACGGAGGGACCGCCCCCTGGGCGGGGCTGTTCAACTCTGTTAAAGTTACATGTTTTAAGATAACTAACATGCTCTGCCTAGTCCTCTCCTATGAACAGGAACATAACCCACATGTCAAGATTTAAGGAGCAGTGTCCGTCCATGGACGACAGAGTTTTTTTTTTTTCGGTGAGTACAAAAAAATCTTAATTTTTTTCCTATAAAAATATTTAAGGGGTTGTAAACCATTGTGTTTTTCACCTTAATGCATCCTATGCATTAAGGTAAAAAAACTGCTGTCAGTGAACGCCCCCCCAGGCCCCCCGTTTTACTCACTTAAGCCCCGTATTTCCCTCTGACGCGTTATCCCTCTCTGCACTGAGTCCCGGCTCTTAATTAGAAAGATTGATAACAGCGCAGCCATTGGCATCAAATCCAATGATGCGGGCGCCCAAGTACGGCATTCGTGACTGTCTATGGATGCAAATTCTGGACTCGGGAGCGAGCCCGCAAGGTAACCCCCCGGGGGAGGGCTCCTCCTAGGGGGTTATCTGATGCGAGGAGGAGCCGCCGAGGGACCCCAGAAGAGGACGATCAGGGCCACTCTGTGCAAAACGAGCTGCACAGTGGAGGCAAGTATGACATGTTTGTTATTTAAAAAAGCAAAACACAAAGGTTTACAATCACTTTAACTGCTTCAGCCCTGGAAGATTTTACCCCCTTACCGACCAGAGCACTTTTTACAATTTGGCACTGCGTAGCTTTAACTGACAATTGCGCGGTCGTGCGACGCTGGACCCAAACAAAATTTGTGTCCTTTTTTCCCACAAATAGAGCTTTCTTTTGGTGGTATTTGATCACCTCTGCGGTTTTAATTTTTTGCGCTATAAACAAAAGAACAGCGACAATTTTGAAAGAAACACAATGGGGCTGATTTACAAAACGTTTGCGCCATGAGTATCAGCGCATCTGCGTGTGCAATGGCTGTTTTGGTATTTACAAAACATTAGCGCCTGTAGAGCAGCTCTATTTCCCATTTACTATAGTGTTGTCGGCGGACGGGAGGAGGCGCTTAGTGCGCCACTATGGACCTGGCGCACGGCATGTTAAACTCTAAGTATAAAGAAGCTGGAAGTGAGAATATAATGGGGGTGACATGGGGTGATGTGAGGAAGTGTAGTGACACCTGCCCAAATAACTAATATGCCCAAAATAGCGTGAAAAGTAACTTTTTCAAAACCAGCCCGCTGCGCCGGCAAGTACGATTCGAGCTGCGGGAGGTTTTTTTGAGCTCAGCGCGGCAATTTTCCTTGTTTTCTTGCGCCAAGACACTGCGCCGGCAAAATCTTAGTAAATGTCAAGTCACGTAAACTAATTTGCATAAGTTGAACAGGCCCAGCTCTGAACTTGCCAGTGCAAGGAAAAAAAAAGGCATTTAAAAGCACCCGCGGCTGTAATGAATTGTCGGCTCCCGGCAATATAGAGAAAAGTCATTGAAAGTCATTGATAAAAAAAAAAAAAGCGTGGGGGTCCCCCCAAATTCCATTACCAGGCCCTTC
The DNA here is from genome assembly GCA_029206835.1 of Rana muscosa. NCBI lineage: Eukaryota > Metazoa > Chordata > Amphibia > Anura > Ranidae > Rana > Rana muscosa. The sequence continues at coordinate 351,347,258 of CM055122.1, forward strand.
AGATCTGGCATGGATTTTAAGGGGAACTCCACCCCAAATTTTAAAAAAAAATGGCGTGGAGTCCCCCCAAAAATCCACACCAGACCCTTATCTGAGCACGCAACCTGCCTGGCCGCAGGGGAAGAGGGGGGGACGAGAGAGCGCCCCCCCTCCTGAACCGTACCAGGCCACATGCCCTCAACATGGGGAGGATGTCCCCATGTTGACGGGGACAAGGGCCTCATCCCCACAACCCTTGCCCGGTGGTTGTGGGGGTCTGCGGGCGGGGGGCTTATCGGAATCTGGAAGACCCCTTTAACAAAGGGGACCCCCAGATCCCGCCCCCCGTGTGAATTGGTAAGGGGTACATTGTACCCCTACCATTTCACAAAGAAAGTGACAAAATGTAAAAAATGACAAGAGCCGGTTTTAGACAATTCCTTTATTTTACTTTTGTTTAACTTAAACACATTGATATTAGCATTAGCTGTGTGTTTATAGTTGAAATATTGATATTTGCACTGTTTAGCACTAAAAACAGTAATTTTAGGTACTTTGACAAAGGAATTGTCAAAAACCGGCTCTTGTAATTTTTTACATTTTTGTCACTTTCTTTGTGAAATGGTAGGGGTCATAGGTGTGCGCAGCCTATTGCATTAGGGTGTGCACCTCAAACCAAAGCTCAAAAACACGTGCATCTGTATGTGTATATATATATATATATATAGATAGAGAGAGATAGAGAGAGAGAGAGAGAGAGAGATAGAGAGATAGAGAGATAGAGAGATAGAGAGATATACACACACACATACACGCTTATAAATAAATGTTAACCAACATTTTAAATGTATTAAAACATTTTTATTAAAAAAACATTTATCAATGTAAACAAACATAATTTTTTTTAACTTATTAATTAAATAATCTTTTAAACATAAACAAAGCTTTTAAATAAATCTCTAAATCAAATAAGCAATTTAAAAAACTGAACGGTAAGTAGGATTTTTTAATATCCTGAATTGTATTTACTGCTTTAAATAAATTTGTTAGATTCCCCCAGCAACAATAGATTCCCTCAGCAACAATAGATCCCCCAAGAACAAGACATCTGCCCAGCAACAATAGATCCCTCACGGCAACTATAGCTTCACAAGCAACAATAGATCCCTCCCAGCAACAATAGACACCCCCAGCAACAATAGATCACCCCCAGCAACAATAGATCACCCCACAAGAAAATACCCCCCAGCAACAATAGATCTCCCAGCATACAGTATCAATATATTCTCCAGCAGCCAACAACATAAGTCCCCTCCCTCAACAGTAGTATACTCCCATCAACAAATGACCCCCCAGAAACAATAGATCCCACCAGCAGTAACAGACTTCCCCAGCATCAATAGATCACCCAGTGATAATAGAGACCCCATCAGCCAACATCAATAGACACTCCATCAAATCCCGCCACCACTTGGCATAAACATTCAGTGCTGAGGTGCCGAAACTGTGTTTTCCCGCATTCCTGCTGAAAAAAAGCCCCCGAAATATGTATTTAGACATCAAATTGGCATCAGAAAAGTGGTTAGCACACTACAGATTATTATGGCTTCCTCAACATGTTTTAGAGAAGAAGACGTTGCACAGAAGGTGTTAAGGAAGCCATAATAATCTGTAGTGTGCTTACCACTTTTCTGACTATTCAGGTGCCTGGCCCTTTTTCGGGAGCCTGAATTACAGTGGTGGGGTATTTTTTGGAAGCACCTGATTCGAGGCGTAGGCTCTAATAGGCATCAAAAAAGGTGAACAGCGGGCGCCATGCTGGGCGCTCGCAGTTTACTCAGCGTTGTTAGGAAAGGGAATGATTATTCCCTTTCCTAACACTGAACCGCCTCTCAGCCAATCTGGTGCTTGGGTCTGTTACCTGTCACCTGACTGGCTGAAACGACAGGCGCTCTGATTGGATGCCTATCAGGCGTCCAATCATAGCAGAGGAAGGGAAGAGAGGATGGGAGAAGACATTGAGGAGCGTGCAGGACACCGGGCGGGTGGGGGATGCACACTGGCAGCATTTGATGGGCACAGTGTCGGCAATTGATGGGCACAGTGTCAGCAATTGATGGGCACACTGGCAGCAATTGATGGGCACAGTAGCGGCAATTGATGGGAACACTGGCAGCAAATGATGGGCACACTGGCAGCAAGTGATGGTACAGTAGCTGCGTTTGATGGTACAGTGGCGGCAATTATTGGGCACAGTAGCTGCGTTTGATGGGCACAGTGGCTGCAATTGATGGGTTTTTTTTCCAGCTTGTTTGCGCCCCCCCCAAAAAATGTTTGAGCACCAGCCACTGCCATAGATATTGTCAGCGAAAAAAAATGTAATAAATATATATATATATATATATATATATATATATATATATATATATATATATATATACACACACACACACACACACACACACTGCACCTCTGGACCCCTTTACATTACACCCTGCACCCCTTTACATTAGACTGCACCTCTGGACCCCTTTACATTACACAGCATCTTACACCTAAGGACCTCTTTACATTACACAGCCCTTGCACCTCTGGACCCCTTTATATTACACTGCACCCCTTTATATAAGACTGCACCTCTGGACCCCTTTACATTACACAGCTCCCTGAACCTAAGGACCTCTTTAAATAAATATTTAGCTTTTCTTTAATACCACTTTAATAAATAAAGTTAATCAAGTAATTCTGTTATACATCAATATATAGGCAGATGATGGAAAGGAAGGAGTTAAAACAGGAGATAAACAGACTGTTGTTGGCGAGGAGAGAGAGAGAGAAAAAGAGAGAGAGAGAGGGGGTCAGAGAGAGAGAGCGAGAGAGTGAGGGGGTCAGGGGGAGAGTGAGAGAGAGATCAGGGGGGAAGAGAGAGATATCAGGGGGGAAGAGAGAGAGAGAGAGAGCACAAGGGGGTCAGGGAGAGAGAGAGATATCAGGGGGAGAGAGAGCGCAAGGGGGGTCAAAGAGAGAGAGATCAGGGAGAGAGATATCAGGGGGAGAGAGAGCGCAAGGGGGTCAGGGAGAGAGAGAGAGAGATCAGAGAGACGGGGGTGTCAGAGAGAGAGAGGTCAGGGAGAGAGAGAGAGGTCAGGGAGGGAGAGAGAGAGAGAGAGAGAGAGAGAGAGGGGTCAGGGAGAGAGAGAAGTCAGGGAGAGAGAGAAGTCAGGGAGAGAGAGAAGTCAGGGAGAGAGAGAGCGGGGTGTCAGAGAGAGTGGGTGTCAGAGAGAGAGAGAGGTCAGGGAAAGAGAGAGAGAGAGAGAGAGAGAGAGAGAGAGAGGGATAGATCAGGGGAGAGAGATCAGGGAGAGGGGGTGTCAGGGAGAGGGGGATCAGGGAGAGGGGGATCAGGGAGAGAGAGATCAGGGAGAGAGAGATCAGGGAGAGAGAGATCAGGGAGAGAGAGATCAGGGAGAGAGAGATCAGGGAGAGAGAGATCAGGGAGAGAGGGGGTGTCAGAGAGAGGGGGGGTGTCAGAGAGAGGGGGGGTGTCAGAGAGAGAGAGAGGTCAGGGAGGGGTCAGAGAGACAGAGGGGGGTCAGAGAAAGAGGTCAGGAAGGGGTCAGAGAGAGGGAGAGGGGGGAGAGAGAGAGAGAAGGGGGGGTCAGAGAGAGGGGGGAGAGAGAGAGAGCAGGGTCTGGTCAGTGAACATGCTCACTCACTTGGAATGGTCCCCAGGGGCTGGCTCACTGGTTTATTCAGCAGTTTGTCAGTGTGGCTGCTTGTTTTTAATCTTCCCGCCCACCTACCCTTCACAGACGAGCACACAGGAGGGGCGGGACTCTGGAGAAGTGTGCAGTTTACGATCTCAGAGCGGAGAGGAGGAGGGATTGCTGGACACTACACACATCAGAGTGGAGACTGGAGAGCTTCCTGCTGGGGGGGGGGGGTGTCAGAGATGAGAGCCACGCGCAGGGGGAGGGGGGGTGTCGCTGCTTGACACATGACAGTCAGTTGCCTGGTGCTAGTTGCAAGCTCTGTGCAGTGTGGACAGTGCAGCAGGAGTAGAATAACTAGCGCTGGCTGCCTGTCACCGCGCCATGCCGCCCGCTGTCTCTGCGCGGTCCTCTTCAGTGGTGGAGGGGGGGGCGCCGGTCTGACACCCCCCAGTGTGTGGCACCTGGTGCGGCCCGCCCCCTACTTAGTACGCCACGGGCCGGAGGGGGGGCGGAGTGCAGATTTAGATCACCCCGCCAGAGCCTGCGGAACCTGCAGAGCCGGAACTATAGAAGCTGCATCGGCTTATGCGGCTCCTGGCGGTGTTACTCCGCGCTAGTTTCCCCCCCTGCTCCCTTCTCCCACTCGCAGCATTTAGCAGCAATAAGCTGTATTTGCCAGCCGGCGGCCGGACATTACCCCAGGCAGTGCCAGTGACTGTAACACACAGCAAGGAGGACATACATTGCAGGCACAGCAGGGATGATTAGGGTGTGCCTAGGCACACCCGGCACACCCCGTGGGCACGCCTATGGTAGGGGTACATTTGTACCCCATTACCATTTCACACGGGGGGGGCGGGATCTGGGGGTCCCCTTTGTTAAAGGGGGCTTCCAGATTCCGATAAGCCCCCTGCCCGCAGACCCCCACAACCACCAGGCAAGGGTTGTGGGGATGAGGCCCTTGTCCCCATCAACATGGGGACATCCTCCCCATGTTGAGGGCATGGTACGGTTCAGGAGGGAGGGGGGCCGCTCTCTCGTCCCCCCCCCTCTTTTCCTGTGGCCTGCCAGGTTGCGTGCTCGGATAAGGGTCTGGTGTGGATTTTGGGGGTACTCCACGCCATTTTTTTTTTAAATTTGCGGCAGAGTTCCCTTTAATATCTATTCCAGACCTGAAGGGCCTGGTAATTGAATTTGGGGGACCCCACGCTTTTTTTTTTTGTGTTATCAAAGACTTTCAATGACTTTTATCTGTATTGACGGGAACCAGCAATTCATTAAAGCCGCGAGTACTTTTAAATGACTATTATTTTACTTTAGAAATGTCATTTTGCTCTCGAACTGTTATAAACATGGAAAACATGCGCTACTTTACAGGCATACTATAGACACCCCCCGGGTATGATATTTAGGGCCAGTTCACACCGGATGCAGTGCAGTGTGTTTTTTTGATGCATGAAAAACGCAAATAAAGTTGATCACATTAATGCCAATGGCATAGGTCACACCACTGCACTGTTCCAGTGCGTTTCATAAAGGAAAAAAAAATTGGTCATGCTGCATTTTTTAGGTACAGAACTGTACTGGACCGCAGTAAAACACATCAAAAATGCACCAAAGACGCACTGCAACACACTTGTCCTAAGTGAAAAGAGGGGGAAAAAAACACTGGACTGCATCAAAAACGCATCAAAAATGCACTGGAACACACTTATCCTTCTCTTTGGTTAATAAAAAAGAGGGGTGAAAAAAAAGCACTGGACTGCATCAAAAACGTAACAAAAATGCACTGGAACGTGTCAAAAACGCGCATGCAGAAAAGCACCTGGAACGCATCCAGACTGCGTTTCTATGGTGTGAACTCAGTGCATTTTTGTTACGTTTTTGATGCAGTCCAGTGCTTCTTTTTTCACCCCTCTTTTTTATTAACCAAAGAGAAGGACAAGTGTGTTCCAGTGCGTTTTTGGTGCATTTAGGTGTGTTCCTGTGCGTTTCAGTGCGTTTATGATGCGTTTTGCTGCGTTTCAGTACAGTCCAGTGCAGGTAAAATGCAGCATGTTCTACTTTTTTTGGGGAACTGGAACAAACACTGCCATTTAGAACCATATAACCAACTTTCCATGCATTTTTGATGCATAAAAACGCATTGGACTGCATGTGGTGTGAAATGGCCCTTAAGCAATTTGGCATATTTAAAGGCACTTCTCTTTGTTTTGTTTTTGGTGTTGTCCAAATTGGTGACATTGATATATGTCCCTTAGGGTGGGACCTGGGCCCCCATTTTAAGGCCAATAAGTAGAAGAAAAGCCAGCCAAGTGGGGACTAGCAAAATTAACAAGTCAGTTCCCATAGACTGCAATGGTATTTGTTGGTAAGTGGGGGGGGGGGTGATTGTCCCATCCCTAATTTTGTAGCATTATGGATGATGTGCTTAATTTTGGATGGGGGGGGGGTTATTTTCTGCAAGCTGCATTTGAGTTCTTCTGAGCATGCCCAGCCTGTTAGATTTTTTTTGGTGCTTTTTGTGTGCAAACAGCACCTGGATATTTCGGGGCATGTTCAGAGATTGTTTTTATGGGTTAGTAATTGAAGGACATCCTTAACAGGTGTAGCCACTTTGAAGTTCAGTCTGGGTGAACTCGCATTTTGGGTGTTTCATGGACTGTGCATGTGTTTTCAATAGCCTCATTAGCACACAAACCTAGGTTATATAAAGTGTGTGTGTGTGTGTGTGCCAAAATGTAAATTTTGGTGTCCTTATCGAGTTTGTATTTTTTTTGTGTGGTGGAGATATGTTCCCCTGAAATAATTTTGATGTTGTTAATGTTTGTCGTTTGTTCACTTTGATTTAATTGTCTGTGCTGCACTATTTAGACAAATCTTTATCAAGATGTTGTGAGTCTGTAACTGTTTCAAATTGACCCTGTTTTTTAATTTTTTATTTCTTATTTTTTATTATTCTTTGTTTTGTTGACCAATAAAATTTGATGCAAAGTTTTGAGATTTGTTTTGCGTTTTCTTTGCAACAAATGTGACAGCTGATTGGCATGTCAAAACAACAGGTGTGATTTGTCTACCCTGGTGCCTTCATGTTGTGATATATGCATGTATTGTGTGCTGCCATGGAGAGTCACCAGGAAATGAAAAATACAGAGCGGTAAGTATTCAATTTTTCCTTTTTTACTGCAGTGGTTCTCAGCCTCAGTCCTCAAGTACCCCCAACAGGACATGTTTTGTGAATTTATCTCATGGAGAATTGCTGTCCAAAATACCAAACCATTGACTGTGATTTAAAGCACATGTGCAAGATGAAGGAAAACCTGCAAACATGGCCTGTTGGGGGTACTTGAGAAGCACTGATTTAGAGCACTGCACTTGAAAATAGCTCAGGCAATACAATTCTAATTGTGGGCATTTTGAGGGAAACAAAGTAAGTGTTAGAACCCCTGCTTGTGTTTTTTTTTTTTTTTTTTTTAAAGGTTGGGCTTTGTGTCCCCTTGTAGTAAAATTGGCTTCACCTCCTGTCACACAGCTAAACAGGAAGTGAAGGTAAAACCCTACCAATGTATTTTCTTGGGGACACACAGATCAATCTAACTAGTGTCCCCATTAAGCAAATTGCACTCTAGGACTTTGTTGTGTACACCCCAAATCATTGGGTAGTTTGGGGTTTAGTAAAGACAAATCCACTCTGCAGTAAAAGTATAGCTGCTGAAAGTCTGAGGGATCACTGGTGATTGTAACATCCAATCATGTAAAAGCAAAGATGGTGTTTTTTTTGTTTGCTTGCATTTCCCTTTCGGATATTCAGCAAGTGCACTTGTAGTGCAAAGTAGATTTGCCTTTATTAAATAAACCCCAAAGTCCAAAAAACCTAATCATTTGGGGTGTAACCCGCAAAATGCTGGAGTGCAATGTACATAATGGGGAAAGTATTTAGATTGACCTGTGTGTCCCTAAGGAAAGACATTGGTAGGGATTTCCCCTCACTTCCTGTGTGGCTATGTGACAGGCAGGGGATGAGCCGAACACCCCCCTGTTCGGTTCGCACCAGAACCTGCGAACAGACAAAATGTTTGTGTGAACTTTAGAACCCTATTAAATACAATGGACTCGAACGTTCGAAATCTAAAGTGTCAATTATAAAGGCTAATATGCAAGTTATTGTCCTAAAAAGTGTTTGGGGACCCGGGTCCTGCCCCAGGGGACATGTATCAATGCAAAAAAAAGTTTTAAAAACTGCCGTTTTTTCGGGAGCAGTGATTTTAATAATGCTTAAAATGAAAAAATAAAAGTGAAATATTCCTTTAAATTTCGTACCTGGGGGGTGTGTATGATATGCATGTGAAGTGGCGCATGTTTCCCGTGCTTAGAACTGTCCCTGCAAAAAATGTCATTTTTGAAAGAAAAAAAAGTCATTTAAAACTCACTCGCGGCTATTAATGAATTGTCGGCTCCCGGCAATACAATCAAAAGTCATTGATAAAAAAAAAAAAAAAAAAAAAGCGTGGGGGTTCCCCAGAATTCAATTACCAGGCCCTTCAGGTCTGGAATGGATATTAAGGGGAACCCCGCTGCAAATTTTAAAAAAAATTGACGTGGGGTTCCCCCAAATATCCATTCCAGGCCCTTCAGATCTGGCATGGATTTTAAGGGGAACTCCACCCCAAATTTAAAACAAAATGGCGTGGGGTCCCCCTAAAAATCCATACCAGACCCCTTATCCGAGCACGCAACCTGGCCGGCCGCAGGGGAAAAGGGGGGGACGAGAGAGCGGCCCCCCCTCCCTCCTGAACCGTACCAGGCCACATGCCCTCAACATGGGGAGGATGTCCCCATGTTGATGGGGACAAGGGCCTCATCCCCACAACCCTTGCCCGGTGGTTGTGGGGGTCTGCGGGCGGGGGGCTTATCGGAATCTGGAAGACCCCTTTAACAAAGGGGACCCCCAGATCCCGCCCCACTATGTGAATTGGTAAGGGGTACATTGTACCCCTACCATTTCATGAAGAAAGCGTAAAAAAATGTTTAAAAAAAAAAAAACACACAAACACCTTGAAAAAGTCCTTTATTTAAAAAAAAAAAAAAACATTCCAGCGGTGAAATCCAGTGTCCCGCGGCGATCCCGATGTCCAGCGCTGTCCTTCATTGGTTGTGCCTGAGCGGACCTGATGGGGAACTCCCTCTCAGTGTTTTAAATGTATAGACCCGCCCCTTCTAAAGTTCCCCATCAGGTCTGCTCAGCGGACCAGATGCGGAACATGAGAAGGGGCGGGTCTATACATGTATTACCAAAGTGAGAGCAGTTCCCCATCAGGTCCGCCCCCTCGGTATGTCGGACCCGCCTACGTCATTGGCTTGAGCGGGGAACTTCCTTCACTATGTAAATTTAAATTACACAGTGAAGGAAGTTCCCCGCTCAAGCCAATGACGTAGGCGGGTCCGACATACCGAGGGGGCGGACCTGATGGGGAACTTCTCTCACTTTGGTAATACATGTATAGACCCGCCCCTTCTCATGTTCCGCATCTGGTTCGCTGAGCGGACCTGATGGGGAACTTTAGAAGGGGCGGGTCTATACATTTAAAACACTGAGAGGGAGTTCCCCATCAGGTCCGCTCAGGCACAACCAATGAAGGACAGCGCTGGACATCGGGATCGCCGCGGGACACTGGATTTCACCGCTGGAATGTTTTTTGTTTTTTTTAAATAAAGGACTTTTTCAAGGTGTTTGTGTGTTTTTTTAAACATTTTTTTACGCTTTCTTCGTGAAATGGTAGGGGTACAATGTACCCCTTACCAATTCACATAGGGGGGGGCCGGGATCTGGGGGTCCCCTTTGTTAAAGGGGTCTTCCAGATTCCGATAAGCCCCCCGCCCGCAGACCCCCACAACCACCGGGCAAGGGTTGTGGGGATGAGGCCCTTGCCCCCATCAACATGGGGACATCCTCCCCATGTTGAGGGCATGTGGCCTGGTACGGTTCAGAAGGGAGGGGGGGCTGCTCTCTCGTCCCCCCCTTTTCCCCTGCGGCCGGCCAGGTTGCGTGCTCGGATAAGGGGTCTGGTATGGATTTTTAGGGGGACTCCACGCCATTTTTCTTTAAATTTGGGGTGGAGTTCCCCTTAAAATCCATGCCAGATCTTAAGGGCCTGGTAATTGAATTCTGGGGAACCCCCACGCTTTTTTTTTTTTTTTTATCAATGACTTTTGTATGTATTGTCGGGAGCCGACAATTCATTAATAGCCGCGAGTGAGTTTTAAATGACTTTTTTTCTTTCTAAAATGACATTTTTTGCAGGGACAGTTCTAAGCACGGGAAACATGCGCCACTTTACATGCATATCATACACACCCCCCAGGTACGAAATTTAAAGGAATATTTCACTTTTATTTTTTCATTTTAAGCATTATTAAAATCACTGCTCCCGAAAAAACGGCCGTTTTTAAAACTTCTTTTTGCATTGATACATGTCCCCTGGGGCAGGACCCGGGTCCCCAAACACTTTTTAGGACAATAACTTGCATATAAGCCTTTATAATTAGCACTTTAGATTTCTCCCATAGATTTTTCGAATTTGCCGCGAACACCCCAATTTGTTCGCTGTTCGGCGAACGGGCGAACAGGCAATGTTCGAGTCGAACATGAGTTCGACTCGAACTCGAAGCTCATCCCTAGTGACAGGAAGTGAATTATTTGGAAGGATAAAGTGGCCAAATTTGGGAGTTGTCTTCACCCTATCAGGGGTGTAGACATCCCCAAAAACTGTCTAGACTTGTAATCCCTCTGCACTCTATCCCCAAGCAAAAATAAGAAAGGATTTCATTTAGTTTAACTTTGCAAAGACACATTCCACATTCCACATTCCACATTCATGTGATGCATGTCAATGGCCCATTTAGACCCTGTTTAATCACTTGAGATCAGCGCTATAACTGATCGCCAGCCACAGCACGGTCCTCAATTGCCGGGAGTCCGTCAAACGTCGTCCCCTTCACGCGCGCTGTGGTCACCGAGTCACTGAGACTCGGGTGATGACAGATCCAAGTAAGGGGCCGTTCCCTGCCCTTTACCATGTGATCAGCTGTCAGCCAATGACAGCTGATCACGTGATGTAAACAAAAGCTGGGTAATGGTTTTTGTTTTCTCCTTGTGCTGACAGCGTGAGCATAAAAAAAGGCAATCACCGGCTTATGTGCAAGGGACATCGGGCCCGAAGAGGAAGAGGCAATTTTGCATCATCTGTGACAATCCGTAGCCCCTGCCAGTGCCACCTATCAATGCCCACCACTGCTGCCAATCAGTGCCACCTAGCAGTGCTGCCTATCAGTGCCCATCACTGCCAACTATCATTACCACCCAGCAGTGCCACTTCTCAATGCCCACCAGTGCCAACTAGCAATGCCACCTCTCAGTGCCCACCCTTGCCAACTTATCGGTGCCCATCAGTGCAGCCCATCAGTGCAGTCTCATCAGTGTACATCAATGAAGGAGTAAAATTACCTTTTGTCTAAATTTTCGAAATATTAACCACTTTCCTACCGCCCACCGTCAAATGACGTCCTTGGCTTTGTGCGGTGACATCGGAATGAAGCCTGCAGTTGCAGGCATCATTCAGATATCATTCTTTTCAGCCGGCGATTCTGTGCACGATAAAAACGAAAAAACGATCATAGCGGCAGTTCCGCCGCTTGATCGTTCTTATAGGCGGCGGGAGGGGACGTCCCCCCCTCCCGCCACCATCCGGTGCTTCTCCGGGCTCTCCCGTGCCATCTGGGGCTCGGAGAACGAATTGGCCAGCACCGGATGAGAAGCATAGCGATGAATGGGGACCAGATGGTCACCAGTCATCTCTATGACCGTCGGAGGCCAGGGCGCGACTTTATGACATCACGCCGGGTTCCCGTATGTAATCCAAGCCGTGATTTCGGCTGTCAGCATGAGATTGGTGAATTTTTTTGACCGATCTCATGCTTTCCAGCCTGGAGGAGAGATGTGGGGTCTTATTGACCCTGCATCTCTCCATAAAGAGGACCTGTCACAATAGATTCCTATTACAAGGGATGTTTACATTCCTTGTAATAGCAAAAAAAGTGATACAAAAAAGGAAAAAACAAAAATAAAAATAATCAAAAAAAAGAAAAAACACCCATGTCCCCGGTAGCTCGCGCTCATAAGCGAACACACACGTAAGTCCCGCCCACATATGTAAACGCGGTTCAAACCACACATGTGACGTATTGCTGCGTGCGTTAGAACGAGTGCAACAATTCTACCACTAGACCTCCTCTGTAATGCCAAAATGGTAACGTGTAAAAAAAATTAAAGCATCGCCTAGGGAGATTTTTAAGTACTGAAGTTTGGTGTTATTCCATGAGTGCGCAATTTTAAAGCGTGACATGTTAGGTATCTATTTACTCAGCATAACAACATATTTCACATTATCCCTAAAAATTGGGCTAACTTTACTGTTTTGTAATTTTTTTTACATTCATGAAACCATTTATTTCCAAAAAATTTGCAATAACCGCCATCTTATTCCCTAGGGTGTCTGCTAAAAAAACATATATAATGTTTGGGGTTTTGAAGTAATTTTGTAGCCATAAATGTATGATTTTTACATGAAGGAGGGAAGTGCCAGAATAGGCCCAGTGCTGAAGTGGTTAAAATATCGATTTTTTTATTTTTTAACTCGGTCTTTTGTATTTATATAAAAAAAAACCCGCAGAGGTGATCAAATAGCACCAAAATAAAGGTCTATTTGTGTGCCAAAAAAGAATACATTTTCATTGGGTTACAGTGTTGTATGAGCGCGCAATTGTCATTCAAAGTGCATCAGCGCTGAAATGTGAAAATTGGTCTGGGCAGGAAGGGGTTTAAGTGGCCAGTGCGCAAGTGGTTAATATAAGGCTACATGCACACGGACGTTTTTCAAGCCGCTTGTTTGAGCGTTTTTTGCAGCTTAAAAACGTCTCTCCATGTTAGCCTATGGCCTCATGGCCACCATGGCTTTTTTGAGCTGTAAATGGCATAGGTGTTTTTAGGCCCCATGTACACGGGACGCTGGTGCAAAGTGTTCAGAACTGAGTTTGAAAGCGGCGTTTAGAAAGGCGCGCTTTGTGGCGTTTGCATGCCGCGTTTTACCAGATTTGCGTCTATACGCGTTTAGTTAGGAAACATGATAAGGAGCCGCCCTAAGCTCCAAAAACAGTATTATTAACGATTTCAGCTATTTTTGGAGACCAGAGTGAGTATCAACAGCTGAGAGAGCAGCAGTGTAGTTGTATTTAGCGTGTCACTTGCCACGTCACTTGCCCCAAGATGTGGATTGTCCACTTGCCACGTCAGCTGCCCCAAATTGTGGATTGTTCACTTGCCACGTCACCTGCCCCAAATTGTGGATTGTCCACAATGCAATGGAAGCAATTGCATTATTGTTTTGATATACCGTTATATATATATTTTTAATGGTTTTTCCTCATTTGCCCTAATTTTTGAGTTAATCAATGTAAAAAAATAGGTCACTTTTAAAAACGCTTCTAAACTAAAATGCGTCTAAACGCCGGTACCCGCGTCTGAAACGTGGAAATCTTTGGCGTCTGAAGGCATTCTTGGGCTTTGTGAAAAACGAGTTTAAACGCAACTGCAGATTTTTTTTGCCAGGCCAAAAACAGTGTTTTGGTTGTAATAGAATTCAATGGACCCGCATCCAAAACGCAAGTACCGCGAACTTGCGGCAATTTTTTTTTTAACCTGCTTATAGCTGGTTTTTAAAGGAAATGTAAAATAAATAAACATTGCCGGCTCTAAAAAAAAAAAAAAACAGCGTGGCCCCCCCCCCCAGGTCCATACCAGCAAGGCCGTTTGAAGGAATTTGGGGGCCCCAAGCAAAAAATGGACATGGAGGCCCCCCAACCTCCCCCCCCCCCCCCCCACAAAGCCTACAGGAACCACAGCATAGCGATACAGTTTAGGTTCACCCACACTTTAAATAAAAAAAGGTTTACGGTGCAAATACTGCGCATAAAATTTTAACATTTTCAACAATTGAACATTTGCAAAAAACACCACTGTACCATAAAATCAATTAATATACATTAAAAAAGTGCACAATAACTAAATCCAACATACTTAAAACACACACACATACATACATACATACATACACACACACACACACACACTGCAAAGGCTGCGGACATGGTCCAGGGGCCAGAGGCTGCGGAGGGGTCTTACCGGGCTGTGATGAGGTACGCGCCACTGCTGAGACCTCACAAAGTGCCACTGCTGCCTTACATTTAAAAATGGTGCCATTATGTCACTGTGCATGCGCCTGCATGTTCGAAAATGACTGACCATGTACGGGCTAGCCCAAGCGGCGGCGGCGCATGTGCAGATAACACTCCAGCCCCCTCATCATAACATACAGGTTAATGTTACTTTATGGTATGTAATGAGGCTGGGGTTTTAGTGGAGGAAAAGAGCAGTGCAGCTGGCTGGAGCATGAAAACAGGTAGGTGAAAGAGGCTCACACACACACACACACACACACACTGCAAGAATGGACTTGATCCTAATTTCCTTGAGATGGGCTGTATTATGGCACCACATCCTTTGCTGTTTTTGCACAAATTCACGAATATGTTAGAAATATATTGGGACTTTCGAGGTGCTAGAGATATTCTACATACACATATATTAAAAATAATTATTTTGTAAAAATGCATCTATGTATGTAGTACCAGAAATTAAGTCCCATTATATTTCTAACATATTCAACAATTTTACTTTCACCATACCTGTCCTGCTGAGGTACAGGACAGGTTTAAAGCACAGATCTATACAGTGTGGAAGGCAGAACAATTGTGACTCACGGGAGAAGAATGCAGTCTGCCATCCGTCCTGTTATCTTGCCTTGGGGGAGCTCCGGTGACTACTTTATGGGTAGCAATGATCGCTACTGTGTTGTCCTGCTTGCTCTGTCCTCCCCCCCCCCGGGAGAGAGGAGGGGGAGGGAGACTCAGGTGCTGCCTGACACACACAAGCATAGAAGAGATCAGTTTCTCCTTTCTGGACAGTCCTCTGCATGCTCGCTACCTGCTCCTTACTTGTCCATTGACCCAAGGGGTGTCTTGCATGAGCAGTGACAATGTCCAGGCTCCTGGGTCGACATTCTCCTCCTCCCTCGCCCAGCTCAATGTGTGCTAGTTGTCAGCGCTGACATTTCCCATCCTTCCTCCAGCTAGCTCCTCTCCTGCTCAGGACTCAGATTTGGCGCCACAAATTCAGCTTCTCTGGAGCCAATGAGAGAGGAGGGGTGTGAATTAAAGACGGAAGCCTCCCCGCAATTAGAGAATAGCGAGCGATTATCTCTCTTCTATATTTACCCACAGCCACAGCACCCGATAAGAGACTCGGGGCTACAGCCTGGGAAGGAGAAGTTGGGGGCCCCAGGCCTCCTGGGGCCCCAAGCAATTGCTTGTTTTGCCTGTCCTGTAGCGACGGGCCTGCATACCAGGCCCTTGGGTCTAGTATGGATTCAAAGGGGACCCCCCCACCAAAACGAAAAAAAATGGTGTGGGGGTCCCCCCAAAATCCATACCAGGCCCTTCAGGTCTGGTATGGATTTTAAGGGGACCCCCACCAAACTTAAAAAAATAGCGTGGGGATCCCCCTATAAATCCATACCAGGCCCTTCAGGTCTGGTATGGATTTTAAGGGGAACCCCGCCAAAAAAAAAAAAAAGCGTGGGGGTCCCCCTAAAAATCCACACCAGACCCTTTATCCGAGCACGCAACCTGGCAGGCCGCAGGGGAAGAGGTGGGGACGAGAGAGCGGCCCCCCCAACTGTACCAGGCCACATGCACTCAGCATGGGGAGGATGTCCCCATGTTGATGGGGACAAGGGCCTCTTCCCGACAACCCTGGCCGTTGGTTGTCGGGGTCTGCGGGCGGGGGGCTTATCGGAATCTGGGAGCCCCCTTTAATAAGGGGGCCCCCAGATCCCGGCCCCCCACCCTATGTGAATGAGTATGGGGTACATCGTACCCCTACCCATTCACCTGGTGGCAAAAAAAGTTAATAAAAAACACAACACAGGTTTTTAAAGTAATTTATTAGGCAGCTCCGGGGGTCTTCCTGCCGGGCGCCCCGCTATCTTCTTCCAGCTCTTTTGCTAGCGGGGTCGCGGGCTTCCTCGTCGTCTTCGGGGGTCTTTCTGCCGTGGGCCCTGCTATCTTCTTCCAGCTCTTTTGCTAGCGGGGTCCCGGGCTTCCTCTTCATCTTCGGGGGTCTTTCTGCCGGGCGCCCCGCTATCTTCTTCCAGCTCTTTTGCCAGCGGGGTCCCAGGCTTCGTCGTCGCCTTCTTCCGCCTTCGGGGGTCTCTTGTTCTGTTCTCCGGAGTCGTCTCCGCGCTCTCCGGTTCTTCTCCCGCTCTCCGGTGCCTTCTCCATGATCTCCGGTTCTTCTCCCGCTATCCGGTGCCTTCTTCACGATCTCCGGTTCTTTCTGCCTTCTGCCGGGCGCCCCGCTATCTTCTTCCAGCTCTTTTGCTAGCGGGGGCCGGTCTTCATCGTCGCCTTCTTCCCTCTTCTCTTCGCCTGATGTTGCCTCGTCGCTGTCCGCCGTTACAATGCTCTGGCAGCGGAGTGCGGCCACTTATATTGACATGGGCGTGGTCACCGGGTGATGCCACCTCTGACCCCGCCCCCGTAGCACGTCACAGTCCCATCATTCCTCGGGACTTGACCCCAATGTATCTCTCTCTTCATTCAGAGGAGAAAAAAAACAAACAAAAAAACACATGGACAGACTATAGAGTAACTAAACACTGTGATAGCCAGTCAGACGAACCGGGAGTCCAGCTTCCTGATCGTTCGAACGAGACCCAGGGCACTATAAACAGCGTGCTCCCTTCAGAAAAACCCTGGCATGTACCGGCAGCAGAAAGAGGTTAAAATTCTGAATCCCCAGCGAGTGGCTGGGGATTCAGACTCCCCCACACACACAATCTGCCTATGCAGCCTTATGCTGGCATCGGCCCTGAGTTATGACACCAGCCATTTGATGGTTTGACGACTGTCAAGAGCACAAACAAATATGACAGCATTCCTTGAATGAAATAGTTTTTTTAATCACTTAAGGACTGAGCCTTATTCTGAGATTTGAAGTTTACAAGTTAAAAACAGTTTTTTTGCTAGAAAATTACTTAGGAAAAAAAAAATATATAATGTTTGGGGGTTCTAACCCCCTAGAGAATAAAATGGCGGTCATTGCAATACTTTTTGTCACACCGTATTTGCGCAGCTGTCTTACAAGCGCACTTTTTTTGGAACAAATTCACTTTTTGAATAAAAAAATAAGACAACAGTAAAGTTAGCCTAATTTTTTTTTATATTGTAAAAGATAATGTTACTCCGAGTAAATTGATACTCAACATGTCATGCTTTAAAGTTGCGCCCGCTCGTGGAATGGTAACAAACTTTTACCCTTAAAAATCTCCATAGGCGACGTTTAAAAAAATTCTACAGGTTGCATGTTTTGAGTTAGAGGAGGTCTAAGGCTAGAATTATTGCTCTTGTTCTAACAATCGGGGCGATACCTCACATGTGTAGTTTGAACACCGTTTTCGTATGCGTTCGCTTCTGTGTGCGAGCTTGACGGGGCGCTTTAAAAAAAATGATAAAAAATAAATTTTCTAATTTATTTTACTTAAATTTTTTTATTATGACAATTTAAAAAAAATTAAAATTGGGTCACTTTTATTCCTATTACAAGGAATCTAAACATCCCTTGTAATAGAAAAAAGCATGACAGGTCCTCTTAAATATGAGATCTGGGGTCAAAAAAAACTCAGAGCTCATATTTAGACTAAAATGTAATATAATTTTATTTATTTTTTTAAAGTTTTTATTGAGTATCTAAAAAAACAATAACAGAAAGAAGAACAGGTGATATACGAATGCGGACGCAGCCGCGGTCAAAAGCATACATGTGTAAAGATGTACAAAGTGGTATACAAGTCATACATGGCATAGCGTTGCATTGTTTGTTCAGTTTATGGTTTTGTTTTTGTGGATCATTAGACAAATCAGTTTTGGACATATGTGTCAGTGATGATGAGCTAATTGAGAGTAGGTTTGTGTTTCAACAATTGTTTGTTTTGGCGGTAAATTTAGCCTTGTTGATATCGGTTGTGAGAATTAAAATCAAAATAAATGGGGAAACTAAAATGGGGTGGGGAGGGAGGGGTGGCGGATAGCAAAGAGGTTATGTGAGGGGTCTGTCGGAGTCGTTCCATGGTGTATCGACTGGCATGGTGAGAACCTGGGTAGAGAAAAATGGGGGGGGGGTGGAATTGGGGGGAGGAGCATGGTTCTCCTATTTGTTCCTGTCACAGCTCTCGCGTTCCTTTCAGGTTAGGACCTTTTTGTAATTGTCTGTGGTGAAGAAATGCAACTAGCACGACCATGTTTTGGTAAACTTGGCGGGAGAGTCCTTTGCTTGATGTATTAGCTCCTCCATTTCTGCCGTTTTTTGTATACGCTTAAACCAGTCTGCTAGCGATGGTGGGTCAGGGGAGCGCCACTTGAATGGGATACACATCTTTGCCGCGTTATGTTTTCCTATTCTAGCTCCGTAAGATCGATTGATAGTTCCTGTTCCCATTTTTGGTTGACCAGTGTAATTTGGGATTTTGGTCTGAGAATAGCAAGGTGTAAGTGTAAGAAATCAGATGACTTTGGGGTTCCTCTTTCAAGCATAGGGATTTGAAGGTGGTGGTGTGTCTAGACCAGTCAGGTCAGGGTTTAGGTTTGTCAAAGAAATGTCTAATTTGTACGTACGTCCAGAAAGGGAATGAGTCTGTGGTCATTTTGGAGGCTAGTTCGGATTGAGAGAGAAGGCGGCCTTCTTCAAAGAAGTGTTCTGATATGAGGGTACGGCCATCTGTCTGTCAAAAAGGATGTATGTGTTCCTGGCGTGAAATCTGGGTTGTGTTTGATTGGTGTCGTAGGGCCAAGGATCGAAGAGATTTAATGTTTGTTGCATGCATCCCGAAAGGATATTAGTGTTGGATTAATAAGTGGGTGGAGCATAATCCAGGGGAGTTGTGCTAATGAAAGGGTGGACAGTGCGTGTTCTAGCTGGACCCAATCTTTATATTTGGAATGTATGTTCCAGTCTATAATCCTAGCGAGGTGGCTTGCTCGCTGGTATTTTCGTATATCTGGGAGACCTATGCCCACCTTGAGTTTGGGAGTGGTGAGTCTCAAATATCCTAGTCTTGGGCGTATTTTGCCCCAGACAAATTCTGTGCAGGCTTTCCGATAAGTCAAAAAGAAGGCAGGTGGGAGTTTAATTGGGACCATCTGTAGAAGGTATAGGATCCTAGATAGGATATTCATTTTGACGATGGAGGCTCTACCAAACCAGGAAAAGAGCCCAGAGGACCACTTCTTTAAGTCTTTTCTTATGTTTTGTATTAGTGGTGCGTGGAGTACAGATCAGTTAGGGAGGCTGGGAGTTGGATGCCTAGGTACGTGATCTCACGTTGGTTCCATGTGAATGGGAAGTTAGTTTGGCATTGCTTACAGGTTTCGGGGGGTAATGTGATATTTAGGGCATTGGATTTCGTGAAATTAATTTAAGGTTAGTTAGGGGTTTGAAAGTGTTGAAATCTTTGAGTAGATTAGGGATTGTTGTGAGTGGTTCCGTGAGAAAAAGGAGGATGTCGTCTGCAAAGGCTGCTAGTTTATAGGTGCGGTGTTTAATGTCTACACCCTTAACCAATGGGTTAGCCCTGAGATGTCGCAGTAGTGGTTCGAGAGTGAGGATGAAAATTAGAGGGGAAAGGGGGCATTCTTGGCAGGTTCCGTTCGAGATGGAGAAGGCATCCGACAGGTGGCCGTTTACTCGAACTCTAGCGGTGGGGTTGGAATAGAGTGCTAGAATGAAGTTTAGCATTCTGGTGGGGAGGCCAATGGCCCTTAAGGCTTCTGTCATGTAGTCCCAGGCCACCCTGTTAAATTCCCTCGATGCAGAGAAGGCAAGAAGGAATCCCTGGTGGTGGGTAGATGTGAGCCAGTGGTGAATGTTGATGGCTTTGAGAGTGTTGTCACTGTTTGGCTATGTCTGGGGTTGTGTCGAGTTTGCGTCCTGATGCGTCTGTTACTGAGTGTATCGTTGTGGTAGCTTTCTTGGCTTGTAGGGCTCTCACAAGCATTTTGCCGGCTTTATTGCCGTATTCATAGAACGTTTTCTTTGATAGGATATATTTGCGTAGTATTTGTTTGCCCAGTAGGTCTAACAGCTCAGATCTGGCTTGTATAAGGTCATTCAAAGTGTCTAGAGCTTGCGTGTGTTTGTGTGCACCTTCTAGCTTTCGGATCCTATCAGTGAGTTCCTTGTAATGTCTCGATTTCGTTTGGCGGCCGCTGAAATAAGGATGCCACGAATTACGCATTTGTGGGCTTCTTAATTGATAATTGGAGAGGTGTCGGTGGGTTTGTTCTCTAGAAAGTATTGTTTAATATGGAGTCCAACCTCCTCTACTACAGAGGGGTCAGTAAGTAATGAGGGGTCAAGTCTCCACATCTACGGGCGGGGGAGCGTGTCTGGGAACATCAGTGTCATGGAAATGGGGTGGTGGTCCGATAGGAACATGGGGTCTATGGAAGTGCGGTGGATCATAGACAGATCTTTTTGTGAAATTAATAGATAATCTATCCTGGAGTATCTGTTGTGTGGTGCCGGAAAAAAAGTATAGTCTTTACCAGTCGGATTTAAGGTACGCCAAGTGTCATGGAGCAACAGATTTTGAAGGTGTGATTTAATTGTTCGTAGGGCAGCGTAAGGAAAAGAGGATGTGCCTATCTTGAGTAGGGTTGAGAGGGACATTGAATCTTCCCCCAGTATGAGAGTACCCTCCTGAAAGGTGGTTAGTGCATCAGTGATGGTGCGTAAGAAAGATACTTGGCTGACATTCGGGGAGTATATATTTGCTAGTGTGATTTTCCTACCTAGGCATGACCCTTTTAGGAAGAGGTATCTGCCTTTCTCGTGAAGTATTGTATCGGTTAGTTGAAAAGGGATTTTTTTTTTATGTCATTTAAAAAAAAAGAAAAGATAAAGAAATGGCCCTTTAAGAGCATTGGGCGGAAGTGATGTTTTGATTATACCTCCCAGATTTTGAGAGGTACCATGAGGCAGCGGTGCTACGGAGGATTATTGACTGGAACCATGGAATATGTCAGAAAGAATGGGTAGCTTTAGAAGAAAACCTAGGTGAAACACGCATGGGTCAAATAATGTGGGTACCAAGGAAATATAGAGATCTTTCTGGAGATACAGCCTCAATTACAAAAAAAACACTGAGAGTGTGGGACAGCCTGTTTAAAGACAGAAAATGGCAATATAAAACAGTCAGTTAATGCCCCTTTCGGGTACGAGATACTTCCCACCAGGGAAAGGGGATAAGCTATATCTGAAGTGAAAGATCTCGGACAGTTTGAGATTAAATGTGCTGAAGGAGAATGTGTTTTGTACTTTAGCTGAACTACGGGAGAAATATGGAGTTTCACCCTGGGATAGCTGGAGATTCAGACAACTTCAGCACTTTGTAAGCACCCTCCCAAAACCCCTGTGCTCTATTAAAGAACTTAGCCCATGGAAAAAAGTTATAGACCAAGGAGGAATAAATGGGCATGGGATATCTAATATATATAGGATCCTAATATCCCCCCCCCCCCCGGGAACTGGGACACTCTGTCTTCTGGAGAGTTGGGAATCTAAACCAAAATATACCAGAACAAATTAAATGTAAAGTTAGAGATTATGTACATTCCACGTCAATGGATGCGAGAGTAAAAGAAATTAACTACAAATTGCTCACTAAGTGGTATCATGTTCCAGTAAAATTGCATAAGATTAATCCAGAGGTTTCATCGATGTGCTGGAGGGAATGTGGGTTAGAGGGTACACATGGCCATATATGGTGGCACTGCCCCCTGATCCAAACATTCTGGAAAGAAACACTGAAAATGATTAAAAAGATTAGTGGGGTTGAGATTAGGCAAGACCCTTGGCAGTGTCTGTTTCATGCTACAGAGAAACCTAAAAAAAATATAGAGCAACAGTGGTTCAGTTTTTGCTGAATGCAGGGAAAGCTCTATTCCCGAGATACTGGAAAGTAAAAGAGACTCCAATGATAAAAGACTGGTTGAGAGAGGTAGATAGGATTAGACTGATGGAAGAACTAATACACCTACAAAATGACGCCAGACAGAGATTTCATGGGATATGGAGAGGTTGGCTTGACTTTAAACAATCAGAGGACTATCTAAGATATGTGGGGGATTGAGGAGGGGGGGGTTGGGGGTTTCCCCACCCCCTTCCCCCCCTTTTTTTTTCTTTTTTAGAAAAACACGAATTTTGGATGGAAGAGGAGGGAAGTTAGGATACAGTCCCTCTCAGACACATAGGTTTAAATAAAATTTTGGAAATACACAGGGTTAAAACCATGGGGATATAAATTACACTGAATTTTTGGGTGGATATGGGGGGGGGATCTCTCATCCCCAGACCCACCCCCTAAGGTAAAATAAATGGTAGGTTCACATGATGTAAAAAGAACACTTATTTATACAAAAATAAAGGGAGGAAAGGGACCTCCGTAGATAAAATTAAACACAATGGGGAGAAAAGAAAGGAGAAAAGGGAAAGAGAAAAATCTTAAATACACACACTTGGGTGGGTTTTTTTTTTTTGGTATATGGGTGTAAAGAATATATGGTAGACACCATCACGAGGGTATAGAGGTGTGGGGTAGGTTTATTTTAAGGGTTTAGTGTTGCCTCCCCCCCCCCACGTTGCCCCCCTCCCCCCTGCCTTTTCTCTAGACGTGAGTAGGTGACTGGTTATGAGAGCTGAGAAAAGAGGGAAAGAGAGATGAGAAGTTATATGATCTATGGACTTCAAGAATGTTATGTTTAAATAAGTAGGGAAGAGCCGTAAAATTTTATGATGAGTTCTGGGAATATTTGTACTGTAGGATTCCCACAGGAAAATATCTGATATGTACTATGTATGTTTGTGATGTTATATGTTTAGGTGTGTAAATTGAATGTAAATATATATGTTTTTTTTTTTTTTATGTCCTTTTTCTAAAAAATGTATAAAATATATAAAAAATAAAAAATAAATGTGGCGCGCAGTTTGCCTCGCGAAAAAATGGGAGTATTGGGCTTAGCTTAAAGGGGGTGTGATTGTAAACATCCCTTGCAATAGGAATATGGCATGATCGGTCCTCTTTACAGTGACATATGGGGTCATTAAGACCCCACATCTCACCTCTAGGCTGGGAAGCCTGAAATAAAAAAAACAAAACAAACAAAAAAAAAAAAACTATCTCGGCTTCCTAGCCGAGGCGGTGCCATTTGTTTGAATGCAGAGGCCGGGCGTGACGTCATAACATCGCACCCGGCCTCCGAACGATCATAGAGACACCGGCGACCATCTGGTCCGCCGGAAATCTCTATGGTAAACATCCGGGACCGGTGGACCCGTTCTCCGACTAACCGATCGCAGCGACTCGGGGACGTCCCCTCTCGCCGATATGATCGTTCTTATGGTGTAGGGCAGGGGTGCCCAACCTTTTGAAGAGCAAGGGCCACTTAAGCGGCTTGGTAACCGGTCATGGGCCACAATGAGCATAGCGGGCAGATGTCAGATCGGTGTCCGCTCTGCATATGCAGAGCGGACACGGACACAGCCCACTCTACTCTATGGAGCCCACTTTAGTTTTTTTTTTAGCAGATCAGATATGAGGTAGGTGGATGTAAACAGACATCTGCCACTCCTTAGAGGTGAATGGAGGGTCCGATTGGGTCAGACTGACCGTTTGAAAGGGGCCTTATGCCCTGTACACACGATTGGATTTCCGATGGAATAAAATCCGATGGAATTTTCCGTCGGAATTCCGATGAAGCTGACTTTCATCAGTCTTGCCTACACACCATCAGACAAAATTCCGACCGTCCAAAACGCGGTGACGTAAAAAAACTCAGACGAGCCGAGAAAAATTACGTTCAATGCTTATGAGCATGCGTCGACTTGATTCTGAGCATGCGTAGGTTTTTTTCTCCGTTGGAGTTCCACACAGACGATCGGAATTTCCTATTGTTTTTTTCCCCATCGGAAAAATTTAAAACATGTTCTAAACACCGATGGAAAAAAGTCAGATGGGGCCCACACACGATCGGTTTTACCATTGGACTTTTTTCATCTGAAAAAACGATTGTGTGTACAAGGCTTCTTTCACACTGATGTGCTGAGGTTTACCTGCACCGTGGGTGCAGCGCAGTGCACCTTTGGCTTTCCTGCCAGTTAGCTGCACTCTGCTATAGATTTCTATTATATTCTGCAGGTGTGGTGCACTTTCAGAAAGTGCACCAAACTCCCAGGTTATAACAGAAGTCTTTGGCTCAGTGTAGGTAACTCACAGGTGCACTGCTCTGCACCTGCCGACCAGTTTGATAGCAGCCCAGTACCCACTGTAGAACAGAATATATATATATATATATATATATATATATATATATATATTAGGGCTGTTACTGATTAAAATTTTCGTGTTCGAATTTTTTTAAATCGATTAATCGACTAATTTAGATTAATTATAACGCACATACAGATCTAACTACTTTTAGCTAATCTCCTTGCAGGCTAATTCCCAGTGCAGCTACCAACCACTGGAAACATGGATAACAGGATACAAAAAACACACAAAGGCAGCGCTCGATGGGAATAGCATTAAAACTTTTATAGTCTTCAAGTAGATAAAATCGATGTAGCCACATAAACTGTAAAAAAGGCGCGAGTAATACCAAACGGTAGCCAAAGCAGTCATAAAAACATGTAGATAAGTATGATACTGGTATAAAAATGTGTACAACGATACCACTGCTGAATCCAGATGAGGAGGGGTTAACATCAGTCCGTTGGCATGTAGATGTCCCGTGAAGGGAACTATCACAACTCCCAGTGGATGGCTGTAGAATCCCAGGTTGATAGAGGGAAGTGATAGAGGGAAGTGTAACAGCCCTTGCGTGTGGCAGATAGTAAGGTCCCGCTGGCATGCAGATATGAAGGCACAGCAAAGGCGCCCTTCAGATGGACACGGCAAGCCCCGCCGGTGTCCGTGACGTCACCGGATCTCCGACGGAACTCCCTGAAGACCCGGAAGCCGGCGGAGAGGCGAGTACCGATTAAAAGAATTTTGATCGATCAAAAAAATTAATCGATTAATCAAGGAATTAATAGTTAATTTCCACAGCCCTAATATATATATATATATATATATATATATATATATATGTATGTACTGTGATTTTAGTGAGTATTCTATTCCATTCCATTCTATTCCATTCCAGAGCAGGAGGTCGCGGGCACCCCTGGTGTAGGGAATCGCCGGCTGAAAAAGACAATACAGTTGAACCTCGGAATACGAGCATAATCCGTTCCAGGAGAATGCTCGTAATCCAAAGAACTCGCATATTAAAGCAAGTTTCCCCATTGAAGTCAATGGAAACGAAAATAATTTGTTCCGCATTGACTTCAATGGGATGCAATACCGCATGCGGCCAGAGGTGGGGGGGGGTGCCGGAGAGCCTCGGAAATGGGCGGAAAGGCCCGAGGACACGTCGGAAAGGCTCGGAAATTGAGTATTTCTGTGTCTTTCTGAGCATTGCCGAACGGCGACGGTCGGCTGCGATCGTCGCTGTTCGGCCCTGCTCGGCTCCAGCGCCCCTGCACCTCAGGCCAAATGCGGTACTGCAGGCCATATAAGGTTGAATTCCGCTCGTCTTGCGAGACAACACTCGCAAACCGAGTCAGAATTTAAAAAAAAAAGTTGCTCGCAAATCAAAACGCTCGTTAACCGCGTTACTCTTAAACCGAGGTTCCACTGTATCTGAATGATGCCTGTAGCTGCAGGCATCATTCAGATATATTCGCAGAAAGCCCAGGACATCATATGACGGCCAGCCTTCGGTAAGTGGTTAAATAGACTGCAGACATAATACAAGAAATGGTCACAGACTGAAGGCATACTACAGGAGAGGGTTAGAGACTGCAGGCATAGTACGATTGTTAGGGGGCAGAATGATCGGCTGTAAGGGGGATGTGAAGATCACATGACGGTGGGTCAGGAAATGGTTGGTTTGCTTTCGTTTGAGCCTTGATGAGACCTGAGGGTAAGTGACAAGTGTCTCAGGTCTGTAGTATGTAGGGCAGCGTCCAGAGGCCAGACAGACCCAAGTTTTCAAATAGGAAAGCAGAGATGGTCAGAGACTGCATGCGTACTACAGGAGATGTTCAGAGACTGTATGCGGACTACAGGAAAAGGTCAGGGACTGCAGACGTACTACAGGCGAGGGTCAGAGACTGCAGGCATACTACAAGTGAGGGTCAGAGACTGCAGGCATACTACAGGAGATGGTCAGAGACTGCAGGTATACTAGATTGTAAGCTATAACAAGCAGGGCCCTCTGATTCCTCCTGTATGAATTGTATTGTAACTGTACTGTCTGCCCTCATGTTGAAAAAGAGCTGCACAAACTGTTGGCGCTATATAAATCCTGTATTATAATAAAACTACTACTACAGGAGAAGGTCAGAGACTGCAGGTGTAGTACAGGAGAGGGACAGAGACTGCAGGCGTAGTGATTGTTATGGGGCGGAATGATCGGCTGCTCGGAGGTGACGGATCACCGAGATGGGAAATTGAAATTCTGTGCTGTGTCTGAGCCTTGATGAAACCTAAGGGTAAGCAAGAGACAAGTGTCAAAATATTCCAACTGCTTAGATGCACAATCCATATATATATATATATATATATATATATATATATATATAAAGTATCTCTACACACACACACATACGTGTGTGTAACAGTATAGGTACCGAATATACTCGAGTATAAGCCGAGTTTTTCAGCACATTTTTTTGTGCTGAAAATGCCCCCCTCGGCTTATACTTGAGTCTGTGTCCATCTTCATATTTTTGCGCCTGATCCCGGCCAAGCCGTAGGTCTCCTGGACCCCAAACTTTCCACACATGTAGCCCCACTCTTCCTCTACAAGTGTGCAAAGTTTGTTGGACCTACGGCCGGGGAGCACCGATTTTTCAAAACCGGGCACCCCTTCCATAGACTCCCATGTTAAACGGTAATTTCTCCAGTGATTTTGGGGACCTGGTACTGGCTGGCCCTAGGTCCCCTGGACCCAAAACTTGGCATACATGTAGCCCCACTCTTCATCTACAAGTTTGCGAAGTTTGTTGTTCAGGGGACCTACGACCGGGGAGCACCGATTTTTCAAAGCGGGGCAACACTTCCATAGACTCCCATGTTAAACGTCAGTCTAGTCACACAGCGCAGGAAATCAGGTAGGGAGATTGGGCACAGTGAGGCATGGGCACAGTGAGGCATGCACATGGACACAGTGAGGCATGCAGATGGACACCCTAGGCTTATACTCGAGTCAATACGTTTTCCCATTTTTTTGTGGTAAAATTAGGTGCCTCGGCTTATATTCAGGTCGGCTTATACTCAAGTATATACGGTATATATATATATATATATATATATATATATATATATATATATATTACATATATACACACACATACGGTATCTCACATTTTTGTAAATATTTTATTATATCTTTTCATGTGTCAACAGTGGAGAAATTACACTTTGCTACAATGTAAAAGTAGTGAGTGTACAGCTTGTATAGCAGTAAATGTGCTGTCCCCTCAAAATAACTCAACACACAGCCATTATTGTCTAAACTGCTGGCAACAAAAGTGAGCACACCCCTAAGTGAAAATGTCCAAACTTGGCCCAAAGTGTCAATATTTTGTGTAGCCATTATTTTCCAGGACTGCTTTAACCCTCTTGGGCATGGTGTTCACCAGAGCTTCACAGGTTGCCACTGGAGTCCTCTTCCACTCCTCCACAATGACATCACGGACCTGGTGGATGTTAGAGACCTTGCGCTCCTCCACAGGTGCTCAATAGGGTTTAGGTCTGAAGACATGCTTGGCCAGTCCATCACCTTTACCCTCAGGCCTCAGCTTCTTTAGTAAGGCAGTGATAGTCTTGGAGGCGTGTTTGGGGTTCGTATGTTGGAATACTTCCCTGCAGGCTAGTCTCCAAAGGGAGAGGATCATGCTCTGCTTCAGTATGTCACAGCACATGTTGGCATTCATGGTTCACTTAATGAAATGTAGCTTCCTAGTGCTGGCAGCACTCATGCAGCCCAAGACCATGACACTCCCACCACCGT
Source organism: Rana muscosa (assembly GCA_029206835.1). Lineage (NCBI taxonomy): Eukaryota > Metazoa > Chordata > Amphibia > Anura > Ranidae > Rana > Rana muscosa. The sequence continues at coordinate 351,375,295 of CM055122.1, forward strand.
GCTTGACTGTAGGCAAGACAAACTTGTCTTTGTACTCCTCACCTGGTTGCCGCCACACACACTTGACACCATCTGAACCAAATCGGTTTATCTTGGTCTCAACAGATCATAGGACATGGTTTCAGTAATCCATGTCCTTAGTCTGCTTGTCTTCAGCAAACTGTATGTGGGCTCTCTTACGCATCATCTTTAGAAGAGGCTTCCTTCTGGGATGAAAGCCATGCAGACCAATTTGATGCATTGTGCATATGGTCTAAGCACTGACAGGTTGACCCCCCGCCCCTTTAACCTCTGCAGCAATGCTGGCAGCACTAATACGTCTATTTCCCAAAGACAACCTCTGCATATGACGCTGAGCATGTGCACTTAACTTCTGTGGTCGACCATGGCGAGGCCTGTTCTGAGTGGAACCTGTCCTGTTAAACCGGTGTTTGGTCTTGGCCACTGTGCTGCAGCTCAGTTTCAGGGTCTTGGCAATCTTCTTATAGCCTAGGCCATCTTTATATAGAGCAACAATTCTTTTTCATATTCTCAGAGTTCTTTGCCATGAGGTGCCATGTTGAACTTCCAATGACCAGTATGAGAGAGTTAGAGCGATACCAAATTTAACACACCTGCTCCCCATTCACACCTGAGACCTTGTAACACTAATGAGTCACATGACACCGGTGAGGGGAAATGGCTAATTGGGCCCAATTTGGACATTTTCACTTAGGGGTGTACTCACTTTTGTTGCCAGCGGTTTAGACATGAATGGCTGTGTGTTGTTATTTTGAGGGGACAGCAAATTTACACTTGGTTATACAAGCTGCACACTCACTACTTTACATTGCAGCAAAGTGTAATTTCTTCAGTTTTGTGACATGAAAAAATATTTATAAAAATGTGAGGAGTGTACTCACTTTTGTGCAAGAGAAAACCTACGTTACACTTACAGGTAACGGTATTTCTACAAACCTTCCAGGATGGCACACCTGAGAGATGAGGGCTCCTCCCTACAGGAAACACAATCAATTGACAGCTTGTTATAAGTCCCCGCCCTTCCCCTTGATCCCCAGTTTGTAAGAAAGTATTCCAGAACCGGTTCACAAGGAGAATCATTCCACATTAGGTAATTTTCCCCTCCACATAGGGCGGGAAGTAGGCCTGCCGTCCTGGAAGGTTCGTAGAAATACCGTTACCGGTAAGTCTAACGTAGGTTTTCGCCTATCACCTTCCAGGACGACACAACTGAGAGGATAATCAAGTAAACACAGGCCTACCTTCAGGGTGGGACCACAGCTTGTAGGACCTTCCGGCCGAAGGCAAAGTCTTACTGTGACAACACTTCCACACGGTAGTGCTTCAGGAACGTATCCGGACTGGATCAGGTGGCCACACTGCGGATTTGCTCCCAGGAGGCCCCTGCTTTTTCAGCCCAGGAAGTTGCTAGTGACCTGGTTGAATGGGCCTTAACCTTTTCTGGTGCTGGAACTCCAGAACTCTCATAAGCCAGGGAGATGGCTCCCCTGAGCCATCTCGAGACTGAGGTTTTATAAGCCTAAAGTCCCTTCCTTGGCTCAGCATACAAAACTAGTAGGTGATTGGATCTCCTAAACTCTTTTGTTCTCTATAAATAGGTAAGGAGACACCTTTATACATCCACACAACAATTTTTTTTCTTTCTCGTTTTTGGTTTATCCCAAAATGACGGCAATGTTATATCTTGTGTCCTTTGAAATAAGGGTCTGACCTGAAGGTGACTATCTGGCTGTATCAATAGGAAGGGTTCCTTCATGGACAGCCCTTGTAGATCCCCAACCCTCCTGGCCGTGGTAATTGCTAACAGAAATTATATTTTTAAGGTTAGAAACTTAAATGGAACCTCCTCTATAGGTTCAAATGGGTGTTTAGATAATGCCTCTAATACCCTTGTCAAGTCCCATGGTGGGAAACTGCCTTTGGAGACCGGAGAAACTATTTCCCTGGCCACCAAGAATCATTTAATGAGGTTTAATAGTGGTGGAGGTCATCCGTTTTTCTATGCCCCAGGAACAGAAAGTCTTCCAAATTTTTAATTCTTTCTGCTCAGAAGGGTACTTAGCACTCTTTCTGAGCAGCCCTTACATTTTAGGATCTGGTGCTCAACAGCCAGGCTGTCAGCTGGCAAAATTCCAGCCTTGGGTGTATTACTGGCCCCTGCCTGAGAAGATCCGGCCTGTTCGGGAGCTTCCATGGCTCTGCCACTGCCATGGATCTTAAGCTTGCGATCCAAGATCTCCTTGGCCACCAGGGCACTATCAGGAGGAGCTGGCCTGGGAACTGGTTGAGCCTCTGAAGGACCCGTGGAATCAGTTCTAGGGGTAGGAAGGTGTATTCCAACTGAGTCTGGGCATCTAAGCCTTCTGACTTCCTCCCTTGGGAAATCGAGAAATATCTCTTTACCTTCCTGTTCTGTCCGGTTGGCGAACAGTTGAAGCGCTGCACCAGGGTTTGAAATACGCTTGTCCCCTTTTTGGGCTTTACTGGAAATGTTTACCCTTTTCTGAGGACCTAGACAGAACATTGTCCAGGCCCTGGCCAAACAGCAATAAGCCCTGAAAGGGAAGGCCGCATAGTTTACCCTGTAATGTAACATCTCCTTCCCAGGTCTTAATCCAGACAGCTCTTCTAGTGGAGTTTATTAATGCGGCCGTTTTAGCTGAGGCTCTTGCAGACTCAACTGCGGCATCTGCAAGGTATGCAACAGATTTTCCCATCACTGATAGGGAGTCAAGGATGTCATTCGATTCAAAGTTCTGTGACAGGTGTTTGGTCAGCTTCTCCACCCAGAAATCTGCATTCCTGGCTACACAGGCTGCCGCTAAGGCTGGACCCATGGCTGATGTATTTGCATCCCAAGCCTTTCTAAGGAGGGACTCCGATCCATCAGATCCTTAATTCTGCCTGCATCCTCAAAGGAGAGGTCAGACTGCTTTGTGACTTGAGACAGAGTGGCATCCAGTCTTGGGAGCTTAAAGAATGTCTCTTCGTCACCTTCTTTAAAAGGGAAATCTCCTTTTCCAGGTTTTTTTTGTCTGACAATTCTCCTTTCAGGTTCTCTCCATTCCTGTAGGATCAGATCCTTTAGGGATTGATGAAGTGGGAACACCCTGGATTGAGCCTTGCTCAGCCCCCTGTATACCGTGTCCTGTGCAGAGGTCACTCTAGGGGTTTCATTCAGGTCCATCCAGATCCTTTAGGGTGAAGAGGTGTCTCCTTAACCTTGCATCCTCCTGTGTCTCGCTTAGCTGGTCTGATTCCACCTCCCCATCTGGGCAATTGTCTGACCTGACCTGGCTTTCCATTTCCCCCCCCCCCATCCTCTTCATGAGCTAGAGGTAGTGACTGTGGAGGGTGGAAGGAGAGCACTGGGACCCCCCCCCCCCCGGAGAGACTTCCCTGGTAGGATGGGTCTTCTCTAGGGGCAAGCTCCTCTGGGTCAGGGCCTTGGGCTGATGACTGCCCAGCGGCTTCACGGAAAGATTTGACAGTTGCCAGCATTTCCGTCTGCATAGATGAAAGGAACTTCTTCATCAAGGTAGAGGCCTTTTTCCCTGCCAATTTATTGATAAATTTATAGCAGAAGGGCTTGGAATGGGATTTTGGGAGCTTATTCTTACAGTACCCACATTTCTTTGAGGAGCTATGCCCTGTTTTGGCAGGAGGCTGTTTATCTGGGGCCTCCTGGGTTCCACTGGGGGATTCTGCAAGACAGGAGATAGAGCATACATGTAATTTTATTGTCGTCCCCCTAACTGTGGGCTTGTACTGGGGGGGGAGGGGTAAGGCGATTAGTGAGGCCCAGCCTGTCCTGGCTGGCCCAGGAATTCTCAGACCCACTTAGAAGCCAGGGCCTCTCACCCGCTTTCCAAGGGGGGTTTCTAGCTAGTACAGTGAACTGACTGCTGTCTGCCGCTTTGCTCTGTCCCTCCACGCTGTTCCTCCGGCACCGCCCACTTCTTGTGATGCGGCCGTTTATCAAAGTGAGGCTTGGAGCGCAGCACTTCCTTGTAAGATGGTTCCAGGAATGTAGAGAGCGGCTGCGTTTTATGCACATGCATTGATGGCGCTCACTCCCCGCGGCCAGAGCGCTGGTGCAGCCTTGAGGGTGACCTATGAGAAGGACAAGCCTGCAGGTTAGTTCAGCCCTCCCCAGCCTCCCTAGAACCTGTCTCAACAGGGGACCATCCAACCCTCCCTGGTCATTTGGTCTTTAAACAAAACAAGCATGCTGCTGTGTTCGGGAGAAACACAATCAATACTGGGGATCAAGGGGAAGGGTGGGGACTTATAACAAGCTGTCAATTGATTGTGTTTCCTGTAGGGAGGAGCCCTCATCTCAGATGTGCCGTCCTGGAAGGTGATAGGAGAAATTATATATTATATAATTACAAAATGGGGAAAATTTCAAGAGATATGAATACCTTTTTCAAGGATAGAGATAGATATCCTTGAAAAAGGTATTCATATCCCTTGAAATTTTCCCCATTTTGTCATGTTACAACCAAAAACATAAAATGTATTTTATCTGGATTTTTTTTTCTGATAGACCAACACAAAGTGGCACATAATTGTGAAGTAGAAAGAAAATGATAAATGGTTCACAATTTCCTACAAATAAATATGTGAAAAGTGTGGCATGCATTTGTATTCAGCACCTGCTGTGGCCCCCACATGGCTTCTTGTAAACTGCAAATGGGACTTCTTAAAGCGGAGTTCCACCCAAATTTGGTACTTCCGCTTTATCCACTCCTCGCCCCCTTACATGCCACATTTGGCATGTAATTTTTTTTGGGGGGGAGTGGGGGCTTCAGTAGGAGTGGAACTTTCTGTCCCACTTCCTCCTTCTGCCCTGGGGTCGCCTAGGCGATACGTCATATCGCCTTTTGGCGGCCCCTCCCTGTAGGCGATCACCTGGGACGTGACAGGTCCCAGGCGATCGCCTGTCCACTCAGAGCGATGTGCCATTTGCGATGTGCCATTTGCGCATGCACAGTGAGTGCCCGGCCGTGAAGCCGAAAGCTGTCACGGCCGGGTGCCCACACTATGAATGGAGGCGCCGGAGAGGAGCGGAGCTCCGGGCGGTGCGGCGCTGGACAGTGGAACAGGTAAGTGTATGTTTATTAAAAGCCAGCAGCTACACTTTTTGTAGCTGCTGACTTTTAATAAACATAAAAAAAGGCTGGAACTCCCCTTTAAGACTTTCTGTTAACAATGGCTTTCTTCTTGCCACTCTTCCATAAAGGCTAGATTTGTGGAGTGCACGACTAATAGTTGTCCTGTGGACTGATTCTCCCACCTGAGCTGTGGATCTCTGCAGCTCCTCCAGAGTTACCATGGGCCTCTTGGTTGCTTCTCCGATTGTCCTGTCAGTTTAGGTGGACAGTCATGTCTAGGTTTGCAGTTGTGTCATACTCTTTCCATTTTCGGATGATGGATTGAACAGTGCTCCGTGAAAAGTTCAAAGCTTGGGATATTTTTTTATAACCTAACCCCGCTTTAAACTTCTCCACAACTTTATCCCTGACCTGTCTGGTGTGTTCCTTGGCCTTTATGATGCTGTTTTATTCACCAAGGTTCTCCAGCAAACCTCTGAGGGCTTCACAGAACAGCTGTATTTATACTGAAATTAAATAGTTTTTGGTTGTAACATGACAACATGTTGAAAATTTTAAGGGGGTATGAATATATTGGCATGGGCGTGGTCACCGGGTGATGCCACCACTGACCCCGCCCCCGTAGCACGTCACAGTCCCATCATTCCTCGGGACTGTGACATCATACGGGGGGCGGGGTCAGCGGTGGCATCACCCGGTGACCACGCCCATGCCAATATAAGTGGGCGCGCTCCGCTTCCAGAGCATTGTAACGGCGGACAGCGACGAGGCAACATCGGGCGAAGAGAAGAGGGAAGAAGGTGACGATGAAGACCGACCCCCGCTAGCAAAAGAGCTGGAAGAAGATAGCGGGGTGCCCGGCAGAAAGAACCGGAGATCGTGGAGAAGGCACCGGAGAGCGGGAGAAGAACCGGAGATCGTGGAGAAGGCACCGGAGAGGGGGAGAAGAACCGGAGAGCGCGGAGGCGACACCGGAGAACAGAACAAGAGACCCCCGAAGTCGGAAGAAGGCGACGACGAAGCCCGGGACCCCGCTAGCAAAAGAGCTGGAAGAAGATAGCGGGGCGCCCGGCAGAAAGACCCCCGAAGACGACGAGGAAGCCCGGGACCCCGCTAGCAAAAGAGCTGGAAGAAGATAGCGGGGCGCCCGGCAGGAAGACCCCCGGAGCTGTCTAATAAATTAATTTAAAAACCTGTGTTGTGTTTTTTATTAACTTTTTTTGCCACCAGGTGAATGGGTAGGGGTACGATGTACCCCATACTCATTCACATAGGGTGGGGGGCTGGAATCTGGGGGCCCCCTAATTAAAGGGTGCTCCCGGATTCCGATAAGCCCCCCGCCCGCAGACCCCGACAACCAACGGTCAGGGTTGTCGGGAAGAGGCCCTTGTCCCCATCAACATGGGGACATCCTCCCCATGTTGAGGGCATGTGGCCTGGTACGGTTCTCTCGTCCCCACCTTTTCCCCTGCGGCCTGCCAGGTTGCGTGCTCGGATAAAGGGTCTGGTGTGGATTTTTAGGGGACCCCACGATATTTTTTTTAAATTTGGCGGGGTTCCCCTTTAAATCTATACCAGACCTGAAGGAACTGGTATGGATTTTTACGGGGACCCCCACGCAATTTTTTTTTAAGTTTGGCGGGGGTTCTCCTTAAAATCCATACTAGACCCAAGGGCATGGCATGGACCTGGGGGGGGAACCCACGCTATTTTTTTTTTTTTTTAGAGCCGGCAATGTTTATTTCTTTTACATTTCCTTTAACAACCAGCTATAAGCAGGTTAAAAAAAAAATTGCCGCAAATTCGCGGTACTTGCATTTTGGATGCAGGTCCATTGAATTCTTGTTTAAACTCGTTTTTCACAAAGCCTAAAAATGCCTTCAGACGCCAAAGATTTCCACGTTTCAGACGCGGTACCGGCATTTAGACGCATTTTAGTTTAGAAGCGTTTTTAAAGGTGACCTATTTTTTTACATTGATAAACTCAAAAATTAGGGCAAATGAGGAAAAACCATTAAAAATATATATATACCGATATATCAAAAAAATAATGCAATTGCTTCCATTGCATTGTGGACAATCCACAACTTGGGGCAGGTGACGTGGCAAGTGGACAATCCACAACTTGGGGCAGCTGATGTGGCAAGTGGACAATCCACAACTTGGGGCAGCTGACGTGGCAAGTAGACAATCCACAACTTGGGGCAAGTGACGTGGCAAGTGACACGCTAAATACAACTACACTGCTGCTCTCTCAGCTGCTGATACTCACTCTGGTCTTAAAAAATAGCTGAAATCGTTAATAATACTGTTTTTGGAGCTTAGGGCGGCTCCTTATCGTGTTTCCTAACTAAACGCATATAGACGCAAATCTGGTAAAACGCGGCATGCAAACGCCACAAAGCGCGCCTTTCTAAGTTCTGAACACTTTGCACCAGCGTCCCGTGTACATGGGGCCTAAAAACACCTATGCCATTTACAGCTCAAAAACGCCATGGTGGCCATGAGGCCATAGGCTAACATGGAGAGACGTTTTTAAGCTGCAAAAAACGCTCAAACAAGCGGCTTGAAAAACGTCTGTGTTCATGTAGCCTTATATTAACCACTTGCACACCGGCCACTTAAACCCCCTTCCTGCCCAGACCAATTTTCACATTTCAGCGCTGATGCACTTTGAATGACAATTGTGCGCTCATACAACACTGTAACCCAATGAAAATGTATTATTTTTTGGCACACAAATAGAGCTATCTTTTGGTGCTATTTGATCACCTCTGCGTTTTTTTTTTTTTTCTATAAATACAAAAGACCGAGTTAAAAAATAAAAAAATTGATATTTTAACCACTTCAGCACTGGGCCTATTCTGGCACTTCCCTCCTTATGTAAAAATCATACATTTATGGCTATAAAATTACTTCAAACCCCCAAACATTATATATGTTTTTTTAGCAGACACCCTAGGGAATAAGATGGCGGTCATTGCAAATTTTTATCTCGCTCGGTATTTGCGCAATAAATTTTCAAACGCCTTTTTTTTTGTAAATAAATGGTTTCATGAATGTAAAAAAAATTACAAAACAGTAAAGTTAGCCCAATTTTTAGGGATAATGTGAAAGATGTTGTTATGCTGAGTAAATAGATACCTAACATGTCACGCTTTAAAATTGCGCACACTCATGGAATAACACCAAACTTCCGTACTTAAAAATCTCCCTAGGCGATGCTTTAAATTTTTTTACACGTTACCATTTTGGCATTACAGAGGAGGTCTAGTGGTAGAATTGTTGCACTCGTTCTAACGCACGCAGCAATACCTCACATGTATGGTTTGAACAGCGTTTACATATGTGGGCGGGACTTACGTGTGTGTTCGCTTATGAGCGCGAGCTACCGGGGACATGGGTGTTTTTCTTTTTTTAAATTATTTTTCTTTTTGTTTTTTCCTTTTTTGTATTTCTTACTCTTTTTTTACCTTTTTTGTTTTTTGGATCACTTTTTTTCCTATTACAAGGAATGTAAACATCCCTTGTAATAGGAATCTATTGTGACAGGTCCTCTTTATGGAGAGATGCAGGGTCAATAAGACCCCACATCTCTCCTCCAGGCTGGAAAGCATGAGATTGGTCAAAAAAATTCACCAATCTCATGCTGACAGCCAAGATCACGGCTTGGATTACATACGGGAACCCGGCGTGATGTCATAACATCGCGCCCTGGCCTCCGACAGTCATAGAGATGACTGGTGACCATCTGGTCCCCATTCATCGTTATGCTTCCCATCCGGCGCCGGCCAAATCGTTTTCCGAGCCCAAGATGGCACGGGAGAGCCCGGAGAAGCACCGGATGGCGGCGGGAGGGGGGGGATGTCCCCTCCCGCCGCCTATAAGAACGATCAAGCGGCGGAACTGCCGCTATGATCATTTTTATCATGCACAGAATCGCCGGCTGAAAAGAATGATATCTGAATGATGCCTGCAACTGCAGGCATCATTCAGATGTCACCACACAAAGCCAAGGACGTCATTTGACGGTGGGCGGAAGGAAAGTGGTTAATATTTTGAAAATTTCGACAAAAGGTAATTTTACTCCTTCATTGATGTACACTGATGAGACTGCACTGATGGGCTGCACTGATGGGCACCGATAAGTTGGCAAGGGTGGGCACTGAGAGGTGGCATTGCTAGTTGACACTGGTGGGCATTGAGAAGTGGCACTGCTAGGTGGCAATGATACTTGGCAGTGATGGGCACTGATAGGCAGCACTGCTAGGTGGCACTGATTGGCAGAAGTGGTGGGCATTGATAGGTGGCACTGGCAGGGGCTACTGATTGTCACAGATGATGCAGAATTGCCTCTTCCTCTTCGGGCCCGATGTCCCTTGCACATAAGCCGGTGATTGACTTTTTTTATGCTCACGCTGTCAGCACAAGGAGAAAACAAAAACCATTACCCAGCTTTTGTTTACATCACGTGATCAGCTGTCATTGGCTGACAGCTGATCACATGGTAAAGGGCAGGGATCGGCCCCTTACTTGGATCTGTCATCAGCCGAGTCTCAGTAACTCGGTGACCACAGCGCGCGCGCGCGAAGGGGGCGACTTTTATTGACGGACTCCCGGCAATTGAGGACCGTGCTGTGGCTGGCGATCAGTTATAGCGCTGATCTCAAGTGATTAAACAGGGTCTAAATGGGCCATTGACATGCATCACAATTCAACTTAGGAATGTGTCTTTGCAAAGTTAAACTAAATGAAATCATTTCTTATTTTTGCTTGGGGATAGAGTGCAGAGGGATTACAAGTCTAGACAGTTTTTGGGGATGTCTGCACCCCTGATAGGGTAAAGACAACTCCCAAATTTGGCCACTTTATCCTTCCAAATAATTCACTTCCTGTCACATAGCCAGACAGGAAGTGAGGGGAAATCCCTACCAATGTCTTTCCTTGGGGACACACAGGTCAATCTAAATACTTTCCCCATTATGTACATTGCACTCCCGCATTTTGCAGGTTACATCCCAAATTATTAGGTTTTTTGGACTTTGGGGTTTATTTAATAAAGGCAAATCTACTTTGCACTACAAGTGCACTTGCTGGATATCCGAAAGGGAAATGCAAGCAAACCAAAAAAAACACCATCTTTGCTTTTACATGATTGGATGTTACAATCACCAGTGATCCCTCACATTTTCAGCAGCTACACTTTTACTTTTTACTGCAGAGTGGATTTGTCTTTACTAAACCCCAAACTACCCAATGATTTGGGGTGTACACAACAAAGTCCTAGAGTGCAATTTGCTTAATGGGGACACTAGTTAGATTGATTAGCTATTTTTAAGTGCAGTGCTCTAAATCAGTGCTTCTCAAGTACCCCCAACAGGCCATGTTTGCAGGTTTTCCTTCATCTTGCACATGTGCTTTAAATCACAGTCAATGGTTTGGTATTTTGGATAGCAATTCTCCATGAGATAAATTCACAAAACATGTCCTGTTGGGGGTACTTGAGGACTGAGGCTGAGAATCACTGGAGTAAAAAAGGAAAAATTGAATACTTATCGCTCTGTATTTTTCATTTCCTGGTGATTTTCCATGGCAGCACACAATACATGCATATGCTAGCATGAAGACACCAGGGTAGACAAATCACACCTGTTGTTTTGACATGCCAATCAGCTGTCACATTTGTTGCAAAGAAAACGCAAAACAAACCTCAAAACTTTGCATCAAATTTTATTGGTCAACAAAGAATAATAAAAAATAAGAAATAAAAAAATTAAAAAACAGGGTCAATTTGAAACAGTTACAGACTCACAACATCTTGATAAAGATTTGGCTAAATAGTGCAGCACAGACAATTAAATCAAAGTGAACAAACATTAACAACATCAAAATTATTTCAGGGGAACATTTCCCCCACACAAAAAAATACAATCCACAAAATAAACCAAACACCTGTTTTGCAAAGACATAACAAATAAAATGCATGTGTTACAAACTCGACAAGGACACCAAAACACACACACACACACACACACACACACACACACACACACACACACACACACACACACACACACACACACACACACACACACACACACACACACACACACACACACACACACACACACACACACACACACACACACACACACACACACACACACACACACACACACACCTCTTTTCAGGGCAAGGGAGGGAATCTTAACTGTGAGCTTTATATAACATAGGTGTGTTAGCTAATGAGGCAATTGAAAACACATGCACAGTCCATGAAACACCCAATGTAGAGACTGAATTTCAAAGTGGCTACACCTGTTAAGGATGTCGAAATATCCAGGTGCTGTTCACACACAAAAAGCACCAAAAAAAATCTAACAGGCTGGGCATGCTCAGAAGAACTCAAATGCAGCTTGCAGAAAATAAGCCCCCCCCCCCCCATCCAAAATTAAGCACATCATCCAGCATGCTACAAAATTAGAGATGGGACAATCACCCCCCCCCCCACTTACCAACAAATACCATTGCAGTCTATGGGAACTGACTTAATTTTGCTAGTCCCCACTTGGCTGGCTTTTCTTCTAGTTATTGGCCTTAAAATGGGGGCCTAGGTCCCACCCTAAGGGACATATATCAATGTCACCAATTTGGAAAACACCAAAAACAAAACAAAGAGAAGTGCCTTTAAATATGCCAAATTGCTTAAGGGCCATTTCACACCACATGCAATCCATTGCGTTTTTATGCATCAAAAATGCATGGAAAGTTGGTTATATGGTTATAAATGGCAGTGTTTGTTCCAGTGCGTTCTAGTTCCCCAAAAAAAGTAGAACATGCTGCATTTTACCTGCACTGGACTGTACTGGAACGCAGCAAAACGCATCATAAACGCACAGGAACACACCTAAATGCACCAAAAACGCACTGGAACACACTTGTCCTTCTCTTTGGTTAATAAAAAAGAGGGGTAAAAAAAAAAGCACTGGACTGGCCCTAGTTCACACCATAGAAATGCAGTCTGGATGCGTTCCAGGTGCTTTTCTGCATGCGCGTTTTTGACACGTTCTAGTGCATTTTTGTTACGTTTTTGATGCAGTCCAGTGCTTTTTTTTCACCCCTCTTTTTTATTAACCAAAGAGAAGGACAAGTGTGTTCCAGTGCATTTTTGATGCGTTTTTGATGCAGTCCAGTGTTTTTTCTCCCTCTTTTCACTTAGGACAAATGTGTTGCAGTGCATCTTTGGTGCATTTAGGTGCGGTCCGGTGCATTCCAGTGCGTTTTTGGTACGTTCCGTTGCGTTTTTGATGTGTTTTACTGCGGTCCAGTACAGTTCTGTTCCTAAAAAATGCAGCATGACCAATTTTTTTTTCCTTTATGAAACGCACTGGAACGGACTGCAGTGGTGTGACCTATGCCATTGGCATTAATGTGATCAACTTTCTTTGCGTTTTTCACGCATCAAAAAAACGCACTGCACTGCATCCGGTGTGAACTTGCCCTAAATATCATACCTGGGGGGTGTCTATAGTATGCCTGTAAAGTAGTGCATGTTTTCCATGTTTATAACAGTTCGAGAGCAAAATGACATTTCCTGACAGACTCCATGGCAGACTACGTGTGGGTTAACCCCGCCTCCTCTCCACAGCTATAGGACCCCTTACCCATAAATTTGAGCTCACCTCCACAGACAGGTGTTCCTTTTTTGTCCTCCTCACATGGACCCTTCATTATGCAATTCAGGTGCAGTCCAGGATGTCTGTCGGATCAGGTACGAGTTGTGCGGTGCACCCAGGGCCCAGCTATGAGCGGGTGAGTGGTTTTGGGCTGATGGATACCCCTATGGTGGAAGGGATGTGGCCCCAGCGTACCATGACGGACGGTGGATCTCAGCTGGCAAGGTCTGAAGACTTTTTCTATTTCCATGGCAGATAGTTTTTGTTTGTTTGTATGTCTTTCTCTGCTGTTTTTTCTCTGTCATACAGCGCCGCTAAGCTTAGTATATGTGTGGAACGCTTTTGCGTTCCAGGATGCCATTCCCTTCCTGATCCCAGCCTGTTGATCGTCTGTGCATGCGCAGAGCCACGGTTAAAACGAGGCTTGTTTTTTGCGCATGCGCAGTATGGCGGAGGGGTCAGGGGCCGCGCAGGCGCAGTAGGTTCGGTCCCTCCGATGCATGCGCACAGCGGGACCGGCCATGACGTCATTCCGGCGGGTGATTTAAACCGCTGAGGAGCCCTATACAGGTGGGATAACCTGTGGGCATATAGCAGCAGCCTCCCGGAGTCTCAATACTACCAGGACGGGGTAAGCACTTCTTGGCAATGTAATGCATGTAATGCTTAGTGTCTCTTAAAGGGACAGTTTAAAAAAAAAAAAAAAAACTTTTTTTTTTTTCTGCGCTGTTCTTGCATTGATTTGCTTATCCTTAGTCTAGGTAGTGGAGTTACGCATCATTCTGTGTCTTCCTCGTCATGGACTCATCTGCACCGCCGTGTGGCCAGCCCTCCCGCACAAGGTCTGTGTGGAGTGGGTAGGGGGTTGGTGTCTTTGGTGTCATTTTTTTTCTGGTGGTTGCTAACGGTTACAACCTGCCCACCTTCCTCCCCCTCCCTTTGTCTGTATTATCTCTTACAGCCCGGCTACATCAGTTCATCGGTCACAGGATAGGGACCTTGCCAGGCTGCACCATCATCATCACCATCATCATCACCATCACCAATCATCCTCCAGGTCCAGACGTGACACTCCGTCTGGGACCCACTATCATAGGGGACGCTCACATTCCCCCTCTAAATATAGGAGATGTTCCCATTCCTCCTCAAGTCACCGCTACCACCACCGCTATGATCGCTCTGATCACAGAGCCTGTTGGGGATGTAAAACTAGAATCCCAGAGGGCAAATCGCTGTGTGACCCATGCTATGCCCGAGCGGTCGGTGAGAAAGAGACCGAAAAATCAAAATCTTGAGTCTCTTATTAAACGTGTGGTACAGCAGTCTATGATGGAAATAGATGTCCCCCCACACGAGGAGCCAGTCCACCACCTTGTCTGGCTCCTTGGCTGACGAGGCCCAGGAGGATTCCGGCCAATTCCAGCCCCATGATTCCTCCCATGATTCCTCGCAAGACGAGATGGAGGGAGATGATTCTGTGATTCCTCCCATGATTCCTCGCAAGACGAGATGGAGGGAGATGATTCTGTAGTGGGATTCGACTACGCTTTAGTCTCTCCACTGATCAAGGCAGTGATGGAAACCTTAAAGTTGGAAGATACCACTGCCCCCCCCCCCCCCCCAGAGAAACAAAGGAACTGTTTAAGAAACTGGGGAAAGAATGTTCCAATTTCACACCGAGCTGAAAGGAGTGTTTAAGGAAGAATGGAGCAAGGGGGATAAGAAGGTTTGGAAAATGCTCCCCTCGTGGATGCAGCAGTAATGCGCCTAGCGAAGCATGTCACCCTCCTGCTAGATGACACTGAATCTTTTAAAGATGGTCTGGATTGAAAGATTGACCAAGACATTAAGAGAATATATAACTTGAACGGTATGGCTTGCAAACCAGCCCTAGCCCTTGCAGTCACCTCCAAAGCAATGGAGGCCTGGGTGGAAAATGTTGACTCCGTTCTGAAAGGTGTCTCGGAGGAATTGGCACAAAGTTCAGCAGTGCAAGAACTTAAACTGGCTATCGCCTTTTTGGGAGAAGCTTCAATTGATCTCATCCGCTTGATGGCTAGATCCTTGCTATCTTCGGTCACAGCCAAACGAGCACTATGGTTGCGCCCCTGGCTTGTTGATCCTGCCTCAAAGCAGGCATGGTGTAAAATTCCTTCTGAAGGAACTTCCTTGTTTGGAAACAAACTGTATAATGCCATTTCAAAGGCTACAGGCGGAAAGTCGGGATTCCTCCCTCAGGACAAAGGTCTGTTTAACCAAAGAAAACCTCAGCAGAGACGCAGTACAGAGCGTTCAAGAGAGGCATGCTCCTATAGGCCCGGACGGGATTTTAGGAGAAGCTGGAACTGGAATAGGCAGATATCTTTCCCAAAAATCTGGCAAGAAACAGACGCCCGGTGGGCGCGAGCCAACCAAGTCCTTTTGAGATTGGGCCTGCCCAAGTGGTCGGGTAGGGGCTCGCCTACGTCTCTGCCGGCACGTCTGGGTGACCTTGATCTCAGATTATTGGACCATCAAAACGGTCTCAACAGGTCCTTCACCAAAGTCCCTCCATGCAGACCAATGCAATCTTCACTGCCTCAATCAGAAGAAAAACAACAAGTTCTTCTTTCATATGTGAATGCCCTGAAAGATCAAGGAGCAGTGGTGCCCATCCCAAAGGACGAGGAATTCCAGGGGGTATACTTCCCCCTCTTCCTAGTACAAAAGAAGAACGGCTCTTGGCGTCCAGTTATAGATCTCACTTTCCTGAACAGGTACATAAAGCACGAGAAATTCAAGATGGAATCACTCTCATCCATCCAAAAAGTCGTTCAACCAGGCGATTGGTTGATCTCAATAGATGTTAAGGACGCGTATTTTCATGTTCCCGTGGCAGAAGAATTCCACAAATACCTTCGATTTCAGGTCGAACGAGAGCACTTACAATTTATTTGTCTTCCATTCGGACTAACGACCTCTCCAAGGGTCTTTTCCAAGGTACTGTTGGTAATTGTGTCTCTTATCAGAATACAGGGTGTGCGTCTGTATCATTACCTGAACGATCTGCTACTACTGTCCCACGACAAGCAGCAGCTGCTGATCCACAAAGATCAAGTGATCTCTACATTGATAGAGTTCGGATGGCTCTTAAACCGACAGAAAAGTCAGCCAGAACCGACCCAACGCCTAACCTACCTAGGAGCTCAATTCGACACAGTAGAGAATACCATCTCTCTTCCGGAAGAAAAAATCCCGGTCATTCGGGTAAGAATATCTTTAGCCCTAGACTACTCTAACCTAAGGGCGTCACAGTGCCTGAAGATAATCGGCACGATGGTGGCCACGTTCCCCATGGTCAAATGGGCAATGTGGAGGCTTCGGCCTTTTCAATCAGGATTCCTTCAGCAATGGAAGACAGACGATCGCAATCAGCTGATCAGGACTACTCAGTCAATGAGGAACAGTCTTCTCTGGTGGCTTCAACACAAAAACTTGTTAACATGCCACTCCCTTGCTCCCATCCAATGGATGACTGTTTCATCCGATGCCAGCAATGCGGCCTGGGGAGCACATTGTGGGGCAGAACTGGCTCAGGGCAAATGGGATGCCCATCTCCACATTCCAGGGTCAAACGTTCTGGAATTGCGTGCGGCATGGTGCGCCCTTCAAGCCTTCTCCCACCTTCTGAAAGGGAAGTCGGTCCTACTCAAAATGGACAATACCACCGCCGTGGCATATGTGCAGAGACAAGGGGGCACTCGGAGCCCCACCCTTCTCCAAGAGGTCGAACCTATCATGACCTGGGCTCAGAGGAATCTACAAACTTAACAGCAGTCTTCATTCCAGGGGAACAGAACATTCAAGCGGACTTTCTGTCACGCAGCAACCTAGACAACAACGAATGGTCACTGCATACACAGACATTCAAGTGGATCCTATCGTTGGGAATCGATCCAGAAGTGGATCTGTTTGCATCCCCCTGCAATCACAAAGTAGACAGATACTACACTCGAGGTCGGTGCAGTCAAGCCTTCGGAGCAGATGCATTAACAAGCCAATGGAAATTCAACAAGGCATATGCCTTCCCTCCACCTCCGATCATGCAAAAATTCCTGCAGCGGCTCCAGTTGGAGAAAGGCGAAGTGATAACAATAGCACCATACTGGCCGAACAGGCCATGGTTTCCTCTCCTGAATCTGATGAGCTTCAGGGACCCGCTAGAGTCTCTTGGGTGTGCTTTAGGGGTAATCTCTACCCTTATGAGCTCCAGAAAGCCTAACATGAACAAAACCTACAACAGAATCTGGACCAGGTTTGTCAGCTTCATGACTTCTGCTGGAAAATCTTTCAGAAATCCTGGAGTTCAAGACGTTAAGTTTTCTACAATCAGGCTTGGATCTTCCTTTGTACTCTGAGGGAACTGATTGACAAGTTTCAGCCTTATCGGCATTTTCAGGAACATCATGGGCAACTCATCCCCTGGTTCAACAATCCTTTCAGGGGGCTTCGAGAATCAGGCCTCAGAGGAAACCTAGATTCCCCAAATGGGATCTTCTGCTCGTCCTTGATGCTCTTTCAGCACTCAACAAGGATCTTTCTATTAAGGACTTATCAATCAAACTGGCCTTACTAGTGGC
Source organism: Rana muscosa (assembly GCA_029206835.1). NCBI lineage: Eukaryota > Metazoa > Chordata > Amphibia > Anura > Ranidae > Rana > Rana muscosa. The sequence goes on from CM055122.1 coordinate 351,392,728, forward strand.
CATTACTTCAGCCAAAAGGGTTTCAGAAATAAGCTTCCTGGGTTGTCAAGAACCCTTTTTGACTTTCTTCCCGGACCGAGTGGTCCTTATTCCCATGCTTGGGTCTAAACCAAAAGTCAAGTCAGTTTTTCACGAGAATCAGGAAATAGTCCTTCCTACTTTCAATTCTCCAGAATCAGCAGATGTTCATCCCTTGGATGTAGGTGAGACTCTGAAAGAATATTTGCGAGTCACTTCATCTTTAAGAAGCTTGAACTACCTGTTCTTGTTACACACTGGTAGCAACAAAGGAAAGAGGGCTTCCTCCAGAACAATAGCAGCCTGGATCGTCCAATCTATTCAACAGGCTTACAGGGCAAAGGGCTTAGCTCCTCCAGAGGCGTGACGGCTCATTCCACCAGAGGCATGGCAGCCTCATGGGCAGCAGCTCGACACGTGGCTCCTGAAGTGATATGCAGGGCAGCCTCGTGGTCTTCTATTCATACATTTATGTCTCATTATTGTATTGAGCCTGCTTCCCTTTCCTCTGTTAATTTTGGTCGAAAAATCCTGTCAGTTGACGGGAAAGATTAAAATATTTTTTTTGAGCAAGCATACCCTCCCGTGTGGATTGGCTAGTTATTTCCCACACGTAGTCTGCCATGGAGTCTGTCAGGAAAACGGAAAATTTATTACCAAATACTTACCGTAATTTTCCTTTCCTGATAGACTCCATGGCAGACGGAGTTCCCACCCATGAATTAAAAATATGAGAGTTGAAATTTGGGTCGGCTAGTTACGGAACACCTGTATGTGGAGGTGAGCTCAAATTTATGGGTAAGGGGTCCTATAGCTGTGGAGAGGAGGCGGGGTTAACCCACACGTAGTCTGCCATGGAGTCTATCAGGAAAGGAAAATTACGGTAAGTATTTGGTAATAAATTTTCCGTTTTCTAAAGAAAAATAATAGTCATTTAAAAGTCCTCGTGGCTGTAATGAATTGCTGGTTCCCGTCAATACAGATAAAAGTCATTGAAAGTCTTTGATAACACAAAAAAAAAAGCGTGGGGGTCCCCCAAATTCAATTACCAGGCCCTTCAGGTCTGGAATCGATATTAAGGGGAACTCTGCCGCAAATTAAAAAAAAATGCGTGCGGTTCCCCCAAATATCCATACCAGGCCCTTCAGCTCTGGTATGGATTTTAAGGGGAACTCCACCCCAAATTTAAAAAAAAATGGTGTGGAGTACCCCCAAAAATCCACACCAGACCCTTATCCGAGCACGCAACCTGGCAGGCCGCAGGAAAAGGAGGGGGGGACGAGAAAAGACATTAATAAAGGAATTGTCTAAAACCGGCTCTTGTCATTTTTTACATTTTTACACTTTCTTTGTGAAATGGTAGGGGTACAATGTACCCCTTACCAATTCACATAGGGGGGGCCGGGATCTGGGGGTCCCCTTTGTTAAAGGGGTCTTCCAGATTCCGATAAGCCCCCTGCCCGCAGACCCCCACAACCACCGGCAAGGGTTGTGGGGATGAGGCCCTTGTCCCCATCAACATGGGGACATCCTCCCCATGTTGAGGGCATATGGCCTGGTACGGTTCAGGAGGGAGGGGGGCCGCTCTCTCATCCCCCCCCTCTTCCCCTGCGGCCGGCCAGGTTACGTGCTCGGATAAGGGTCTGGTGTGGATTTTTGGGGGGACTCCACGCCATTTTTTAAAAAATTTGGGGTGGAGTTCCCCTTAAAATCCACACCAGATCTGAAGGGCCTGGTACGGATACTTGGGGGAACCCCACGCATTTTTTTTTTAAATTTGCGGCGGAGTTCCCCTTAATATCTATACCAGAACTGAAGGGCCTGGTAATGGAATTTGGGGGTATCCCCATGCTTTTTTTTTTTTTTTTTTTTTTTTATCAATGACTTTCAATGACTTTTCTCTATATTGCCAGGAGCAGACAATTCATTATAGCCGCGGGTGCTTTTAAATGCCTTTTTTTTCTTCCTTTAGAAATTTCATTTTGCTGGCGCACTGGGAAGTTCAGAGCTGCGCCTGTTCAACTTATGCAAATTGAGTTACGTGACTTAACATTTACTAAGATTTTACCGGCGCAGTGTCTTGGCGCAAGAAAACAAGGAAAATTGCCGCGCTGAGCTAAAAAAAAACTCCCGCAGCTCGAATCGTACTTGCCGGCGCAGCGGGCTGGTTTTGAAAAAGTTACTTTCTCACTGTACTTTGGGCATGTTTGTTATTTGGGCAGGTGTCCCTACACTTCCTCACATCACCCCATGTCACCCCCATTATATTCTCACTTCCAGCTTCTTTATATTTAGATTTTAACATGCCGTGCGCCAGGTCCATAGTGGCGCACTGAGCGCCTCCTCCCGTCCGCTGACAACACTATAGCAAATGGCAAATAGGGCTGCGCTACAGGCGCTAATGTTTTGTAAATACCAAAACAGCCATTGCACGCGCAGATGCGCCGATACTCATGGCGCAAACGTTTTGTAAATCAGCCCCTTTGTGTCAAAGTGCCAGAAAAGCAACACAGTGTGTGGAAACTGGTTACAGGAAGCTGAGGATCTTCTTGGGAAAACAGCCTGTGCCAGTCGGTGAAGAAGAGTTTGACGTCTGGATAGAGCAAGCCATGCAAGCTCTAGAAGGATGGGAACTACCGGAGGCCCAAAAGAAACAGCGTATCAGTGAGAGTCTGCGGGGAGCCGCTGCAGAAGCTGAGGTTCAGTAATGCCACATGCACAGCCTATGATTACTTGGTTAAGCTGCAAGAGGAGTTCGGGCAACTAGAGAAGGCAGTTGATCTGATATATCAATTTCAATACACCCTCCAACAGCCAGGGGAACGCCTTTCTGAGTACATCAGGAGATTGAACAAGATGTTATGTCAGATTGTGCTTAAAAAAGGAATGGAACCCTCTGCCATAGATCAAGCCAGGATGCAACACATTTTAAGAGGGGCCCTGCGCTCTGATCCAGTCTGGCTCCATTTGAAGACCTCTGACGGCGTCATGTCACTAAGCTACCCTAATCTCATCAGAGTGGTAAGAGACGAAGAAGCACTGCTGAATAATCAACAGTCAACTAGTCCACCGAACTCTACCCCCTTAGCTGGAGTTAGGTCGGCAATGACTTGTGAACAGGACTCTGAGGTAGCTACCTTAAAGTCTCAAATGGCACAAGTTATGGAGATTTTGACTTCACTGATGGCCAAGGTTTCGGATACCGGCAAGGGAGAAGGAGCTGAAACCAAGGTGACTCAAAGCGTATATACTCCCCCACCTAGAAGCACAAGGGATGAAGATGTCTTCTTCAATTGTGGAGGAACTGGGCACCATCGACAGATATGTCCCAGCCCGAGGAAAGCTGCCACACCATCCCGCAAGCCGGCGGAAAACTTCAGAGGGCCTCGGTGAAGGAGTCAACCGGGTGCCCATCAGTGACAGCCAACTCCAAAAGCAACAGAGAAAAGAGACAGTATCAGGGGCCTAAACCTCTACCAAACACCCCTGTTGCCGCCTCTGGACAGTTTGGTACTTCCGGCTCCAAATTCCAAAATGCTCAAAGGCGGGAGATCAATGCACACCAGGCTCCACAAGGGTCGAAACCCCGGAAAAGCCGGAGAAAGACAGGAGTAAAGATACAAATTACAGAGCCTGCCAAGAAGACCTCTCCACGGAAACTTCCAGACAAACTAGTAGGACCCTCGGAAATTATCTCAATCCAGGTAGAAGGAATCTACACAAAGGCCCTTCTCGATACAGGAGCCCAAGTGACTCTTTTATATTGCGACTTCTACAATAGGCACCTCAGGCATTTACCACTACAGAAGCTGGAAGACCTGGAGATATGGGGCATTGGAACGCAGAGTTTCCCCTATGATGGGTACATCCCAATCAGACTCACCTTTGATACCTTAGTGGCGGGAGAAACTGAGACGTTTGACACTCTGGCTGTGATCTGCCCTCGGCCACCTGGGGCAAACAAGAGCTCTCTGATTATAGGGACCAACACTGACTTAGTTGACCCCTCTAGTTGAAGAGCAAAATACCTTGACAACCAGGGTCCACCCCTTGTTGCAGCAAGTTTACCAGCGCCTAGTAATAGAGAAGAAGGCCCCAGGAGAGGGTGTTGGGAAGGTATGGAAGCTGGATAAAAAGGAGAAGGTATTGCGGCCAGGAGAGGTGACCTGTCTGAGCTTCCGTAAAGCTCACCTGGAAACAACCAGGCCCATTCATCATCCTTGAACCTAGTCCTCGAGAGAAGGAAAGGGGAATAGAAGTAATTCCCGAAGTGGTCCCACTGAAGGCCCTAAAGAGGAGTCATGGGAAGGTTTCAGTGAGCATCAGAAATACTTCCACCACCCCAGTGAGCAGGCTCGGACTGGCCATAGGGCATACCGGACAGCATGTCACGTCTTCCCCATCATCTCCAATGTCTCCGGAGGCAGCCAGAGTTGGTGTGCGGAGCTGGGGGTGTGGCTGCCCCCTCCACCCTTCCCACAGACTCTGGCTGATCCCACAGCTGAAGGAGAAAGAAACAAGGACACAGCAGCCAGAGTGTCTTCATCTCCAGGCATGCTGTAAGTTACTGCACTGCCGCACATGTCACTACATAGAGTCCTAACCTGGCACCATACCACCCCAGCCTGCCCTATGCCACCGCACCCTGCCCTATGCGTGCCACCCCAACCTGCCTTATGCCACTGCACCCTGCCTTATGCCACTGCACCCTGCCCCATGCCACCGCACCCTGCCCCATGCCACGCAACCAGCCCTATGTCACGCAACCAGCCCTATGTCACGCAACCTGCCCTATACCACCGCAACCTGCCCTATGCCACCGCAAACTGCTCTATGCCAGCACAAACTGCTCTATACCACCCCAACCTGCCCTATACCACCACAGCCTGCCCTATGCCACGCCAACCTGCCCTATGCCACCGCAAACTGCTTTATACCACCCCAACCTGCCCTATGCCACCGCAAACTGCTTTATACCACCCCAACCTGCCCTATGTCACCGCAAACTGCTCTATACCACCCCAACCTGCCCTATGCCACCGCAACCTGCTCTATGCCACCACACCCTGCCCTATATCACCCCAACCTGCCATATACCACTGCAAACTGCCATATACAACCCCATAAATATATAGGGGGAAAAGGAATTGGGATGGGGGAAGGGGAAGCAAGCTTTTCCACTGGTTCACAGGAATTCGGTGTGAATACCTGGTTTTGGTCAATACACCTTAGTGGGGTGTTGTTGCTGTAACCATAATATACGATAAGAAAGAAGGGGTTTGCCTGGTTAAGAACAGGCACAGGGGTTACCTAAAGCAACAAATAATTTGACCAGTAGCCAAATAGTTGGAGTTAATTGGCTAGTTTTATTGATATCAAAATTATATACAAGATCAGAGTGCTGTCAAACAATAAAAAGGTGCCACTTGGTATACATTTATTAACTAACAGGACATACTAGGACAAACATGCAACATAAAGACACCGGTCCGGACGCAGCAGTTCAGCCTGGGGAATTATGCAGCCTACTGGTAATTACCCAAATTATTTCCCTGATGCGGGATAATTTTGTTCAGTGTGTGCGCATGGCACTAGTACCGTCAAATGGGTGCTATTGTCCACAGGCTGAACTTGAAAGAAGGAATGGGTCAGAAGGAGGGGGGAAGGGGGATTAGGAATCACAGCATGTGCACTGTTGGTAAGTTGGATATTGCCACCTGCATCCTAAATAAAGTAAGTTCGATGAAACAACACAACCAATATTGGGCAATAATACCCCCCCTGATGATTTCAAAAAGATGGGAGAGCTAGCTTGCCTGTAGATTAGTTGTTCAAGGTCTATTGTGTTATTAGTGCAGTTACCTTACCGGTAAATTGGTTTGCAAAAACTGTTTGTCAGTGCACGTATATATTTCGGCACGGTAGGCTTTGGTGGGAACATGGAACTCCTGTTATTGTTATTATATATCAATTTTCCATTCGGATATTTGCAAGTCTATTGCATGTAAAACAGGATACTCACATTCACTCACATTTATTTGTAGTTCCTTATTCACAACGATGGAGTAGTGAAATGAGGATTTTTGGCCTTACCGGGCTGTCAGCGCTGTGATTTCCACTTCCGGGTGTCGGCTCAAGTTGTCACCGCTATTGTGCTGGATGGCGATGAATCATCATGTATCCAGTTCCCAAGTAGGTTTACCTACGGTAGTTGGTGTATGGCAAGGTGTCCTCACACTGGGGGAAGCTGTTGGTCGCCGTCATCCAGCCTTTTGCGGGACTCAGTGGCCATTCCTTGTTATCGGGATGTCCGTTCTCCCCGGCCTCCTCGTTCAGACGCCACTCAGCGTCACGTGACCGGTGTCGACTAGTGACGTCGACGCGTTTCGCCGTACACGATGGCGTAGCTTCGTCTTTGGATGTAGGGATCACCAGCCGCCGCACATCTTATGTACGGATCAACTGGTGTTCAGCACTAATCACATGAGTCCATTGAAAGAATCACATCCTGGGCATTGTGCAGGGTAAAAGTTTGACACAAATCGTCACAAATTGTTAGAAAGCCAGTGTGTCATATTCCCATTAATTATGAATCTGTTGTTTCTAAAAACGTATTTAGTGTTTGAATCTGTCGTCCTTAAAGGAGTCAATTTATTTATTTCGTATTGATTAGAATATTCATTAGAGATTCAAACACCATTGTGGTTAAGGGGGAAGGAAGGGGGGAAGAATAGATACAGGAAGAAAACAAAAATTAAATAAAAAATAAAGACACAAAAAGAGAAAAGCTCATTCTAGGTCACATTCTAACTATAGTTGGGTATTGTGAAATGCTGTTCTAAAATCTGAGTAGATTATGCAGATTTATTCATAAATCTGTGTATACAGAATATAAATTTAAATTGACCAGCTTCCAAAAATGAACCAATAAAGAATAAGAAATAGAATGGGAAATTCCAAAGGAAGAAGGGGGGGGGGGAAGGAGGGACATGGAAAAATTGGATTAAGGGAGGGAAGGGGAGGGGTGGGGGGGGGAGAAGAATGGGAAAGGGGAGGGCGGTGTTTTGCTGAACGGAGATATTAGTTAGAAAATGAGATAAAGATTGATCATTAGCAGTGTGGAGATTAGCTTGTGGGGATCACCTTTTTCACAGAATGAAGGTCAGCGTACAGGCAGTTTCTTTAAAACCTGGCGTATTGCCAGCTTTATTTACAAGTGGTTTGCAATAGTCATATAAAAATAAACAAAACAGCAAAACAAATCCTTGCCGTCCGGCGCTAAACTATACAGTAACCGCTCTCTATACGGTGAGGGGCTGGTCCCCATCACCCACAAAACACAAGGTAAAGTAAAGCAAACGTTTTCTTTCAGCCCAAAAATAACCAGCGCTCCTCTTACTCAGATTCCCTTCTGAGTCTCAGGCCAGAGCATTGCTGTGCTCTCTTCCTGGATCTTTAAAGCCCAGCTGCCTATGGATTCCAGTGAACCTGAATATCCGGACCGGAACCCAGCCAACTACAGAGGCTGGAAAAACCTGGGCCGGACTCTGGTTCAGTCCCTTACAATGGACCGAATGCGAGGTGAAACATAGCGGCTGTCATATATCTCACCTTGCATACCGTCACATATCCTCCCCCTCTGCTCAAGCCCCTGCGGCTGAGCACTTGACCCAGCCATACAGTGCACGCGGGAGAGGGCATCAGCATTATCCTGGAGTTTGCCCGGCCTGTGCTCAACCGTGAATTTAAAGGGCTGTAAAGCCAGGAACCACCTTGTCACACGGGCATTTTTCTCCCTGTTGTCACACATCCACTTCAGGGGAGCATGGTCAGTGACCAGCCTGAACAACCTCCCGAGTAGATAATACCTCAGGGAATCTAAGGCCCATTTAATGGCGAGACACTCCCTTTCAACAATGGCATAGTTCCTTTCGTGCTTGTTCAGCTTCCGGCTTAGGTATACAACCGGGTGTTCCTCACCATTCCTGACCTGTGACAGTACAGCCCCTAGGCCCACCTCAGAGGCGTCTGTCTGTACGACAAACTCCTTTGTGAAGTCCGGGGTCACCAGCACCGGTAGTGCACAAAGGGCCTGTTTTAATTTTTGAAACGCCTTCTCTGCCTCAGTGTTCCATTTGACCATGACCGACCCTCTGCCCTTCGTCAGGTCAGTCAGAGGGACGGCAATAGTGGCAAAGTCAGGTATAAACCGTCGGTAATACCCCGTAATGCCTAGGAAGGCCCGAACTTGTTTCTTGTTTACGGGTTGGGGCCACTTTTGAATTGCCTCAATTTTATTGGTCTGAGGCTTGACAAGTCCCCGGCCAATAACATAGCCCAGGTACTTGGCCTCCTCCAGGCCTATGGCACACTTCTTTGGGTTAGCCGTGAGGCCTGCTTCTCTAAGGGAATCTACCACCGCCTGTACCCGGGGCAGGTGCGATTCTTAATCTGGGCTGTGGATGACCACATCATCCAAATAAGCAGCCGCATACGGGCGATGTGGTCTCAAAGTTTTGTCCATCATTCGTTGGAATGATGCAGGGGCCCCATGCAGACCAAAAGGCATCCGCTTGTACTGAAACGAGCCCTCAGGAGTGGAAAAGGCAGTCTTCTCCTTGGCCGATTCAGACAGCAGTATTTGCCAATAGCCTTTTGTCAGGTCTAGGGTCGTTATATAGTGAGCCTGTCCCAACCTGTCCACAAGTTCGTCGGGTATGCATCGAACTTGGATACACTGTTAAGTTTTCGAAAGTCATTACAAAACCTGATAGTGCCATCAGGTTTTGGGACCAGCACTATGGGGCTCGACCACTCACTGTGGGACTCTTCTATCACATCCAACTCCAACATGTTTTTAATTTCTTTCGCGACTGCCTCACGCCTGGCCTCTGGGATTCTATACGGCTTCACATTTACCCGAACCCCTGGTTCCATCACTATATCATGTTGGATCACGTTGGTCAGTCCGGGTAGGGGGGAGAAAAAGTCTCTATTTTTATGCACAAACACCCTAACGTCACTTTGTTGTGCCACGGACAGGGTATCCATGATGGGAACGTCAGGTGTCACGGGTACCCGGTCGGTTGGAGGCGGGAACGTGGCCAGTAAAGTCTCTCGGTCCTTCCAGGGTTTTAAGAGATTCACATGGTAAATTTGGTGTGGTTTCCTTTTCCCTGGCTGGTAGACTTTGTAGTTTACCTCCCCCCACCCTTTCGACAACCTCGAAGGAACTCTGCCACTTGGCTAAAAACGTACTTTCCACCGTGGGGACCAATACCAACACTCTGTCCCCAGGGCTGAAAGTACGGACCCTGGCACTTCGGTCATAGACCCTCCTTTGGGCCTCCTGGGCCCGCTCCATATGTTCTCGCACCAGGGGCAGGACAGCTGCGATTCGATCCTGCATCAAGGAGACATGCTCTATGATGCTTTTATATGGGGTTGCCTCACCTTCCCATGTTTCCTTGGCAACATCTAGCAGTCCCCTGGGATGCCTACCATACAAGAGTTCAAAGGGGGAATAGCCTGTGGAGGCCTGCGGAACCTCACGTATTGCAAACATGAGATATGGCAGCAAAAAATCCCGGTTTCTCACATCTTTGTCGACCACCTTTTTCAGCATACTTTTCAAAGTTTTATTAAATCTTTCGACCAGACCATCCGTTTGGGGGTGGTAGACAGAGGTACGGAGATGGGAGATTTTGTATAACTTACAAAGCTCCTTGGTAACCTTGGACATAAAGGGGGTGCCCTGGTCGGTTAAGATCTCTTTTGGGATCCCCAGTCGACTAAAGACATAGACCAATTCCTTGGCGATAGCTTTCGCAGAGGTATTGCGCAAGGGTATGGCTTCAGGATAGCGAGTTGCATAGTCCAGGATCACCAGAATATGCTGGTGACCGCGGGCAGATTTCACAACTGGCCCCACCAGGTCCATGCCAATCCTCTCAAAGGGGACCTCGATTATTGGCAGAGGAATGAGGGGGCTGCGAAAATGGGGTGATGGGGTGACGGTGCCGACATTTGGCACTCGGGGCACGATTCGCAGTACTCCTTGACATCTGCATGCAATCCGGGCCAGAAAAATCTCTGGGCGATTCTCTCCCTGGTTTTTTCAACACCGAGATGCCCCCCATTACATGACCACGGGCCAGGTCTAGCACCACCCTGCAGAAGGGTTTGGGGACTAGTAGCTGTTCTACCTCGTCCTCTCCATGTTTTATCACTCGATACAATAAATTGTTTTTAATTGCCATGTAAGGGAAAGACACCACCCAATTAGGATCCACCGGTTCCCCATCCAACATCTTAACGTTTTCCCTGGCTCTCATGAGGGTGGCCTCTCGTAATTGCTCGGTACAGAAATCCTCTCTCCTGACCTCTAAATCGGGTACCACATCTTGGCTACTCTCAATGTCAGGGTCAGAGGGGTTTTCCTGTTCGTTACCCTCAGGCTGGGAGCTAGCTTCCAGGTCCTCCGGCTCCCCAACCATGACAGGGAAAGGAAGAGGGTCTCCGGCTTCCTTGATCCCACCAACAGCATCCCCTTCCCTTTGGCAAAAAGGGTCGGGTGAGAGTTCCTGTGCTTCCCCAGCAGGGGGAGCTCTATCTACCAGCCTCCCTTTGCTCTCCCATAAATTCCAAAAATGGGGAAAATCTCTTCCCACTGAAGCTTCATGAAGCAGTGAAGGTACCACCCCCACTGAATGTGTTATACTGCCCCTGGGGGTCTCAACCTCAACCACCGCTGTCTGGTAATCTCGAGTGTCCCCATGGATGCAAATTACCCCAATAGTACTGGGGTGTAGTTTTGTGGGGTTCACACAATCACTCCTGACTAGGGTCACCACACTACCAGAGTCTAGCAGGGCTGTCAGTGGCTTTCCATCCACAGAAATAACACACATTTGTTTTTCAATGCGACTCTGACATGATGCAGTACATGCGACCTGTGCAAACAAAGAAAAGCGTCTTTTCATATAAGCATAATCGCATTGCATAGGTTCATCATTTAAAGGACAGTTCGCAGCAATATGCCCTAATGCATGGCAACGAAAACATCTTATATGCTCAACCCCCAGTCCTCTCAACGGTTCCAAAGACCTTTCTGGCTTCTTTGGCCAGTCTCCAGGTCTAGGAAGCACAGTCTCATGAGTTGGAACAACAGTCTTATCAAATCTCCCCAAGCTCTTGGACCCCGGAACAGTCTTACCTGAACCGCCGGGAGATCTTGCACCCCTAGACACACCGAAGTGGGGCGTAGATGGACTGGGCCGGACTCTGGTTCAGTCCCTTACAATGGACTGAATGCGAGGTGAAACATAGCGACTGTCATATATCTCAATGGTAGAATGTGAAAAGTGTAAAAATACTGCGCTGTCTAAGAAAAATTTAGAAAATAATGTGATAACTTAATATCTGTGCAGCAACCAAAAAATGTGGGACACACACAAATGACAGATATATAAAAGAACTAAGGTTGCGCAACTAAATATAAATACAAAAAACCAAAAATGTTCTGAAAACACAATATGATGTCTGTATAAAACGTGAATAAACAATATAAATGATGGAGTAAAGATATTGCTCTATGCGTCTCTGGGTAATAGATGGTACTTAAACAGTGTTCCTTAGTATTAGCATGCAAAAAAGGATTCAAGGATAGTCCATAAATAGCAAAAAGTCCCCAGAAAGAAACAGAAGATTCCAAGGCTCTTCAAAACTGCATAAGTGACTTCAAAACGTTGGAACACCATAGAAGGAGTGATAATATGATAGGAAAGGAATCCACCACCTTATCCCTTTTAAGCTGCTTACCGGAAATTCTGATCCCTGAAAGAAATCAGTCTGAATGGGTGGCTGTTATCCCCGCCAAGGGCTATAATTGGCTCTCCCTGTACTCTCTATTCCTCTAGGTTCCAATCTGTTAGTTCACCAGGCAGCTCCGTGGGTTACATTTAGGGTGAAAGAGAAAAACCCCATAGCGTAATCCAGTATATAAAAAGCATTTATTGTAAAAAAAAAATTTTGCACTTACAGTGTATTGTAGTAAAAACAGCAGTGGTTTAATGTGCGGCCGGCCGGCTCTCACTACCCGTTGCTTCCGGGATTCGTATCGTGGTGACGTCAGCACGCCGTTCCTCCCTACGTCGTTTCGACAAACCTGTCGTCATCCAGGGGCATGGGCGGCGTGCTGACCCACCACCATTTTATGTGCAATGAACAATAGCTAGGGAACGCCCGGAATCTAGTTCCGGGCGTCCCAGCTACGGCCGTCGCCATTTTGAAAATGGGCAAACTGCCCTTAAGTTACTAACCGTTTACCCTCGATCTCTCAGTCAGATACCACTCCAACTAAGAGATACATAGGTCACGGCCGAAACCTCCTATCTTAAACAAGTGAGCCCATAAAGTGAAATTGTTGTTATATTGTAAACATGACACACGAAATCCGCCCAAATCTGAGCTCTCGGCATCTACATCCCACGATCCGCCATGTTTGTAGTGGGAAAGATGCCCTTACTACCAGTATTCTGGCTGGCCTCAATGATCTCGAGCATCTTTCCGAATGGTACACACTAAAGGAATCGATTTCTGAGTAACTGAAACCCTAAATCTTAAAGCGTGCTTGCAAATAGCACCCACGCTCTTTTTGTGTGTATCATGCAGGTGCAAACACATATAGATAAAAATACTGTATATAATTTGGACATACAAGGGTATCCTGCCTTATTCTACCTATTTAAATAGTGCGTCCAAAAATATATATAGATTGATGACTCTATAAAAATTAATTCTATGTTGTTTAAAAACTATCGATCGTATCATTAACACTTTCCTCCCAACAATCCCACAAGTGATCTTCAGGGGTGCCCCCTCCCTAAGGGATAGAGTGGCACCCAATGTGGTAGACCCTCCACCTAAAAAAGTTTCTTTTTTTCAACAATTATCTGGGTACCACCAATGCCGTCGATGCCAGGTGTGCTCCATAAATAAAATTAGGTCCAAAAAAACGGAAGTATTTGTATCCAGCAGCACTTCAAAAACCCATAAGATCGAAACTTTCGTCACATGCAGTTCCACAGGCGTTGTATATCTCCTACAATGTCCTTGTGGGAAGCAATATATAGGGAGAACCAAAAGGACCATGCAAGTAAGGCTTGGAGAACATTTAGCCAACATTAAGAGTGGCTTCCAGTACCACTCTGTATCCAAGCATTATGACTTATACCATCAGCGCAACCCAGAGGGCACTTCCTTTATAGGAATTGATAAGTACAGTCCCCATTGGAGGGGGGGTTCTCTAATTAGGGAAATTTCCCGTATGGAAATGAGCTGGATTCATAGGGTCCGGTGCTATACCCCGTACGGGCTCAATATTGACATTGATGTTAATGCATTCATCGATAACAGCTAGGTGTCATTGGCATTTTTGTTTAATAATGTGAACTGGATCTGAGCTCTCGGTACATCTTTATTCCATTACAGATGTCATTGTTAGAGGACCCACAATACAGAGACTTGTTTGCATATAGGTCCAGTGATGGTGTCCTATCTAGGCTTGCCCTGGCGGATGGACATTGGGTTAGCCAATTTTTTCATACTAGTTGGTTTAAAAAAGTATTCATTCCACCGATACGTTGGAGTGTACTTTGGCACCCTTTAGTATCCCTTGGGGTAGATATACCCATTTATAAGAATCTAATAGATAGATTGAATTTATCTAAATATTCGATTCCCAATAATTTTTCTATAAAAAATCCCTCCGTTCCAATTTTTTTAGTTCCTTCTCCTTAACAGTAATACATTTCATATGTAGATGGTTATTGGTTGTCATTCACCATTAAATTGGTGAGTGCAATCTTGAATTCGCCCACTAGATGGCGATCATAATATATCTATCTTACATGTGACATAATAGTTCTTAAAATAGTTTTTAAACAACATAGAATTAATTTTTATAGAGTCATCAATCTATATATATTTTTGGACGCACTATTTAAATAGGTAGAATAAGGCAGGATACCCTTGTATGTCCAAATTATATACAGTATTTTTATCTATATGTGTTTGCACCTGCATGATACACACAAAAAGAGCGTGGGTGCTATTTGCAAGCACGCTTTAAGATTTAGGGTTTCAGTTACTCAGAAATCGATTCCTTTAGTGTGTACCATTCGGAAAGATGCTCGAGATCATTGAGGCCAGCCAGAATACTGGTAGTAAGGGCATCTTTCCCACTACAAACATGGCGGATCGTGGGATGTAGATGCCGAGAGCTCAGATTTGGGCGGATTTCGTGTGTCATGTTTACAATATAACAACAATTTCACTTTATGGGCTCACTTGTTTAAGATAGGAGGTTTCGGCCGTGACCTATGTATCTCTTAGTTGGAGTGGTATCTGACTGAGAGATCGAGGGTAAACGGTTAGTAACTTAAGGGCAGTTTGCCCATTTTCAAAATGGCGACGGCCGTAGCTGGGACGCCGGGAACTAGATTCCGGGCGTTCCCTAGCTATTGTTCATTGCACATAAAATGGTGGTGGGTCAGCACGCCGCCCATGCCCCTGGATGACGACAGGTTTGTCGAAACGACGTAGGGAGGAACGGCGTGCTGACGTCACCACGATACGAATCCCGGAAGCAACGGGTAGTGAGAGCCGGCCGGCCGCACATTAAACCACTGCTGTTTTTACTACAATACACTGTAAGTGCAAAAATTTTTTGTTTACAATAAATGCTTTTTATATACTGGATTACGCTATGGGGTTTTTCTCTTTCACCCTAAATGTAACCCACGGAGCTGCCTGGTGAACTAACAGATTGGAACCTAGAGGAATAGAGAGTACAGGGAGAGCCAATTATAGCCCTTGGCGGGGATAACAGCCACCCATTCAGACTGATCTCTTTCAGGGATCAGAATTTCCGGTAAGCAGCTTAAAAGGGATAAGGTGGTGGATTCCTTTCCTATCATATTATCACTCCTTCTATGGTGTTCCAACGTTTTGAAGTCACTTATGCAGTTTTGAAGAGCCTTGGAATCTTCTGTTTCTTTCTGGGGACTTTTTGCTATTTATGGACTATCCTTGAATCCTTTTTTGCATGCTAATACTAAGGAACACTGTTTAAGTACCATCTATTACCCAGAGACGCATAGAGCAATATCTTTACTCCATTTATATTGTTTATTCACGTTTTATACAGACATTATCATATTGTGTTTTCAGAACATTTTTGGTTTTTTGTATTTATTTTTAGTTGCGCAACCTTAGTTCTTTTATATGTCATATATCTCACCTCGCATACCGTCACAGGAGCTAAAAGGAATTCCCAGGAGGGGAAGAAAAAGTAAGTACTCCCTTAGAGGTGACATTGGCGAGCATTGTGGGGTTATGTCTTCAGGGTTCCAAAAAGACTTGGAGGTTTAGTTCTGTGTTTAACCCTGTGGGGACCAGTGATTTAATTCGGTACACCCACCATTTTTCTTTTTGTAGGAGGACACGATCAAAGTCCCTTCGTCTTTTCGGAAGCCTCAGAACACAGATCCCCTTTACTGTTAGGCCCTTGGAACATCTATTGTGATGTTGGGCGAAATGTTTAGCCAGAGGTTTGTCTGGAATTTTTTCTTTTTCATTTATTTCCCTCAGATGCTCGCCAATTCGCACTCTAAGGGGTCTTTTGGTCTTCCCAATATACACCTTTTGACAAGGACAGGTTATCATATAGATAACACGTTGGGTGGAACAATTGATCAGATTTCTGATCTCGAAAGAGCCATTGCCATGTGCGGGGAAAAGATGTAAGTTAGAACGTCATGGGCGGGCGACGTGTACGGAGCGACGTGTTCGAATTTTGACGCATGCGTGGTGTGTGTATATAGCAAACACACATGTGACTATAGTACGTTCGGTGTGCGGAGAGAGGAGTTCAAGTGATGGACGTGCGAACGAAGGTATGTGATTTTGTGACTTGTAAAAATTGTTGGCCTATACTATCTTGAGATTGTTGGAGGATATATATGGTGACTAGGATGTTAAGGAGGTTAGACTGTTTGCCTCACATTATTTAAATATAATTTATTTTACTTGCAGATACAATATGAATGTCTTTATTAGCGACAAAGAGTTCCTGGCGGAATTTATTGACCGGGTAAGGGAGCTGCCAGCTCTGTGGGAGACGAAAAACCCCATCCATAAAAAAAAGGGGTGAGAAAAGCAGCGCTGGAGAAGCTGCTCCCATTTGTGCATACCAAGGTGCCCACAGCAAAACAAGTGGACACTAAAATTGGGAGCTTGAGAGGTACCTACAGGACTGAACGCTCTAAGGTGCCGGCTTCTCAGAGGTCAGGAGCAGCAGCAGATGATGTTTATGTCCCGATTTTGTGGTACTACAACAGGATGTCCTTCCTGGAAGACCACATTGAGACAAGGCCATCACTCTCCACTCTTCCCCCCAGACTTCCCTGCAGCCAACCTGAGCCTTCTCTGGAGCAAGAGGAGGCAGCCATCCTGGATGATCCTGATTTGTCCATCTGGAGCCAGGTATAGTATTAACTGAAAATGTATTGGGATAAAATTAATGTTTCCCAAATATGTCAGGATGAGAAACATACATTATTTTGTATTCCACAAGTAAAATCAAGATCTGTAGACATTATTCTGCACTTAATTGTGTGGTAAATAGTCAAGCTGATGTAGTGGTAAATTTAAAGCAAGGATTTATGCATTTACATTCTAATTGCTTCCATCAGGATTACAAAGTTTGATGCAAAGATTAAACCAACATATTAAACTATGTTCCTTTTTTCATACACAGGATGAAATCAGCCAGGAGGAGGGTCTGGAAACTGTCAGGCAGGAGGTGGCAGGGCCCAGTGGCAGCCAGGAGGTGGCAGGGCCCAGTGGCAGACAGGAGGTGGCAGGGCCCAGTGGCAGACAGGAGGTGGCAGGGCCCAGTGGCAGACAGGAGGTGGCAGGGCCCAGTGGCAGACAGGAGGTGGCAGGGCAAAGGAGAAGCACCAGATCTTAGGTGCCTCCCATCCGGCTTCACAAAAGAGGCAGGAGGGACAGGACCACCAGTGAGGCAGCAGTGGCCCTTATTAAAGAGGCCCATGCCACCCTCAAGGAGCCCACATCCCCTGAAGAGGCCATTGCCGGCCTAGTGGAGGCTAAGTTCAAGGTGATGAGCATGGAGCAACGCCTCCTATGCGAGCCCCTGCTCATCACCTTGCTCAACAAGGGGGTGATGGAGAAAATTACACCCAATACCGCCATATGTGAGGTGGCCCAACTGACCCAACCTCAACCTCCACCTCCACCTTCCTCTTCTGCTCCACCTTCTGCCCCACCCCCTTCTGCTACACCTCCACCTTCTGCTACACCTCCACCTTCTGCTACACCTCCACCTTCTGCCCCACCCCCTTCTGCTACACCTCCACCTTCTGCCCCACCCCCTTCTGCTACACCTTCTTCTTCTGCCCCACCCCTTTCTGCTACACCTCCACCTTCTTCTTCTGCCCCACCCCCTTCTGCTACACCTCCACCTTCTTCTTCTGCCCCACCCCCTTCTGCTACACCTCCACCTCCTCCTCCTGACAGGAGTACCCCTCCAGTGGGCCAGCCTCCAGCCAAACGAAGAAGGAAGGCTGCAGGAAAGGCTGCAGGGAAGGTTGCCAGGAAGAAGAGGAAGTGATGGCCTTGCTTCATTGTGGTCGGACAGAAGGCAGCCTGTTGTAGTACCACACACTTGGGACATATATCTCACCTGCTGCTGTTCCTGACCTCTGGGAGGCCAGCATCAGATTGTGTTCAGAAATGTGGGCCTTCTCAAGCTCCCAATTTTAGTGTCCACACAGGGTTGCTGTGTGCTCTGGGGTCCCTGGGATGCACAAATGGCAGCAGCTTCTCCAGCGCTGCCTTCTCTTTATTTAATTTATAAACATGAATAAATGTGTTTTTTGTTTAAGTTCATACTTGACTATGTGTATTTTTAAATAAACAAAATCAAGCTTTGGAGTAAGCAGATACATTTGACTGACAATAAAAGGCACAGATATCACCCCCCCCCCCAAAAGAATAACTAAATCTGATTAGCACAAAAACATGATGTGAAATTTAAATAATATATAGATTCCAAAATTAAATGGGAGATCGCTATCAAAACATTGAGAAATTAGAATTAACATCATTTTGAAAAATCAAACCATTTAAATTATTCCTAAAAACTTGCACGATATAATACACATAAATCTTATAAAGAGCAGCATGAAAAAGGTTAAAAATAAGGCATAACTCTGTGTGAATATCAGCAGCAAAAGAAGGTCACTCATTTTGATTAATGTAACATTCTAACGAAGATTTCAATGCAGAACATTTAAACGATGAAATATTTATGAGCGTGACGAATATGCTCTCTCCATTATGAAGGCTTGTTTTACCAGAAGATGCGCTCCCGTCTCATAGTTGCTTGTGAGCATGCGTGCTTTTGGAAGAGTCGTAAAAGCATACACACGAACCATTTTCTCGTCACAAAACAGGCCGACGAGAAACACGACGAGGAAATCTGGAATCCTGACGAGAAAATAGAGAGCAGGTTCTCTATTTTCTCGTCGAGATTCTCGGCAAGTTTCTCGTCGTAAAACCATACACACGAACGTTTTTCTAGACAAAAAAACTCACGGCACTTTTCTTGACTGTTTTGGACGAGAAAAACGGTCGTGTGTACGAGGCCTTATAATCTGATTGTGTGTGATGCTTTTGTTTTGCTTTTTGTTTGTAACTGGGCAATTTGTTAATGAAAGATTCCCACCTCCTTTTGGGATCAAAGAGAAACTCAACTTTATGACTGTGGCCTGCGTGTCTTTGACCATTCCTCCTCCCAATGCACATGTTCCTTATCAGTGCCTATTTGCGGGGTGGACGGTTTCCTTATTTGGACATCTCAGTATAAAATGTAGTTGTGCCCATGGTGGGGGGAGTCAGAGACAGGCGGTTTAGGCAGAGCAATTTTTTCTGCCATAAGTAATTAGCAGTTGAACACAGCAGTTTAACAAAAGTAGCAAGAAAAGACCACAAAGAACTCTACACTCTCCCTACTACTGCTCTCATCACCTCCTGCTGATACTTAAAGAGGAAGTAAACCCTGATGGGTTTTACTTCCTCTTTCGTTTACTGCAAATCCTGCAAAGTAAAAGCATAATGGGCTAGTATGCATCGCATACTAGCCCAATATGTGGCACTTAACTGCAAAAGAAGCCCGCGCTGTCCCCGCTGCAGGAAGCATCCATCTTCACCCTTTCCCTTCCGGGGCCATGGACTCCGGCTGTTAATGGCCAGAGTCGCGTGATGTCACTCCCGCTCATGTGCGCAGGAACCGACGATCACGTCATGGGCACTATAGAAACGGCACGATCGTGCCCTTTCTTCAGTGTGCATGCACCGATGACGTCGGCGAAAGCGTATATAGTAAATATCTTCTAAACCGTACAGGTTTACAACCACTTTAACCTACCTGCTTACCCACATACCAGGACAAGAAAGTATGTGAACTCATACACATCCCACTCCCATCTTACTTTCTTCACTCTCTTGCTAACCTCCATCTCCCCTAATCCTGGTCCTCCAGTATCTCACCCCACACCTGGCACCCTTCATCATCAGCCGCAATCTTCTGAGTCTTATCTCAAACCCCCTGCTCCCAACCCCCCCCCCTTCTCATGTGCCCTCTGGAATGCCCACTCTGTCTGCAACAAGCTCACTTCTGTCCATGACCTTTTTGTCTCCCACAATCTTAACCTTGCAATCATGGAAACACGGCTTCAAGAGTCAGAGTCTGCCACGCACGTAGCCCTTTCCTATGGTGGCCTCCACTGGACTCACTCACCCAGACCCACTGGACGGAAAGGAGGTGGAGTTGGTTTGCTTCTATCCACACTGAGCACCCTTCAGTCCAACTTCTGCATAGAAACCAATCAGCTTCCAGGTTTTATTGCCAAAGCTTAATTGATTGTTTTTTCTGCAGAAGTGAGACTGATTTTGCACTCTCCAGCTTTAGTAAATAAACCCAACTGTATTCATCTGTTTTTCCCATTTCTCTAAGTATTGCAGTGATCTATCGGCCTCCTGGGCCAGTGTCACGCTTCTTTGATGACTTCTCTGCCTGACTACCCTACTTTATCTCCTCTGAAATACCCACTATTATCCTTGGTGATTTTAACATCCCCACTGTAAACAGCCCAGCTGCATCCCAACTTTTAAACCTCATCATTTGACCTTACACAATGGACACAGTCCCCCACTCTGATGGTAATACCATCGACCTTCTTTTCTCCCATCTTTGCACCCCCCTACAACCTCACAAACACCCCCCTTTCCTCTCTCTGACCACAAGCTCATCACTTTCACAATGTGCTCGCCTTCAACCAACTGTCCCACAAAGCAGAAAACAATTACCCGCAGAAATCTTCACCACTTTATTCCTTCTCTTTTCTACTCTGCAACTGACCACCTCCATGACAAGATCTCACCCCTGCCTTGCCCCGACCTGGCCACCTCTATCTACAACAGTTCACTTTCATTCTCACTGGACTCTTGCTCCTCTCACTACATAAAATTTCAGGCCCCGACCATTACAACCTTGGCAGACGGACGACACCGGAAACCTTGAGACATAACCAAGCACTGGAGCGAGTGTGGAGTAAAACCAAATCCCAGCAGGCATATACACAATATAAATCTGCCTTCTTAAAATACAATTCCTCCCTCCATGTTGCCAAACAAGCCTGCTTTGCCACCCTCATTAATACTGTCCTCCAGTCCTCATTGTCTTCTCTACTTTCTCCACCACCATCTCCACCCAGTAATCTGCTCCCTGCTCAGGAGATTGCCAATCACTTCAAATACAAGATTGATGCAATTCGTGGGGACATCTCCACTGCACAGACATTTAACCCACCTAACATACCCTGTACAAATTCACTCTCGCTCTCCTTTTTTTGAACTTGATACTACCGAAGGAGGTCTCTAAAGTTCTCAAAAGCCCGCCTTACCACCTGTCCCCTCACATCTACCTTATGCTCCCTCACATCTTCAATCTCTCCCGCTTTACTGGCACCTTCACCTCCCCTCTAAAACATGCCCTGATCACCCTCATACTTAAAAAGCCCTCACTGGACCCCACCAGCCTGAACAACTTAAGGGTTGTAAAGGCAAAAGGTTTTACATCTTAATGCATTCTATGCATAAAAGTGGTTGTTAACCTTTACACGTGACTTGCACCTGACCCTCACGGTTTGGTGTTTTGTGAGTTGAGATAGGCCTGGTACTCTCCATTCTCTTGGAGGTACCCAATAGTTGGAGGAACTACAACCCCCCCCCCCTCCGGATTGCTTAGTCCTTCTCGCTGTGTCGAGATTCACGTCCCCCCACCCTTGCCCACTGTTATATCAAGTCGCTGACTTTAGTGCCACTGGTTTTTGGGATCGATATCCCCCGTCCCTCTG
Organism: Rana muscosa; assembly: GCA_029206835.1. Classification (NCBI taxonomy): domain Eukaryota; kingdom Metazoa; phylum Chordata; class Amphibia; order Anura; family Ranidae; genus Rana; species Rana muscosa. The sequence goes on from CM055122.1 coordinate 351,414,249, forward strand.
CTCCCTGTTTCTACAAGACGAAAGAGACAATACCCGTCGGCAGAGTGGGTGGACTGGCACCAGTAGTGTAGTGTCCCCAGTTGAGGGGTTCACTAGCACCCTCTAGTTAAAGTTATTTTCTGGGTAAAAACTATTCCCAGACCTTCCCCCCTGTTGGAGGAAGGCTGGGATATAGTAGGATAGGCACCCATGCCTGGGAAGTTTGCTTAAGGATTTAGTTATTCCTTGCTCTTATGTTGTTTTTTTTTTTTTTTATGTTCTGTTTTGTGTGCTGCTCATGGGGTGCACTGGTACATGGCCTTTAGCGTATCTCTTCAATTATTTCTCCCCATCACCCGATGGCTAGTCAACTAGCTGACTCCTTCACCATCCTTTCCTGGAATGTCAGAGGTCTTAACTCAAAATTCAAGCGAGCCCTTTTATTCCAATACTTAAAATCTCACTCCCCCAGCTTATTCTCCTCCAGGAGACTCACCTCATGGGCAGTAAGATACTGACTCTTAAAAAGCCGTGGATACAGCGAGCGATACATGCCACGTATTCCACATACGCCAGGGGTGTGTCGGTCCTTGTCCACAAGAATTTCTCCTGTGTTATTGGGGAGATCCGTACGGATCCCCAGGGGAAATTTGTGATAGTGGTGTTCACGCTATGGTCTGTAAGATACATTATTATAAATCTGTACATCCCTCCCCCGTTTTCATCCGCAATATTGTACGAGGTTCTAGAAAAGATTTCACCTTTCTGCCTGTTCTGGTTATGGGAGACTTCAATGCCATTTTGTCGCCTAACCTAGATAGACCTACCCCACCTAAGAAACAGTGTATGGACCTCTCTGCCTGGGCTCAGGTGGTGGGGCTGGTAGAGGTCTGGAGGTGAAAGCACCCTACCACAAGGACTTATTCATGTTTTTCGGCATCCTATAAGACTGCTTCGCGGATAGATCTGGCCTTCTCCAACCCCGCACTGTTAGCGGACGTGTTGGAGACGTCCTATCTGCCTAGCGGGCTGTCTGATCATAGTCCTCTGGTGGTGGTGCTTCGCTCCCCGGCTTCCCAGAGTGCTGCGCTCTGGAGGTTGGGCACGCAATGGGTCTCTCATCCTGACCTTGCTGACAAATTGTCGCCCCTGCTGTCTGAGTTCTGGGAAATTAATAAGGAATCCTCTTCTCCCAACATTGTCTGGGATGCCTTCAAAGCTTTCACGAGGGGACAGTATATCTCTTCTATTGCCAGCATTAAAAAACAGCAGTCGGCTGCAAGTCTGGCGCTGCAGAAGACCGTTGATGATCACACTACTACGTATGGTAATGACCCCACCCCTGTTCACTTTGATCTGCTAATGGGGGCTCAGAGGGTACTACAGTTACACCTAGCTGAGGTCACGCGACTCGACTCCTATAGGGGTAAACAGAGGACCTTTGAACAAGGTGATCGGAATGGCCGCCTGCTGGCCATGATGTCACAACATGACCAACCCCTTATCCTTGTGTCTTCCTTGCGGATCCCAGGGGGTGGGACGGTGTCCCCCCCTTCCGACATCCTACAGACGTTTAACTCTTTTTATGGCACTCTGTATTCATCCGGTCTGTCCTCAGATTTTCAGCCGGAGTCACTGAATGGTCTGTTGGATCCGTTGGCGCTTGGCTGGCTCTCTGACCACAACAGAGAGTCTTTGGTTGAACCATTTACAGCCTTGGAGGTCACAAAGGCTATCCGGTCCTTCCCTCCTGGCAAGGCGCCGGGGCCGGATGGGCTCCTGATAGACTTTTATAAGGCTCATGTGGAACTTCTAGCACCCCTGCTGGCACAGTTGTATACCGTATGTCTGGCGGACGGTGGTCTGCCTGGTTCTATGTACCATGCCTACTTGACACTGATATACAAGGCCCCCAAGGACCCCACTTCCTGTGCTTCCTATCGACCTATTGCATTACTTAATTCTGACTTTAAAATTCTGACCAAGTTTCTGGCCCTTCGGTTATATCCCATGCTACCCTCAGTGATAGACCCAGACCAGACGGGTTTCATGCCCCGTAGGTCCACAGATGTTAATCTCAGAAGGCTGTTCACTAACATACACGCTCACCACCTCAATATGGGATCCCAGGCAGTGGCCTCTTTGGACGTAGAAAAGGCCTTTGATACGGTCGAGTGGCCCTTTTTGTGGGAAACATTACGTAGGATGGGGTTTCCTCTGATATTTATCAAGTGGCTCCAGGTGATTTACAAATGCCCCACTTCCTAAGTGCGCTTGGGGGGTGGACTGTCTGTCCCCTTCAGGCTTGCCAGGGGAACGAGGCAGGGCTGCCAGCTTTGTTTGCACTCGCTATTGAACTGGTGGCGGAGGCACTTCGCACCTCACCGCACATCAAGGGTTTTCGACTCGGGTTGCTGGAGGAGAGGGTAGCCATGTACGCAGATGACATGTTGCTCTTCCTGAATGATGCCGGCCCGTCCTTGCAGGGAGCGCTCAGTATTCTGGACACCTTTGCTGTGGTCACTGGTCTTAGGGTAAATTGGTCTAAGTCCCTCCTATTCCCGATTGATCCGGCGGCCAGGTCCACTTCCCCACCTGATAGCCCCCTCCTGTGGGTGGACTCCTTTAAATAATTAGGGGTGCATGTCTCCGGTTCAGCTTCGGACTTTATATCTTTAAACCTCGCCCCAGTGCTTTTAGAGTCCCAGACGAAGCTTAAATCGTGGAGTAACCTGCCCCTGTCATTATGGGGCGAGTTAACCTTATAAAAATGAAGATTATTCCCAAGCTAACATATCTTTTCCGCCACTCCCCGCAATGGGTGCCCAAGTCCTTTTTTTAAGAAACTGAACCACATTTTTTCTTCCTTCCTATGGGGCCCCTCTCCTCCCAGTTATCGACTGACGACTTTAATGAGGCCGCGAACGCAGGGTGGCATGGCATTCCCAGACTGTTATAAGTATTACCTTTCCGCGCAGTTGGTGACAGCGGCGTGGTGGTTACAGCCGGCCAAAACAAACTCGTTGACTGTGCTGGAAGCGACAGTGGTCGGTTCGCTGGAAGCTCTTTAAATGTTACATTTTAGGGGCCCTCGTGCCCCTTATCCTCTGACCCCCTCTATGCTTACCACCCTGCGGGCATGGCGAACAGGATTAGCCATTGAGAAATGTAAACAGTCTGAAATCTCCCCCAATGCCCCTATCTGGCTGAACCCCAACTTATCTCACATATACAAAATCCCCAACCCCTACGCGTGGACAAAATACGGTATCAAATTAGTGTCACATATAGTGTCTCAAAACTCCTTACTCCCTTTCTCACACCTTTCCTCTCAGTACAACCTACCTAACAATTTCCTATTCAGATATCTTCAACTGTCGCATGCATTTGCGGCGCAATTTCCACAATCTTCATGTATTGTGGCGCAGTCGGAACTGGAGAGGACGCTTAGATTTAGCTGTGAAGAAAAGCCCACCTCACATCTCTATTCGTATTTGGTCTTTGTGTCTCTTCCACCTCTTGACAAACTCTGGACAAAATGGCAGACTGATATACCCACGTTAGACAATGATGACTGGGATGATGTGTGGGACCTCCCCTTCAACACCCTAGTCTCCATGCGTGACAGATTAGTGCAATACAAGATTGTTCATAGGGCTTATTTCACCCCACACAGACTTCACAAGATGGATCCTGCTCATTCCTCAGAGTGTTGGAGATGTAGCGCCTCACCGGGCGACTTCTCCCATATCTTCTGGCGATGTCCAGGGGTCCAGCAATATTGGGAGACAGTGCTTGATTTGGTTACCAGATTTGCTTTAGTCGCTGTGCCTCTGACAATGGAGGTGTGCCTTTTGGGGCTCATTGAGACCATTGTACCATCCTCTGCCAAACGCACACTAATTACCTTGCTGCTCTTCTATGCCCGCAAGAATATTGCTATGCAGTGGAAGAAGCCTGCCCACCCCTCTTTGGTACAATGGAAACGCTTAGTGAACAACAGCCTTCCTCTATACAAGGTGTGAGGGGGTTAGCTCGGCAGCGGGTGTGTGTGACCGCCGAGATGGGCTCCCCACACAAAAACAGGCCCAGCAAACGGAGGTTGTGGTTTTCAAAATCAAAAAGGTGCGGTTTATTTTCTATTTACAGTGACAAAACACAGCAAAGCAAAAGAAACATAAACAAAATAAATCCTGGTCAACTTGACCTCTGACTAAACATACAGGTTTCCTAACTAACAACTGGGATCAGCCTAGTGCTGTCCTAGTCCCTAAGTCCCTGGTTTTAAATGTCCAAGCAAATAGCCACACAGGCTTTGTCTCACCGCACAGGGGTTCACTCTCCCTAGACAGTCCACACAGGTCTGGGTCCAGGCATGAGCTAACACCTAATGAAGCTGGGAGTTCTTATAGAGGCCTAAATGAGCTGACAAGCTTCAGCTGGTCTCATCAACTCCCTGTCTGCACGACGCCCCACACTCTCCCTAGAGGTATGAGTCATCCATGAGCCCACTAGCCTCAGCTGGGCTTATACAACTCTCCACCTAGTTGTATAAGTCGGCGTAAAGCCTGAATCTGGGCGAAATATATCTACCCCCCTGGATGCAACCAGGTGACTTTACCTTCCTGCTGTCACATACCCCCCCTCTTGTTTTAACCTCGGGGTTGGAACACCAGCAATCAGGCATTCATGTACTCGAGACAAAGCATCCACATTCCCCATTTGAACGCCAGGGCGATGCTTTACTGTGAAGTTGAATTCCTGGAGGGCCAGGAACCACCTATTCACTCTTCTATTTGTTTCCTTGTTTTGAGCCATCCACTTTAACGGAGCGTGATCCGTAACCATGTCAAAGTGCCTACCTAGCAGGTAGTACCGAAGGGAATCTAGAGCCCACTTCACCGCTAAACACTCCTTTTCAACGGTGGCGTAATTTACCTCATGGGACTTCAACTTCCTGCTGAGGTAAATGACTGGGTGCTCTTCCCCGTTCCAGACCTGGGACAATACTGCTCCTAACCCCACATCTGACGCATCACTTTGTACGACAAAGTCTTTAGAGAAGTCGGGTGAGTATAACACTGGCTGGCTACATAAGGCTTGTTTCAAGAATTGGAATGCTGCCTCAGCCTCGGGGGTCCATTTAATCATGACCGACCCTTTCCCCTTCGTCAGGTTGGTTAGGGGCACAGCCTTAGAAGCAAAGTGGGGAATGAATCGCCGATAATACCCAGCGATTCCCAGAAAGGCTCCTACCTGCTTCTTGCTGTTGGGACGTGGCCAACTCTGGATGGCCTCGACTTTGTTGAGTTGGGGTTTTATTACTCCCCTCCCAATGGTGTACCCAAGATATTTGGCCTCCTCCTGCCCAATGGTACACTTCTTGGGGTTAGCCGTAAACCCCGCTTCCCGAACAGAGTCCAGGACTGCTTGCACTTTTGGCAGATGTGAGGCCCAATCTGTGCTATGGACAATTACGTCATCCAGGTAAGCCGCAGCATACTTCCGATGGGGCCTCAGCATCTGGTCCATTTTCCGCTGGAATGTGGCCGGCGCATTCTGTAACCCGAACGGCATTCTTTTATATTGGAACGCCCCGTCTGGGGTTACAAATGCGGTTTTCTCTTTGGCCGACTTGGCCAGGGGGATTTGCCAATACCCTTTTGTGAGGTCAAGAGTCGTCATGTATCGGGCTGTTCCCAGCCGGTCGATCAACTCATCTATACGTGGCATGGGGTAGGTGTCAAATTTTGTAACTTTGTTCAACTGACGAAAATCGTTACAAAATCGCCAGCTCCCATCCGGTTTAGGCACCAACACAATGGGACTAGACCAATCACTTTGGGACTCCTCTATCACCCCTAAGTTCAGCATTTTCTGTACTTCCTCCCGTATTGCCTCCCGTCGGGCCTCTGGGATCCGATAGGGTTTTAACTTCACCCTTTCACCGGGCGGGGTAATGATGTCATGCTCTACCCCAGATGTTTGTCCCGGCAGCTCAGAGAATACCTCCTTGTTGCGAAGCACAAACTCCTTAACCTCCTGTTGTTGGGGTTGTGACAAGGTGGCTGCTATTCCAACCTCAGGAATCACGCAACCAGTTTGAGCTGGTGACCAAGTGTCTGCGACTAGGGACTCTCTATCCCTCCAGGCTTTCAACAGATTAACGTGATAGATCTGTTCGGGCTTTCGCCTTCCTGGTTGTCTGACCTTGTAATTCACTTCGCTCACTTTTTCCATTATCTCGTAGGGGCCTTGCCATTTGGCAAGGAATTTACTTTCAACCGTAGGGACAAGTACCAGTATCCTATCCCCCGGGGAAAAGGTACGGGTCTTGGCTCCATGGTTGTACACTCTCTGCTGTGCTAACTGCGCTTGGGCCAAATGTTCCTTCACGATGGGCATTACCTGTGCAATTCGGTCTTGCATCAGGGCGACATGCTCAATCACACTCCTGTGGGGAGAACTCTCACTTTCCCAAGTTTCCTTGGCAATATCCAACAGCCCTCTTGGGTGTCTCCCATACAGTAACTCAAAGGGGGAGAATCCCGTAGAGGATTGGGGCACCTCCCTAATAGCAAACATCAGATAAGGAAGTAGACAGTCCCAATCCTTTCCATCTCTATCCACCACTTTCTTCAACATTTGTTTTAGGGTTTTGTTGAATCTTTCAACCAGCCCATCGGTTTGGGGGTGATACACAGATGTACGTAATTGCGTCACTTTGAACAATTTACACAGCTCCTTCATAACCCGGGACATAAAGGGTGTACCTTGGTCCGTAAGCAGTTCTTTACAAATACCCACCCGGCTAAACACAAGAGATAGCTCTTTGGCTATGGTTTTGGCCGAGGTATTTCGGAGAGGGATCGCTTCTGGATAACGAGTGGCATAGTCCATTATAACTAATATGTACTGGTGCCCCCTAGCGGACTTGATTATAGGACCTACCAAATCCATGGCGATCCTCTCAAACGGGACCTCAATGATGGGTAGAGGGACCAGCGGGCTACGGAAATGTGGCATCGGGGCCGACCTCTGACACACAGGGCAGGAGGAACAATAATTTTCTATGTCCTTCATCACCCCCGGCCAATAGAATCTCTGTAATACCCTCTCTCGGGTTTTCTCTGTCCCCAGATGACCTCCAAGAATGTGCCCATGGGCCAACTCCAACACCAACTTCCTGTAAGGTTTGGGCACCACAAGCTGCTCAACGGTTTCTTCTGCCCTTTTTGCCACCCGATACAGTAGGTCCTTCTCTACGCTGAAGTATGGGTAAGTGCAGGTATTATCTGGGTTCACTAACTCGCCATCTATTTTCACTACGTTTTCCCGTGCCTTTATTAGGGCGGGGTCTTTCAACTGTTCTGTGGCAAAGTTTTCCCTGTGAACCTCAAGATCAGAAAACTCCACAGACGGTAGGTTTTCGTCTGAGGAGGTGGGCTCCTCTCCAGTTTCTTGAGTCTCCCCTGCCAATACTGATAAGGGAAATTCCGGAGAGTCCTCACCACTCTCAGGGGAGTTCTGGCTATCACATTCCTGGTACATAGGGGCACCAGTGGGGGGCTCAGGATCATCCCACAGTTCCCAGAACTTCGGAAAATCCCTTCCCACAATGGCGTCATGCGGTAACTGAGATACTAAGCCCACTGGATGAGAGAGGGTACCTTTGGGGGTCTCAAAACACACTGTAGTCACTGGATACTCTCGGGTGTCCCCATGCACACAAATAACAGCTACCTTGCTATTCCCAGAGACCTCTGTTTTAACTAACTCAGCCTTTATCAGGGTCACAAGGCTACCTGAATCCAGCAATACCACAACATTTCTACCATTAACACACATTTTGCATAAATGTTTCTCAGTTCCTCGAATGGCAGTGCATGCGACTGTCGCACACAGCGACTGACGTCTGCCCGTCAGAAAGTCACACTGCATGGGTTCCTCCACAACCGGGCAATTGGCTGCAATATGTCCCGCTTGCCGGCAGCGGTAGCAAACGATCCTTCTTGCGGCCTCTTGAGCCGCTGATTTCCCAGGCTGTTCTCGCCAAACTTGGGGTAGAGCTCCCACCCTCTCACTCTCTCCACCCTCACCCCTTGGAATCCTCTTATCCGCCCCTGGGGATGGTCTGGTCTTAGGGTGGAAAGTCCGAGTGTCTCTGGAAGAGGCCGTCAGGTTCTCTGTAGCCAAGTATTTCTCCACACGATCCACAAGACCATCGGCCGTCTCTGGGTCTCCATGGCTTACCCACTTTTGGATGGCAGTAGGAAGAGCTCTCAAAAACCGATCCATTATAACACGTTCCACAATCTTTGGTGCGGACAAAGTCTCTGGCTGTAGCCACTTTCTGCTCAGGTGAATGAGATCATACATTTGAGACCTGGGGGGTTTTCCAAGCTGGAAAGTCCAGTTATGCACACGCTGAGCCCGGACAGCCTGGGTGACACCCAGCCTTGCCAATATTTCAGCTTTTAGCATCACATAGTCTTTTGCTTGGTTAGGCTCTAGGTCATAGTAAGCTTTCTGCGATTCACCAGTTAACAGAGGAGCCACCAGTCCAGCCCACTGCTCCTCAGGCCACTTTTCTCTTTCAGCGGTCCTTTCAAATGTGGTCAAAAATACCTCTGGATCATCCTCTCCAGTCATTTTTGTCAATAAACGACTCACCCCAAAGGACGCGGTATTAGTGGGACGGCTTTCCTCACTGGTCTGCGGACGTTGCTGCATTACTGCTTCCATCTGTTGTTGTAGTCTCTGCTCTTGCTTCTGCAACAGGTCTATGAAGCGGGCCTCAGATTGCTGCTGGGCTTGTTGCTGAGCCTCCAGACTCTGTTGCAAAGTTGCGTTTGTCTGCTGCTGGGCTGCAAGGCTCTGTTGATGAGCTTGCTGCTGGGCTGCGAAGTTCTGTTGTTGAGCTGCAAGGCTCTGTTGATGAGCTGCAAGGCTCTTTTGCAAACCTGCATTTGTCTGCTGTTGATTGGCATTTGCTAGAGCCAGCTGCTTCAGTATCTCCTCCATGCTGGCTTAAAAAAAAACTGCCACTGGTTCTCCACCAACTGTGAGGGGGTTAGCTCGGCAGCGGGTGTGTGTGACCGCCGAGATGGGCTCCCCACACAAAAACAGGCCCAGCAAACGGAGGTTGTGGTTTTCAAAATCAAAAAGGTGCGGTTTATTTTCTATTTACAGTGACAAAACACAGCAAAGCAAAAGAAACATAAACAAAATAAATCCTGGTCAACTTGACCTCTGACTAAACATACAGGTTTCCTAACTAACAACTGGGATCAGCCTAGTGCTGTCCTAGTCCCTAAGTCCCTGGTTTTAAATGTCCAAGCAAATAGCCACACAGGCTTTGTCTCACCGCACAGAGGTTCACTCTCCCTAGACAGTCCACACAGGTCTGGGTCCAGGCATGAGCTAACACCTAATGAAGCTGGGAGTTCTTATAGAGGCCTAAATGAGCTGACAAGCTTCAGCTGGTCTCATCAACTCCCTGTCTGCACGACGCCCCACACTCTCCCTAGAGGTATGAGTCATCCATGAGCCCACTAGCCTCAGCTGGGCTTATACAACTCTCCACCTAGTTGTATAAGTCGGCGTAAAGCCTGAATCTGGGCGAAATATATCTACCCCCCTGGATGCAACCAGGTGACTTTACCTTCCTGCTGTCACAAAGGATACTTATGCTAATCGGGGATGCCCACTGAAGTATGACAAGGTCTGGCGCACTTGATTAGCTGAGCCAAAACAGCTTAGTGAGTTGGGGGTGACCCAGGTCATCGTGTTGAGGTCTTGCCTTGCTCTTATACCTTCCTTTTCTTCCGATATGTTTTTTTGTTTTGTTTTTATTGTTTAGCGGATTTATCATACTGTATGCCCTCCTAGATTTTACTTGGGCGGTATTGTTGTACCCTTCCATTGCTATGCATTCTATTGCTGGGTTCACATTGCAAATTGTATTGATTTTATGTACATGCTCTTTTTCTGTACTGTAGGTGCCTAAGCTGTGTGTGTTGTATGTGTTGGAAAACTTCAATAAAAAATAATTATAAAAAAAATAAAGTGGTTGTTAACCCACTTTCAGATGTTCACATTGTCTGTTTTGTCTCCTAATACAGTGCCCCCCATCTGTGTTTTATTAACAAAATTGGAGTATAGCCTCATATAAGAAAATAGCAATAATTATAGCAACGTACCATCATCCAGGTTATAGTGGAAAAACAGGGGGGTGGGGGCAAGGGAATAGTTGCTGAGGCTAAACCTAGAGCATACCCACCCAAATAATTTGTGTCAAGGTCACCTGTGGCCAGGTGACAGATGCACACCGTAGGGGGACAGGAGTGCACCGCAAGGTAGTGAACCCTATGGCTGACTGCTGCGGATAGGAAACTGGGTGGTTGTGGAAAGCGGGACCAGAGGAGCACAACCGGGATCCTAACGGAAGCTAGAGCCAAGATTCCCCAGGGCGCGGAGTCTAAGACCCAGCAGGTCTTCTCCAGGGCCTCTAGTGGTGAGGATGTTATGCTGCAGGCTGGGACCAGGTCGCGGCCCCTGGAGTTTCCTAGCTCACGCCCCGTAGGATAAGGGGAAAAGAGGGGAAGCAGCAGCACAAGATATGAGAGAACCGAATAACAAGCTGAAGGTCAGGGGCCACAAGCAGACAAGGATAACGAAAGAACGAGCCGAAGGTCAAGGGTCACGAGCAGACAGGGATAGTCGGGGACAAGCCAATAACGTAACAGAGAGACAGACGTAGCACACGGCAGGCAGGAACCCAAACACACAATGCCTAACAAACACGTTGATCAGCAAAGCAGCTTGCAGTGCACAGGTTAATATAGTGTTCTGTGATAGGGCCTCGGGTGGAGTCAGGCTGGGAGGAGATTATAAAGGAAGCCAGGTGAAAGGGTTCTGGCCTCTAAGATGAACACATGGGAAGGAAGGTAAGCTGACAGACCAACACTACTGCATATCCATGACAATTTGTGGACTGTCTCGGGACTGATGAAACACAATAAACATTATTTGATTAAAAAGTTTATTACAAATAAAAATTAAAAAAAAGACAATAATACACATCAAAGATTGGTCGGGGTCTCTACTAGTTTTGCGGGAATAACGCTTCTTCAGGCGAGCCAATCTATAGAATAAGAAATACAATGAAATACATATAATACAGTTCAGCAATAGAGTAAATAATGCATAAAGAGAAGTAGTAGCTTACCCGATGAGTAATTAAACAGGCGCGGAGCCGGGCCGCCCAATAGGTTCCCCCCACGGCGGACATGGGGGATTGTGCGTCAATCTCTAGGTATAAGGCGTATAGTTAATTAAAGGACCTAATATGTACACCCATTGCAGGGAGGGAGGGGGTGGGGGGGAAGGGAAACGAGGGAGGAAGGAAACAGGGGAGGAAGGTGTAGGGAGGGAGAGAGGGATAGGGAAGAAGGGTAAGATGGAGGAAGGAGGGGGAGGAGGGAGGGAGAGAGGAGAGGAAAGAGGGTGGGGAAGAAAGGGGGAGGAGGAAGGGCAACAGGGAGAGGCAAGGAAAGGGGGAGGGGGAAGGGGGGAAAAGGAAAGGACCCAACCCTAAGGGTGTCAATTGGGGATAGAACTTACCACAGCGGTTACATCTGTGGATACATTGGAAGCCAAGGCCATATAGGAGGGGAAGACATATGGACAGGCTGGGAACGAGGGCGCCGGTTGGTGCAGATACATAAGGGATCATGAGGGGTGCAAAGTCCGGTGTTGCTGATAACTAACCAGTGTTCTGTCATCCATGGAGGTATCCATATCCGTGACAAAGAATGCAGGGTAATGCATGGACTAAGGAAAAAAGCACCCATAGAGATCCCCGATGCACTGCCAATCGCGTCCTTGCTGTCGCTGCCTCACTCAGGGGACCACCAAGGCGAGATCCACGCTGCTCATCCAAGGGCCGAGGCTCATTAAATGAGCTTCCCAACCAGGAGACGCCCCGACGCCGCAGGGACGGCGGCGTCCGACGTCACCGGGTCTGTTTCCCCACACTGTGCAGGTGCGCGAACCCGCGCTACTGCGCATGTGCGATCGGGCCAAGCCAAGGGGCGGAAAGCCCCGAGCTAGGGAGGAGCAAGAGGGGATGGACTAGGAGGACATCCCCACCAGGGGAAACACAAGTCCGCCGCTGATGGGAGGCACAGGGAGCTGGGGACCGCACCAAATACTCAAGGGATGCTGGATACAAAAAGCTAAAGAGAGAAAAAAGACATCAATAAAAAACATTATAATTACAATCCTAAGAATAGTGGAAGTGGAAGTCCCACAAAGTGATTACTATATTGTGGTGACATAGGACATTGTCACATCATTAACGGCTGCAGGACGGCAAGGGAACCTACGGGGGAGGGCATGGCTAAAGGCGGGGCATCTATGGAACATAGACAGATGATTGAATTAAGCATCACAGGGGATTGTGAGACTGCTTGGAAATCGTCTCTGTTTTCTATACGCCACGACTGCCGCTATTGTAGCGGCTTCAATGCAATACTTAACTACTCCTTAAAGGTACGTGCTTATATACTCATTTTGGCTGTAGGATGGATATCTATTTCAGTCACTTTTTTTGATACTATGGTATCTATTTACTTTCACGCACAGGATCTTTATGCAAATTTGTATGAATCACTGCGGTTCTCAACAAAAAGATCCAGTACTGCTATCCATACTTTACAAAAACAAATGATTCGATAAACCAGGTATTTTTAAATCTCTAATATAAATTTATTCTTTTTTTGAATTCACTTATATTATATATTTTTCAATTATATAATTTTTACTCATCTGCAGGTCCCAACTTAGGAATTTCTCTGTATCATTTCTAGCAGGATTATTATCAATGTTGGTTTTACTGCCTCTTCACAAACAAGTTTTGGGAGGTCGTGTTCATTTCCATCAGTTGGGGCATTTTGGTGATCATCCCTTTTCCGCAGCTGGAGATGGAGGGCAATTTAGGATTTTAATCTGGAATTGCTAAAACATCTCCTTCATCTTTAACATACAATTGGTAGGTGCCATGTTTGACCACATCATTTATTGACACTTCAATATACTTTATAATAATTTTTATTAGATTTATGTTTCCCTGATTCTATAATATTTAAAAATATTTGACGTGTACATTATAAAACATTATCATAACGTAACTAATATTGCAATTAAATTTTGCAGTTTTTGTTAACCTATTTTTTGTGGATATTCCAATAGATGTGTTTTTCTATACATTTTATGGATGTTCCTTTGTTCTATTCTTTATTTCATTTTTTAGTGTACCGTTACACCGTAGATTACTCCTGAAGAAGCTCCAATTTCGAGCGAAACATGTCGAGTTCAACGGTTGTTGTATATGTACCTAGTTTAAAATGTTGTATATGTTGAACTTTCAGGAAAACTTCATTTTCCTTTTTTATTAAATAAATATTGTTCTATTTTTGTATAAATCTATTGTCATTGGATCCTTTTTGGTTTTTCAATATTTATTCTTACTTTTGACACCGCAAAAAATCCCGAGGTATGTGACCTCAAGCCCTTCTTTTTAAATAAGCATCACAGGTATGCCGTGAAGGTAAGGATAAGGGGTGGGATTGAGAGATGTGCATAGAAGGGCTTGGAGTAACAGGGCGTCAGGGAACCGACCAATTTGGGGCATCCCGTACGTCCCTGAGCCCAAGCTGAGATTCAAATAAAACCATAGTGATTAAGATGCTGCAATTGCATGCAATTTCATTAAGTGATGTGGATATAGGGGTTGTGAGGGATAAGGAGAATAAGTGTTCATAATTCTGCTACTTACCTTTACATAGATACCAAGTTTCAATCTCCTAATATTCTGGGGCACCTTGTATTTATTCATTTGCACCACTCCGCCCCAACCAATGGGACCGGTAGTAATTACATTTCACATGGTAATAATGTCCTTTCCTTCTTTTGTTTTTCCCCCCTTTCTCCCCCCTCCCTTCCCCTTCCACATTAATTCTCACAATTTTTTGTTTATCTCACCTGCCCTCGGCATGTATTCTCCTTATCCCTCACAACCCCTATATCCACATCACTTAATGAAATTGCATGCAATTGCAGCATCCTAATCACTATGGTTTTATTTGAATCTCAGCATGGGTTTTGGACGTACGGGATGCCCCAAATTGGTCGGTTCCCTGACGCCCTGTTACTCCAAGCCCTTCTATGCACATCTCTCAATCCCACCCCTTATCCTTACCTTCACGGCATATCTGTGATGCTTAATTCAATCATCTGTCTATGTTCCATAGATGCCCCGCATTTAGCCAAGCCCTCCCCCGTAGGTTCCCTTGCCGTCCTGCAGCCGTTAATGATGTGACAATGTCCTATATCACCACAATATAGTAATCACTTTGTGGGACTTACACTCCCACTATTCTTACGATTGTAATTATAATGTTTTTTATTGATGTATTTTTTCTCTTTCCCTTTTTGTATCCGGCATCCCTTGAGAATTTGGTGCGGTCCGCGGCTGCCTGTGCATCAGCGGTGGACTTGTGTTTCCCCTGGTGGGTATGTCCTCCTAGTCCATCCCCTCTTGCTCCTCCCTAGCTCGGGACTTCCCGCCCCTTGGCTTGGCCCGATCGCACATGCGCAGTAGCGCGGGTTCGCGCACCTGCATAGTGCGGGGAAACAGACCCGGTGACGTCGGACGCCGCTGTCCTGGCGGCGTCGGGGCGTCTCCTGGTTAGGGAGCTCATTTAATGGGCCTCGGCCCTTGGATGAGCAGCGTGGATCATGCCTTGGTGGTCCCCTGAGTGAGGCAGCGATAGCAAGGACGCGATTGCCAGTGCATCGGGGATCTCTATGGATGCTTTTTTCCTTAGTCCATGCATTACCCTGCTTTCTTTGTCACGGATATGGATACCTCCATGGATGACAGAACACTGGTTAGTTACCAGCAACACCGGACTTTGCACCCCTCATGATCCCTTATGTATCTGCACCAGCCGGCGCCCTCGTTCCCAACCTGTCCATCTGTCTGCACACTATCAGGAATTCCCCTCCTATATGGCCTTGGCTTCCAATGTATCCACAGATGTAACCGCTGTGTTAAGTTCTACCCCAAATTGACACCATTAGGGTTGGGTCCTTTCCTCCCCCCCCTCATTCCCCTTCCATTCCCCCTCCCCCTTTCCTTGCCTCTCCCTGTTCCCCTTCCTCCTCCCCCCTTTCTTCCTCACCCTCTTTCCTCTTCTCTCTCCCTCCCTCCTCCCCCTCCTTCCTCCATCTTACCCTTCTTCCCTATCCCTCTCCTCTCTTTCTTCCCCCTCCTCTTTTTCCCCACCTCCCCCCCTTTCACCCCTTCCCTCCCCTTTCCCCCTCGTTTCCCTTCCACCCATCCTGCAATGGGTCTACATATTGGGTCCTTTAATTAACTATACGCCTTATACCTAGAGATCGACGCACAATCCCCCATGTCCGCCGCGGGGGGAACCAATTGGGCGGCCCGGCTCCGCGCCTGTTTAATTACTCATCGGGTAAGCTACTACTTCTCTTTGTGCATTATTTACTCTATTGCTGAACTGTATTTTATGTATTTCATTGTATTATTTATTCTATAGGATTGGCTCTCCTGAAGAAGCAGTATTCCCGTGAAACTAGTAGAGACCCCGACCAATCTTTGATGTGTATTATTGTCTTTTTTGTAATTTTTCTTTGTAATAAACTTTTTAATCAAATAATGTTTATTGCGGCAAACTGTATGTTGTCTACCGGGTGCTCGGGTTCGGCACATCACGGATCTGGTGGACAGATTACTGGGAGTGGCTGGGAAATGACCCAGCTGTCATGGTGCACGTTGGCACCAATGACAAAGTCAGAGGCAGATGGAGTGTCCTAAAGAACGATTTTAGGGACTTGGGAGCTAAATTGAGGAACAGGACCTCCAAGGTAGTATTCTCAGGAATACTACCGGTACATCGAGCCACACCAGAAAGGGAGATTAGGGAAGTGAACAAGTGGCTGAAGAGCTGGTGTAGTAAGGAGGGGTTTGGGTTTCTGGAGGACTGGGGCGACTTCTCAGTCGGTAACCAGTACTATAGAAGGGACAGACTGCACCTAAATAAGGAGGGTGCAGATCAGCTGGGAATAAGGATGGCCAAAAAGTTAGAGGGTTTTTTAAACTAGGCGACGGGGGGAGGGTCCAGAGATAGTGAGAGTCAGCGTGGAACATATTCCAGAGGATAGTATTAGGGGCATTAGTGGTAGGGTAACCAAAGCACATAAACCCAAGGAAAGTATAGTAGCAAGTCCTAGTTGCAATCTCGGAACACCCAAGAGGATAATATGTGACCGGTCAAAATATATTAATGCATTAAAGTGTTTGTTCACCAATGCCAGAAGTCTGCCAAGCAAAATAGGTGAGTTGGAAGCTCTGGTGCATGAGGAGAGCTATGAAGTAATCGGTATTTCTGAAACTTGGCTTCATTCCACACATGACTGGGCTATTAATATTCCTGGCTATGCACTCTTTCGGAAAGACAGGGTAAAAAGGAAAGGTGGAGGGGTCTGTCTCTATGTGAGAAGTGATCTCAAAGCGAGTGTGAAAGAGGACCTGGTGGATGGAGAGTGGGATGAGTCTGAAGCATTATGGGTGGAACTGCATACAGATGTGCGTAGTTCAAAGTTAATCATTGAAGTTTGTTATAGACCACCCAATGTTAATGAGGAGGTGGAGACTCAGCTCCTTGCACAGTTGGAAAGGGCTGCAAGGGCTGGACTGGTGATAATAATGGGGGATTTTAACTACCCAGAAATTTACTGGAGTAATGGCACTGCTGGGACAGTTAAAGGGCAAAATGTTTTAAACCTATTGCAGGACAATTTTATGGACCAGTTTATTGAGGCCCCAACTAGGAATAATGCTCTGTTTGACCTGGTAATCTAAACCATGCAGAGCATATTACTAATGTTCAGATAAAGGAACACCTGGGTAGCAGTGACCATAACATGATTTCATTTAATGTTAGCTGTAAGCAAAAATCACATACAGGAAAGATAAAAACACTTAATTTCAAGAGAGCAAATTTTCCAAGGATGAGGGCTGCTCTTCAGGACTTAGACTGGGAGGGAATATTGGCATCAATGGGCACAGAACAGAAATGGGAATTCTTCAAAAAGACTGTTTGTGAACTCACTGCAAAGTATATTCCCATGGGCAATAAGTTTAAAAGGCTAAAAATAAAACCTATGTGGCTCACGGCCAAAGTTAAAAAAGCTATAAACTACAATAAAAGAGCCTTTAAAAAATATAAAAATGAGGGAACACTAGTGTAATTTAAATATTACAAAGAATATAACAGGATATGTAAAAAGGAAATCAAAGATGCAAAAATTCAAAACGAACGACAGATTGCAAAAGATAGTAGGACAAACCCCAAAAAATTCTTCAAATATATTAATAGTAAAAAGGTCAAGTCTGAGCATGTAGGCCCTTTACAAAATAATCTAGAGTGGGTGACTGGGGACAAAGAGAATGCTAATTTATTAAATACTTTCTTCAGCTCTGTGTATACAAAGGAGCATGGGGGAGCTCAAAAATGAGGGTGGTAGTGACACAGCCCCAAATCCACAATAGCTCAAAAGTGATATGGACCAGAAATATTTAGACATAATAAAGGTGGATAAAGCACCTGGACCAGATGGCATACACCCACGAATCCTAAAAGAATTGAGCTCTGTAATTTCAAAGCCATTGTATCTAATTTTTAGGGACTCATTAATGACAGGAATAGTACCACTGGATTGGCGCAGGGCCAATGTGGTGCCTATATTTAAAAAGGGAACAAAGTCTTTACCAAGTAACTATAGACCTGTTAGTTTAACTTCTATAGTTGGGAAGATACTGGAGAGATCAATAAAAGACCACATAGATGAGTTCTTGCTGGACAAAAAAAAATTTGAGCAACAGACAGCATGGATTCATGAAAGACAGACAGAAGTTGTCAGACAAATCTGATTTCTTTTTTATGAAGAGGAAAGTAAAACCTTGGACAGAGGGGTGGCTGTGGACGTGGTATACTTGTATTTTGCAAAAACGTTCGATACAGTTCCCCACACACGGCTCATGTGCAAGGTAAAGTCTACAGGATTGGAAATATCAGTTTGTAAATGGATAGAAAACTGGCTAAAAGACAGAATTCAGAGAGTGGTGGTTAATGATTTTTACTCTGAATGGTCTAAGGTTATCAGTGGTGTACCCCAAGGTTCAGTGTTGGGACCCTTACTTTTTAATATCTTTATAAATGATATTGGGTCTGAGATCAAAAGTAACATTTCTGTCTTTGCAGATGACACCAAGCTATGTAGTGGAATAACGTTCTTACAGGATGTCGCCAATTTACAAGCCGACATCAATGCTACCGTATTTCACGGCAGCTCCCCGGCGCTCATGTAACCGGCCATGTCTCCTCTCTGCCCGTCTGACAGAAGCAGCGGGAGGGGCCGAGGTTCCCCCGCTGACGCCAGTGGGACGCAAGGAGGAGAGGAGAAAGGAGACACTGCTGGTCATGTGACCGATGTGATATACGGTAAAGGAGTTTTAAAAAAAAAAAAAAAAACACAGACAGGGGGGGCACTGTATTAGGAGACAGAACGGATAGTATACAGATATATTGGTTATTCCTGAAGCAGGATCGGGATGGGGTGGCACTGTCACTAGGTGACATGCAGAGGGCGGGGGGGGGGGGACAGAGGAGACAGACACAGAAGAGCAGGCTGCGGATGACTTAGCCACGTACTGTGACCATGATGTCAGGGCTCAGCAGCCATGATTACCGTGATCAGTTTACAGAGGGGAAGGGAGAAACTGGCAGAATCAGCTAGGTGTTTTTTTTTTTAGGTATTACAGGGGTCCAAATTTTTTATTTTTTTTTGGGGGGGGTTAACAAATGCTTTAAGATAAAAAAATAACTTGCAGCAGCCCCCTCATACTTACCTGCACCCCAGCTCTCTCCAGCTAAGTCCACGAGTGCCTAAGCCATCCAAGACGCTTCTCCTGATTGGCTGAGACACAGCAGCGGCCCCATTGGCTCCCGCTGCTGTCGAAGTCAGTCAGCCAGCCAATCAGGAGAGAGATGGGCCAGGGCTTCCTATCTGAATGGACACAGGGAGCTGTGACTCGGCTCGGGTGCCCCATAGCAAGCTGCTTTCTGTGGTGGCACTCGACAAGAGGGAGAGGCCAGGAGCACAGAGGAGGGACATGAGAAGAGGTGGATCCGGGCTGCTCTGTGCAAATTCACTGCAACAGAGCAGGTAAGTAGAATAGGTTTGTTATTTTTAGAGAAAAAAAACACGAGAGTTAACAATCAATTTAAGACCCATCTCCTTGCTCCCATTTGCATCAAAATTTTAGAACGCTAAAGCCTCGTACACATGACCGAGTTTCTCGGCAAGAACCAGCAAGAAACTTGCTGGCAGAGCTTTCTTGCTGAGTAACTCAGTCGTGTGTACTCGGCTTTCATTTTTCTCATTAAGAAAACTGGCAAGAATCTCGACGAGAAAAATAGAGAACCTGCTCTCTATTTTCTCGTCGAGATTCTCGTCGGCATGTTTCTTGACGAGAAAAGTGTGTGTGTGTACACTTACCTGTCGCCGTGGAAACCCGTGCATGCTCGAAATGACTTTGACGCATGCGCGGTAGCTTCCTAGGCATAGGTAGGGTGTAGCAAGATGGCGGCCACGGCATCGAATGTGACGAGCACACGCTCGTCGTAGTCGATGACGTCACCGCGTTCGCTCCATTCAAAGAACCGCGGGTTCTTTGAATGGAGCGTGTGTACACTTGGCCGGGACAAGTTTCTTGTCCAAGAATCTCGTCAAGAAAAACGACGTGTTTTTTCTTGACGAGATTCTCGGCCGTGTGTACAAGGCCTTAGTCTACAACCATTTTAGCTCCTACCTCACTAACAACAACCTTCTTTACCCCTTACAGACCAGCTTTCACTTACTACACTACACTGAAACTCACTAATGATCTACTAACTGCTAAAACCAATGGCCACTACTGCTACTCGACCTCTCTGCAGCCTTTGATACTGTTGACCATCCCCATCTCTTCAAAAAACTCCACTCTATTGGCCTTCAAGACACTGCTCTCTCCTCCTACCTTTCACAGTGCTCCTTCAGTGTGTTCTATAACTCTGTTTCCTCCTCTCCACTTCCTCTTTCTGTAGGTGTACCTCAAGGTTCTGTCTACCCCATTTACACCTCCGCTCTTGGTCTGTTAATACTATGCTGATGACACACAAATCTATCTCTCTACCCCTCACCTCACTCTTTTAGTCTCCTCTCACATTACTAACTGACATATCAGCATGGATGTCACACCACTTCCACAAACTCAATCTTTCTAAAACTGGGCGCATAATTTTTCCTCCAGCCGTGCCCCCCCCCCCCAATATCGTCTCCATCAAGATCAATAATACAACTATCAGTCCCTCCCCTCATGCCAGGGTGCAAGGTGTAATCCCCAACCCTGACCTGTCTTTTCAGCCCTAAATCTAATCACTGTACAAATCTTGCAGACTTCTCCCCCGAAACATCTCCAAAATATGCCCCTTTCTAACCATTAACACCACTAAGCAACTTATTCACTCCCTCGTTATCTCTCGCCTTGACTATTGTAACTCCCTCATTGGCCTACCTCTCCGCAAGCTATCCCCTCTTCAGTCTATCATGAATTCCGCTGCCAGATTCATCCACCTCACCAACCGTTTAGTGTCTGCCACTCTTCTCTGCCAATCCCTCCACTGGCTTCCCATTGCCCAACAAATAAAAATAACACTAACATTAACATACAAAGACATTTACAATTCTGCCCCGAGCTACATCACCAATCTTATCTTCAAATATCACCCTAACCGTCTTCTCCTCTCCTCCCGGGACCTTTTGCACTCTAGCTTCCTTGTCTCCTCCCATGCTCATCTCCAGAGCCTCTCTCATCCTCTGGAACTCACTAGCCCAATCTGTCCAGTTATCTCCTACTCTGTTCACTTTTAGGCAATCCCTGAAAATGAATTTCTTCAGGGAGGCCTATCCTGCCTTCAGCTAACGACTGTATATTCTACTTCCCACATCAGTTCCTCACTCAGTCACTACCTTTCGCTTCACCAGCCCTTCCCTCTTAAATTGTAAGCTCGCAGGCGCAGGGCCCTCCTCTCTGGTTTTGAATTGTACTGTTGATGTATTGTCTCCCTTTTATATTGTAAAGCGCTGCTCAAATTGTTGGTGCTATTTAAATCCTGTATAATAATATAAATAAAAAACAGAAGCCATCTCCATAAGACCCAAAACACCCCAACCACCACTCCCCAAACAAAAAAAGACCCCCCCATCAGCCATTAGTCCCCATACAGACCACGCTCCACCCCCGCCACCGCAACAACAAAAAAACAAACACCAAGAGACCCCCAGCCACAAAGACCCTCTTCAGATCAGATGGAGCAGGTAGTCACTTGGCAAATTATTATCCCAGTCCTCTGCTGACTCTAGCCTCCTCAGTTCTCTGCCTGCTCAGGTCCCTGCTCCTCTCTGGTCTGCAGCTGCTCTGAGTCTCAGTGTGATTGTCGCGGTCCGTTTACTGTGTAGATTAGCAGCAGCCTCCTCTACCTCTCCACATGCTCCCGTAAACTAATCGGCTCAAGGCGGGCTGGCCTAATCACCCTTAGCTGGCCACGCCCCCTCACTAGTACTGACGCAAGAGTCAGGCGTTCTGTCAAAAGTTCCAACTTATCAAAATCTCCAACCGAGTGTACTGCGCATGTGCGAGCACGTCCACGAGAACGTCCTGTTGCACGTCGTCTTCCTATTAAAAACACCAACTGCACTCGCCTCCGCACTGCGCCTGCGTGACCTTTCTTTAACCACTTCCATACCGAGTCATTGTAAAATGACGCCGGCAGGAACCCTCTCTCCCTCCGGGTGAACATCATATGACGTCCTGGGTTTGAGGGGGGATATCTGAATGATGCCTGCAGCTAGAGGCATCATTCAGATATCCTTGTCTTCAGCCGGCGATTCTGCGCACCATAAGAACAATCATAGCGGCGGTTCCGCCGCTTGATCATTCTTATAGGTGGCGGGAGGGGACACCCCCCCTCCCACCGCCATCCGGTGCTTCTCCGGGCTCTCCTGTGCCATCGGGGACCCGGAGAGAATCGTCCGGCGCCGGTGGTGGGTCACGTGACGTGCATAGAGATGACTGGTGACCAGATGGTCACCAGTCATCTCTATGACCATCGGAGATCCGAGCGCGATGTGATGACGTCACGCCCGGGTCCTCAGATGTAAACAAAGCCGCCATTGCGGCTAGTAAGCAGGAGATCAGTGAAATCTTTTTCACGATCTCATGCTTTCCAGCCTGGAGGAGAGATGTGGGGTCTTATTGACCCCGCATCTCTCCATAAAGAGGACCTGTCACACATATTCCTATTACAAGGGATGTTTACATTCCTTGTAATAGGAATAAAAATGATCAAAAAAAAAAAGTGTAAAAAAAAAAGTAAAAATAAAAAAAATAAGTAAAATAAAATAAAAAAATAATAAGAAAAATTTTTTAAAACGCCCCTGTCCCGAATAGCTCGCGCTCAGAAGCGAACGCACATGCAAGTCCCGCCCACATATGTAAACGCCGTTCAAACCACATATGTGAGGTATCGGCGCGTGCGTTAGAGCGCGTGCAACAATTCTAGCACTAGACCTCCTCTGTAACTCTAACCTGGTAACCTGTAAAAAAATTTAAAGCTATGGAGATTTTTAAGTACCGAAATTTGGCACCATTTCATGAGTGTGTGCAATTTTAAAGCATGACATGTTAGGTATCTTTTTACTCTGCGTAACATAAGCTTTCATATTTTACAAAAAAATTGGGCTAACTATACTGTTTTGTTGTTTTTTAATTCATGAAACCATTTTTTTTCCAAAAAAAAGGCCTTTGAAAAATTATTGCGCAAATACCGTGCAAGATAAAAAGTTGCAACGACCGTCATTTTATTCCCTAGGGTGTCTGCTAAAAAAAACCCATATATAATGTTTGGGGGTTCTGAGTAATTTTCTAGCAAAAGAATGATGATTTGTACATGTAGGAGAGAAGTGCCAGAATAGGCCCGGTATGGAAGTGGTATAAAAAGCCCTGTATGGAAAGGGTTAAAAGACGATAATTCCCTGAATTAATCAAATACACAAACTCCACTTGCCGCCACACTGCGCCTGCGCGGCCTTCGTTGACAATCCCACGTCACCTACGATATACAAAGCAATGCACATGTTTTATCATACATTATACAAAGCAATGCAATGCACTTATTTTATCATATGCTATACAAAGCAATGCAATGCACATGTTTTATCATACGCTATACAAAGCAATGCACATTTTTTATCATACGCGATACAAAGCAATGCAATGCACATATTTAATCATACGCTATACAAAGCAATGCAATGCACATATTTTATCATACGCTATACAAAGCAATGCACATGTTTTATCATACGCTATACAAAGCAATGCAATGCACATGTTTTATCATCTGGGCCCCTTACCTTACTGTATTCACTCTGCAGAAGATGGTCTTTGGTCACCAGAGTGTCCCCCCCCCCATCACAGTTCCCGCCATTACCCTTTACATCCGAGTCTGCAGGATTCCCCCTTACAGTGCAAGGGAACTCAGATGTAAAGGAAAATGCTGCAGAGCATGTTCTAAGGAGAAACTCTGATGTAAGGGGTGCTCTGGTCACCAGAGACCACCTTATATCAGAGTCCTCTGCATTCCCATTTACATCAGAGTTCCCACTTACATCAGGGTCTGCAGCATTGCCCTTTACATCAGTGTTTCCCTTTACATCAGGGTTCGCAGAGTTCCCCCTGCAAGATTAAAAGGGCTGAAGGCCCAGAGACATGTCCAGAGTACACAGAGGATCAGGGCCGGTACAAGGCAGTGGCGGGAGGGGCCACTGCCCTGGGCGGAGTTTGGGAGGGGCGCAAAACACTAGAGCATCATGCCTTGTCTCAGCCTCTGCGTTGCTAATTCTGTTCAAAAGCACCGCTGAGAATGTGCCCTTACCTGCTGCAGGCTTCCCTGGAAAGAACACTCTCCTGGGCACACGTTTTCTTGACAGGCTGGGCGGTTGGATCGGGTCAGTGAGAGCTCCAGTACAGGTGGGTAGCGCAGACAGCAGTACACTGCAGCCCCGATCATCACTGCCCAGCAGACATCGGAGCTTTTCTCTTTCCTCTCTCCTGGCACAGACTTAAGATAAGGGGTGACAGATATCAGACTGCTTTTCTCCTCCTGTGAGTCCCGACCTGTTCTGCTATCCACACTGTGCACTGCTGTGCTGTAAACCTGTGCTGACCCTTGCAGTGCAGGTTTACTAAAGTGAAAGTAAAATGTTTATGAATAGGTTAGAAATATACTGGGACTTTTCAGGCTCTACATAGATTTATTGCACACACACACACACTGTATCTTAATGAAATCATGCATTTTAATAAAATATAGTGTGTATGTGGAATACATCTATGTAGCAACTGAAAATTTCTAGTATATTTCTAACCTATTTAAAGACCACAAACAGCAAGTGATGGGATGCAGCCCAACTCCAGCAAAGTAAAAAAAGTCCACCCTGCAGTGCTGGAGGAAAGATTGTACTTGCTCCAGCCAGCTGCAGTGCTCTCCCCCTCCACCCTCATCATACCATGCAGGAAAATGTAACCCTGTATGGTAGGATTAGGCTGGAGTGTGACAACAGCCACTCACAATTCACCCAGGAGCTCCACATGACCAATCATAGCACTGGGAGAGCCTACTGGAGCAAGGAATAAGATAAAGCTTGGTACACACGGATCAAAATTTGTTCGGTTCAGCAAGGACCAGCTGAATTTTGATCTATGTGTGGCCTTGCCTGTTAGAAGCCGCCCCATCAGATCAGCTTCTGTAGAATGGGACCGCTGGAACCTTGTTCGACCAGCGGCTCACAGCTAATCAGCTTCAGCGCTGATCAGTGAATTCTGACAGAGAAGAGTCCCTACTGTCAGAATGCGTCTCCGTAGAGCGGATTTATGCATTCGCCACTGTTGTGTGGATGGATGAATCTGTTAGGCTGGGCTCACACTGCTGTGCGGAGTAGCTCACAGCAGGGGTCCGATGCGTCCCTATTCTCCGTTTCAGGTCTGATTTTGGTCAGAATTTTTGTCTGAATGACCTGGATGACCTTGTCTCGGCACTGCTGGTTGCTAATGTATCAAAAACCAGTGGCAATACATTAACCCCCTCATGCTGCATTTTACAAATTGAGCCAAACACCAGTGATAAACACAAAGTCCCAATGTGCTAAAAAAGGTTATTTGGTTCTTGTTTTAAAACATTCTTTCGTAAAAAAAGAGGTTGAGGGGGGGTGCAGTTTGCCATCTTTGCCCTGGGCACCAAATGGCCTTGTCCCAGCACTGCAGAGGATACATGGGATAGATTAGAAGGGATGGAGGCCCAGAGACATGTCCAGAGAACATAGAGGATACATGGGTTAGATAAGAAGGGATGAAGGCCCAGAGACATCTCCAGGGAACACAGAAGATACATGGGTTAGATTATAAGGGATGAAGGCCCAGAGACATGTCCAGAGTACGCAGAGGATACTTGGGATAGATTAGAAGGGATGGAGGCCCAGAGACATGTCCAGAGAACATAGAGGATACATAGGTTAGATTAGAAGGGATGGAGGCCCAGAGACATGTCCAGAGAACATAGAAGATAGATGGCTTGGATTAGAAAGGATGGGGGCCCAGAGAACATAGAGGATACATGGGTTAGATTAGAAGGGATGAAGGCCCAGAGACATATCCAGGGAACATAGAAGATACATGGGTTAAATTAGAAGGGATGAAGGCCCAGAGACATGTCCAGAGTACACAGAGGATACATGGGATAGATTAGAAGGGATGGAGGCCCAGAGACATGTCCAAAGAACCCATGTATCCTCTGTGTTCCCTGGAGATGTCTCTGGGCCTTCATCCCTTCTAATCTAACCCATGTATCCTCTATGAAGGAAATATTTGGGCATTTGAGCAAATTACTTGCTCTGGGATTTTTTAACGGTGTTCATTAAAGATAGTTCATTCGAAAAAAATTCATAAAATACAAAGAAAGTTTATTAATGAATACATACAAAATATGATAATATGCAAAACATATATTTTTTAAGAAGGAACCATTCACATTTATAGAAAAAACACATAATGGTTACAACTAATGACAGACTGGTGATTACTCTACTAGTTTCGCTTTTTGGTAAGCTTCTTCAGGAGTCTGATAATGCACGTAGGTCATGCTGGAAAATATAATATTGAAAATTGCATATAATATGGGAACAAACCAATGGAAACATATGTATGTAAAATATTGATGCCCACAAGTCAAGATTTGTGGGACATGCGTATGAATAATATCAGATTAAAGTACCAAAGGGTATATTTTACAAATGCAAATAATATTTAATTGTGAACAAGACCCAAGCTGCAAAGCAAGACTCACCCAAAGACCACACAGTTGCACATACGTGTGAGAATCACATGAAATGCAGTAAATGTTTTAGATTCCCCAATTAGAACAGGATCAACCGCCGAGGAAGGAGAGAGACATCATGGAAGCAGTCCAAGCCATCGAGAGCATAAAGAATGGTAAACACCTGTAGGGTGGGTGGGACAATTGATAATGTCATGAGACACATATCATAGATAGCTGGCCAAAGAAACACTGTGTGGCTAAATAAGTAAACCAAACATACCAACTGCTTGGCCAAAATGGTATAGGTTGTGCCGACCAAATCGTTATAAGGAAACAATAATGTTTCCCTATTGAATCCACTTGCACGTTGCTACTGGAGTAAAGTTGAGTAATCCAAATAATCGAAAAAAAAAATTCTCTTTTTTTTCCCCTGGGAACATGGTGGCAGATGAACCAACTCGAACCAAGAAAAATGAAAAAAGTAATAATGATAATGGTGATGTTCATTGGATATAAAAAAGTGTTTTTTCTATTATTTGGATTACTCAACTTTACTCCAGTAGCAACGTGCAAGTGGATTCAATAGGGAAACATTATTGTTTCCTTATAACGATTTGGTCGGCACAACCTATACCATTTTGGCCAAGCAGTTGGTATGTTTGGTTTACTTATTTAGCCACACAGTGTTTCTTTGGCCAGCTATCTATGATATGTGTCTCATGACATTATCAATTGTCCCACCTACCCTACATGTGTTTACCATTCTTTATGCTCTCTATGGCTTGGACTGCTTCCATGATGTCTCTCTCCTTCCTCGGCGGTTGATCCTGTTCTAATTGGGGAATCTAAAACATTTACTGCATTTCATGTGATTCTCACACGTATGTGCAACTGTGTGGTCTTTGGGTGAGTCTTGCTTTGCAGCTTGGGTCTTGTTCACAATTAAAATTTATTTGCATTTGTAAAATATACCCTTTGGTACTTTAATCTGATATTATTCATACGCATGTCCCGCAAATCTTGACTTGTGGGCATCAATATTTTACATACATATGTTTCCATTGATTTGTTCCCATATTATATGCAATTTTCAATATTATATTTTCCAGCATGACCTACGTGCATGATCAGACTCCTGAAGAAGCTTACCAAAAATCGAAACTAGTAGAGTAATGTAAAGCACCAGTCTGTCATTAGTTGTAACCATTATGTGTTTTTTCTATAAATGTGAATGGTTCCTTCTTAAAAAATATATGTTTTGCATATTATCATATTTTGTATGTATTCATTAATAAACTTTCTTTGTATTTTATGAACATTTTTTTCGAATGAACTCTCTTTAATGAACACCATTAAAAAATCCCAGAGCAAGTAATTTGCTCAAATGCCCAAATATTTCCTTCATATATAAAATTGGGATAAGGTGTTCAAATGTCTGTTTGTAGTGTGGCCCCCATTCCATGACAATACTTTCTTTTTCGTACATCACGGGACACAGAGCGACTTAGTCATTACTAATGGGTTATATAGATACCTTCAGGTGCTGGCACTGGCAACTTCCAAAACCGGAAGTACCCTCCCCTATATAAGCCCCTCCCATCCGGGAGCACCTCAGTTTTTTGCCAGTGTCTAAGGTGTTGGCCAAAGAGTAACATGTGTTTTCACTGGGCTTGCGTACAGGTTCTTTTATGGGCCTTAGTAAGCTGTTCCGGATCCGACCAAAAAAGCTTCATAGCTAAACGGTCGGTACCCGGGCCTTGCAACAGAAGAGCAAGGTTTTGCCTGTAATGCCTCTCTTAGGAGGGCTGGACCCTGGGATCCAGAGCTCTGGTCATACCCACGACCAAGATGTTTTCTGTGCAGGGTGCTATACAGGTCCAGGGGAGTGGAATCCTTGGGAACCCGGTCCCTGAAGGTTTAAATACAATGCCTGCCGTGAGAGGTGAAGTTTGGGCTTCTGTGGACCAAACAAAGTCCTGCGGCGGGGAACAGGTAAGTGGGGGCCCCCAGGAACTTGGTTCTATTGGGGGACCCCCAAGCCTAATTTGTCTTTCTGTCTGTTACCTAACGGTATTCCCGCTAATATCTGTGCATGCCTGTAACTA
The DNA here is from genome assembly GCA_029206835.1 of Rana muscosa. Taxonomy (NCBI): domain Eukaryota; kingdom Metazoa; phylum Chordata; class Amphibia; order Anura; family Ranidae; genus Rana; species Rana muscosa. The sequence goes on from CM055122.1 coordinate 351,442,903, forward strand.
CTGGAAAATGTAAAATTTTAATAGTAGTCAAGAAAAAAAAAAAAAAGGAGACCGCGGTACCTGTGTTAAACCACTAGAGGCCGCTGTGGTCCATTTTTCTTCTCATGTGGATCTTTGGCTTTTTCAAGTCAAAAGATCCAGGCAGTTGGTAAGTTTCTCTGTGGGAATCCACTTCCTCTGCCCTGTTGCTGCGCTCATCCACCGCACAGGCCCTCCGGCAAAAAGGGCCCTGGCTCCTAGTCCCTGCTTGTTTTAAAAAAAAAGCGCCGAAGGCGCACGGGCGTGCACGCGCCTCCTATGAAAGGAAAGGGGCGGGGCGGGTGGATGACGCTCGATGCACGCCACGGCGCTTCTGCGCATGTGCAGGCGTCCCAGCATGGATAAAAGACACAGTACAAGTGTCAGCTGGATGCAAGCAGAGCTAGCAACAAAACGGTGGCACACAGAGGCGGTTGATGCAGGCATCCCCATAGAAAGACACTTTAGTGGACACCAGCTGGTATATAGCAGCAACTGTGTTAGACTATTACCAGTAAAATTGGTGTATGACGACGGGAATACCTCAGCTTTGTGCTTGAAGGATATGTCGTCCAGACGCTCTGGAAATAAGTCTTCCAAGAAGCCAAAGGGGTCTCCATCGGGCTCTGAGGATTTTGGGCATGCTTGTACTGCACCAATCTCCCCTGAAATTTCAGAGGTTAGTAGCCGTAGGAACCCCGCAGGAGTACCTGGTGCTGCGGCTGTCCCCAGTCCACCTGCTCCTGTATATATAACAGAGGAGGTTTTTTCCTCAGCTCTGGGAGGATTGGAAGAGAGATTAACAGCATTGATCGCTGCTTCCCTGTCACAGGGAAAGCGCGTCCGATCTCCATCTCCTCCTTCATAGTACCTGTTAGTGGAGGAACAGCCCCACACAGAGATCGACCTGCCTGAAGGGGATCAGGATGAGGTTGATTCGGTTATAGAGGAATCAACAGTGGAAGAACCTTTCTCAGCATCTCAGGCTGAAAGATTATGGGTTCAGTCTCTGACTAACATGGTCCGATCAGCATTTAAAATGCCTCTTGCGGAGCCATCAACCACTACTGTCTCCTCGCTGGGGTCGCTGAAAGCTCCCCAGACTGTCTGTTCCTTCCCAATCCACCCTTTATTGGAAGGGCTTATTTACCAGGATTGGGAGCATCCTGATAAAATATTTACTCCCCCCAAGAGATTTCCGGTGATCTATCCCATGGAGGATAAGTTCATAAAAAAATGGAGGGTCCCTACAGTGGACGCAGCCATCTCTTGTGTGAATAAATCACTGACATGTCCAGTAGATAATGTTCCAATGTTCAAAGACCCAATAGATAAAAAAAATTGGAGTCTTTACTAAAATCTGCTTTCTCTACAGCAAGCATGGTGACACAACCTGCAGTAGCAGCGATTGGGGTCTGCCAAGCAGTGAAGGATCAGTTGAAACAAGTCTTAAGGGACTTACCAGATCAGCAGGCTCTTGCCCTAGCTGACCTACCTAGAGCCTTGTGTTTTGCGGTGGACGCCATAAAGGATACAATCCAACAGGCCTCCCGCTTTACGCTGTCTGTAGTACATATGCGTAGGCTTCTATGGCTCAAAAACTGGTCTGCTGAAGCTCCCTGTAAGAAATTGCTGATTAGCTTCCCATTTCATGGAGAACGCTTATTTGGAGAAGATCTGGACAAGTATATCCAGAAAATTTCTGCCGGTAAAAGTACACTCTTGCCGGTTAAGAACAAGGGTAGAAGTCCTTCTTTTAAGAGGCCTACTTCTCCAGTCCCTGGCACATCGGCTGTGAAACAGTTCCGACGGCCTCCGCGGTCAAATCCAGGGGGCAGAAATCAGGGACAATCACAGGGTAACAAGAAACCCTGGGTCAAGAGAGGTACGAAACCTCCCCCCAAGTCATGAAGGGTTGTCCCCACTCAATCGGGTGGGGGGAAGACTTCAGTTGTTCACAGAGACCTGGCGGGACACCATCAGAGACAGATGGGTGATCTCCGCAGTAAGTCTGGGATACAAGCTGGAGTTAAAAGACTCTCCTCCTGCCCATTTTATGAGGTCAAACGTGCCAAGCGATCCCCAAAAGAGAGGATCCCTCCTTCTGGCACTAGAACAACTATTGCTCCAAGGTGTAATCATGAAGGTTCCCTTGGAAGAAAGCGGGTTCGGGTTTTACTCTAACCTTTTCACAGTCCCCAAACCAAATGGGGACGTGAGGCCCATATTAAATCTAAAAGGGCTAAACAAATTCCTACATATCAGGACTTTTCGGATGGAGTCGATCCGATCGGTGGCCACCGCCCTACAAGGGCAGGAATGGTTAGCCTCGATTGACATAAAGGATGCTTATCTGCATATTCCCATCTTTCCGGCCCACCAGAAATTTCTACGCTTTGTAGTAGAAGGGCGCAATTTTCAGTTCAGAGCCTTACCTTTCGGTCTGGCCACAGCACCACGAGTGTTCACAAAAATTCTGGCCCCACTATTGGCCAATCTAAGAACACGGGGTGTAACGATAATGGCATATTTAGACGACCTGCTACTAATAGACCACTCAGTGGAAAAACTGGAAGTAGCTATTCACGAGACAATCAAGTATCTGGAATATCACGGTTGGATTATCAACCGAGACAAGTCAGCTCTAAGACCAGTCAAAAGTCTGGAATACTTGGGGCTAAGGCTGGATTCAAATCAGAGAAAGATTTTCTTACCTCCAGAGAAGGTGTCGTCTTTGAAAGATTTGACCCACTTAGTGGGTACAAAAAGAAAACCATCCATACGCCTGTGCATGAGGCTGCTGGGAAAAATGGTGGCTTCATTCGAAGCAGTACCCTACAGTCAATTCCATTCAAGGAACTTGCAGAGGGCCATACTGTCAGCCTGGAACAAAAAAGTTCAGGCTTTAGACTTACCAATGTCCCTGTCCCCTTCCGTTCGCAAGAGCCTCCATTGGTGGTTGGTGCCCCAGAATCTGGAAAAAGGGAAACCCTTCAGTCCGGTTTCTTGGAAGGTGGTCACTACAGATGCCAGCCTCATAGGCTGGGGGGCAGTACTGGAGCAATGGTCTCTCCAGGGCAAGTGGTCAGAAGCAGAGAAGGCCCTGCCCATCAATCTCTTAGAGATACGAGCAGCCCGGTATGCCCTAGTAGCATGGACATCCAAACTCCAAGGGTCCCCTGTCAGAATTCAATCAGACAATGCCACAGCAGTGGCATATATCAATCACCAGGGTGGCACCAGGAGTCGTGCAGCCCAGAGGGAAGCGAATTGCATCCTGGAATGGGCAGAAAGATATGTCCCAGCCATATCCGCGGTTTTCATCCCAGGAGTGGAAAATTGGAGAGCGGACTTTCTAAGTCGCCAGCAATTATGCCCGGGGGAATGGTCTCTTCACCCCGAGGTTTTCCAGGCAATATGCCAGCGGTGGGGAACACCGGATGTAGATCTGCTAGCATCCAGATTCAACGCAAAGGTGGACAGATTTGTGTCTCGCACAAGGGATCCCCTAGCTTGCGGCTCGGATGCCCTAGTGTTCCCTTGGGATCAGTTCAAGCTGATATATGCATTCCCACCGCCACAATTGTTACCGCGATTAATCCGCAGAATCAGGGTAGAAAAGAAACCAGTGATTCTGGTGGCTCCAGCGTGGCCCCGAAGAGCCTGGTACGCGGAGATCGTAAAGATGTCAGTGGGGAGTCCTTGGACCCTCCCACATCGTCCGGACCTGCTTTCGCAGGGACCGATATACCACCCTTCCTTACAAGCCCTAGGTTTGACGGCCTGGCTATTGAAGCCCACATTCTAAAAAAGAGAGGTCTCTCTAATCCTGTGGTATCTACCATGATCAATGCCAGGAAGCCGGTATCCAGGCAGATCTATTATAGGATCTGGAAGGCGTACATCGCGTGGTGTGAGGCCAAGAAATGGCATCCGCGTAAGTACATAATAGGTAGGATCCTGGACTTCCTACAGTGGGCTGTGGATAGGAAGCTTGCCTTGAGTTCTATCAAGGGTCAGATTTTGGCCTTGTCAATATTTTTTCAAAGGCCCTTGGCTTCGCATTCACTAGTCAAAGCTTTCATACAAGGAGTGATGCGTATTAGCCCTCCGGTTAGTATTCCCATATGTCCATGGGACTTAAACCTGGTTCTGTCGGTTCTACAGAAACAACCATTTGAACCATTGCAGCACATTTCCTTGGTTCTTCTCACCAGGAAATTGATTTTCTTAGTAGCCATTTGTTCGGCTAAAAGAGTATCGGAATTAGCCGCCTTGTCCTGTAAGGAGCCATATCTGGTTGTCCATAAGGACAGAGTAGTATTACGTCCTCATCCAGCCTTTCTTCCTAAAGTGGTATCGAGGTTTCATTTGAACCAAGATGTGGTTCTTCCTTCTTTTTTTCCCAAACCTACCTCGGTAGAGGAAAAGTTATTGCATTCTTTGGATGTAGTAAGAGCAGTTAAAGCTTATCTAAAAGCCACTGCTCAGATTCGTAGAACGGATACTTTGTTTGTTCTGCTGGAAGGCCCCAGAAAGGGTCAGGCAGCATCAAAATCTACTTTAGCCAAGTGGATTCGACAGGTCATAATACAAGCCTATGGCTTGAGAAGGAGACCGCCTCCGTTCAAAGTTAGGGCGCACTCCACAAGGGCAGTTGGAACTTCATGGGCAGTGCATCACCAGGCCTCCCTGGCTCAAGTCTGTAAGGCCGCAACATGGTCTTCAATACACACGTTTACTAGATTCTACCAGGTAGACGTTAGAAGTCAGGAGGATGTCGCCTTTGGGCGCAGTGTGTTGCAGGCCGCAAAAGATCCTCATGCCTGATGGCGCCCAGCTTATGTATAGTGTATCCCTCCCCTCATTTGGCATTGCTTTGGGACGTCCCATTAGTAATGACTAAGTCGCTCTGTGTCCCGTGATGTACGAAAAAGAAAAAGGGATTTTTATAACAGCTTACCTGTAAAATCCTTTTCTTGGAGTACATCACGGGACACAGAGCTCCCACCCCTCTTTTTGGGACACTTATTGCTTTGCTACAAAACTGAGGTGCTCCCGGATGGGAGGGGCTTATATAGGGGAGGGTACTTCCGGTTTTGGAAGTTGCCAGTGCCAGCACCTGAAGGTATCTATATAACCCATTAGTAATGACTAAGTCGCTCTGTGTCCCGTGATGTACTCCAAGAAAAGGATTTTACAGGTAAGCTGTTATAAAAATCCCTTTTTACTGGGGTGGTATCCACTCATTTTCCCTTCTTGGGGGGCCTCCTCATTTACAGATTACTGTTTTTCTATATTATTGATATACTATATTTTGATATCAATGTAAGTGGAACAAATGTGTGTCGTTTTCTCGACTATTCCTGTTTCTTCATCCCCTTTCTCTTCTCTCTCTCCCTTTTCTCCCTTTTTCAGGGGTTTGGACTAGGGTCCTTTATCTATTGTTCATTATCCCTAAAAACCTGTTCCCTATTTATTTTGTATTCTCTTCAACATCATGGCAGACTACTGTGGCAATGCCTTTGAGGGGCTTATGGACAGGATCCACAAGGCTCAAAATCCAGTCAGTGGGGGTCTATCCATGGATCGGTTCATTCAGAGGCTGCAGCGCATGCTGGAGCGGAAATCCCGATTATTCTGGAATAGATGGTATTTTCTTAAATACATTGAGGACAACATTGTCCCATGGGGTTTGAGAGTGCAAATTTTTCCAACTTTAAGTCACATCGAACCTGAGTTCAAGGTTGAATGGGAAAAAAACTTGCAATCAAGTTCTATGCAAATGATGCATCTACTAATCAAACAATACACCATCGACCTGACCTCGGTTGACGTTGAAATCAGTAGCCTCTATGGGGCTAATGGATCTATTGTCCTGGATGAATCCTTCCCCAGCAGAGAGGCCACTTTAAAAGTGGATCTCGAAAATTATGTCTCTACCATCATAAAAAATAAGGAGAAGAAATTCACCAGGGACAAATTGGCGTATGACAACTCTCAGGCCTACAATTGGGGCAATTCCACCAGAAATCGTAGACGATTTCAGGGAAAAAAACAAACCCCCATTGAATCATCTAATGAGGCCACTGAATCTGACTCCTCGGTTTCTTCTCTCCCTGCTGCACAGGTATCGGATCACACCACCAGCACCAAAACTCACGGTTTCTTTAAACCCAAATATTCGAAGGGCGGTTCTAAACTCACTTCTTCCCAACACACAGTAAGTTCACGAGCACCTATCAATACTCGAGCGGTCACGGCCAAAAAATCATCCACTGATGCTTTGAGCCATTCGGAATCTTTACTATCTACGGCCCTTTCTTCACCTTTACCGGTTTCTTTTCCACCAGCCCTTTTGGGCACAAACTCGGTCACTTATTTTTCTAAGGATTTTCACCCGGCTCAGACTTTTTCACAACCTGTGCAGGATCAGAGACGAGGGGGAACATCGGAGTCTCAGTTGCAGAAAACCCTCAAACCCAACTGCAGGTAATAAATTTATCTTCCACAGTATTATCATCTGAACAGATATCTATTTTACAATTAGGTCTAAACTTCTGTCCTATTGACAAAGTGGATGCATTTGAGCTCATCAAGGATCTCAATCTTTTTGCACGGAGGTTACTTTTTAAAGTCCTCTATGACAAACCTCGACCTGCGGTTCAAACCACGAATTTCACCAATCCTCTGTGGCAAGAGATGACCCTTGAGGATATCAAGGCCATGGAGGAATTGATGGAATTGTGGGAGGAGGGTCACATTGGCCCCTGTGAACTTGAAGAGGCTGAGCTACTGGACTCACTTTCCTTTCCCATGTCCCCATGTTCTCCTTTACCTGCACCATCCTTACCGACTGCAGTTAAATCCCAACCTAAAGAATACAAGCCCAGATCAAGGATGTTCCCTGCTCTACAGGGAAATCCGAACATCTGGGCATTTACCAAACAAGTCACGAAAGAGATCTGCCAGACCAAGTGGTCAAACCTTTCTCAATCTAATCTTAATTTAAACCAACAGAAGGCTCTGTTAGCTTTACAAAAAAATAAGGACATCATCATCAAGCCATCTGACAAGGCAGGCAATTTGGTGGTGATGGATGTTGTTAAATACGAGAACATGGTTTTGGACATTGTAAATAATAAAGAATGGTACCGTAAGGTGTCGAGTAGTCATTTGAGTTTGACTCAAACTCGATACCGACACTTAGTGGGCAATGCATACCATGAGGGACTCATAAACCAAAAGACGTGGGAGTTTCTTAATGTCTCCTCTCCCCGAGTGCCCACTTTGTATGCCTTGTCCACCCCTCCCGGACGGCCTATTGTCTCTGGCAATGGCTCATTAACTGATATGGCCAGTCAGCTAGTGGATGACTTTCTTAGGCCACATGTTGAGGGCCTAGTCTCATACCTCCAGGACACCACAGACCTTTTGAGGGCCCTGGATGGTATCCACCTACCACATGATTCATGGCTAGTTGCCCTGGACGTGGAGGCTCTATACAACTCCATACCCCATAAATTGGGGGTGGAGGTTATTGAGGGCTTCATTTCAGGAGGGATACAACACCTCTAGAGCCTATAACCGGTTTATACTAGACCTCCTGGAGTTCATTCTCTCTAATAAAATTTTTTTTATTTAAGGGGTCCCACTACCTCCAGATACAGGGGGTGGCCATGGGGACCAAATGTGACCCCTCCTATGCCAACTTGTATCTGGGGGGGTGGGAACGGGAGTTGTTTTTCAGTGATGTCTTTCAACCGTTTTTTGATTATATTCCGGTATGGCGTAGATTTATTGATGATGTTTTCTTTGTTTGGACCGGCCCTCTAGAGGTCCTTAGATCTTTTTTAAAAAAACTGGAGGTTAACACGTTTAATCTCAAATTTACCTCAGAAATGGACCAAGCGAAACTGAACTTCCTGGACATAGAAATTTATGTCCAGGAGGATGGTACCATTGGCACCTCCCTCTTTCGAAAGCCCTCTGCCTGCAACTCCTTGCTACACGCCAAGAGCTCCCATCCCAAATCACTTATTAAGAGTATTCCCTATGGTCAATACTTAAGGCTCCGTCGGAACTGTAGTAACAACAGTGACTTTGAAAATCAAGCCAAATTGCTCAAGACCAGGTTCCAGGAACGGGGCTACAGCAACAAGTGCCTTAAAAGGGCATATATACGGGCTAAACAATGTGAGAGGAAATCCCTCTTACATGATCCCAAAACCATCAAACCGATTTCGGGGGTCCGACTTATCACCAAGTTCACGGGTCAACATGAACAGATTCGAACTATTTTAAACAAGTATTGGTATCTGCTCACGAGCGATGATCTGATATCCAAACATGTTAAGTCATACCCCGAAATCACGTACAGAAGGGCTCGTTCCCTACGCGATGGCTTGGTGCACAGTCATCACATTTCTCCATCCTCATCCCTTCAGACTGTGAAAGGGACGAGTCCATGTCACAGATGTCATTTCTGTAGGTATGTCCATTCTGCCCAGTTGGTGGTCCTTCCGAATGGTCGTACCTACAGACCACATTTCTCTGTGACATGTCAATCAATTGGTATTGTCTACATTATGCAGTGTGAGTGCCGGGCCTTTTATGTGGGCAAGACCAAAAGGCCATTCTATCATAGAATTCGTGACCATGTTGCCCTCATAAAAAAGAAAAAAATGGAGACACCAATTAGCCGCCATATCGGCCTATACCATGCATTTGATGCATCAAAAATGCATTTCTTTGCCTTGGAATATTGCCCCCCCGGTGACAGGGGAGGGGATTATGACAAGATTCTTCTCCAAAGGGAGGCTAAGTGGATTCATAACCTATCGGCATTAAAATACCCAGGCCTTAATGAGGCCTTCAGCTTCAAACCTTTTCTGTAATCTTTCATCTTCATTCTGATGTCTTGTTGTAAACTTACCCTGCTTATCATTTGTTCCTTTATATTATCATGTGAATTAACAGGTTGATCCTGTGTGTTCCATATGTATATCTGTTGTCTGTGATCTTGACTCAATTTGCTTGTGATCTCTCCCTGGGCCCACCAAAATCACAATCTAATGCTTTCCAACAGTGAATGTTTATTTAAAATACACTTTATTATTACCATCTTTCATAATTGATTTGTGATTTATTGATTATTATATCAGCATCATCTTATTACCAAAACATTGATTATATGCCTTTGATGATGTCCACCTAATGTTCAGGTCTCACCTGCCGAGGTGGCGATTGCATCTAGCAGTTCTGGCCATACGGACGCCCGGGGCGCCATCTCTCCCATAGGCATGTATGCCGGCCATCTGGGAAACGTTTGCGCCCCATTCCTTGTATGTCAGGGGTCTCTGTTCATCCTCAGCACCAGTTCATAATTGGAGGACAGTTTCAGGCATCTCTTTTGATTTGCCTCCTGTCTTTCCCTTACTGTTGATTCCGTTTTCAACAGCTTTCCCTTATCCAAGATGGCCACGCTGGTCTCGGAAGCTGCGGACAAGTGTGTGTTGTCATTACTGACACTCTTACTGTGCGCCGCTCTTGTTCCAGACGCCGCCCTCAATTGCGTGCCGCTCAGACCTGCGTATCATCGAGGCACTATACGTCCACTGCCCGGCGGTGATGTCAGACGCCGCCGGGTATGGAGAGCATAAAAGCGTGGTCTGATATGACCACCACTGTCAGTGACCTACTCTTCCTAAGAGGGGAAGGACGCCATCGGCTCATACACACCAAATGCCATTCAAGGTAAAATTTCTTCTCCCTCTCTTTTCCTGCAGGGTTTTTAAAACCATTCAAACTGCATTGATCAGCTCTACAGCTTTGAAACACTTTTTTATATCCAATGAACATCACCATTATCATTATTACTTTTTTCATTTTTCTTGGTTCCAGTTGGTTCATCTGCCACTGTGTTCCCAGGGGAAAAAAAGAGAATTTTTTTTTTCTATTATTTGGATTACTCAACTTTACTCCAGTAGCAACGTGCAAGTGGATTCAATAGGGAAACATTATTGTTTCCTTATAACGATTTGGTCGGCACAACCTATACCATTTTGGCCAAGCAGTTGGTATGTTTGGTTTACTTATTTAGCCACACAGTGTTTCTTTGGCCAGCTATCTATGATATGTGTCTCATGACATTATCAATTGTCCCACCCACCCTACAGGTGTTTACCATTCTTTATGCTCTCTATGGCTTGGACTGCTTCCATGATGTCTCTCTCCTTCCTCGGCGGTTGATCCTGTTCTAATTGGGGAATCTAAAACATTTACTGCATTTCATGTGATTCTCACACATATGTGCAACTGTGTGGTCTTTGGGTGAGTCTTGGTTTGCAGCTTGGGTCTTGTTCACAATTAAAATTTATTTGCATTGCCCCTGCGTGGGCAGCTGTTATGCCTAGGTGTGGGCAAAATGTGTGTATGTTTTATAAAAATTCAATAAAAAGATTTAAAAAAAAAAAAAAAATTATTTGCATTTGTAAAATATACCCTTTGGTACTTTAATCTGATATTATTCATACGCATGTCCCGCAAATCTTGACTTGTGGGCATCAATATTTTACATACATATGTTTCCATTGGTTTGTTCCCATATTATATGCAATTTTCAATATTATATTTTCCAGCATGACCTACGTGCATTATCAGACTCCTGAAGAAGCTTACCAAAAAGCGAAACTAGTAGAGTAATGTAAAGCACCAGTCTGTCATTAGTTGTAACCATTATGTGTTTTTTCTATAAATGTGAATGGTTCCTTCTTAAAAAATATATGTTTTGCATATTATCATATTTTGTATGTATTCATTAATAAACTTTCTTTGTAATTTATGATTTTTTTTTTCGAATGAACTATCTTTAATGAACACCGTTAAAAAATCCCAGAGCAAGGAATTTGCTCAAATGCCCAAATATTTCCTTCATATATAAAATTGGGATAAGGTGTTCAAATGTCTGTTTGTAGTCTGGCCCCCATTCCATGACATGTATCCTCTATGTTCTCTGGACACGTCTCTGGGCCTACATCCCTTATAATCTATCCCATGTATCCTCTGTGTACTCTGAACATGTCTCTGGGCCTTCATCCCTTTTTATCTTACAGGGGGAACTCTGCGAACCCTGATGTAAAGGGGAACACTGATGTAAAGGGCAATGCTGCAGACCCTGATGTAAATGGGAATGCAGTGGACTCTGATATAAGGTGGTCTCTGGTGACCAGAGCACTCCTTACATCAGAGTTTCTCCTTAGATCATGCTCTGCAGCATTTCCTTTACATCTGAGTTCCCTTGCACTGTAAGGGGGAATCCTGCAGACTCGGATGGAAAGGGTAATGCCGGTAACTGTGATGTGGGGGGGGGGGGGACTCTGGTGACCAGAGACCACCTTCCACAGAGTGAATACAGTAAGGTAAGGGGGGTACTGATATAAGGGGAAGCCTTTATATCAGTGCCCCTTACATTATTTTATTCACACCCCCCTTACATCAGTGACCCCCCCCCTCAGACTGGCCTGACGGCGCTGTCACTGACCTCCTCTCAGGTGCACTGTGCAGGTCTCAGTTAGATGGCTCCAAGTTGGTGGCTCTGGTTTTATTTTATAGTCTCTTCTCCACAGTCCATACACGTATGACTCCTCCCATAATCCCCATCCAGGTGGCGCTCTCACTCTTGAGTCCTCTCCAGACTTCCCCTTAGAGAATGCAGACATGATAAAAGACAAGAGATAATCAGAGATTGGAGGCATTATACAAGAGATGGTTAGATGCTGTGGACAGGATACAGGAGGTGGTTAGAGGCTGCAGACATGGTACAGGAGGTGGTCAGATGATGCGCACAGGATACTGGCACTTCCAGCCCCTCCTTCGCTGGACCTCTGGGGCGCTATCACACTGTCATTTCATACACAAGGTCAGCGCTGCTCACAGGGTAGTTCTATGGACTCTTGCCTTTTGGCTATTGTGGCTTTTACTTAACTAGGTCATTTTCTCTCTCCCTTTTCTTATTGATCATGCTGTTAGGCCGACCGTGCCTTTACACTTCGGGTAGGGTATAGGCATTCAGCCCAGCATTCCATCGTCAGCAACCAATTCTTGTGTATCTTCTATCTGGCCAATAAGGATGGGCTCTGGCGTGTTTGCATTAAACACATGCAGAGCCCGCCAGGAAGTCGGCACCGCGCTGCGCTAATCACCGGCAGTGAGACATTGTCCCAATGCTCGGCTGCAGAGATCGGGAAATGTCTCCCTGTCTGTGATTAGCGCAGCGCGGTGCCGACACGCCAGAGCTCATCCTTACTGGATGGATGTTTTGGATGTCTAGGCAGGCATTGCACCTGTTTTAGCTAAGTGGTAGTGCTTTTTGATCCCTTGACCTAGGGGAGATGGGTCTCTATCCCTAGGGAAGATGGGGTCCCTTTCTCCAGGGGAGATGGGGTACCTGTCTCCAGGGGAGATGGGGTACCTGTCTCCAGGGGAGATGGGTGTCCCTGTGCATTGCTTTGTATAGCGTCTGATAAAACATGTGCATTGCTTTGTATAGCATAAGGGTCTGATAAAACATGTGCATTGCTAGCGTATGATTAAACATGTGCATTGCTTTAGCGTATGATAAAACATGTGCATTGCTTTGCATATTGTAGGTGACAGGGGATTGTAAACGAAGACCGCACAGGCGCAGTGGCGAATGGAGTTGGTGTATTTGATTTATTCAGGGGATTACCGTGTATTAATGAAAGGTTGCGCAGTGTGGAGTTAGTTTTTCTGATAGGAAGACAACGTGAAGCAGAAAGACGTTCTCGTGGACGCGCTCACGCAGTACACTTGGTTGGAGATTTTTTGATAAGTTGGAACTTTTGACAGAACATAGGCACTCCCAGAGTCTGTATGATTAACGCTCTGTGGTGCCCCAAAATTCAGCAAAATGCACCTTCACCTGGGTAGACAAAATATCTTTGCACCTGCCCTGTCATAACTAATCACATGTGCACCACCAGGGCAGTTGCAGACAGAGGCTAAGATAGGTGCTTCCTTTGCCGAAAAGGAATAGGAGGCTTTACCATTTGGTGTAACTCCTTAAACTATTTAGTTTCCACAAGCTTTTTGTGGGAATGCATATAAAATCCATCCAACCCATTTAAATGTGCAGTCTTACCAAAGGACAGTTACAAAAAGCCATTAATTCCCGTTTACACGAAACTCTAAAATTTAAACTCTACTATCTCGATAACTACTATGAAAGTGACGGTCACGTGGTGGTACAATCACATGACTTTTGTGCGCAGAGGGTTACAGCGCAGTCTCTGAGACTCCGGTAGTGACAGCGGAACAAGAGCGGCCGGGCGAAGCGACATAGTGAAAGTGGTGTAGAGGACATGGACAAGTTGCGCAGAGTGTTAAATGGCCATGAAGATGAGGAGCGCGGGCTCACAACTCAGGTAAAGATTGGTTACATTGTAGTGCACAATATCTGAAAACCACCATGACCCGCCGGGTACTATCGTGTTTTATTCTGCATACATACAGGTATGTTGGGGGAGGGGGGTAAAACGTTTTTCTGGAGGGGCTATTTAGAAGTAATTGTGCACTTTCAGTGAAGTTACAATGGGGTGTGGTTAGCCAAATAGGTGAGACTGAACTAAGAGTACGTTAAAGTAATTGTAATGGCTTGATTTTTTTTATTTCCCCCCCTAAAATAAAAAGGAACTTTATACTTACCTGCTCTGTGCGGTGGTATTGCACAGCATAATCCTTGTCTCCTCTTGGGTCCCCCGTCGGCACAGTCAGCTCCTTTTCTCCGTGTGCCCACATAAGGAGGCTGCTTAATAGGGGGGTACACACGGGGGCATGCGCCTGAGCTGTGCAGTGTGTCCATAGACAATGTCTCCTACTGCTCTGAATCTGTCCTGTGAGATTAGAAACAGAGACCAGCGATGCTGCAGTCAGGTGAGGCGCTGGATAGGTAGAAGGGTGGGGGGAGATTTAAAGACAGGCTAGGCGCTGGATAGAGAGAGGTGGGGGGATTTTAAAGCGGAGTTCCACCCAAAAATTGAACTTCCGCTGTCCGGATTAGGTGTCAATTTGGCACCTTTCAGGGGGGACCAGATACCTGTCTAATACAGGTATTTGCTCCCACTTCCGGCGAAAAAAATCGCTGCAGGATTTACACCATGTTTGGCCCCCCTCCATCCCCCCTGCTGTCTTCTGAGAGACACACAGGTCCCAGAACACAGTAGGGTCTACTCAAAGCGCAGCGCGACTCTCACATGCGCAGCAGGGAACCAGGCTGTCAAGTGCAGTGGCGTACTAAGGGGGGGGGGCGGGCCGCCCCGGGTGGAACACACTGGGGGGTGTCAGGCCGCCCCCTCCACGATTTAAGCGGAGATAGCAGGCGGGTTAAGGCAGCTGCACTGCAGTGACAGGCACACGGAGAGCCTGAGGCGAGCTGCAGTGGCTTTGCAGGAGGGGGGGTGTCAGCCGCAACGATCCCCTTCTCCTGTGGCCGCGGCTCTGATCAGTCTTAGCTGTCTCTCACAGTCGAGCAGAGTGAAGCCGCCTCCCCCTCCTCCTTTATGTTTACACATGGGGAGGGGACCCGACCAGTGCTGCGCATGTCCTGCCTGATCATCTGAGGACTGAGGTACATTAAGGGTCTGTTGGGGGGGCCTGCGCTGTAGTGGATGTCTGCACTGAATGGGGGGGTCTGCACTGTAGGGGGGTCTGTGTAATGTAAAGGGGTCCAGAGGTGCAGGGGGCTGTGTAGTGTAAAGGGGTCCAGAGGTGCAGGGGGCTGTGTAGTGTAAAGGGGTCCAGAGGTGCAGGGGGCTGGGTAGTGTAAAGGGGTCCAGAGGTGCAGGGGGCTGGGTAGTGTAAAGGGGTCCAGAGGTGCAGGGGGCTGGGTAGTGTAAAGGGGTCCAGGGGTGCAGGGGGCTGGGTAGTGTAAAGGGGTCCAGGGGTGCAGGGGGCTGGGTAGTGTAAAGGGGTCCAGGGGTGCAGGGGGCTGGGTAGTGTAAAGGGGTCCAGGGGTGCAGGGGGCTGGGTAGTGTAAAGGGGTCCAGGGGTGCAGGGGGCTGGGTAGTGTAAAGGGGTCCAGGGGTGCAGGGGGCTGGGTAGTGTAAAGGGGTCCAGGGGTGCAGGGGGCTGGGTAGTGTAAAGGGGTGCAGGGGGCTGGGTAGTGTAAAGGGGTCCAGGGGTGCAGGGGGCTGGGTAGTGTAAAGGGGTCCAGGGGTGCAGGGGGCTGGGTAGTGTAAAGGGGTCCAGGGGTGCAGGGGGCTGGGTAGTGTAAAGGGGTGCAGGGGGCTGGGTAGTGTAAAGGGGTCCAGGGGTGCAGGGGGCTGGGTAGTGTAAAGGGGTGCAGGGGGCTGGGTAGTGTAAAGGGGTCCAGGGGTGCAGGGGGCTGGGTAGTGTAAAGGGGTGCAGGGGGCTGGGTAGTGTAAAGGGGTCCAGGGGTGCAGGGGGCTGGGTAGTGTAAAGGGGTGCAGGGGGCTGGGTAGTGTAAAGGGGTGCAGGGGGCTGGGTAGTGTAAAGGGGTGCAGGGGTGCAGGGGGCTGGGTAGTGTAAAGGGGTCCAGGGGTGCAGGGGGCTGGGTAGTGTAAAGGGGTGCAGGGGGCTGGGTAGTGTAAAGGGGTGCAGGGGGCTGGGTAGTGTAAAGGGGTCCAGGGGGCTGGGTAGTGTAAAGGGGTCCAGGGGTGCAGGGGGCTGGGTAGTGTAAAGGGGTCCAGGGGTGCAGGGGGCTGGGTAGTGTAAAGGGGTCCAGGGGTGCAGGGGGCTGGGTAGTGTAAAGGGGTCCAGGGGTGCAGGGGGCTGGGTAGTGTAAAGGGGTCCAGGGGTGCAGGGGGCTGGGTAGTGTAAAGGGGTCCAGGGGGCTGGGTAGTGTAAAGGGGTCCAGGGGTGCAGGGGGCTGGGTAGTGTAAAGGGGTCCAGGGGTGCAGGGGGCTGGGTAGTGTAAAGGGGTGCAGGGGGCTGGGTAGTGTAAAGGGGTCCAGGGGTGCAGGGGGCTGGGTAGTGTAAAGGGGTGCAGGGGGCTGGGTAGTGTAAAGGGGTGCAGGGGGCTGGGTAGTGTAAAGGGGTGCAGGGGGCTGGGTAGTGTAAAGGGGTGCAGGGGGCTGGGTAGTGTAAAGGGGTGCAGGGGGCTGGGTAGTGTAAAGGGGTGCAGGGGGCTGGGTAGTGTAAAGGGGTCCAGGGGTGCAGGGGGCTGGGTAGTGTAAAGGGGTCCAGGGGTGCAGGGGGCTGGGTAGTGTAAAGGGGTCCAGGGGTGCAGGGGGCTGGGTAGTGTAAAGGGGTCCAGGGGTGCAGGGGGCTGGGTAGTGTAAAGGGGTCCGGAGGTGCAGGGGGCTGGGTAGTGTAAAGGGGTCCGGAGGTGCAGGGGGCTGTGTAGTGTAAAGGGGTCCGGAGGTGCAGGGGGCTGTGTAGTGTAAAGGGGTCCGGAGGTGCAGGGGGCTGTGTAGTGTAAAGGGGTCCGGAGGTGCAGGGGGCTGTGTAGTGTAAAGGGGTCCGGAGGTGCAGGGGGCTGTGTAGTGTAAAGGGGTCCGGAGGTGCAGGGGGCTGTGTAGTGTAAAGGGGTCCGGAGGTGCAGGGGGCTGTGTAGTGTAAAGGGGCCCGGAGGCGCAGGGGGCTGTGTAGTGTAAAGGCGCGCAGGGTGCTGTGTAATGTAAAGGGTTCCAGAGGTGCAGGTGCTGTGTATTGTAAAGGGGTCTAGAGGTGCAGTGTAATGTAAAGGGGTCCAGAGGTGCAGTTGTGGAGAGGGTGTACACACTAGTGATGAAGAGGTATGCAGGGGGCACAGTGGGGTGTTTTTTACATTTTAAGGTGGGGGGTGCCAGATATAGGATCCACCCGGTGCCAAATGCTCTAGGTACGCCCCTGACTTTTGTGATTCCCTTACTAACAATGTCGGCGCCTCCACCCAGAGCCAAGGGACGGGTCGGCTTCGGGTGAGGACATCATGGGCGCCCTGGACAGGTAAGTGTCCTTATTTGTAGCTTCTGACTTGAATTTTTTTTTAGGCGGAACTCCACTTTAAGGAATCGGTAGTGGGAAATTTTTTACATTAATGCACAGAAAACCTTTTTTCTCTTATCGTCCATGGACGGACACAGCTCCTTAAATCTTGACGAAGTGGGTTATGTTCCTGTTCATAGGATAGGACTAGGCAGAACATGTTAGTTATCTTAAAACATGTAACTTTAACAGAGTTGAACAGCCCTGCCCAGGGGGCGGTCCCTCCCTACATAACCCTCCTACCTGCAGCCAGCAGCCTCAGTTTTTTTTTTCTGCCTACCAGAGGAGAAGCACGTGGCTCTCTTTTGGGTCCTGAAGAAATTTTTATTTTATTTTAATTTTTTTGTGATATCTTCTATCAACTGCCGGCTGGGCGACAGGCTGAATATTATAGATCCTTATAAAGAAAGAAAATACTGCGCTAATCTAAAATAGTGAATAAAAATAAATCTGCTACATAAAATGTGACTAAAATTAATAAACATGGAATGAAGATGTAGCGCTAAGTGAAGGAATGAAGCCCAATGATTTGGGCCTCCAATCAAACCAAAGTGATAAATAATATCAATATAATGAGTCCATACAGTGTCCATAGAAAAATTTTCGTGTTGTGAAGAAAGAACATGTAGCACTGAAGGGTCATCACATAACTCTTGTAGAAAAAGAGAGGTAGAATACTCTTACCGGAACATTAGACCTGTGGTTTAGGCAGGTCAAATAGGCATACGAAATCCCAGTGGCACTCCTCATCAGTTAGTCTGGAAACTGGATCAGATGGGTCCCCAATGTAGACTGTCCGGTAGGCTCCCCGACTTGACAGCAGACTCTGGGTTTCACACCAATCCAGGTGGTCCTCCAATGGAACTGGAACCGTCACTCAGCAAGGAGACTCTTTACCACGGTGAATATTAGTAACCAGTGGCCAAAGGAAGCTATTACTTGACCAACCACCCATGTGAGGAGAAAAGAAGGGAAGGAATGCTCCAATGGTGCAGGTCAATGAGGGTTTATTCAACCAACATAAAAGTGATCACAAACAATAAAAACGTTTAAAAAGGGGCAGTGAATGAGGTAGTGTACCAAGCCCTACGCGTTTCGAACAAATGTTCTTCAACAGGGGCATCATAGATTATAGATCCTTGTAGTCTTCTCAGTTCCGGCCAGCGAGCGTGCCAGTCCCTAGCTTTGCGCTGGTTTCTGGTCACGACGTACAGAGTCCTGAAGAATTTTTGGATATCTTCTATCAACTGCCGGCTGGGTGACAGGCTGGATGTATAGATCCTTGTAGTCTTCTCAGTTCCGGCCATCGAGCGTGCCAGTCCCTTGCTTCGCACTTGGTTCTGACCACGACATACCCCATGGCTCCAGGGTTGGCCGGTGAGCACATGCTCCAGGGTCCATAAATGACTGGGCTTCTTGTTGCCTCACTCACAGTGGACCGGGCCGACAGCTACTCCGTACCATTGGTTGTGGGTCTGTCGGGGACGCGCCAGCTTGTCCTCGCAAGGATGGGTAAGTACGGTTCCTCCTGTCTCGGCAGGATGGAACAGCTGGGCATTCCCGGGATTTAGAAGTTCTCCTGTCCTCCCTTTCCCTGCTCTCTGTCGCCCTTTCCCCTCCTGCCCTAGGGCCCGCAACCGGAGTGTACCTGTGGGGGGGCTCGGAGTCCCTGTGGGGGACCGTGGGGCGCCAGGGTCCGCTTTCTGTAAGGGGGATCTGTCTCCTGGAAAGTCTCTGCAGGCCTTCTTGTCCACATCCCTGGCCTCGGGCGCTATTTTTTGCGGTGCTGACGCCATTTTAGTGTGTTGTTTTTTCTGTATTTAAAGGGGTTGCTCCACCGGAAAAAAAAAATTAAAAGCCAGCAGCTACAGCTACAGCAGCTGCTGGCTTTTAATATTTGGACACTTACCTGTCCTGGAGTCCAGCGACGTCCGCAGCAGAGGACGAGCGACCGCTCGTCGCTCTGCTGCTCCCTCCGCCATCCTCGCTGAGGGAACCAGGAAGTGAAGCCCTGCGGCTTCATGCCCGGTTCCCTACGGCGCATGCGCGAGTCGCGCTGCGCCGTTCTGATTGGTGCTCCTGTGTTCTGGGAGCCGAGTGTCTCCCAGAACACCAAGGGAAGTCTGCGGGAAGTGACGTAACTCCCGCAGATTCCCGGAGACAGGACTCCCGGATGTGGGTGAAAATACCTGTCTTAGACAGGTATCTTCACCCCCCTCCCCCCTGAAAGGTGTCAATTGTGACACCGGAGGGGGGGAGGGTTCCAAATAGCAAAAGTTGCTATTTAGGGTGGAGCTCCACTTTAAACTTCCATTGGCGGCCATTTTCTTGTAGCCGCGCTGTGGCGCAGGTCGGTATTGCAGGCTGCCATTTCTTGTGGTCCTTCTTTTATATCTGAGGAATCTGGAGGCTGTTTTGGTGTGGGTTTGGCCTCCTAACACTGGCTTCTGAACAGCGCAGTTTCTTCTCCTCACAGATTTTTCATCACACACGCGCTGTGTATACAAGGCGGGCAGCGGTGCTGAGCGATCTCCTGGGTGGTGAGTCCCCTGGGTTACCCCCCCCCCCGGTCAGTGCAGCATGGAGGGTGGACTCTTATGTGTGCTTCAGGGGCTGTCAGTGGGCGTTTATGGAGTCAGTATGTGACCTTTCTTCCCCATACATTGCCAGAGGCAGCAAATGCTGCGGTTTCATTGGATACATTATAGATAGTCCTGGAACCTTTTGTTGCCAAGGTAGAAACGGATTGTGGGCGTAAGGGGGGTAAGGAAGCACCCCCTCCCCCGCCATCTTTTGAGAAATGGTTGCCAGGGCACTTCTGAGTGCACTTCTGATGCTGTGAGGGACACTCTCCAGCTGGGACTTCCGCAGAGGAGTCTGTCTCCCTTAGGTCACACACATCTGCCACTTTGTGACGTTTTTTCCTTATGTTACTTTCTTTGATGGTACATACATATGGAATGGGAATGGCCGCATAGGTCCTTGTGGTCCCCCAGCGCATGGCGGTCCGTTATCATACAGGACCCTTCTGAATGCTGGGGTCAGTGTTGCGACCTATATATGGCTGCGACTTTCCATGTAGGGCAGCATAGTGGTGTAGTGGTTAACTCCCTCACCTGGCAGCAAGAGGGTCACTGGTTCGAACCCGTACCCCGACACCATGTGCCTGGAGTTTGCATGTTCTCCCTGTGTCTGCATGGGTTTCCTCCCACACCCCAAAGACATGCGCGCTTTCGGCGCCACAGTAAAAACATAAGCACTTATACATACACAGTGTGTGTATTTACTATGGCCCCGTCGCAGTTTGCTTGGGGTTTGCATGGTTTCCCTGTGTCTGCGAGGGATTTCCTCCCACACTCCAAAGACAAGCGCGCCTTCGGCGCCACGATAAAACCGTTTACACTAATACATACGTGTGTGTGTGTGTGTAAATTAGGGATGTCCCGATACTAGTATCGGTACTGATACCAGGCATTTCCCCGAGTACTTGTACTCGGGGGGGGAAAATGCTCCGATGCTTCACCCGATACTTGGGCAGTCAGGGATGATTGGTGCGGCGGGGGGAGATACAAGCGCCGATCACAGCTGTATAGACTTCAATACAGCTCGACAGCTTCTCCCAACCCCCCCCTCCCTCTTTTCAGCTGTTTTAGTGAAATCTATACAGCGGTGATCGGTGCTTGTAACTCACCCCAAAGCCGCACCGATCACCGCTGACTGTCCCTGTATCCTCCTCCAGTTCCCCCATCCGTGCTGCTCTCCCCCCCCGTGCGCTCCGTGTCCCCCCTCCATGCTGCTGCTGTCCTCAGTTATTCTGCTCTCTTCCCCCCCCCCCGCGCGCTCCGTGTCCCCCCTCCATGCTGCTGCTGTCCTCCGTTATTCTGCTCCCCCCCTACACGCGCTCTTTGTCCCCCGTTTATTGTGCTCTCCCCCCTCCATGCTGCTGCTGTCCTCAGCTCCGTGTCAATCTCCATGTACCCCTCTGCGCTCCGTGCCACCCTCCATAGCCTCCTCCGCTCCCCTCTGTCAGGATGGAGAGCGGAGGTAGGAGCCGCTATACCTGGCTCCTACCTTTTCCGAATGAACAGAGTAAGTGATTACGGACTCTGTCCATTCATATAACTGAAACATTGTAACCTGTGTGTTTACGATGCTTCAGTTTATGAATGGAGAGGAGCCGTTGTCTCCTCTCCATTCATTTTCAGTGCAGCTGAGAAAGGGACTGGGGAATCTGTGTCCTTAGTCCCTTTCTCTGTCTCAAAGGGGAGATGTCAGAGGTCTGTTAAGACCCCTGATATCTCACCAAAGCCCCCCAACAGGGCTAGAAATAAAAAAGTTAATTGCAATAAATAATAAAACAAAAATAATTGTAAAAAATACACTGAGACCATCCACCCACCCCAAGAAAGCATTGTAAAAAAACAGGACAAAAAATAGTAAAAAATAAAAAATACTAACACATGTGCCACTAGCACATGACATAAAAAAAAAAAAGTATCGGTATTCGGTATCGGCGAGTACTTGAAAAAAAGTATCGGTACTTGTACTCGGTCTTTAAAAAAGTGGTATCGGGACAACCCTAATGTAAATGATTTCCAGAACCTCTGTATCTACGGTGGTGCTGCGCCGCCTGATTGGCTAGAATGCTGGTCCGCTGGCTAAGCTCCCAAGTGAGCTCTGGCAGATTGCCTTTCTGATGTTTTTTGGTTCCGACATTAAGATGTCACTGGAGGTAAGAGCACTCTTCTCTCACAGTCCTCTAAGGGGAAGGAGCCGTGCCGTTGGCCGGGGCCCTCCGGTTCCGCGCAGTAGCGGTATTTTAGTCAGTAGATCCTCCCGGGCTGACAAGGCTCTAGCTGGGGGACAGAAGCGTCCCTGGGTGCGTGCACGAATGTGTCGGCTACCATACAATGCTACGCATGTTTTTTTGTTTTTTTTTTTGTCCCCGCCCGACTCAAGGGTGTGGGGGATGATTTTGCAGCTCGGTGGACCTCACTGCTCTCTGACCAGTGGGTCTGCGAGGTGGTCAATTTGGGGTACAAGACAGTTTCTTCTTGTCCACCAAACAGATCTTTCCCTCAAGTTTTTCCTCTCCTTCCGGCTCGTCGGTCTGCCTTGATGGGAGCAGTACAAGACTTGCTCTGGTGCAGAATAATTTTACTTGTGCCCCTGGTGGAAGGGTTTCAGGGTGTCCGTCCATTCTTGGACCTCAGTGCCCTCAATACCTTGTAGGGCAGCACAGTGGTGTAGTGATTAACTCCCTCACCTGGCAGCAAGAGGGTCACTGGTTCGAACCCGGACCCGACATCGTCTGCCTGGAATTTGCATGTTCTCCTTGTGTCTGCGTGGGTTTCCTCCGGGTACTCCGGTTTCCTCCCACACTCCAAAGACATGAGTGTCTTCGGCGCCACAGTATGAACATACACATTAACACATACACAGTGTGTGTATGTATTGTTTTTGGGGAATTCTGGCGTCTCTGGACACCAGGGTCGCATACTTGCCTGTCTCCATTTGCAATGGCCATCTGATTTTTTTTTTTTTGCAATTTGACTTGGCGTCGGCACCAAGAGTTGTTCACAAGGTGCTCGCCCCGATCTGGGCTTTGCTGAGACTGCGAGACATTGATAACATGGGCTACTTGGACGTTCTTCTGAGAGCTGCTTCTGGCTCAGAATTGGAGGAGGACATGTCTATAGCCAGTCCGACCCTCCGGGTCTTTGGTTGGGTACTGAACATACAAAAGTTGGTACCGACTCAGTGTCTGGAGTCCCTAGACTTGATCCTGAATTCTTTGGAGGCGAAGGTCTTCCTTCCTTTTGGAGCAGTTGCAGACGCTCCAGTCGGCGGTGAAATTGTTGGCATCCAGCATATGGTTGTCTTCCCCTATCCCCTCCCATTTTTTTTTTCTGCACGGGTTCTGGGCCACATGGTGGCCTCCTTCGAGGCAGTTCCGTCTGCCCTATTCCACACTCGAGTATTGCAGGAAGAAATCCTGTCCACTTGGAACAGATCTCCATTGTCTCTAGATTCAGTTAAGTCACCTGGTCAAGGCTTCCATGAGCGGGCGGCTGCATTTCCCGGCTCTTCAGTCCGGGAGGTCGTCCCTTCCTTTCCATAGGACTGTGATCATGACGGACGCCAGCCTCACGGTCTGGAAGAATCTCGCTCACCGATCGATGTCCTCGAAATTCGAGCGATCAGACTGTGCCTCTCCAAGTGGCCGCAGAGACTACAGGGTCGTCTGATCAGGTTTCAGTTGGACGGCCGCTCCGTCGGTAGCTGCTCGCATCCTAAGTTGGGCCGAAAGGGCGTAGTACGCCTGCCAGGTCTCTATCTGAGTCGCCAGATGCTGAACCAAGGGGTATTGCGGTCTTTTCACCCGGAGGTGTTTTCAATTACTTTGTCGGAATTGGGGCACACCGGTTGTGGTTCTCCTGGTTTTCTCGACTCAATTGCAGGTGTCGAGGTTTGTGGCCAGGTCCAGGGCTCCCTGGGCAGACGCGTCGAACGCGTTGGTGGCTTCATGGGGAATTTATGCCTTTCCCCTACTGGAATTGCTTTCTCGACTGCTCCACAGAGTGGAGGCCGTGGGGATTCTGGTGATTCTAATCGCCCCAGATTGATCCCGGCGCCCCTGGTGCGCCGAGCTCGGGAGACTGAAATGGTCCATGGTTTGGCAGATTCAATGATCCCCTTCATGTTGAGGCCCCGGGAACCTTCTTCTCGGACGATATACCATTGCACTCGGTGGGCCTACATCTCTACGTGTGATGAGATGGCCGGGCACCCACAGACATAGCCGGTCTCTCGGATCCTGCTGTTCTTACAGTGCGGAGTGGATTTGAACCTTGCCTTGAGCACTATTAAGGGGGAAGATTTCAGCCTTGGCTGTCTTCTTCCAATGGCCTCGGGTGGTTCACTCACTGGTAAGTACGTGTGTGCAGGGGGTCTGACACGTGGTTCACCCGATGAACCACCGCTTCCTCCGTGGACTTGACTCTAGTGCTCTCAGTACTTCAGGAACCTCCCTTTGGGAACATCAGGGAGATTCCACTCTTTCTCACGAAAGTTGCCTTTCTAGTTGTCACTACTTTTTGGTCTGAAGGGTTTCTGAATTGGCAGCCTTGTCTTGCAAGTCGCCTTTACTTGGTCCTCCCATATGGATAAGCGGCGCTTCGCCGCAACCTTCATTCCTTCCTAAGGTGGTTTCGGCTTTTCACCTAAACGAGGACATTGTGCTTCCATCCTTATGTCCTCGGCCAAAGCATCCCAGGAGGCTGCGCTACATACCTTGGACGTGGTACGTGCCCTACGGGTGTACCTGTCTGCTACTGCTCCGTTTCGGAGTTCTGAATCACTGTTCGTGCCGGTATCTGGTCCACAGAAGGGCCTGACGGTCTCATCTGCCACCTTTCTAGGCGGATCAGGCTGATCGTCATCCATGCCTATACCCTTTAGCGGCGGGTGCCTCCCTTTCCTGTCACAGCACATTCAACCAGGGCAATTGGTGCTTCCTGAGCTTTCCGGCATCTACCATCTATCTTCAAGGTGTGCGAGACGGCGACCTGGTCGTCTGTTCACA
Source organism: Rana muscosa (assembly GCA_029206835.1). NCBI lineage: Eukaryota > Metazoa > Chordata > Amphibia > Anura > Ranidae > Rana > Rana muscosa. The sequence continues at coordinate 351,467,513 of CM055122.1, forward strand.
CTTTCCCAACGTTTTACAAGGTTGATGTGTGTGCATCTTTGGATGCTTCCTTGGACTCCGTGAGGAGCTCCTGTTTGGGGTGAAGTTAAGTCTTCTCTTGATTGCTGTTCCCATCCCTCGTTTTTTTTTTTTCTGACACTGCTTGGGGACGTCCCACTTTGTCAAGATTTAAGGAGCTGTGTCCGTCCATGGACGATAAGAGAAAATAGGATTTTTTTTTTTTTTGTACTCACCGTAAAATCCTTTTCTCGTTCGTCCATGGACGGACACAGCACCCACCCCTCCTTTTTTAGTTTTTAGTGCTTTACTACGAACTGAGGCTGCAGGTAGGAGGGTTATGTACGGAGGGACCGCCCCCTGGGCGGGGCTTTTTAACTCTGTTAAAGTTACATGTTTTTAGATAACTAACATGTTCTGCCTAGTCCTCTCCTATAACCCACTTTGTCAAGATTTAAGGAGCTGTGTCAGTCCATGGACGAACGAGAAAAGGATTTTGCGGTGAGTACAAAAAATCCTATTTCTCTCAAGCGTCTTCCAGGACAGCCCATGAGACCTAGGGCTCCTCCTACCAGGACAGGAAACACGTTACCCCCACCAGATAAAAGGGCGGTCCTCCAGGCCCCACATCAGTATTCGTGTTTCCTCTGGACGGGGGGTAACATGTTTCCTGGAACCTGGTACCCTAGGTCTCATGAGCAGGGGCTCTAGAATGAAGGTGGGTTCCTTTTTTAGTACTAACCTCCTCGCCAGAAGCAGTATCTCCGCTGGGGAAGCTGGTTGTATCTGCTGTCCCCTGTCCTCTGTGCCCGTGGAGGGCCAAGACCGCGGTGATGTCAGGCCCCAGAGCGCGCGCTGCATAAAGCAGCATAGTGGCATCCTTTCCCCGCCGACAGCGTGGCTGGTCTGTGCAGGGGAAAGAGGAAGCTGCGGCGCTTGAGGGGGTGGAGCTTCTGCGCTTCAAGCTGGCCCACAGGAAGTATCCGGCGAGGGTCACTTCCGGGTCATACGACGTCATCATCGGGCGCCGGAGACACTGGTTCCTGTCTCAAATAAATGGTGCGAACAGGGGACGCTGGCCTGCTGGTGTTTTTTTTGGGAGTAGCAGCACAGGCTATGGACGACCTCTGGACAATGGACGCTACTGCAGTACCTGCACAGGCAGCGGATGCGGTTTCCAACACCAGCACCTCTCAGGTAAGCCTGGAGTGTTTGTCTTGTCACTCTCTTACTACCCTGGTGAGTGTTTTTACCCCCCCCCTCCCAATCATAGGATTTTGGTGTTAGGGGACACATTTTTTCTCCCTCCCGCACGTGGTGTTATGGAGTGTTTGGTGGTTTAGATGTTTATTTTGGGTCATTTTGTTTTGTCTTGCAGACCAAGTCCCAGGACAAGGCCCAAGCACAGCCACCTAAGAGAAAATGTGCGGTTTGCGGAAACAAACTGAGCTCCTCATGGAGCAAATCAGTTTGCCGCACCTGTATAGAGAGCCTAGTAAAGGATGACCCAGCAGCCTCCTGTCAGAAGATGCTGACGTCCGTTAGAGATGAGATTGTATCTACATTCAGCTCTTTTAAAAATCGAATTGACAGATTTCAGGCTCCCGCAGAGGGTCAGTCCCTTAGTAGAAAGGCTTCGGTCAGTAGCGCCCCTCAAGAGAGTGTGGAGAGTGAGGACTTTGAGGCTGAAGCCAGATCTACCCGTTCTTCTCCAGAAGAATCAGGGTCAGATGCAGGGCCCAGGGATAGAGAATCCTCTAGGGGCTCAAGATATAAGTTATCATTGGAGGACGTAGATGACTTATTAAAGGCCATCTACACAACTCTTGAAATGGAAGAGGAGGAGGTACATTTGTCCAAACATGACCTTATGTACAAAGGTCTGCACAGAAAGAAATCTAAAATCTTTCAAGTGCATACTTCCCTCCTTGATACCATCAAGCTGGAGTGGGAAAATCCAGAGAGAAAACCTTTCTTTTCTGGTAGGCTAAAAAGAAGTTTTCCATTTGATGAGGATGCAGCGCAGCCGTGGAATAAAAATCCAAAGTTGGACGCACCTCTTTCAAAGGTTTCAAAAAATTCGGACCTGGCATTTGATGATATGGGCACGCTTAAGGATCCGATGGACAAAAAAGGAGATATTCTCCTTCACAGAGCTTGGGATTCAGCTGTGGGGAATCTTAAACCAGCTCTGGCCTCCACTTGTGTAGCCAGGAATTTGAAGGTATGGCTGACACAGATACAATCCCATTTGTTGGCAGGTACCTCCTAGAGAGCAGATTCTAAAATCTTTCCCTCTCCTTTTTCGGGCTGTAGGGTATCTAGCTGATTCTTCCGCAGAGTCGGTAAGAATGTCAGCCAGGACTTCGGCCTTAGTGAATTCGGCCAGAAGAAGCCTGTGGCTTAAAACCTGGTCAGGCGATGCAGCCTCTAAGTTGCGCCTATGTGGGCTTACCTTAACAGGGGATCACCTTTTTGGCCCAGGTCTGCAGGAGGCACTGGAACGTAAGGCCGATAAGAAAAAGGCCTTTCCAGAAAACAAGAGAAAACCTACAGCCAGAAAAGAAAATTGTGGCCAAAGTAGGCAGCAAAGTCCTAGAGAAAAGGACAACAGGCCCAAGAAGCATTGGACCGGACACAAAGGCAGAGGTAGAGGGGGCGTCCTGTTTAACCCTCCTCAACAACCCTCCAAGCCACAGTGACGCTCGTCTCCCAGTGGGAGGAAGATTGAGAGCCTTTCTTCCACAGTGGGCAGCAGCCACCTCGAGTCCATTTATTCTGGATCTAGTGGCCAATGGGTACAGGCTGGAAATTTCTTGCCAACCACCAGAGCAACTATTGGTCACCTCCCTTCCCCGAGATCGGGAAAAGGCGAGGGCTCTGGATCTCCAAATTGGAGACTTGCTAGATCAGAAAGTCCTGATCCCTGTTCCCTGCTCAGAACAGAGCAAGGGGTTTTATTCCCATATTTTTGTTATCAGAAAGCCATCAGGAAAGTATCGGCTTATTCTGAACCTTCGGTCTCTAAACCGATCAATCAGGTACAAGCACTTCCGTATGGAGACGGTGTTCACAATCAAGAACCTGCTTTACCCAAACTGCTTCATGGCCACTCTGGATTTAAGGGATGCTTATATTCATATCCCTATCCATCCAGCCTTCCAAAAATTCTTGAATAGCAGTCAAAATGGGAACAGAGATTCGGCACTTCCAATTTCAAGCCCTCCCCTTCGGTCTGTCCTCATCCCCACGCATTTTCACAAAAGTGTTGGGGGAGGCACTGGCTCCGCTAAGGTTAAAAGCGATAACTGTTATCCCTTACCTGGACCACCTCCTAGTGGTGGCAGAGTCTTACCAAAGGTTATCAGCGGATCTCCAGACTGTACAAGACTTCCTTCAATCCCTAGGTTGGTTGATGAACAGAGAAGTCTTCCTTGATTCCGGCCCAGAAGGTGACACATTTGGGATACGACTTTTGCTCAGTAGACCAAAAAGTTTTTCTCCCACAGGAGAAGGTCTCAAAGATGGTGCAGACAGTCTCAGCTCTACAGACCAATCAATCGGTCTCCCTGAGAGAGGTGGCAAGAGCGGTAGGTCTGATGACCTCATGCTTTCCTGCAGTACCGTGGGCAAGGTTCCATCAAAGACCATTACAGAGGTTTCTTTTGGGGAATTGGGACGGGGACGCAAGGTCTCTGGCGTCAAGGGTTTTATTACCTACCAGAGTAAAAAGAAGCTTGTGGTGGTGGAGGACAAACCTTCATCTAACAAGAGGTCTACCTTGGTCCATTCCTATATCCCAGAGGATCACTACAGATGCGAGTTCCTGGGGATGGGGAGCCCACCACGGCAACAAAGTCGCACAAGGAGAATGGTCCTTGAGGGAAGCAAGAGCTTCGTCGAACCAGAGAGAGCTGCTAGCAGTTCAGAGAGCTTTGCTAGTTTTTTAGAGGGAGATCAGGGGTCACAATCTCCAGATTCTATCCGACAACATCACGACGGTGGCGTACCTCAACAAACAGGGAGGCACGAGGAGTCAGGTTCTTCAATCGATTGCCCAGGAAATTTTGTCATGGGCAGAAGGGAATCTAGCCTCAATTACAGCAGTGCACCTGAAGGGGATGCAAAACTGCTTGGCAGACTATCTCAGTCGCTACAGGGTGGATCAAGACAATTGGTCTCTTCATCCCGAGGTGTTTGCGGGGCTCACCGACAAATAGGGTTGTCCCGAAGCGGATCTGTTCGCAAACCAGGACAACCGCAAGACAGAGGAAAAAGAAGAAATGGACTGTGGGACTTTAAATGAGGCATGGATCGGCGTATAGATATGTATAGGATATCAAAAGATGCGTGCATCTGTCACAGTCCCGTCAGGGAAGTCTCTGTGGCCATGAAGAATTGCTAAATAATCTATCCAGAAATGATAGTAAACTCAAGGAGTCAATTGGAGAATTCATAATGTAATAATGTATCATAATATATAATGCACAGATCATGCAGACAAAGGCATAATACATATAATAGTAGTCACATTGACATATTTGATGATTCAATATCTAGGACATGATTAATAAAAGCAATCACAATAGGTAGGCATGCAGATACAATAGACATGATTATCCAATTAAATTGAAATAAAGAATAACGTAAGATAAAATGACATGATTGGGCAAATTAGGCTTGGCATCCCTGAGCATGGACTCGATGCGTTTCTTGGCATTTAAAGCCAGTCATCAGGAGTGGGGTGCGTATATTGTAGCTAAGAAAAGGGGGGGGGGATAGAAAAATAAATGGGTAAGTCAATGAAGTCTCAATAGTTAAGTCATGGTTACAGAACAGCTAAGTCAGATGGTTTGATACATTACCCATGGCGAAGCCCAAAAAGGGTGACCCAAGCGTTCCAAAAAATGGAATGGGATGGTGGTCCTGGATGAACTGTCTCCCCCGGGGTTGAGGCGGGAATGGGCCCCCCACACTCCAAAGACTCCCCAACCATGGGGAGAACCAGGGAGAGGAAGGCGTGGGACATCAGCCAGGGAGAATACCCGGACAGCCACAACACAATACCCAAGGTGAGGTGGGCGCACATGAGCCACAAATTCAGGTACTGATGGAGGAAAAGGGGAAAAAAAAAAAAGGGGGGGGGGTGAAAAAATAGTTAATGAATGTGAACCCAACAAAAGATGTATATAAAAATATGTGAAAAGGAGAGAAGGGGGGTGGTGTGGGGGTGGGAAGGGTTGTGGTGTGGGGAGGGGGAAAGGAAAGGAATGAAAGGGGGGGGGGCAAAGTAAATGTCTGTAAGCAGGTAAATAAGAGAGTTGGGCCAGGATGGTAATGGGGCTTAGTGTATGAGTGGATAGAGACCACAAATGTTGATACAGAAATAATGAAGGTGTGGGTGGGAAAATTGGGATATGTGGGAAGGATGTATGTGCTGAAGGGAAGGGAGCATGTGAGCATGGCTGGGATGTGAGTCCTGAAAAGAATACCCTTGGATTACCTGATAAGTGTGGATGGAACCATATGGAACTCATCCTCAGAAGGAAAAATGTGAAGTGGACCTGTCAAGGCTGTCCCGGCTTAAGTACCCACGTCCTGGGGCGTGTTCCCGCCAACGTCATGTGTCATCGCGTTGGCCAATAGGAGGCAAGGGACCGAACATCCGTACGAGGTACAAAAGACCCCAGCGGGAGTTCGACCCAGCCACCAAGCCGCGCGGGATGGAGGAAGACGTGATGCACATACCAGCGTCTGGAGACGCAGTACGTGCGACGTACTGGCATGACGCCGATGCGTCAAGGTTCAGCCCCGCCCCGTCGCCAAAAGGGGACGGGCGGGGGAGGAGGAACTGGACGCATCGCAACCCCGGGGAAGAGAGACCAAACTTGCAACAGGATCCACGGTTTGCATGGGTTGGGCAGGCTGGGGTGTGTATGCCAAATCTATAAAACACAGTCACTGTTATAGCTAAAAAATGGAAATTAGAGACAAAAAATTGACAATGATCACCTACTGTCATGGGGAAAAAAATTATTATGAAATGAAGAATAAATGAAGCAATGATGGGATCAAAAAAAGTAGGAAACAATAGGAAAAGGGATGCCAACATGTATATAATCTAGTAGATCGTTGGCTGAGAATGAATGCTACAATATACGCACCCCACTCCTGATGACTGGCTTTAAACGCCAAGCAACGCGTCGAGTCCATGCTCAGGGATGCCAAGCCTAATTTGCCCAATCATGTCATTTTATCTTGCGTTATTCTTTTATTTCAATTTAATTGGATAATCATGTCTATTGTATCTGCATGCCTACCTATTGTGATTGCTTTTATTAATCATGTCCTAGATATTGAATCATCAAATATGTCAATGTGACTACTATTATATGTATTATGCCTTTGTCTGCATGATCTGTGCATTATATATTATGATACATTATTACATTATGAATTCTCCAATTGACTCCTTGAGTTTACTATCATTTCTGGATAGATTATTTAGCAATTCTTCATGGCCACAGAGACTTCCCTGACGGGACTGTGACAGATACACGCATCTTTTGATATCCTATACATGCCGATCCATGCCTCATTTAAAGTCCCACAGTCCATTTCTTCTTTTTCTACTATATTAGGGATGGAGGCATGTTTTTAGGCACATGTGGTTTCCAACAGGTCACTTTCTCTTTCAAAAACGCAAGACAGAGGAGTTCTTTTCTCTGAACCCAGCAGATCAATCATTGGGGGTCGATGCTCTGGAGAATCCGTGGACATTCGGCCTCTGTTACGCCTTCCCGCCAATCAGACTTATTCCGGAAGTTTTTCCTAGAAGAAACAGACCTTATTCTGATCGCCCCTTTCTGGCCCAAGAGGCCATGGTTTTCCCTGTTACAAACTCTGGTCTCGAAGCCTCCGCTAAGGCTTCTGAAGAGAGAGGACTTGCTATCGCAGGGTCCAGTGTCACACCCACAGGTGGTTTCCTTAAACTTGACGGCTTGGTATCTGAAGAGAAGATACTAAGGGCCCAGGGGTTCTCTGACAAAGTAGTCAAGACTCTGGTCAATTGCAGAAAACCAGTCACTAGAGCCATTTATTCTAAAGTTTGGAAAAAAGTTGAATGCATGGTTATCTGAAAATCAAAGATTAGCTCATGTTGTTCCTTCTATTTTGGAATTTTTTCAAGAGGGTGTCGACAAAGGTATTTCAGTTAGTACCTTAAAGGTACAAGCGGCAGCTATCAGTGTTTTCCTCCAGTTTTCTCTCCTGGATAATCCCACTATAGCTAGATTTTTCAAATCCATTTCTAGGGCCAGGCCAGTAGTGGTGAGAAGTTGTCCAACTTGGGACCTTTCGCTTCAAACTCTGGTAGAATTTCCTTTTGTGCCCCTAGAGGATATTTCTGTTAAATTACTTACTTTAACCACTTCAATACCATGCACTTATGCACCTTCCCGCCCAGACCAATTTTCAGCTTTCAGTACTCTCACACTTTGAATGACAATTACTTAGTCATGCTACACTGTATCCAAACAAATTTTTTTTATCATTTTCTTCTCACAAATAGAGCTTTCTTTTGGTGGTATTTAATCGCCACTGGGTTTTTTATTTTTTGCGATATAAGCAAAAAAGCAGCAATTTAAAAAAAAAAAAAAAAACACTTTTTTTTTTAGTTTCTATTGTAAAATTTTGCAAATAAGTAATTTTTCTTCATAAATTTGTGCCAAAATGTATACTGCTACATATCTTTGGTAAAATGAACCCAAATTAGTGTATATTATTTGGTATTTGTGAAAGTTATAGAGTCTACAAACTATGGTGGCAATCACTGAAAATTTATCACATCTGATCACGCCTGATGTACTGAAGGCCTATCTCATTTCTTGAGACACTAACAAGCCAGGAAAGTACAAATACCCCAAAATTACCCCTTTTTGGAAAGTAGACAGTCCAAGGTATTTACTAAGAGGCGTGGTGAGTTTTTTGAAGTTGTATTTTTTCCCACAATTCTTGGGAAAATGTAAATATTCATTTTTTTTTTTTTTTTTTTTTTTTTTACACAAACTGGTCATATTAACAGTTTTTTTTTCTCTCACACAGCATATGCATAATTGCAACTACACCCCAAAACACATTCTGCTACTCCTCCTGAGTGTAGCGATACCACATGTGTGAGACTTTTACACAGCCTGGCCACATACAGAGGCCCAACATTGAAGTAGCACTTTCAGGCGTTCTACAAGCATAAATCGCACATATCCTTTCTCAACCACCTATTACACTTTTGAAGGCCCTGGAGCACCAGGACAATAGAATTTTCCACAAAATGACCCCATTTTGGAAAGCACACACCCCAACGTATAATCTATGAGGCATTATGAGTCTTTTGAACGGTTCTTTTTTTTCCAGAAGGTTTTGGAAAATGTGGAGAAAAAATTAAAATGCATTTTTTTTACACAAAGTTGTCAATTTTATAAGATATTTCTAACACATAATATGTACATAGCAAAAATTACACCCCAAAATGCATTCTGCTACTCCTCCTGAGTATGGCGATACCACATGTTTGAGACTTTTACACAGCCTGGCCACATACAGAGGCCCAACATCCAAGTAGCACCTCCAAGCATTCTAGCAGCATTAATTGCACATATCATTTTCTGACTACCGATCACATTTTTGAAGGCCCTTCATATATCTAACACATAGCAGGTACATACCAAATAACAAAAGATTACCTGTGGTTTTAGAAGTGCAGTGGTCCACAGAGGAGAGCATCGGTCCAGGCAGCAGGCAGGGATGAGGTCAGCGACAGCAAAAGCAATCATCCAGGCAGCAGGCAGGAATACTGTCCATAGTTCGCACAGGCAGAGATACTGTCAGCACAGCCAGAGCACAGCCAAAGCACAGGTCCAGGTAGCAGGCAGAGGTGTCCCGGCAGAAATGCTGTCCAAAGTCAGTAGAGGCAGCAGGCAGATATATGGTCAACACAGCCAAAGTATTGGTCCAAGCAGCAGGAAGAAACATGGTCCATAATGTCATGGGTCATTACAGGCAGTAATATGGTCAGCACAGCCAAATTATTGGTCCAGGCAGCAGGAAGGACCATCAAGCTTAGGGCCAGGGGGACAGGGGTAGAGGCTTCTCCCACCCAAATCGCTTTGAAGCCTCCGGGCAACCAGACCCTGTTCTTGGAGCACAGAAAACGAAAAACTGGTTTTCTCTACTCAGAACGCTATTTTGAAGCCCCTCACATATGTGAGACCCCTGTGTACTAAAAGTAGATGGCCAAAAGATCAGTCCAAGTGGCAGGCAAAAACATGGTCGATTTAACAGGCCAAGGTCGGTACACGTGGAAGTCAGAAACGTGGTTTAAATCGGCAGGCAGAGGCATCGTCGGTAAACAGGCTGAGGTTGGTGAACGTGGAGGTCAGAAACGTGGTTTAAATCGGCAAGCAAAGACATCGTCGGTAAACAGGCCAGGGTCAGTTAATTAACATGGAAGGTAGTTAGTAACATGGTAGCAGGCAAATAGGGAAATGGCAGTCTGTTAATAATAAGGGGAACTAATGGATGTATGATAATTTTTGAAGCAATTTCCGATGCACAGGCCAGGTTGGGAGGGACAATCGGGACAATAATAGCTGGTGTCTCTTCTTACTCCTCCTCTGCTGCATACACGCCATTTCTTTTGGCGTCTTCTTCCAGATTCTGTGGGGGGGATGCTAAAGGGATAGTGTCGCTCATGAAGCCGACTCACACTATCAGAGCGAATGCTTCCTGGGGCGGGATCTTGTTGGTAAATGAGGGCATCGATGATATCGTCAATATATTGGAGGTAGTGGAGTCGGTGATTTTGAGTTGCTTTTTGGTAGCAAACAAACAAATTAAAAAGGGCCATGTGAAACAGGTGAAACGCAACTTTTTTGTGCCAATAACGGGACTTTCTGGTTGATAAGTAGGGCTGTAGCATCTGGTCGTTTAAATCCACCCCCCCCATGTACAAATTGTAGTTGTGGACACATTCGGGCTTTACAATGGAGCCGCGTCTTCTTGGGATCTCCACCATGGTGTCATTGTGGATCGTAGAGAGGATGTGGACATCTTTCTTGTCCCTCCACTTCATGGCCAACACCTCCTCGTTCCTCATGGATGCCGATTCTCCAGGTCGCAATTTTTTTTGTCAATAAATTTTGTGGGAATCCCTTCCGGTTTTTTTTGAAGGTACCGCAGGCCGGGGTTTGTTTACTGTAAAGGTGGCGAAAAAGGGGCAGGCTGGTATAATAATTATCAACATATAAATGGTAACCTTTTCCGAACAGGGGGTATGCCAACTCCCAGACAATTTTCCCACTGGTTCCAATATATGTGGGGCAATCACGGGGCTGGAGCTGGGAGTCTTTGCCTTCGTAGATCCTGAATTTGCAGACGTATCCAGTGGCTCGATCACATAATTTATTTAATTTTAACCCATACCTGGCTCTCTTGCTTGGTATGTACTGCTTGAACTGCAGTCGGCCGGTGAAATGTACGAGGGACTCGTCCACACAAATTTTTTGGTCTGGGATGAAAACTTCTTCAAATCGCTGGGAAAAGGCATTGATTAGGGGGCGTATCTTGTACAATTTGTCGTAGTTGGGATGATCTCGGGGAGGGCACTGTGAATTGTCATTGAAGTGGAGAAAGCGCATAATCATGTTGTATCTTTTCCTGGACATGACAGCGGAATATATGGGCATGTGTTGGATGGGGCGTTTGGACCAATATGAATGGACTTCGTTCTTTTCTTTCTCGTACATCACGGGACACAGAGCGACATAGTCATTACTATGTGGGTTATATAGATACCTTCAGGTGCTGGCACTGGCAACTTCCAAAACCGGAAGTACCCTCCCCTATATAAGCCCCTCCCATCCGGGAGCACCTCAGTTTTTTGCCAGTGTCTAAGGTGTTGGCCAAGAAGTAACATGTGTTTTTCACTGAGCTTGCGTACAGGTTCTTTTGGGCCTCAGTAAGCTATTCCGGATCCGACCAAAAAAGCTTCATAGCTAAACGGTCGGTACCCGGGCCTTGCAAAGAGAAGAGCAAGGTTTTGCCTGTAATGCCTCTCTTAGGAGGGCTGGACCCTGGGATCCAGAGCTCTGGTCATACCCACGACCAAGATGTTTTCTGTGCAGGGTGCTATACAGGTCCAGGGGAGTGGAATCCTTGGGAACCCGGTCCCTGAAGGTTTAATTACAATGCCTGCCGTGATAGGTGAAGTTTGGGCTTCTGTGGACCAAACAGAGTCCTGCGGCGAGGAAAAGGTAAGTGGGGGCCCTCAGGAACTTGGTTCTATTGGGGGACCCCCAAGCTTATTTTGTCTTTCTGCCTGTTACCTAAGGTATTCCCGCTAATATTCTGTGTATGCCTGTTACTACTAAGAGAATGTAAAAATTTTAATAGGCAAGAAAAAAAAAAAAATGTGTAAGACCGCGGTACCTGTGTTAGACACTAGAGGCCACTATGGTTCTTTTTCTTGTAATGTGGATTTTTTTCTTCCAAAATCAAATCCAGGCAGTTGGTAAGTTCTCTGCTGGGAAGCTGTCTCCTCTGCCCTGTTGCTGCGCTCATCCATCCCCGGGCCCTGCGGCAGGGACCCTGGCTCTCATCTAGCTCCTTATTTTTTTTTTCAAAAAAGGCGCCGAAGGCGCCTCTAATATATAGAGGCGATCTGGAAAAAGGGGCGGAGCAGGTGGATGACGCTCGGTGTGCACCGCGGCGCTACTGCGCATGTGCGGGCGTCCAGCGTGTTTTAAAGCACAATCACAGCTGGCTATTGAAGTGCACAGACAGAGCTAGCAACAGTAAAAAGGCACACAGAGGCGGTTGATGCAGGCATCCCCTAGAAAGGCACTTTAGTAGACACCAACTGTTATATAGCAGCAATTGTGCTAGACTATTATCAGTAAAAGTGGTGTATTACGGCTGGAATACCTCGGCTTTAGGCTTAGGAATATGCCGTCCAGAAGCTCCGGAACTGAATCTTCCAGGAAGCGAAGGGGGTCTCATCGGGCTCTGAGGATCTTGGGCATGCTTCTGCTGCACCAGTCTCCCCTGAAAATTCAGAGGTAAGTGACCGTAGAGACCCCGCAGGGGTACTTGGTACTGTGGCTGTCCTCAGTTCACCTGCTCCTGTGTATGTAACAGAGGAGGTTTTTTCCTCAGCTCTGGGAGGATTAGAGAGAGATTGTCAACATTGATCGCTGCCTCCCTGTCGGGGAAAGCACGCCCGATCTCCGTCTCCTCCTTCAGAGTGCCTGTTAGCAGAGCAACAGTCCCATACAGGGATCGACCTGCCTGAAGGGGATCAGGATGAGGTTGATTCTGTTATAGAGGAATCAACAGTGGAGGAACCTTTCTCAGCATCTCAAGCTGAAAGATTATGGGTTCAGTCTCTGACTAACATGGTCCGATCAGCATTTAAAATGCACCTTGCGGAACCATCAACCACTACTGTATCCTCGTTGGGGTCGCTAGAAGCCACCAGACTGTCTATTCTTTTCCACTTCACCCTTTACTGGAAGGGCTCATTTACCAGGATTGGGAACATCCTGAGAAAATATTTATTCCCCCTCATGGAGGATAAGTTCATCAAAAAATGGAAGGTCCCTACAGTGGACGCAGCCATCTCTTGTGTGTATAAAACACTGACATGTCCAGTGGATAATGTCCAAATGTTCAAGAACCCAATAGATAAAAAATTGGAGTCCTTATGAAAATCTGCTTCTTTCTACAGCAAGCTTGGTGACACAACCAGCAGTGGGGTCTGCTAAGCAGTGAAGGATCAGTTGAAACAGGTCTTGAGGGACTTGCCAGATCAGCAGGCCCTTGCCCTAACTGATCTACCTAGAGCCTTAAGCTTTGCGGTTGACGCCATAAAGGATTCAATCCATCAGGCCTCCCGCCTTACGCTGTCTGTAGTACATATGCGTAGGCTTCTATGGCTCAAAAACTGGTCTGCTGAAGCTCCCTGTAAAAAATGGCTGGTTAGCGTCCCATTTTCATGGTGAACGCGTATTCAGGGAAGACCTGGACAAATATATCCAGAAAATTTCCAGCGGTAAAAATACACTCTTGCCGGTTAAAAACAGAGTTAGAGGTCCCTCTTTTAAGAGGCCTGCTTCTCCAGTCCCTGGGGCATCGGCTGTGAAACAGTTCCGACGGCCTCCTCGGTCAATTCCCGGGGGTAAAAATCAGGGACAATCGCAGGGTAATGAGAAACCCTGGGTCAGGAGAGGTACAAAACCTCCCCCAAAGTTAAATTCATTGAAGGGTTGCCCCCACTCAGTCGGGTGGGGGGGAAGACTCCAGTTGTTCGCAGAGACCTGGCGGGCCACGATCAGAACAGATGGGTGCTCTCCGCAGTATGTTTGGGATACAGATTGGAGTTAAAAGACTCTCCTCCTTCCCATTTTTTGAGGTCAAACGTGCCAAGGGATCCCCGGAAGAGAGTCCCTCCTGTTGGCACTAGAACAACTATTGCTCCAAGGAGTAATTATGGAGGTTCCCCTGGAAGAATGGGGGTTCGGGTTTTACTCAAACCTCTTTACAGTCCCGAAGCAAACGGGGACGTGAGGCCCATATTAATTCTAAAAGGGCTAAACAAATTCCTGTATATCAGGACTTTCCGATGGAGTCGATCCGATCGGTGGCCACTGCCCTACAAGGGGAGGAATGGGTAGCCGCGATCGACATCAAAGATGCTTATTGCACATTCCCATCTTTCCAGTCCACCAAAAAATTCTACGCTTTGCAGTAGAAGGGCGCCATTTTCAGTTCAGAGCCTTACCCTTCGGTCTGGCCACAGCACCACGAGTGTTTACAAAAATTCTGGCCCTTTATTGGCCAATCTAAGAACACAAGGTGTAATGATAATGGCATATCTAGATGACTTGTTGCTGATAGACCACTCAGTGAAAAAACTAGACGTGGTCGTTCACAAGACAATCAAGTATCTGGAATCTCACGGTTGGATTATCAACCGAGACAAGTCAGCCCTAAAAACCAGTCAAAAGTCTGGAATACTTGGGGCTAAGGTTGGATTCAGGCCAGAGAAAAATATTCTTGCCTCGAGGAAAGGTGTTGTCTTTGAAAGATTTGATCCACTTAGTGGGTACAAAAAGACAGCCGTCCATACGCCTGTGCATGAGGCTGCTGGGAAAAATGGTGGCATCATTCGAAGCAGTACCCTACGGTCAATTCCATTCAAGGAATTTGCAAAGGGCCATACTGTCAGCCTGGAACAAAAAAGTTCAGGCCCTAGACTTACAATGTCCTTGTCCCCTTCCGTTCGCAAGAGCCTCCGTTGGTGGTTGGTTCTCCAGAATCTGGAAAAAGGGAAATCCTTCAGTCCGATTTCTTGGAAGGTGGTCACTACAGATGCCAGCCTTATAGGCTGGGGAGCAGTACTGGAGCAATGGTCTCTCCCAGGGCAGATGGTCGGATGCAGAAAAGGCCCTGCCCATCAATCTCTTAGAGATATGAGCAGCCCGGTATGCCCTAGTAGCATGGACATCCAAACTCCAAGGGTCCCCTGTCAGAATTCAATCAGACAATGCCACAGCAGTGGCATATATCAATCATCAGGGTGGCACCAGGAGTCGTGCAGCCCAGAGGGAAGTAAATTACATCCTGAAATGGGCAGAAAGATATGTCCCAGCCATATCTGCGGTATTCATTCCAGGAGTGGAGAATTGGAAGGCGGACTTTCTAAGTCGCCAGCAATTATGCCCAGGGGAATGGTCCCTTCACCCCGAGGTTTTCTGGACAATATGTCAGCGGTGGGAAACACCGGATGTAGATCTTCTAGCATCCAGATTCAACGCAAAGGTGGACAGGTTTGTCTCTCGGACAAGGGATCCCCTAGCTTGCGGCTCGGATGCCCTAGTGTTCCCTTGGGATCAGTTCAAGCTGATATATGCATTTCCACCGCCACAATTGTTACCTCGATTACTCCGCAGAATCAGGATAGAAAAGAAACCAGTGATTCTGGTGGCTCCAGCGTGGCCCCGAAGAGCGTGGTACGCGGAGATTGTAAAATGTCAGTGGGGAGTCCTTGGACTCTCCCACGTCGTCCGGACCTGCTTTCGCAAGGACCGATATACCACCCTTCCTTGCCAGCCCTAGGTTTGACGGCCTGGCTATTGAAGCCCACATTCTAAAAAAGAGAGGGCTCTCTAATCCTGTGGTATCTACCATGATCAATGCCAGGAAGCCGGTATCCAGGCAGATCTACTATAGAATCTGGAAGGCGTACATCGCGTGGTGTGAGGCCAAGAAATGGCATCCACGTAAGTACGTAATAAGTAGGATTCTGGACTTCCTACAATGGGCTGTAGATAGGAAGCTTGCCTTGAGTACTATCAAGGGTCAGATTTCGGCCTTGTCAATATTTTTTCAAAGGCCCTTGGCTTCGCATTCACTAGCAAAGCCTTTATACAAGGAGTGATGCGTATTAGTCCTCCGGTTAATATTCCCATATGTCCATGGGATCTAAACCTGGTTCTGTCGGTTCTACAGAAACAACCATTTGAACCATTACAGATATTTCCTTGGTTCTTCTCACCAGGAAATTGATCTTTCTAGTAGCCATTCGTTCGGCTAAAAGAGTGTCGGAATTAGCAGCTATGTCCTGTAAGGAGCCATATCTGGTTATCCGTAAGGACAGAGTAGTGTTACGTCCTCATCCAGCCTTTCTTCCTAAGGTGGTATCGAGGTTTCATTTGAACCAAGATGTGGTTCTTCCTTCTTTTTTTCCCCAAACCTAGTTCGGTAGAGGAAAAGTTATTGCATTCTTTGGATGTAGTAAGAGCAGTTTAAAAGCTTATTTAAAAGCCACTGCTCAGATTCGCAGAACGGATACTTTGTTTATTCTGCCGGAAGGCCCCAGAAAGGGTCAGGCAGCGTCAAAATCTACTTCAGCCAAGTGGATTCGACAGGTCATAATGCAAGCCTATGGCTTGAGAAGGAGACCGCCTCCGTTCAAAGTTAGGGCGCACTCCACGAGAGCAGTTGGAACTTCATTGGCAGTGCATCACCAGGCCTCCCTGGCTCAAATCTGTAAGGCCGCAACATGGTCTTCAGTACACACGTTTGCTAGGTTCTACCAGGTGGACGTTAGAAGTCAGGAGGATGTCGCCTTTGGGCGCAGTGTGTTGCAGGCCGCAAAAGATCCTCATGTCTGATAGCGCTCAGCTTATGTATGGTGTATCCCCCCCCTCATTGGGCATTGCTTTAGGACATCCCACATAGTAATGACTATGTCGCTCTGTGTCCCGTGATGTACGAGAAAGAAAATAGGATTTTTATAACAGCTTACCTGTAAAATCCTTTTCTTGGAGTACATCACGGGACACAGAGCTCCCACCCCTCTTTGGGGACACTTATTGCTTTGCTACAAAACTGAGGTGCT
Source organism: Rana muscosa (assembly GCA_029206835.1). Lineage (NCBI taxonomy): Eukaryota > Metazoa > Chordata > Amphibia > Anura > Ranidae > Rana > Rana muscosa. Next base: position 351,483,966 of record CM055122.1, read on the forward strand.
CCCGGATGGGAGGGGCTTATATAGGGGAGGGTACTTCCGGTTTTGTAAGTTGCCAGCACCTGAAGGTATCTATATAACCCACATAGTAATGACTATGTCGCTCTGTGTCCCGTGATGTACTCCAAGAAAAGGATTTTACAGGTAAGCTGTTATAAAAATCCTATTTTTTGTAAGCCCCATATTGAACATAAGGCCCAAAAATAATTTAAATTCCTCCAATGTTAGACGCCGCCACTGGAACATGCGGGTGTAGGAAGAATCGGGGTTGGCAGCAATAAATTGGGATGCATACAGATTCGTTTGATCCACTATATTCTGCAGCAAATCTTGTGAGAAAAATAAATAAAAATAATCAAATTTAGAAAAATTTGTAGTGTCGGGCTGCACACCTGGCTGTGCGGTGAAAGGGGGGATGATAGCGGATCCTGAGTTAGCAGGCAACCATAAGGGGTTTGCCAGGGCATCGGGAAGGTAGGATTGGGGCTGGGATTCTTCGGGTTGGGCGTGCATTTCCATTGCTTGTACTGGGCTCCTCTTCCTGGGGTATGGCACTGCTGGTGGTGGGCAGTTCTCCTGATCTTGGTGCTGATCTTGGTGCCGATCGCATTCTTTTGGGAGGGACGGTTTCCTCCGGGGACTCGGAGCCACTATCCTCCACTGGCTCGTATTCCGAACCAGAATCGGATAATGGGAGCTCCCCGCTGCTCTCATCATCCGACATGGCAAGAATGGCATAGGCCTCCTCAGGTGTGTAAACCCTTTGGGACATTATGGCAGTGCTTATTGGTGGGCCTGTGTAATGGTACTGCTGGTGGTAGTGGTGGCGGTCTGTGTGGTAGTACCGATGGAGGTATTAGTGGTGGGCCTGTGTGGTGGTACCGATGGCGGTATGGGTGGTGGTGGTACCGATGGCGGTACGGGTGGTGGTGGCGGCGGTACCGATGGCGGTATGGGTGGTGGTGGTACCGATGGCGGTACGGGTGGTGGTACAGGTGGTGGTGGCACTACCGACGGTGGTACGGGTGGTGGTACTGGTGGTGGTACCGATGGCGGCACTAGTGGTGATACTGGTAGCGGGTCTGTGTGGCAGTATAGATGCTGGGCCTGGTGGTGGTACTGGTACCGATGGCGGTACTGGTAGCCTGTGTGGCGGTGCCAATGGCGGTACCGATGGAGGTGGGCCTGTGACAGATGATTGACAGATGGGCTGATTGATTGACTGACAGATGGGCTGATTGATTGACAGATGGGCTGATTGATTGACAGATGGGCTGATTGATTGACAGATGGGCTGATTGACAGATGGGCTGATTGACAGATGGGCTGATTGACAGATGGGCTGATTGATGTGCTGGGCTGTGTGACAGGTCCTCTTTATGGGGGGGGGCGTGTTGTGCACTGTAAACTTATGTAGACAAACGACACTGAGCTAACTTACTGATCTCTTCTCTCTCCTCACAGATCGGTGTGTGAGGAGAGAGCAGGGATCAGGTAGTAACTCCTGTGGAGTTTGTTTACATTTGTGACCGGCTGTGATTGGACACAGCCGGTCACGTGGTAAACAGCCAATTCATTGGCTGTTTACTCTGATCGGGGACGCGCTGTGTCCAAGGGACACTCGCCTTCCCCGATCCCCGCTCTGCAAGCCTGTGGCGGCGCGCACGGAGCGCGCCGCCGAGTTTGTTTTGACAGGTGATCGGCTGTGACTTTGACACAGCCGATCACATGGTAAACAGCCAATGAAATTGGCTGTTTACCGTGATCGGGGAAGCGCTGTGTCCGAGGGACACATGCCGTCCCCGATCACCGCGCTGCGCGCCCCCGCGGGCGCGCGCAAGGCATTATCCTGCAGGACGTCATATGACGTCCAGTATCGATAATGCAACCACTTCCCGGACGTCAATTCACTATTGACTGGGCGGGAAGTGGTTAAAAACAATTTTTTTGGTAGCAATTACCTCAGCTCGTAGAGTAAGCGAGTTACAGGCCTTATCGGTCAGGGAGCCGTTCCTCACGATTTTTGAGGATCGGGTTGTGTTGAAAACTGATCCCGGGTTTTTGCCGACAGTGGCCAGTACATTCCACAGATCTCAGGACATTGTACTGCCAACCTTTTGTAGTTCGCCACAGGGCGACCAAGAAAGGAAGTTGTTTTTTAGATGTGAGAAGGATTCTCCTCGTCTATCTTGAAGTCACTAAGACCTTTAGGAAAACAGACGCCTTGTTTGTCCTTTTTTCAGGTACGCACAGAGGTAAGAGTGCATCTAAAGCCACATTGGCTAGATGGATAAAGCAAGCCATCTCTGAAGCTTACAAAATTAGAGAAGTTCCTCCACCTTTTTATCACGGCGCATTCAACAAGAGCCTTGTCTGCGTCTTGGGCTGAGAGGGCTGGTGCCTCACCGGAACAAATTTGCAAAGCTGCCACATGGTCCAGTTTTTCGACCTTCATGAAACATTATTGCCTGGATCTCCTATCTGCGCAGGAGCAGGCGTTTGGTCGAAAGGTTCTTCAGGCAGTGGTCCCACCCTAGACTGGTAAGTTCTGGCTCATGGGCTGTCTTGGAAGACGCTTGAGAGAAAAGCTGAGTTAGACTTACCGGTAACTCCTTTTCTGAGAGTCTTCCAGGACAGGCGGATTCCCACCCGGTTTTGTCTGGAAGTTATGTATATTATGCATGTTTTTTTTCAAGGTTGTCCTACGGTTCTCGAGAAGACTGATGTGGGGCCTGGAGGACCGCCCTTTTATCTGGTGGGGGTAACGTGTTTCCTGTCCTGGTAGGAGGAGCCCTAGGTCTCATGGGCTGTCCTGGAAGACTCTCAGAAAAGGAGTTACCGGTAAGTCTAACTCGGCTTTTTTTTTTTTTTTTTTTTCGCCCCTTTGAGGGCGTGGCTTTTTTGGCACACAGTTTTCAATTCCACCATTTTTTTTATAAAAGCGCTTGCCCATGGTGTGCGAGACTAACCTAGCTCTGAGGAAGGGGGTGCGCCCCCGAAACGCGTTAGCTGTACCCTGTGTTCTGTGCATGTCAATGCACTGTGTTTATGGCCTTTTGTCAGTTGCATTTTGTGAGTACCCTCTTTTATACTAAATTTTTTTATTAAACTATCTCTGGTAATGCACTAGGTGTGCGCGCCTTCCATTTCTGTTTTTCTTGCAGAGAATGCATTATGATAAATATAGATTAGACATTATGACCACTTTGACTGCTTCCCGCCCACCGGCCGTCATATGACGTCCTGGACTTTGAGCGGTGATATCTGAATGATGCCTGCAGCTAGACATCATTCAAATATCGTCTTTTAGAGCCGGTGATTCCCTACACCAGGGATATGCAATTAGCGGACCTCCAGCTGTTGCCAAACTACAAGTCCCATGAGGCATAGCGAGACTCTGACAGCAGTAAGCATGACACCCAGAGGCAGAGGCATGATGGGACTTGTAGTTTTGCAACAGCTGGAGGTCCGCTAATTGCATATCCCTGCCCTACACCATAAGAATGATCATAGCGGTTGTTCAGCTGCTTGATCGTTCTTACGGGTGGCGAGAGGGGACTCTTTCCCCCCGCCGCCCTCCGGTGGTGACGTCGATGAAAGGAACCGCCGGCCCCGGATGCTGACAATGGAGATTTCCAGAGTCTTTCTGACCGTTCAGAGGCCGGGCATGATGTTATGGCGTCACACCTGTCCTTTACATTCAAAAAAATGGCACTGCCTTAGCTGGGAAGCCAAGATCGTTTTTTTTTTGTTCGTTTTTTTTGTTTTTGATTTCAGGCTTCCCAGCCTAGAGGTGAGATGTGGGGTCTTATTGACCCCACATCTCACTATAAAGAGGACCTGTCATGCTTATTCCTATTACAAAGGATGTTTACATTCCTTGTAATAGGAATAAAAGTGATCAAAAAAAAGTGTCAAACTATAAAAATAAAATTAACAATAAAAAAAATAAATTATTTTCTTTTCAAGTGCTCCTGTCCCCGTGTGAACAGTGTTCAAATCACACATGTGAGGTATCGCCGCAAATGTTAGAGCGAGAGCAATAATTTTAGCCTAAGTCTACTCCTCTGTAAATCAAAACATGTAACCAGTAAAAAAAAATCAAGCGTCGCCTATGGGGATTTTTAAGTACCGGAGTTTGGTGCCATTCCACGAGCGTGTGCAATTTTGAAGTGTGACATGTTAGGTATCTATTTACTCAGCATAACATCATCTTTCACATTATGCAAAAAAATTGGGCTAACTTTACTGTTTTTTTTTTTTTAAAGCATGAAAAATTGCTGCGCAAATACTGTATGTGATAAAAAGGTGCAACGACTGCCATTTTATTCTCTAAGGTCTCTGATAACTAAACATGTATAATGGCAAGTGGTTAAATTCAAGGCATGCCTGAATCACTTGACCTACGGAAGCTTTTAACCCTTTCTTGTAGGGGTGCAACGAATCAAAAAACTCACGGATCGGATCGATCCTCGGATCAGGGGTCACGGATCGGATCATTTTCAGATCGGCCAATAAATAAATACATTTTTAATTTCACAGTTATTTTCAACACAAAACGGAGTTTATAAGCTTAAATACAGTGTTTGTAAATCCAACGGACTCTTTACATGTTAAATTTTAAAAGCAGCAGCAAACCTGCTGACCTTACATGGTTGCTAATGTGACAGAACACGAAATGTTAAATGTGAAAATCAGAGGTGTTCCGTCACATTAGCAATCATGTAAGGTTTGCTGCTGCTTTTAAAATGTAAAATGTAAACAGTCTGATGGATTTCCAAATACTGTATTAAAGCTGATAAGCTCAGTTTTTTGTGTGGAATCTTTGGGTGTAACAAGATGTCCGCTTGTCCCCTTCTCTCATGACTGTTTGGGGTGGAGAAAGATGGCGGCGAAACGTCAGAGCGGCTGCCGCCGGGTGTACCAAGATGGCCTCCGCTCCGGAGCGCTCCGCGGATCGCGTGGTGATCCGATCCGAACAGGGTGGCCCGTTCGGATCACGGATCACCACCGATCCGTTGCACCCCTACTTTCTTGACCAGAGCACTTTTTGCACTTTGGCACTGCGCTGCTTTTACTGGTACTGCGCGGCCATGCAACACTGTACCCAAACAAAATGTGCGCCCTTCTTCCTTTTTTTTTTTTTTTTCATACAAATGGAGCTTTCTTTTGGTGGTATTTGATCACCACTGGGATTTACATTTTTTACGATATAAACAAAAGAAGTCTGAAAACTTTGAAAATGTTTTATTTTCTACTTTTTTTGTTATAAAAAAATAAATAAAAATCTAATAAACAACATTTTTGTCATACGTTTAGGCCAAAATGTATTCAGCCTTGGGTAAAAAAAACTTCAATAAGCGTATATTGATTGGTTTGCGCAACAGTTATAGCGTCTACAAACTATGGTATATTTACTGGAATTTCCGCAGCTTTTATTTTTTGACTGCCTATCTCATTTCTTGAGGTGCTAAAATGGCAGGGCAGTGCACCCCCCCCCCCAATTTCCCCTTTTTGGAAAGTATACACCACAAGGAATTTGCTCAGAGGCATGTTGAGCCCACTGAGTAATCATATTTTTTATTTTATTTTTTACAAGTGATTGGAAAAAAAAAAAAAAAAATGTTTACACAAAGTTGTCACTGAAATGATATATTGCTCAAACGTGCGATGGGTATATGTGAAATTACAACCCAAAATACATTCTGTTGCTTCTCCTGAGTATGGGAATGTGAGACTCTTTGGCGGTCTAGCTGCGTACAGGCCCCCCGAAAACCAATCACCGCCTTCAGGATTTCGAAGGGCGTAAATTGCTAATTTCACTTCCTCACTACCTATCACAGTTTTGGAGGCCCTGAAATGTCAAGATGGCACAAACCCCCCCCCTCACCCCTAAATGACCCCTTTATGAAAAGCAGACACCCCAAGGCTAAGAGGCATGGTGAGTATTTTTTGCAGATCTCGCTTTTTGTCACAACGTTTTGAAAAGAGAAGAAAATTATTTTCCATTTCTTTCTTCATCTCATGTCATTCCAAAACATTGTGGCAACACATGAGATCTGCAAAATACTCACCATGCCTCTTAGCAAATACCTTGGTGTGTCTACTATCCGAAAAGGGGTCATTTTGGGGGGTTGTGCACTATCTTAACATTTCACGGCCTGATTGCGGTGTCTGGTTTTAAGGGTCCTGTACATGGCTAGACTGCCAAAAAGTCTCACATGTGGTATCCCCATACTCGGGAGAAGCAGCAGAAGGTATTTTGGGGTGTAATTTCACATATACCAATGGCATGTTTAAGCACTTAAGTGACAATCTGTGTAAAAAAATAAAATATGTATTTCTCTTATCCATGGACCGACACGGCGTGTCTTACACTTTACACGTGGGTATATGTCCCTGCTTGCAGGAGAAGACCTAGGCAGAATGTTGAATGTTAAAACATTCCAGAACAAACCAGAGCTGAGCAGCCCCGCCCAGGGGGGCGGTCCCTCCGGACATTACCCTCACACCTGCAGCTAGCAGGCCTCAGTTTTTTTCTGCCTAGCAGAAGGAGAAGACGTGGTTCTCTCAGGAGCCAGTCTCCTGGAAGATTTTACTTTTAAATTTTATTCCTTTGGGAATTTTATTATTTTATTTTTGAGACCTTCAATCAACTGTCGGCTGGGCAACAGGTTGGGTACACTAGTATCCTCGTAGTCTTCCCTGTCCGACCATCGAGCGTGCTGATCCTCGCCTTGTGTGCGTGAGACTCAGTTCACGACATACCCCATGGCTCCAGGGGTGGCCAGGTTGCTTTCATGCTCCCACGGTCCTCTCAATATCGAACAGTACCTACTGTATCTTTCGCGGTGGACCGGGCCGACAGCTACGCAGTACGACTCTGTGATAGGCCTGTCTGAAACAAGCCAGTGAGTCCCTCTATGGGCACCGGGGGTGTTCTCCAAGGTGCTTGCGGGACGGGTAAGTAGTCTCTCCTGCTGCAAGGTGAGTACATGCTGGCTGTGTTTCTGTGTGTGGGGGGTTCTCCCTGTCTCCCCCCTGTTATGCTGCTCTCTGCACCCTGTTGTGCTGTGTGGGGATGCTTGGGGGGTCACTCTGCCCTGGGGGGGCCGCTCCATGACTGTTATTTGGTTTGGGAAGTGTTCTGGGGGACTGGCTGTGTTGTTTTCTGTGTGCCATTTGTGCGGTGTTTTATTTTTTTAAAAATTGCGCCATTGGCGGCCATTTTGGCTGGGGCTTAATGCATAGTTATACTGGTGCCCGGCGGCCATTTTCTTGTAGCCGCGGCACTTTCATTTTTGTTTTCGGCCTCTAGCAGCGCTTCTGTACGGCGCGAAATACACACATTCTCACAGATTCTTCACCTCAGGCTGCACCAGCGCGACTCGTACAGCGCGACTCGTACAGCGGTACCGAGCGGTCCCTAGGGGTGGTGAGTACTCCAGGTATCCCCTCCTCAGCCCCAGCACGGCCTGTGGGTGGGCTGTATTATTCACTGTAATGGTGAATAAGGTCTCAGAGCGTGGCAATATTGGAGTCTGGTTCACCTGTTTCTTCACACTGTTAGAGACAACTGGCAGTGCTCCTGCACCTGCGGTCCTTAGGGACCAGTTGTCGGCAGTCCTGGTATCATTAATCTGACCGGGAGGAAGCAGTGTGTGAGCGCAAGGGAGAAAAAAAGCCCCTATCCCCACTTTTTTTCCACAAAAAAAAGGGGGGTGTGCGCTGATTCAGATATGGGCCTAGCCACTACCGCTCAGGACCCTAGCTCTGAATATATATTTGATGGTTTTGAACAGGACATTCCTTGCAAGGAAAACTCCAGTTCTGTGTCAGTAAATGATAGGGTGCTTGTTTTGTGAACTCATTGATGCAGTGAGGGACACTCGCAAGCTAAATGCTGCGGATGCAGAACCTCAGGCGGACGGTCTCCTCTGGTTCCTTAGGGCCAGGCCTTCTAAAAAGTGTTTTTTTTTTTTTTCAATATGTACCTTACTTTGACCAGCTCACTGACAAGGTCTGGGGAAAAAGGCGGAGAAGACTTTTATGGTCCCGCAGCGTTTGCCTATAGATACCCCTTTAAAAATGCCCTACTTAAAACGTGGGCTTCTCCCCCAGTGGTCGACCCTCCAGTCGCCCGGTTGTACGAGGCCACCATTCTCCCCGTGGAGGGGACTCCTGCATTAAAGGACCCCACTCACAAGAGGTCAGAAGTGGTGAGTAGAGCTATGTTTGCCTTGTTGGGGTCCGCCCTACGGCTTGTGGTAGCCGCGACTCTTGTGTCTCCAACACTTGCGGGATGGGCAACTAATACAGGAGCATGATCTTCCTCCAGACACTATTGCTCTGGCCCACAAGTTCCGTCACAGGAGAGGTTTCAGGGATTCTACTCAAATTGTTTGTCGGCCCAAAAAAGGGACGGGGTTCGGCCTATCTTGGACCTCCAGGTCCTGAATGCCTTCGTGAAGGTGCAAAAGTTCCGCATGGAATCCATTCGCACGGTGGTCAGTGCACTCCGTCAAGGGGATTTTCTGGCGACCTTGGAAATCAAGGACGCCTACTTGTATGTTCCGATCTGCGCTTGCGATCGGCGAAGTCCACTATCAATTTGTGGCTCTTCCTTTCGGCCTAGCCCCGGCACCGAGGGTGTTCACCAAGGTGCTTGTGCCGGTTCTAGCTTGCTGAGACAGCAAGGCATTGCTGTCGTGGGCTATCTGGAATCTCGGTCTGATTCTGAACTCCTTGGAGGCAAAGGTATTCCTACCTCCGGGGAAGCTACTGACACTTCAGTCTGCAGTGTGGATGCTGACATCCCAAAGAATGGTCGTCAATCCGTTTTTGCATGGGAGTCCTGGGACTCATGGTGATCTCTTTTGAGGCCATTCCGTATGCCCAATCACACACCAGGGCATTGCAGAAGGAGATCTTGTTCCCTTGGGACAAATCCGCGTTGTCTTTGGATTTTCCGATCCAGGTGAGCCACCTGGTCAGGGCGTCCCTGACATGGAGTTTGGGGCCCCGGCTCTTCGGTCCGGGAAGTCGTTCCTCCCCGTCCAATAGACGGTGTTCACTAAGGACGCCAGCCTGAAGGGCTGGGGTGTAGTCTGGGGAGTCCTGTTGGCCCAAGGGCTTGGACTCCGGACGAAGCCCGTTTGCCGATCAATGTTCTGGAAATATGGGCCATCAGACTGTGCCTATCCTCGTGGTCTGAGAGATTGCAGGATCGTTCCATTAGGATCCTGTCGGACAAGTCACGGTGATGGCATATGTTGACCATCAAGGGGGGACTCGGAGCTCAGCTGCGGCTTCCGAGGTCCCCCGTACCCTGAAGGGGGCTAAAAGAAGCATGCCGGCTCTGTCAGCCGCTTACATTCCGGGCATAGAACTGGCGGACTATTGAGTCGCCAGATGTTGGACCAGGGAGAGTGGTCCTTGCACCCGGAGGTATTTCAACTCCTTTGCCACACAGACGGTGGGGCACGCCGGAGGTGGACCCGATGGCCTCTCGACTCAATTGCAAGTTGTCGAGATTTGTGTGCCAGATCCAGGGATCCTTGGGCGGATGCCTCAGAGGCGTCAGTGGCCCATGGGGTCATGGTCACCTGATGCATGTTTATCCTCCGCTGCAGTTGCTTCCTCGCCTGCTGCGCAGGGTGGCGCCCGAGGGAATTCCGGTGATCTTCATTGCTCCGGATTGACCTCGGCTTCACTGGTACGCTGATCTCGTACGTCTCGTCACGGCCGTTCCCTTATGGTTGTCAATAAGGGAGGACTTTCTGTCTCAAGTCATATATTTCACCTGCTTTTACAGTCTCTGGCCTTAACGGCATGGTTGTTTAAAGCCAGGTGTTGAGAGACCGAGGTCTCTCGGACTTGGTCATTTCGTCCATATTAAGGACACGGAAGTCTTCCTCCAGAACTATCTCTGTACTTGGAAAAGCTTACATCGCCATGTGCGAAGAGCTGGACTGACATCCTCGGACGTATTCCGTCCTTAGAATCCTGCGTTTCCTACAGCATGGCGTGGCCCAAAGGCTCGCTTTGAGTATCATTAAGGGTCAGTTTCGGCCTTGGCCGTCTTCTTTCGGTGACCACTAGCGGGTCATTCCTTGGTTGGCACCCTTGTGCAGGGGGTTCGCCATGGGCTCCCTCCTGTCAAGTCTCCTCTCCCCCCGTGGGATCGGAATTGGTACTCTCGGTTCTCCAGGAACCTCCTTTTGAGAATATCAGGGATATTCCCCTCTTCACTTTGTCTCAGAGGGTGTCCTTTTAGTGGCAATTACTTCTGTTAGACGAGTATCTGAATTGGCGACCTTGTACTGCAAGTCGCCATGTTTAGTCATCCATAAGGATAAGGCGGTGTTGCATCCGCGACTTTTTCTTTTGTCAAGGGTGATCTCGACCTTTTTACCTAAAATGAGGACATTGTCCTCCCGTCCTAGAGTCCTCGCCCATCGCATCCCAGAGTGTGCGCGGCACACTTTGAATGTGGTACGAGCCTTGCGGGTGTGCCTGTCTGCTGCTTCTATTCGGAAGTCTACTCTCTGGTTGACTGTCTCTGGTCAGAAACAGGGTCAAGCGCCTTCGTCTGCCACCTTTTTCTAGGTGGATCGGACAAACCGGCTTTCAAGCCTATGCTCTCATGGGGCGGGTGCCTCCCTTCCCGGTTACGGCGCATTCCACCAGGGCAATTGGTGCTTCCTGGGTTTTCCGACATCAAGCGTCGGTTGCACAAGTGTGCAAGGCGGCGACCTGGTCGTCTGTTCATACCCTTTCTAAGTTTTATAGGGTTGATGTGGCTGCATCTCCGGATGCTTCCTTCGGCCGCAAGGGGTTGCAGGCCGCTGTTTAAAGTGGCAACTCCTCCGTTGAGGAGCTCTGCCTTGTTTGGAGTGAAGTTTTTTTGGTTTTTCCATTTATACTGCTCCCATCCCTCTTGACACTGCTTTGGGACATCCCACGTGTAAAGTGTAAGACACGCCGTGTCGGTCCATGGATGATAAGAGAAAATAGGATTTTTGTACTCACCGTAAAATCCATTTCTCTGACATCCATGGACCGACACGGCACCCACCCTTCCTTTAAGTTTGTGCTGCTTTGTTACGAACTGAGGCCTGCTAGCTGCAGGTGTGAGGGTAATGTCCGGAGGGACCGCCCCCCTGGGTGGGGCTGTTCAGCTCTGGTTTGTTCTGGAATGTTTTAACATTTAACATTCTGCCTAGGTCTTCTCCTGCAAGCAGGGACATATACCCACGTGTAAAGTGTAAGACGCCGTGTCGGTCCATAAATGTCAGAGAAATGGATTTTACGGTGAGTACAAAAATCCTATTTTCTCCAGTCCTCTTCCAGGACGGCACACCTGAGAGGACTGGTCTCACCTGACAGGAAACACCATCAACAGAGTTTAATAGACCCCACCCTTCCCTCTGTCCCTCAGTTCTTGATTGTGTTTCCCACAAGATGCAGCAAAACTTATTTTTTTTTTCCCTCTTTCCTCAGGACCAAGGCCTGGGGCTAAGGTCCCCCCCTGGGCGTCAGACCCTAGGCAGACCAGTGGTGGATGCAGGGTCTGATAAAGCTTGGCTTTGCCAGGGGGCATATTGTCCCCAAAGAGTACTCAGGGGAGCAGGATTTAGAAGAGTCCCCCTGAGAGCTGGAGGCCCCTGGACACAGTGAAAGTGTGTCCAGAACTCCAGGGACCACATTCCCTCTCTCTCCTCCTACCTCACAGTGGTGGATGGGATGGAGGAGCAGCTCTGCAGACTCCCATCTGCCTGGGGGGGGGGCGAGAGGCTCCTTGACGTGCGGGATCCCTGGCATGGTGTGTTCAGGGTTTGCCGGCGCTACTGCGCAGATCCGGATGCCAGGCAGAGGGGTGGAGCGTGCGCACAGCATCACTTCCCCCAGGTCATTTTCGGGGATGGAGGTTCTGGCGAAATGGTGGTGAACTGCACTGTTAAGCGAGCGCTAAAGCCGAGTGGAGCGGATGTTCGAAGTCCTGGTGCCTTCCAAGACTGCCTAAGGCGATCCTTCCCTGCATGGTCGGAGTAGCCTGGGACAGATGGAGAGGGAGGACAGGCCAAGTGCGGCCACAGCGCTTGAGGAGACAACAGGGTGCGAGTTTACCCAGCTGATGTGGGGATAAGATTTAGAGGTCGACCGATTTATGGGTTTTTCTCTGTCCGATGTCGATGCCGATATTTAGAAATTGGGGCGGCCGATGGCCGATATATGATGCCGATATTTTAGGCCGATTTAAAAAAAAAAAAAAAAACCTCACCCACTCCACTCCTTCTTGCTTACTCCTGTCACTCTAGCACACACTTGATGTCCTCAGTACAGATGGCACTGGTTTGGAACTGACAGATGGCACTGGCAGGTGGCACTGGTTTGCAACTGACAGATGGCATTGGCACTGGCAGGTGGCACTGGTTTGGAACTGACAGATGGCACTAGCAGGTGGCACTGGTTTTGAACTGACAGACGGCACTGATTGGCAGTGGCAATTGGCACTGATTGGCGGTGGCACTGATTGGCGGTGGCACTGATTGGCGGTGACACTGGCAGGTTTCACATTAGTCCGAGTGTAACTGTAACCAGTGCTGGGACAAGGTCATCCAGTGCCCAGATCTGTTTACTTGCAGAAAAAACAAAGGTCCGGAAGTTCTCTCTTGCCAAGGGAGCAGGGCTCCTAGGGGGTGGACGCTTTAGCCCAGAGCTTACAGAAGTTGTCTCAGACAGACTGTTGTCTCATTGTAATTGCACCTTGGTGGCCAAGGAGGGCATGGTTCCCCAGCTTAAAGAGGTGGTCGATCGCCCCTCCGTTACATCTTCCATCAAGACTCGATCTCCTCTGCCAGGGACCAGTTCTACATCCAGACCTGTGGTTCCTTTACCTGATGGGCTGCTGCTTGAGAGGGAAATCCTCAGGAATAGGGGGTGTTCAGAAAAGGTGATTGATACCCTCTTGCTAAGCAAGAAACCAGTCACCAGGCGGATTTACGCAAAGGTTTGGAAGGTCTTCTCTCATTTGGACTCAAGCTAGAGAAGGCTCTCTCCAAACCATCCCGACGGTCCTGGACTTCCTCCAGGAGAGGGTTGACCAGGGCCTGGCAGTCAATACCCTCAGGGTCCAGGGCGTGACCCTATCCATATTTTTGGATAGTAGACTTGCCCTGGACCCTCTCATAAAGATTTTTGTTAGCCAGGGAAAAAGTAACCCCGGTGAAAACAAACAGGTTTCCATCGTGGGACTTGTCCCTGGTACTGGATGCCCTAACTAAAGGGCCCTTTGAGCCAGTGGCTCAGATTTCAGTTAAATTCCTTCCTTCTGGCAATTACGACAGCCAGGAGGGTTGGTGATTTACAGGCTCTGATGATTAAAGAGCCTCTTTCTCTAGTAATCTTCCAGGACTGCACACCTGAGAAATGACTGGTCCACCTGACAGGAAACACAATCAACACATGAGGTTAAAAGGCCCCTCCCTTCCCTCTGCACCTCAGTTCTTGGTTGTGTTTCCCGGCAGCGAAACCTTTGTTATTTTTGTCAGACCTGAAGTCGGTAGCGGATGGTCTCCCCCCTGAGAGCTGGATGCCAAGGCCTGGGAGGGTTGCGGGTCCAGCCAGGGCTCAGTCCCTTCTCAGGGGGGGGGGGGTTCCCAATGACCGGTGGTATTGCCCGGTAAAGTGCCTCCCCGGGCACAGGGGCGTTTTCCAGATCTCTTGTGGGTACATGTCTCCCCACCTACCTTCCACCCAGTCCAGGGTACTTGGGGGATGACGGAACCGGAGGGTCTCCAGGAGCCCAGGCCCCTGGAGGAGGAAGGCTGTCATTTTCCAGACAGTGCATCCCAGGAGGGGACCATGAGTGGTGAGTCTTTCCTCTATTTTCACAAGGGGTAAGTTTAAGGGGGGGTCTTGCCCACACCCCTTAGGGGGGAAGAGGGGCAGGAGAGAGAGTACAGCCTGTTAAAAAAAATTGTGCTGTCTTGTTTTCTCATCGTCCATGGACTGACACAGCTCTAATACTGAAACATGTGGACGTGGGTATATGTCCCTGCTCGCAGGAGAAGATCTAGGTAGAATGTTAGATGTTAGAAACATACATTCTAGAACAAACCAGAGCTGAAAAGCCCCGCCCAGGGGGGCGGTCCCTCCGGACATAACCCTCCTACCGGCAGCCAGCAGCCTCCAGTTTTTTTTGTGCCTAGCAGAAGGAGAAGACGTGGCTCTCTCAGGAGCCAGTCTCCTGGAAGATTTTATTTTTATTCCTTTGGGAATTTTATTTTATTTTTGAGACCTTCAACCAACTGTCGGCTGGGCAACAGGTTGGGTACACTGGTATCCTCGTAGTCTTCCCTGTCCGACCATCGAGCGTGCTGATCCTTGCCTTGTGTGCGTGAGACTCAGTTCACGACATGCCCCATGACTCCAGGGGTGGCTTTTATGCTCCCACGGTCCTCACAAGATTGAACAGTACCTGCTGTATCTTTCGCGGTGGACCGGGCCGACAGCTACTCAGTACTACTCTGTGATAGGTCTGTCTGAAACAAGCAAGTGGGTCCCTATGGGATGGGTAAGTAGTCTCTCCTGCTTCAGGTGAGTACATGCTGGCTGTGTTTCTCTGTCTGGGGGGTTTCTCCCTGTCTCCCCCCTGTTATGCTGCTCTCTGCACCCTGTACTGGCACTGTGCTGTGTGGGGGTACTTGGGGGTCACTCTGGCCTGGCGGGGGGCGCTCATGTCTGTGTGCTGGGACTGTAAGGTGTGAGTGTTTGGAGAAGCCATTAGCTGGCATGGCTATTACTGTTTAAGCTGCGCTCGGCGGCCATCTTGCCGCGGATCAATGGCGCTGCTTACGCGCGGCCGGTGGCCATTTTCTTGAAGCCGCGGCGCTTTTACTTTAGGTTTTGGCATCTATCGCCGCTGCTGCGGCGCAAATCTCCTCACAATCTCCTCACAATCTCCTCAGACTTCACTCGCGCTGGCAGTGCGGTGACATACAGCAGAGCTGAGCGGTCCTTACAAGGGTTGGCGAGTCCTCTGGGTATCCCCTCCTCAGCCTCAGCACAGCCAGTGGGTGGACTGTATTATTCACTTTATAGTGTATAAGGTCTCAGAGGGTGGTGAGTATGGAGTCTGGTTCACCTGCTTCCCCACACTTGTCAGAGGCAACAGGCAGTGCTCCTGCACCTGTGGTCCCTATGGACCAGTTGTCGGCAGCCCTGGAATCATTCCTTGTCAGGATGGAAGCGGTGTGCGAGTGCAAGGGAGCTATAAAGCGCCCTCTCCCCACACATTCTCCACTAGGGGAGTGCTTTGACTCAGATATGGGCCTAGCTGCTGCTGTTCAGGACCCTAGCTCTGATGATTTCAATGTTTTTGAACAGGACATTCCTTGTGAGGAAGACCCCAGTTCTGAGCCAGTAACTGACAGGGCGCTTATAAGTGAACTCATTGATGCTGTGAGGGACACTCAAGCTGAATGGTGCGGCTGAGGAACCTCAGGTGGAGGCTGTATCCTTTGGTTCCTTTTTAAAGCCATTTCTTCAAAAAAGGTCTTTCCATATGTGCCTTTTTTTGATAAATTCATTGACCAAGTCTGGGATAAGCTGCAGAAGACTGACGGTCCCACGGCGCCTATACATAAGATGCCCTGGTTAAAAACCAACGGCCCGGTCGCCCGTTTGAATAAGGCTACCACGCTCCCAATGGAGGGGACTCCCGCATTCATGGACCCCACTGACAGGAGGTCAGAAGTGGCGAGTAGAACTAGGTTTGCCTTGTTGAGGTCTGCCTTACGCCCTGTAGTGGTGGCGACCCTTGTGTCTCAGACACTCACAGAATGGGCAAAGATTTTGCACCAGACGGTGCAGTAGCATAATCTCCCTCCCAGAGACCATTGCCCTGTCTCACCAACTTGCGCAGGGTTTAGTCTATGTGTGCGATGCCACGTTGGATGCGGCCCCTTTAATATCTGGGGCCTCTATCTCTGCTGTGGTGTTGCGTCGCCTTATCTGGCTGAAATGTTGATCGGCCGACCTAGCTTCCAAGAAGCTCCTGGCTGATTTGCCCTTTTAAGGGCGGTAGACTGTTTGTGGCTGCCCTGGATGACATTATTAAGGATGTCACAGGGGGTAAGAGCACCTTCCTTCCTCAGTCTGCTAAGGGAAAGGAGCCCCACCGTAGGCCCGGGCCCTTCCTTTCCGGCGAAGAAATTTCTTCGTCAGTCAGAATCCACGGGTAAGCCCTCCCAGACTGAAACAAGTGCGGCTGGGGGACAGAAGCGTCCCTGGGTGCGTAAGCCAACTAAGCCGGCTCCAAAAGCCCGCCACCGCATGAAGTCTTGCCCCTGCCCGACTCTGGGGTGGGGGGACGTCTTTGCAGGTTCACGGTTCGGTGGACCTCCCGGTGGGTGTGCGAGGTGGTCACCTCGGGGTACAGGATAGAGTTCCGCTCGTGGCCCCCAAATAGATTCTTTCCCTCAAACCTCCCTCTCCTCCCTGCCCGCCGGGCAGTCCTCTTGGGGGCTGTACAGGATTTGCTCGGGTACGGAGTAATTGTGCCGGTTTTGACACAGGAGTGGTTTCAGGGGTTTTACTCGAACCTGTTAGTTGTTCCAAAGAAGGACGGGGTCCGGCCAATCCTGGACCTCAAGGCCTTGAATGCCTATGTGAAGGTACAAAAATTCCGTATGGAATCCATTCGCACGATGATCGCGACACTCCACCAAGGGGATTTTCTGGCGTCCTTGGACATCAAGGACGCCTACTTGCACGTCACGATCTGCGCAAGTCACCAGAAGTTTCTGCGCTTTGCCATTGGCGAGGTCCACTATCAGTTTGTTGCTCTTCCCTTCGACCTAGCATCGGCACCACGGGTTTTTATCAAGGTGCTTGCCCCGGTTCTAGCTTTGCTGAGACAGCGAGGCATTTGTTATCGTGGGCTATCTGGACGATCTCCTTCTAAGAGCAGAAAATGGCTCAGAGTTGGAGGAAAATGTGACAATAGTCAGTCAGACCCTCCGGGACTTCAGGTGGCTCCTGAACATGCAGAAGTCGGTCCTAGTCCCGACTCAACGTTTAGAGTATCTGGGTCTGATCCTGGACACTTTGGCAGCGAAGGTGTTTCTACCCTTAGAGAAGTTAGACACTTCAGTCGGCAGCAAGGGTCCTGATGTCCCGAAAATGGTCGTCAATCTGTTTCTGCATGAGAGTCCTGGGACTCATAGTGGCCTCCTTCGAGGCAGTTCCGTATGCCCAATCACACACTCGGGTATTGCAGAAGGAGATTCTGTCCATTTGGGACAAGTCCCCGTTGTCATTGGATCTTCAGATCCAGGTGAGTCACTCTGTCAGGGCGTCCCTGACGTGTTGGCTGAGATCCCCGGCTCTTCGCTCCGAGAGGTCATTCCTCCCCATCCAGTGGACGGTGGTCACGACGGACGCCAGCCTGACGGGCTGGGGAGGAGTTTGGGGAGTCCTGTCAGCTCAAGGGCTCTGGACTCCAGACGAATCCCGTCTACCGATCAACGTTCTGGAATTGCGAGCGATCAGACTGTGTCTCTCCGCGTGGTCAGAGAGGCTACAGGGCCGCTCGGTCAGAATCTAGTCGGACAACGCCACGGCCGTGGCGTGTGTCAACCATCAGGGGGGCATCCGAGGTCGCCCACATCCTAAGGTGGGCGGAAAAAGCGCGTCGGCCGTCTACATTCCGGGCGTAGAAAACTGGCAGGTGGACGATCTGAGTCGCCAGTCCCTGGACCAAGGGAGAGTGGTCCTTGCATCCAGAGGTGTTTCAACTCCTTTGTCGGCGATGGGGCACGCCGGGCGTGGACCTGATGCCGTCTCGACTCAATCGCAAGGTGTCAAGGTTTTATGGCCAGGTCCAGGGACCCCTGGGCGGACGCCTTGGACGCGTTGGTGGCCCCGTGGGGTCAGTATCGCTTGATATATGCTTTCCCTCCGCTGCAGTTACTTCCTCGTCTGCTGCGCAGGGTAGCGGCCGAGGGCATCCCGGTGATCCTCATTGCCCCGGATTGTCCTCGGGGTCATTGGTACGCCGATCTGGTACGTCTCATCACGGACGTTTCTTGGCGACTGCCCATGAGGGAGGACCTTCTGTCTCAAGGTCCTATCTTTCATCCTGCTTTACAGTCTCTGGTTTTAACGGCATGGCTATTGAGAGCCAGGTGCTAAAGGACCGAGGCCTTTCGGATTCGGTCATTTCAACCATGCTGAGGGCACGGAAGTCTTCCTCCTAGAAAGATCTATCGCCGTACCTGGAAAGCTTACATCGCTATGTGTGAAGAGCTAGATTGGCGTCCACGGACGTACTCCGTCCCCAGGATCCTGCGGTTCTTGCAGCGTGGTGTGGCCCAAAGGCTGGCTTTGAGCACAATTAAAGGTCAGATTTCGGCCTTGGCCGTTTTCTTTCAATGACCGCTAGCAGGTTATTCCATGGTTAGCACTTTTGTGCAGGGGGTTCGCCATGTGATTCCCCCCTGTCAAGCCTCCTCTCCCTCCTTGGGATCTGAATTTTGGTGCTCTCGGTTCTCCAGGAACCTCCCTTTGAAAATATCAGAGATATTCCTCTCTTAACTTTTGTCTCAGAAGGTGGCTTTCTTAGTGGCCATTACTTCTGTTAGACGGGTGTCTGAGTTGGCGGCCCTGTCATGCAAGTCGCCTTACCTGGTTCCCCATAAGGATAAGGCGGTGTTGCGCCCGCGACTGTCTTTTCTTCCGCAGGTGGTTTTTGGCTTTTCACCTTAATGAGGACATTGTCCTTCCGTCCTTGTGCCCTCACCCATCGCATCCCAGAGAGTTTGCGCTTCACAATTTTAAATGTAGTGCGAGCCTTACGGGTGTACCTGGCGGCTATTGCTTCTATTCTGAAGTCTGACTCTCTGTTTGTGTCTGTCTCTGGTCCAAAACAGGGCCAAGCGGTGTCGTCTGCCACCATTTCTAGGTGGATCAGACAGACTGTTATACAGGCCTATGCCATTAAGGGGTGGGCGCCTCCCTTTCCGGTTACGGCGCATTCCACCAGGGCAATTGGTGCTTCCTGGGCTTTCCGACATCAAGCGTCGGTTGCACAAGTGTGCAAGGCGGCGACCTGGTCGTCCGTTCATACCTTTTTTAAATTCTATAAGGTTGATGTGGCTGTATCTTCGGATGCTTCCTTCGGCCGCAAAGTGTTGCAGGCCGCTGTTTAATGTTGCAACTCCTCCGTTGAGGAGCTCTGCTTGTTTGGAGTGAAGTTTTGGGTTTTTCCTTTACTACTGCTCCCACCCTTTTCTGATACTGAAACACGTGGGACGTCCCAAAGCAGTATTAGAGCTGTGTCAGTCCATGGACGATGAGAGAAAATAGGATTTTTGTACTCACCGTAAAATCCGTTTCTCTGACGTCCATGGACTGACACAGCACCCACCCTTCGTTTTAAGTTTTGTACTGCTCTGATACTTGTAACAAATGTACCCCTTTCCAGATTTTACCACCATACATGCGAACGATGAGCAGACAACCGATTAGCGGACACAATCATAATCAGATAAGCAAGGGTAATATAGAGGAACTAGCTACCTTCCAACGGGAAGGTAAACAAACTGTAAATTCTACCGTAACAAAGACCCAAGGGATTACAACAGTTATCTCCGTTAGCTGGCCAGTGAAAAAGGGGATACTTGGAATGATCTTTAATTCCGTGATCAGGTCCAAAGCCTATAAATTGTTGTGCTATGGTGAGAATGAATAGCAATGGTTTCAAAGAAACTAAGAGATAACATTTGAAGAAGTTGACTGAGGACTAGTTGGGCGGGTGCTAAGCCTGGGGTGTCTAGCCATGGTTGCCATATTTTTTTAAAATGTATTAGCAACGTTTCTATGTTGGCTTTTCTTTAATAAGAATAGTATTTACCTGCTCAATCCACTGTTTCGTTGTTGGGATATGCAGTGATATAAACGAGATATCTGCCTGCAGGCAATATACAGTAATCTCAATACCGCCACATTAATTGGAGGGATAAAAAATTCCTCATCAACCGCGCCTAGTAAGCAAGTAACTGGATGTAACAAAACAGTGGTTTGATAAACAGACAATATAATACCGGTTACAGCTTTCAAATATCTGAAGAGTTTGGGGCAGCGCCACAGCAAATGTATGAGGTCCCCGTTAGCCCCCTCACATTTGGGGCACGAAGGGGACTCCCACCCCATCTGAGAAGCTTCACCGGAGTACGGTAAGTTCTATGTAGGATGAACAGCTGAGAGAGTCTGTATGAGAGGGAAACTTGAGATGGTTGGCAGAGACTGCAAACACAGTTCCCAATCCTCACCCCCAATCTCGCCCAGGTCTTGTTCCCACCTGCGTCTACACGGTTGTTTAGCTGCATCCCTTGTCCTTGAGGAGAGAGTACTATATATCTGTGAAATCATGCCCCTTTTATTCTGTTTGGCGAGTATGTCAGTTATTAAAGGATGTTCCATGAGTTCTAACCTGGATTGTTGTACCTGAGATTGTAAAGCATGCCGGAGTTGGAGGTATCTATAAAAACTGTGTTTTGGCAGCCCAAACTCCTCCTGTAGGTCCTTGAAGGATTTTAAAATGGTCTGACTGTAGAGTTGGGAAATGTAGTGAATACCCATGGCCTCCCAGGACTGAAACCCCTCTAATTTATGTATTTCCATGTAGCGAGGGTTATGCCACAATAGAGTATGTACTATGAAACCCGTCATACCCAGGCTGTGTTGGATAAGGGCCCATAGCTTTGTCAGTAAATGTATGGTGGGCATCGATTTAGGGTACTGGGGCAAGCCGGCCTCAAGATGAGAAACAGCGGGGAGACTTGGTGTGCTGGAAAATAGTAAATTATGTATTGGACCTGCTGTATCTACCTCCCCCCCCAGCTGCCCAGGTGTTGAAGCTGTGAAGCCAGGAAATAGAATCTGATGTTGGGCACTGCCAGGCCACCCTGGTCCTTACTGTACTGCAGCGTGGAGAGTGATTCTAGCCGCCTTCTTTTTCCAAATAAGACTTCTAAATAGAGTGTCAATGCTTGTGAACCATCTAAGGGGCATCCATTGCGGGGAATTGGGGAGTATTTACAGGAGCTGAGGTGCCCATACCATCTTTATAAGGTTACACCAGGCAGTGCATTTGACTTGTAGTTTAGTAAGAATAGGGAGTAAGTTAGGAGTTAAATACCTGGAAGTGTCTGGAGTGACCGGAACCCCCAAATACTTAAAGGAGGAGACAATCTGGAGAGACTGGGTGCAGTAAGGAGGATGGCATCTCATCCAGAGGTAGGAGAGCTGACTTACTCCAATTTATGGAGAAGCCAGAAAAAGTACCGAATTGGGTTATTAGTGCAATCACGTTTTGCAGTGAGGTGGAGGTATCTCCTAAGTAAAGAAGAGTGTCGTCTGCATATAGAGACTTTACCCTCTACAGGACCTCTTATAAACCCAGAGATCAATGGTGATACTATCATCGTCCCCTCCAGAGGTTTCAGGGCTAATGTGAACAGGGGCGACAATGTCTCGTACCTCTGTGCAGCCGAAAAGGGTCAGAGAGACTCACGAGGAAAGGTTTGGGAAGACGCCGGATTGTTTGTTTTTTACCGCTATACCGCTGTGCGGTTCATTTGCTGCTTTCTGCTGACCAACATCTAAGATTTTGTAAGTGCAACTCTTACCTTTTTTAACCACTTAAGCCCCGGACCATTTGGTAGCTAAAGGACCAGAGCTGTTTTCAGAATTTTGCACTGCGCTGATTTAACTGTAAATTGTGCGGACATGCAATGTTGTACCCAAACGAAATTTGCGTCCTTTTCTTCCCACAAATGGAGCTTTCTTTTAATGGTATTTGATTGCCTCTGCGATTTTTATGATATAAACGGAAAAAGACCGAAAATTTTGAAAAAAAATTATATTTTCTACTTTTTGTCATAAGAAAAATCGAATAAACTCAATTTTAGTCATACATTTAGGCCAAAATGTATTCAGCCACATGTCTTTAGTAAAAAAAAATGTCAATAAGCGTATATTTATTGGTTTGCGCAAAAGTTATAGCGTCTACAAACTAGGGTACATTTTCTGGAATTTACACAGCTTTTAATTTATGACTGCCTATCTCATTTCTTGAGGTGCTAAAATGGCAGGGCAGTACAAACCCCCCCCCCCCAAATTACCCCATTTTGGAAAGTAGACATCCCAAGGAAATTGCTGAGAGACATGTTGAGCCCATTGAATATTTTTTTTTTTTTGTCCCAAGTGATTGAATAATGACAAAAAAAAATAAAAAATTACAAAAAGTTGTCACTAAATGATATATTGCTCACACATGCCATGGTTATATATGGAATTACACCCCAAAAAACATTTTGCTGCTTCTCCTGAGTACGGGAATACCACATGTGTGGGACTTTTTAGGAGCCTAGCCGCGTACGGGACCCCGAAAACCAAGCACCGCCTTCAGGATTTCTAGGCACAAATTTCACTCCTCACTACCTATCACAATTTCGAAGGCCATAAAATGCCAAAATAGCACAAAACCCCCCCAAATGACCCCATTTTGGAAAGTAGACACCCCAAGCTATTTGCTGAGAGGCATGGTGAGTATTTTACAGCTCTCATTTGTTTTTGAAAATGAAGAAAATATATATATATATATATATATATATATATATATATTTTTTTTTTTCTCAATTTTCAAAACTTTGTGACAAAAAGCGAGATCTGCAAAATACTCACCATACCTCTCAGCAAATAGCTTGGGGTGTCTACTTTCCAAAATGGGGTCATTTGGGGGGGGGGGGGGTTTGTGCCATCTGGGCATTCCATGGCCTCCGAAACTGTGATAGGCAGTGAGAAGTGAAATCAAAAATTTACACCCTTAGAAAGCCTGAAGGCGGTGCTTGGTTTTGGGGTCCTGTACGCGGCTAGGCTCCCAAAAAGTCTCACATGTGGTATCCCCGTACTCAGGAGAAGCAACAGAATGTATTTTGGGGTGTAATTCCACATATGCCCATGGCATGTTTGAGCAATATATCATTTAGTGACAACTTTGTGCAAAAAAAAAAAAAAAAAAATTTTTCCGCAACTTGTGTCGACATATAAAATATTCCATGGACTCGACATGCCTCTCAGTATATAGCTTGGGGTGTCTACTTTCCAAAATGGGGTAATTTGGGGGGGTTTTGAACTGTTCTGGCATTTTATACACAACATTAGGAAGCTTACATCCACTCTTCTAACCACTTGAAGGCAAAGCCCTTTTTGACACTTTTTGGTTACATGAAAACATTTTTTTCTCTTATCGTCCATGGACTGACACAGCTGGATACTGTAAACGTGTGGGTAGATGTCCCTGCTCGCAGGAGAAGATCTAGGCAGAATGTTAGATGTTAAAACATTCTAGAACAAACCAGAGCTGAACAGCCCCGCCCAGGGGGGCGGTCCCACCGGACATTACCCTCCCACCGGCAGCTAGCAGACCCCAGTTTTCTTCTGCCTAGCAGAAGGAGAAGACGTGGCTCTCTCAGGAGCCAGTCTCCTGGAAGATTTTACTTTTAAATTTTATTCCTTTGGGAATTTTATTATTTTATTTTTGAGACCTTCAATCAACTGTCGGCTGGGCAACAGGTTGGGTACACTGGTATCCTCGTAGTCTTCCCTGTCCGACCATCGAGCGTGCTGATCCTCGCCTTGTGTGCGTGAGACTCAGTTCACGACATACCCCATGACTCCAGGGGTGGCCGGGTTGCTTTCATGCTCCCACGGTCCTCTCAAGATTGAACAGTACTTGACTGACTGTATCTCTCGCGGTGGACCGGGCCGACGGCTACGCAGTACGACTCTGTGATAGGTCTGTCTGAAACAAGCCAGTGGGTCCCTGAAAGGGACGGGTAAGTAGTCTCTCCTACTGCAGGTGAGTACATGCTGGCTGTGTTTCTGTGTGTGGGGGTTTCTCCCTGTCTCCCCCCTGTTATGCTACTCTCTGCACCCTGTACTGGTGCTGTGCTGTGGGGTGCTTGGGGGTCACTCTGGCCTGGCTGGGCGCTCATGTCTGCAGTTTTTTCTGATGTGTGAGGTGATTATTGCGTGCGCCATTGGCGTGCATTAGAGCTTTGAATTTCGCGCTCGGTGGCCATCTTGGCGTTCAGTGGCGCAGTTATAGCTGCGGCCGGTGGACATTTTCTTGTGGCCGCCGCGCATTTATTTCTGGCGGCGGCGCGAATCCCCTCACAATCTCCTCAGACTGAGCGGTCCTTAAGGGTTGGTGGGTCCTCCCGGGTATCCCCTCCTCAGCGTAGCCAGTGGGTGGACTGTATATTCACTGTATAGTGTATAAGGTCTCAGAGGGTGGCGTTATGGAGTCTGATACACCTGCTCTCCACACTTGCCTGGGGCAACTGGCAGTGCTGCACAGTTAAACATGTTCATATGTTTCCTGCACCTGCGGTCCTTATGGACCAGTTGTCAGCAGTCCTGGAATAATTCCTGTCAGAATGGAAGCGGTGTGCGAGCAAAAGGAGCTATAAGCCCCCTCCCCCCACAAAAATCTTTACTGAAGGGGTGCTCCGAGTCAGATATGGGCCTAGCTACTATGCTCAGGACCCGACCTCTGAATATTTAATGTTTATGAACAGGACATTCCCTTGTGAGGAAGACTCCAGTTCTGTGTCAGTGAATGACAGGGTGCTTGTAAGTGATCTCATTGATGTGAGGAACACTCTCAGGCTGGAATTGCTGTGACAAGCTTTTCTTTTACACAGTTTCCTCACTGTTTTCCTCACACTGCCTCAAGAGCAGCATGGATGAGGGAGGACTTTATTCATTTATGTCTGTAGTCCCTGTGAGCCTTATGTGTGATACCTGAGGTAACATTTCCCGCCATTTCCTGGGGAATGATTTGAGCTCTGACAGACACACGGTCTGAGGATCAGAGGTTACCTGTTACCTGCATGCTGCTTCGGCAGCACAGTCAAGCAGGTTGGAATGATACAGAGAAGATTATGCCCCTCTGCGCCATAATTTAAACTCATCCTATACCTCTACACTGCATACATTCACAGTGTATGTATGTGTTATTGGTCTCTGTGTCTGCGTGGCTGTCCCCACGTTCCAATGCTGTGTTTCAGTGCCATACATGATATAAACGTACAAAATATGTTTATGCACGACTCCAGATACATTCACAGTATATGTATGTATTATACTCTCTGGGTTGGCGGGGGCTCCGGTGTCCTCCCGCACTCTCATGGTATGTGCGCTTCAGCTCTCTGCACAGTATAGACATGTTTAATATGTTTATTGCACATATTATACATGTTTACAGTATGGGTCTACTGTTTGCGTTGGGTTCCTCCGGGTACTCCGGTTTCCCCCCATGCTCCAATGGAAATGCACAGCATAAACATGTGCAATATGTTGATTCAAATGCTATCATTCCTACACGGTATCTGTGTGCTGTCTGCGTGGAGTTCTTCCGAGTGTTCCGGTTTTCTCCCACGCGCTGACTGTATGTGCGCCTTTGGCCTTCTGCACAGTTAAACATGTTCAATGTTTATCACGCATGCTATAATACCTACACGGTATGTGTAGGCAGTCTGTGTGGTTTTCCTTCGGGTACTCCGGTTTCCTCCCACACTCCATTGGTATGGGCGCTTCGGCCCTATGCACAGTCTAAATTTGTGCGATTGGATATCCACATACTAACATACCTACCCGGTATGTCTTTGCACTCTGCGTGGGTTTCCGCCCACGCTACATGACATGCATGCCTTTGGTGCAATACACAATGTAAACATACACATTGTTTATACACTACACTAAATACATTCACAGTAGTTGTAGGTATTGCATTCTCTGAGTATGCGCGGGGTACTTCAGTACCTCCCACGTGCCAACGGTGTGCGCGCCTTCGGTGCTATGCACACATGAGCTTGTGCAAAATGTTTAGCACACACACACTATAATACCTACACGGTATGCGTATGCAGTCTGCGTGGGTTTCCGCTAGAGCTGCACGATTAATCGTATGAGAATCGCGATCTCGATTCACCCCCCCGCGATCTCGATCCTGGATTACCGCGATTTTTAGTATTAGGGAAAAGACGTCGGAACCAGGGTGGAACGCACGCAAATGGCGCCGATACAGGAACTGACGTCAGGCAGAGCAGAGCCAGAGAGTGTGGTGAGCAGAGAGCGTGATGCGCCACGGTGATGCCTGGGCATGGGCGGCACCACATTTTGTCGGAGAGAGCCGAGAAACACTGCAGTGACTACGCACTTGTGTTCCATCCGCAGAAGCAGGACCGAGGCTCCGACCGACCTGGCTGGCAGTGGCTGGTTCGGTTGCAATCATTACCTGGCCAGATCCTTTTAGGGAAGAAAATCCTGAAGCCAGGTAAACCGAATGGTTTGTGGTGTGATGAGTAACAGCATGGCAGTTAGATGGTAAAATATTTGATTTGACATTTGGTGCTTTAATTCCAGGAGCTTCCAGGAGCTGAAACATGAAAACATTGTCGCCTTAGCACCTTATATGATTTTCCAGGTAAATGATTTAATTTGATTTGATCTGGCAATGAATGAATGTGTCCTGTATTATTCCATGTCTCCATCTGCAGTGTATCAAAGTAAAACTCGACAAAAAATATAATATATCTATATATTTGTTGTTTGCTTGTTGAGTTTAACTATAGATTTTTCTTTTTTTAAGAGGAGGAGGGTGATCGGGGTGGGAGCTTTCTACTGGGAGATACATGTGGCAGAAGATTGGTGTCTGTGGAACTACAAGTCTCAGCAAATACTTCTACAGGGGCCAGACAGGGCAACGCTGGATAAGTCAGATCTGCTCCTCTGTTGCTTTGATCACCATTAGGAGACCAGCGTTGGGCAGCCAGGCATTTCTAGTCTGTGAAACTACAAGTCCCAGCATGGTTTATCGAGCAATGCCCTGTCTGGCCTCTGCAGAAGTCAGAGATCTGCTCCTCTATGGCTCTTATTCTTCCTCCCATACATTCCCATTTACTTTTATAACACTTGCCTTCTCCATTAGGAGACCACAGTGTTGGACAGGCATTTCTAGTCATTGGAACTAAAAGTCCCAGCATGGCATTGCTGGATAAAGTCAGAGATTTGCTCATCTATGGCTTTTATTCTTCTCAGTCCTCCCATACATTCCCAATGCAAGAGGGAGGGAGAGAGGGAGAGGGATTTATATATTATAAGTATCGGGGCTTAACAAACTCCAGGTCGCATAGTAGAAAATGGTGCCTGGGCTGTTCCGCTGTTGTCGGCCTCGGTGACTAGCCTGAAGGGGCGCAACATTGCCAAGCAAAAAAAAAAACACACTGTTTGATTCATTGCCTTTTAAATGTCAGTGCATTAGCTGCAAGTGTTTTAAACTAAAGGCGGATGACAGACTGTGTGCTCTCGTTTTTGTTTTCTCTATAGGTACACACATGTCCAGTCAACCACACCCAGTTGAATATTATTAAGAGAACAAGAGCTGCAGCAGCACCTGGAGAATATACACACAGTCACACAGGACTCTTTAGCCCAGCTGGGCTCGTTGTTCTTGTGGGATTTCCTAATTGAAGTTCAACTTTAGACAATTATATTTTCAAGGACACAGATGTATGTATGTACTTATGTTAGTTAACTGCATCAGAACAGCAGAAGTGTACAGTCGAGAAGTTAAAAACAAACTAAACCAATATTCTACTTGGTTATTATTCTACATGAGTGAGGCAGAGGCCAGTGCAGACTCTGCAGAGGCCGGCGCAGAGGTAGAGCAATGCGCAAGTGAGTCTGATAAAAACCAAGATGTTTTTGTTCCAAAAAGAGGAGCTTATTCCGAAGTGTGGGCTCATTTCGGATTCAAAGCAGATGACACTCAGCAAACCATCTACTGCAAGCAATGTTTAGCCGTTGTTTGTGCACCAAAGGGCAACACCACCAATCTGTTTAATCACCTGAAACGTAATCACATACAACAATATGAGACGTTACGGAAAAACAAAACCGCCGGCGCTCAATCACAAAGTACCTGCAGCCGCAGCCAGACAAAACAAATGTCACTTAAAGGAACATTATATAATGCAACACCGTACTCAACAACCTCTGTCAGGCGCAAAGAAATAACACAAGCAATCACATTTCACCTGGCTAAAGACATGGCTCCCGTGACCACTGTTGAAAAAGAGGGGTTTAAAAAACTCATTCAAACCCTTGATAAGCGCTTTCAAGTGCCCTCTCGTACTTATTTTTCGCATGTTGCAATCCCTGCTCTGTAAACCAAATGTCATGAAACAGTTGCAACAGAATTGCGAGATGTACTTAATTTTGCAGCAACTTCAGATTTATGGTCCAGCAGAGCAATGGAACCGTACATGAGCTTAACAATCCATTTCATCAATGACGATTTTGAGATGAAAAGTCGGTGCCTACAAACTGGGTTTTTCCCTGAGGACCACACTGGCGAAGCTTTGGCGCAGGGATTAAAGGATGCTCTCATAAACTGGAAATTGGAGGAGAAAAATCTTGTGTGCATCACTACAGACAACGGAAGCAACATTGTAAAGGCCATATCCTTAAATCACTGGACTCGACTGCAGTGTTTTGGCCATAGGCTTCATCTCGCAATAGAGAATGCAATGAAGGACCCACGAATTGAGCGTGCTATGGGTTTGTGCAAAAAACTTGTCGGGTGTTTTAGCTACAGTTGGAGGAGGAAGAGGGAGCTTTCTGAGGCACAAAAACAACTCGGTTTACCAGACCACAAGCTCAAGACAGAGTGCCCAACAAGGTGGGGATCTAGGCAGGCTATGGTGAGGAGGATACTTGAACAGCAAGCTGCCATCACCCATGTCCTCTCTTCTGACCGCAAGGCTAGGCACCTCTTGCCAACATGGCAAGACCTAGAGGTCCTGGAGGCTGTGGACAAGACTCTCACCCCACTGGCAGACTTCACAGATGCTCTTTCAGGAGAGCAGTATGTCAGTGTCTCTTCTGTGAAACCTGCTCTACAACTATTTCAGTCTTCTGTTTTGGCTGTTAAGGAAGATGACTCTGATCTCATTTGCACAATGAAATCAAAGATCATCGGGTATCTGGAGGAAAAATATCAGGACCAAAAAACACAAGACCTTCTCGACATAGCCACAACCCTCGATCCCAGGTTTAAGATGACTTACGTTAATGAAGATAACAAAACTGTTGTCCAGAACAGACTAAAAGAGATGTCAAAGCTAACAGTTAAGGAAAGCCCCACTACATTTACTAATGGTGGCACTGGTCCTTCAAAGAAGGCTCGAAAGAGCTTGGGTAGCTTTTTCAAAGCAGCACAAAGTGAAGGGGCACCAGATCCAGCCTCAGGCTCACAGCAACAACAATCCGAAAGCTTGTCCTTGGAGCTACACTCTTATCTATTCTTAGGCAACACTGACAGTGAAGATGATCCGTTAGTCTGGTGGAAGGTTCACAAGGAGCATTATCCGAGATTGTCTGCACTGGCCAGAAAATACCTCTGCATTCCTGCAACCAGTTCCCCTTCTGAAAGGGTTTTTAGCACAGGGGGCAACATTGTCACTTGTCGCCGTTCTGCACTGAAGCCACAAAATGTGGATAGGCTTGTGTTTCTAGCTAAAAATCTTTAAATTGGTGTTTATCTTTATCTGGCATGATACCTACCTCAATGTTTTTTGAATGTAATTGTTTTTCATTACATTGTCATTTCTTTAAAATTTGTTTGATTGAAGCCAGAATATTATGGCTTATTTTAGAACATAGGACTGTTCCCGAATCCCCCATGGATGGGACTTTTAAGGCCACAAACACTGAAGTGCGTTAAATTCATTTATTTTTACATAAAAAGATAGATCACACAACAACAATGATCAATGGTTATTGGTAAAGGCATATAAACCACTAGATGTGGTGGTATACACGTGTCACGTGACAAACAAAGGTACACAAATTATGCTTTTTAGCTATTGATAATTGTATATGTGTGATCTATCTTTATGTAATAATAAATTAATTTTGTAACGCACTTCAGTGTTTCTGGCCTTAAAAGTCCCATCCAAGGGGGAAGGAACAGTCCTTTGTTCTATACAATCCAGGGATGTGGCCACTACATTCATGTGTTATCCAGTGTCATGGTGATGATCTCCCTTTTCTATATGGCTTATTTTATTGCCGTTTGGTTTGATAACCTAATGTTCAGAGGTTGTAAATTTTTCAAATAAATTATTTTTGAAGAATCGTGAGAGAATCGTGATCTTCATTCTAAGCAAAAGAATCGTGATTCTCATTTTTCCCAGAATCGTGCAGCTCTAGTTTCCGCCCACGCTACATGACATGCATGCCTTTGGTGCAATACACGGTGTAAACATACACATTATGTCTATACACTACACTAAATACATTTACAGTAGCTGTAGGTATTGCATTCTCTGAGTATGCGTGGGGTACTTCGGTTCCTCCCACGCGCCAACAGTGTGCGCGCCTTCGGTGCTATGCACACATGGGCTTGTGCAAAATGTTTAGCACACATACTATAATACCATACATGGTATGCGCATGCAGTCTGCATGGGTTTCATCCGGGTGCTCAGGTTTCTCCCCTGCGTTCCAATGGTGTGCGCATTCTCAGCGCTATGCACAGTATAAACATGTGCAATTTGTTTATTCGCAGACTAACATACCTACACGGTTGTGTACGCAATCTGCGTGGCTGGTTTACGTCCAGGCCCCGATGATGTGCGCGCCTTCATCGCTGGCACAGTATATACGTGTTTTAATAGGTTTATCCACAAATACTAAACTACATACGCCGTATGTGGTGGTATTATGCTCTTTGTGGCTGGGTGGGTTTCCTCCCACACTCTCCATTTGTGCGTTTGACGCAATACATAGTATAAACTATGTGTTTGCACAATCGGCACCTATCCATGGGTAGCTGCTGGATGTAGCATTGTCACAAGGATCCCTGGTTTCAGGGGTATCACTTTCCACCTGCTTTCAGTGGTGATCAGAAGCATTGGCTTGGACTGTGTTCGCCAGGTTGGGGTTAGCGTTACGCCCGTTAGTGGCTGCGTCTCTGGCATTTTTTATAGCTCAATGACTAGGCAAAAGCCTCTGCTTCATCCATCAGTCGTCTAGCAGGTGCACTACAAATGCTTTAGCCTTTAGGGTCTCTGTGCCCGGGGTGAGTTTGCGCCACCTGTGGAGGCTGAGGTACTAGTCCTCTGACCGAGTTTCTAGGGAAGTTCCGTCAAGTTGCCTTTATTGGCCAACATTTGAGGCACCCTGTACACTGGGGCCTCCCTTCTCCGATTTACATTGCGGAGTCTCTTTGGGATTTTCATACATCTCGCTGCAAGATGGTCCTGTCGGCCGTGTGCATTGCAGGCAAAGGGTCCTTGCATCCGGAGGTGTTTCCACCTTCTTTACCGGAGGTGGGGCACCGGAAGTGGACCTTGTGGCCTCTCGACTCACTCGCAAGGTGGCAAGATCGTGGGCAGGTCCAGGGACCCCTGGGCGGACGCGTCGGACGCGTTGGAAGCCCGTGGGGGCAGTATCACCTGATATATGCTTACCCTCCGCTACTGTTGCCTCGCCGGCTTCGCAGAGTAGGGGCTGAGGCCATTCCAGTGCTCCGGAACGGCGACATTGGTACGCCGATCTACTTCGGCTAGTCGCAGACATTCCTGGCGACGGCCTATTGGGGTGAACCTTCTGTCTCATGATCCCATACTTCATCCTGCTTTTACAGTCCTTGGCTTTAATGGCATGGTTCTCTCGTATTCGGTCATCTCTTTTATGTTGTTGACACGGGAATCTTCCTCCAGAAAGATATCTCACCGTACCTGGAAGGCTTACATCGCTATGGGCGAGGAACTTGAGTGGCATCCTCGGATGTATTCCGTTCCCAGGATTTTGCTGTTCTTACAGCGTGGTGTGACCCAAAAGCTGGCCTTACATACCTTTTTTTTGAGGGTCGGATTTCGGCCCGGGCTGTCTTTTTCAACGACCGCTACCGGGCCATTCCTTGATTAGCACCTTTTTGTGCAGGGGGTTCGCCATGTGATCCCCCCTGTCAAGCCTCCTCTCCCTACTTGGGATCTGATTTTGATGCATCTCGGTTCTCCAAGAACATCCCTTTGAGAATATCAGAGAGATTCCTCTCTTGACCTTGTCCCGGAAGTTGGCCTTAGTGGCCATTGCTTCGGTTAGACGGGTGTCTGAGTTGGCGGCCTTGTCCGGCAAGTCGCCTTACTTGGTCCTCCATAAGGATATGTTGGTGTTGCGCCCACGACCATCCTTCTTTTCTAAGGATGGTCTTGGCCTTTCACCTTAAGAAGGACATTGTTCTTCCGTCCTTGTGTCCTCACCCATCGCATCCCTGAGAGTTTGCGCTTCATACATTAAGATGGGTACAAGCTTTACGAGTGTACCTGTCTGCTACTGTTTCCATTCGGAAATCTGTGTCTGGTCCAAAACAGGGCCGAGCGGTGTCGTCTGCCACCGTCTTTAGGTGGATCAGGCAGACCCCGTCATACAGGCCTATGCTCTTAAGGGGCGGGCGCCTCCCTTTCCGGTTGCGGCGCATTCCACCAAGGCAATTGGTGCTTCCCGGGCCTTCTGACATAAAGCGTTGGTTGCACAAGTGTGCAAGGCGACGACCTGGTCGTCCGTTCATACCTTTTCAAGATTTTATAAGGTTGATGTGGCTGTATCTTCGGATGCTTCCTTCGGCCGCAAAGCATTGCAGGCCGCTGTTTAATGTCGCAACTCCTCCGTTGAGGAGCTCTGCTTGTTTTGAGTGAAGTTTTGGTTGTTCCTTTACTACTGCTCCCACCCTTCTAATACTGCTTTGGGACGTCCCACACGTTTACAGTATCCAGCTGTGTCAGTCCATGGACGATAAGAGAAAATAGGATTTTTGTACTCGCCGTAAAATCCCATTTCTCTGACGTCCATGGACTGACACAGCACCCACCCTTCCTTTTAAGGTTTGTACTGCTTTGTTTCGAGGTCTGCTAGCTGCAGGTGGGAGGGTAATGTCCGGAGGGACCGCCCCCCTGGGCGGGGCTGTTTAGCTCTGGTTTGTTCTAGAATGTTTTCACATCTAACATTCTGCCTAGATCTTCTCCTGCGAGCAGGGACATATACCCACACGTTTACAGTATCCAGCTGTGTCAGTCCATGGACGTCAGAGAAATGGATTTTACGGTGAGTACAAAAATCCTATTTTTTCCTCAGTTTAGGCCGATAAGTATTCTTCTACATATTTTTGGTAAAAAAAATCGCAATCTGCGTTTATTGATTGGTTTGCGCAAAAATTATAGCGTTTACAAAATAGGGTATAGTTTTAAGGCATTTTTTTTTTTTTTTTTACTAGTAATGGCGGCGATCAGCGTTTTTTTTTTTTTTTCCGTGACTGCGACATTATGGCGGACACATCGGACACTTTTGACACATTTTTGGGACCATTGTAATTTTCACGGTGATCAATGCAATAAAAATGCACTGGTTACTGTGAAAATGGCAGTGAAGGGGTTAACCACTAGGGGTGCTGGAGGGGTTAAGTGTGCCTAGGGGAGTGTTTACTACTGTGTGGGGGCGTGGCTACGACTGACACGTCACCGATCTCTGCTCTGATTACACAGAGCAGAGATCGCTGACATTGTCAGTAGAGGAGCGGGGAGATGTTGTGTTTACACACACATCTCCCCGCTCCGAGCCTCCGTGAGACGATCGCGGGGATCCCTGCGGCGATAGAGTCCACGGGACCCACGGTCCCACTCACGGGGAAGGCAGGGGGGTCGCGTCCCAGCTGTCGGCGCACCCCTTTTGTGAGATACTGTATATAATAATAAAATAGCAATGCTATAAACCGAAAAATGCTACATTATTTTTCTTTGTCAAAATGGTTTCTGATCTCTTTATTTTCAATGCTGTTATATTTTTCATAGTGTACTTGATCAACTTTATTTGTAAGTACTGTATCTGTGTTCAATAGGTTTGGGGGGGGGGGGGAACTTAAAGGGGTTGTAAAGGTTCATGTTTTTTCACCTTAATGCACCTGAGCCCTTGAAAGTCCAGAGTCGTGAACGAGCAGGCTTCTCGACTGGGCTTTTCGGCTCATTCATTGGATGATTGATAGCAGCGCAGCCATTAGCTCCCGCTGCTGTCAATCAAACCAATGACGCGGCGCGCCGGGGGGCAGGGCTGAGTGATGCAGTCGGCGGCTATAGCCGCGACTGTATCACGGGAGCGTGCCCGCAAGCTCACCCCCTTGGGAGAGAGCTTCCCATGAAGGGGGTTAGCTGATGTGGGGAGGAGCCGAGACAGCCGTCGAGGGACCCCAGAAGACCAGGATCGGGGCCACTCTGTGCAAAACGAGCTGCACAGTGGAGGCAAGTATAACATGTTTGTTATTTAAAGAAAAAAAAATGTGATCCTTTAAAACCCCTTTAAAATGGGAAGTGGGGGGGGGGGGGGGGACTTAAAATGGGAAGTAAAGTGTATTTCTGCAAGTAACGTATTTTTTTTGTTTGTTTTTGCTTGCCAAAGGATTGCCACCAACTTCACAAAGGTAAAGCTGTTAAAAACAAGGTTGACAAGTTGGCAGTAAATTATAAGTTAGGCTGGCCATACATTATACTATTTTCTTATTCAATTTCCTTTACATTTACCTTTTAACTATGTAGTGCAAGGGCCTGTCTAATTGCATACAAATTGAAAGTGTTTAGATATGAACTCCTATTATATGGCTTTGGTAGATCTAAGGGAAAATTTTAAAATGTATGGCCAGCCTAAGTATTGTGCTAACCATAGATGGTAGCCAGAAGATTACAAATATAGGATACACCATTTATTTACTAACTGAATGTAGTTTGCAGTGCAAGCTTTCAAGAATGACCGTGCTTATTAAGAATTTGTTATTCTCAAACCTGCACTATGGTATATTAAACCAATCAAATAGACTGAAATTTCCCTTTTCTGCAGTGCAAGTAATATACTTTGACTCAATATTTCTCTTCTAAAATGTATGTTGTGAAATTCTTTGCATGCAAAACTCCAATTTAAAGAGTTTGGTTTTATGTTTTATTTTATCAGCAAATTCTTTCAGACAATGACAAAATCATTCTAAATTTGTGTTTTTAAGGTTTTGGATTCAACATCGCTAAGTTTTGGTACACGTGTGAAGTGGTTTGCAGTATTCTTTACATTGGGAATTGCATTTTCAATTCTAGTAAGTAAAAGTCACAAACTAAGGACTTAGCACTTACCAATTTTGTGAATTTTCTTTTAACCCTGTTAAAAATGTCTATCGTGCAATTACATTTGCTTTATTTATTTTTTGCCCTGCATGTTCAGTTAGTACCACTGGATTGGAGTAGGTGGTACCTATATTAAAAAAGGGATAAAAGTCTTTGCTGAGTAACTACAGTCCTGTTGGTTAAACTTCTATAGTTGGGAACAGTGGTGTCTCCAGCGTTCATATTTAGGGGGGGCATATGGGGGGGACAGAGACAAAAGTAGTGGGGCCAACTACAAAATACAAATAGAGAGAGAGATATATATCTATATCTCTATCTCTCCATCCTGGGGCCATTTACTAAGATCCCACAACGGGCCCTTTCACATGTTCTGCAGTGAGCTCCCTTCCTACTATACTGGGGTCCCCCAGGGTGGCAGAAAACAAGAGATATATGTCACCAGCACACCAAGAAAATATAAGGGTCCAAAGCAGTGGGAGAACTATCAATCTTGCCACTGGACCCTAGTGTTCTGCCACTGTGGGGTTCCCCAGCTGTCCTGTCCCTGCTATTGACAGCACTGGTCTGGCATCTGTCTCCTTGGCAGCGGCGGCAGTCTATTAGGACCTAGTGCTGGTGACATTATGGGTGCATGCAGGGGAAGACTGGCACTATTGGTTATAGAGAGCCGAGCCCCCAGCTGGTCACCTAGCAGCAGTAATGCTGTATAACCTTCTCTGTTGACATGCTGATCGGGATGTGATCCAGGTGATGCTCCCAGTCAGATCTAATCAACACAGTATTTATTAGCATCAAGCGTACAACCACATATATATATAATCAACCATATGTTCAGAAGCCATGTGGGCTCTATGCCTGTAAAATGTGAGCTTTGATCAATAAGATCACTGATATTTAACACTAGAATTTGACTAGGAGCATCACCTGGATTGCGTCACGATCAGCATGTCAGAGAAGGCTGCACTGCTGCTAAGCAACCTGCAGGGAGCTCAACTGTCTACAACCAATAGAGATGGGCTCGGGTGTGTTTGAAATCCCACATGCCCGATCCCGCCAGGAAGCCGACACTCCACAGTGCTAATCACAGCCAGTGAGACATTTCCTGATATGTGCAGCTGCGGACCGGGAAATGTCTCACTGCCTGTGATTAGTGCAGTGTGGGCTTCCTGGCAGGCTGTGGTATATTAAATTCCCGTCTCAAACCCGAGAATTTTTTTAAGTTATTGCCATCATACAACTGTCTCAATCTTTTAATGCCATGTGATTCCCATTCTCTAACCTTTCCTATAGGGAGAATTTCCTGCAGGTTCCTATTGTTCCAGAGGGGGGGAGTATTCAGATAACCCATTGTATCCCATCTGTTTTTTGACTGTTTTCCATATTTTGGTTATCATTTTTATTGTTGGATTCCTATAACAGTCCGCCTCTAATGCATCAATAATTGTATTGTGCAGAGCTCCAGTTAGCATTATTCTCCCATTAGGTGTGCCACCTCCCGGATGGTCACATCACATTAGATGTTGCAGCTGTGCCGATAGGTAATAACTCGGGGTGAGGTACTGCCAGGCCTCCTTCCCCTGTCAGCAGCTGCATTGTTCGAAGTCGGATACTAGCTTGTCCCCCCTTTCCATATTAACTCTCTGAAGAGGGTTTAAATTTTGTTGAACCATTTCTTGCATATCCAGACTGGAGAATTATGCAGTAGGTACAATAATTGTGGCAGCCAGATCATTTTAATTTAATCTACCTGCTACCGACAGGGAAAGCCGCTTCCAAATATAGATTTTTTGTTTAAATTTGGTCAGTAATGGTATTACATTTTTTCTTATATGTTGGTTAGGATCTTTCGTCAAGAATATCCCCAAATATCTGTGTATCCACTATCGCCAGTTGTGGCATTCCTGGTATTCTTAAGTCTCTGACGGAGTCCACCGGTAACAGCTCAGATTTCTCCCAATTTATCTCTAATCCTGTAAATCTACCAAATTCCTCCACTATACTCATTGCTTTTATCAGCGACTGCCCTGTATCCCCCAGGAAGAGCAGGATGTCGTCCGCATATAAAGCGATTCTTTCTTCCCCTGTATTCCTCCGAAATCTCAGGGCATGATCTTATAGAGATGGCCAATGGCTCCATCGCGAGGGCGAAGAGCAGGGGCGACAGTGGGCACCCCTGTCTCGTCCCCCTCCCCAACTGGATCTTATCCGAGAGTTCATTGTTAATTCTGAGCTTGGCGCTAGGGTTATCGTAAAGCATTTTTATCCAGCCAATAAAAGAGGGACCGAACCCAAATTTCCTCAGAACCCTCCAGATATATCCCCACTCCAGGCTGTCGAAAGCTTTGGTCACATCCAGTGACAACACGGCTCTTGATCCCTCGTTCTCCGTCTGGGTCTGTAGGTTCAGGAATGTCCTTCTAATATTCATACTGGTGGATCCATTAGCAAAAAATCCCGTCTGGTCTGGGTGAATCAGTTTTGAAACTATTTTATTCAACCTAGCTGCCAAGACCTTAGCTAGTATTTTTGCATCCGAGCTGTAACGACACCCCCCCAATATGAAAGGGGTTAACGCCATTTAGAATATTCCCTCTCTGAACACACAACCACTATCGACCCTCCACAGCCAGGCGACCACTTCCCATAGGATTAATCCTTCCAGAGATACGAGACAACACTGTATTTCAAGTTCCAAAACAGGGAATGCCTTTATTTTCAAAACACATGGTAACACATTTCTCTTCAAAACCCTTCCCTCCCATCCTTGGGGGAACAGGGCGGGTTAAACTGTCCAATGACAATGGTGATACAGGTCAGGTGTGTTCAAACTTCTCCTTCAGTAAACAGTCTTAGCAGGAGGGGTGATTTCCCCCCCCCCTCCTCACAGAAGACACTTCAACATCCCATAATATGCAGACAGACGGTCGACCAGCTCCAATCCACATCATCACAGTAGCAGACTTAATTCACAATAGAATGCAATCACACCTCATCACAGCAAGGATTACACAACCCCCAACCACAGTACACACCCAATCTAGATACAATGTATAAACAGCATTGAATGTGGCTATCATAGGTCATAGTGGGGTTTTTCCATTCACCCTGTGCCCAGAGTGACCCCCTGTCACACAATCACAGATTATAGTGGGGGTTTTCATTCACCCTGTGCCCCTAAGGGAGACACAGGGTGGTTGACACATAAGAGGCATTGGGGAAGCTGAAGCAAGGGTATCCCATACTGTCCAAGAGATTCTGGGTCCCCCGGGCGCTCCCGTTACACGAGCATAGAAGGGAAATTGGTCTATATGAGGCTGTATCCAGCGGGTCCTTCCCCTCCTTAAGTAGAACTATGATGGTTGCTTCTAGCATCGAGGCAGGCAGTCTTCCCTCCATAGCTGCTCCCCCCAGTGCTTTTAGAAGCTCCGGGAGTAATATTTCTCTGTAATATTTATACGTCTGTCGGAAGCCCGTCTGGGCCAGGAGACTTTTGGTTTGCCATACCAGCTACCGCCTGTTGGAGTTCAGCAACGGTTATTGGGGCTTTCAAATCCTCTCTTTCCCCTTGCATAATGGTCGGTATCTCCAGTTTCCCCAAGAAATCCTCCATTACTCCCTCCTCCCCCACCTTCTGTGATGTATAAAGTTTTTTATAGTAGACCCTATCTCCGAATTAAGAGACGTAGTCTCTCCTCCTATTAACCTACTAGTGGGGATGGTGGAGGGGGAATTGGACTTCACTAGTTGCCCTCTCCAAAGTAAGATTGCCGCTGGAGGAGTCGTCTGGTCTCAACTTTCCGTATAATTGCTATTTTATATTTTTGTTTATCCATATATTTTTTTTCCCCTGGAGATGGATCTGTTAAATACTGTATTTTTTCACTCCATACGACGCACTTTTTTCCCTCCCAAAAAACGGAGGGAAATTTCTGTGCGTCTTATGGATCGAATACTGACCAGCAGAGCCGATGATAGGGGGATCGTTTCGGCGGCAGAACGATGCCCTATTCTAAATCTTGTTTCTCCCCTGCCTTCAGCTGCTAGAGGGAGAGAAACAAAAGGTATTGTTGTTTAGTTAACCCCCACAGGATCGGCATTCACATGCGAATCGTGCGTGCATTGTTATGTTAATGAGGTCGGCCGCCGCGATTCATATGCAAATTACACCCCCTCCTCTGCATGCAGCCCACCTAGAAGGTGTGAACAGCATACAGGTGAGTATAGGGGGCATGCAGAGGTAATCAAAGAGGGGGGTTTGAGGTGCAGAGGTTAGTAGATGAAGGGTTTAGGGAACAGAGTTGTACTGAGAGGGAGATAATGCAGAGATTAGTAGAGAGATGGGGGGGGGGGGGTTGGTGGT
Organism: Rana muscosa; assembly: GCA_029206835.1. Lineage (NCBI taxonomy): Eukaryota > Metazoa > Chordata > Amphibia > Anura > Ranidae > Rana > Rana muscosa. The sequence continues at coordinate 351,523,622 of CM055122.1, forward strand.
TGATGTAAATACTCCTGTTGTGTTGAGGTCATGTAAATGTCCCAGTTACATTGGGGATCAGTGTATGGTCCCCCCCTTACATTGGTTGTCGGTGTAGAAATATTATTCTGTTATATTTTATTAAATATTTTAGTACACCATTTGGTTCAGATTTTTTTTCCCCTACATATTTTACTCCTCTAAAACATAGGTGCGTCTTATGGAGTGAAAAATACTGTAGTTATTTTCGTCCCCTAACAGCACTCTTTGAATATTTTCCTCCCATACCCTGGCATCTTTATTAAATTTAGCAACCTGTTGGATCAGAATGTCTCTGAGATAGGCCTTCAAGGTATCCCAAAGCATCCCAGCAGCCACCGTACCTTCGTTAAATTCTACAAATTCTCTCAATTTGGGCAGGACCCCATCTGTTTTCTTTATTAATTCGAACCAGTATGGACTTATTTTCCACTCTCTCTCTGAGCTCTTTTCCCCCCTAGGTTCAATGTAAGTACCATTGGTGAATGGTCTGATACCCCTCTTGGTAGGATAGAATATTTTCTGTAATTTGCATCGCTCTGCCATTACCCATAGCCAATATCTATCCTGGACAGCGTGGAATACGAGCCTGAGTAGCAAGAATATTGCTGGACGCCCGGGTTCCGCGCTCTCCACATGTCAATTAGCCCTATTTCATCCAGAAATTGGCTCAACCGACTCTTCTCTGTAGGCTCCGAGTGTATCAAAACCGGGAACCTATCAACTTTATCTAGGACCTCATTAAAGTCTCCTACTACTATGATCCGTACATCTCCCTTATCCAACATAAATTAATTTAATCTAAACATAACATCCATTTTGAATGGTGGGGGAATATAAATATTTGCCACAACATAAGTTCTGCTCTCAATTGAGCAGTGCAGAAAAAATGTATCGGCCGTTCTCATCTATGCTGGTCTGTCTGCAGGAAAAAAGGACACCCCTGCTCTCACCATGATGCTTACCCCTCTAGAAAAAGAGGAGTATACACCGAATGGTACTGAAGTTGATATTTCCTTTTCTTTAGTAGTTGGGTTGTATGTTACGTTAGGTGCATTTCCTGCAGACAGACCAGCTCTATTTCATATCTCTCGAGCATGGAAAATACTGCTGCTTTTTTAGCCGATGTCCCCAAACCCCTGATGTTCCAAGATCCTATGTTAAAGCGGGATTCCACCTGCGATTTAAAAAAAAAAAAAAAAAAAGTCAGCAGCTACAAACACTGTAGCTGCTGACTTTTAGTAAGGACACTTACCTGTCCTACTCGCCCGCGATGTCGGCCCCCCGAGGCCGATCCCTCGATCCTGGCAGCTCCCTGCGCCGCCATCCTCACTAAGGGAAATGGGCAGTGGAACCTTGCGGCTTCACTACCTGTTTCCTACTGCGCATGCTCGAGTCTTGCAGTGTTTTCTGAATGGGCGGCTTCTCTCTGGGATACACACAGTTCCCAGAAGGCAGCACGCACCATTCCCCAGAAGACAACGCAAGGATGTAGACCAGCCGCGGAGGATGAAGAGGTAGATTAGTAAGATCCGCATAGCAATTGCTATTTCTGGTATTTAAAAATGTTTAAAAAAAAAAATGTTTCTCTTATCGTCCATGGACTGACACAGCTGGATACTGTAAACGTGTGGGTATATGTCCCTGCTCGCAGGAGAAGGTTTAGGCAGAATGTTAGAAACTTACATTCTAGAACAAACCAGAGATGAACAGCCCCGCCCAGGGGGGCGGTCCCTCCGGACATTACCCTCCCACCTGCAGCCTCAGTTTTTTTTCTGCCTAGCAGAAGGAGAGGACGTGGCTCTCTCAGGAGCCAGTCTCCTGGAAAATTTTACTTTTAAATTTTATTCCTTTTGGGAATTTTATTTTATTTTTGAGAACTTCAATCAACTGTCGGCTGGGCAACAGGTTGGGTACACTGGTATCCTCGTAGCCTTCCCTGTCCGACCATCGAGCGTGCTGATCCTCGCCTTGTGTGCGTGAGACTCAGTTCACGACATGCCCCATGACTCCAGGGGTGGCCGGGTTGCTTTCATGCTCCCGCAGTCCTCTCAAGATTGAACAGTACCTGACTGACTGTATCTCTCGCGGTGGACCGGGCCGACAGCTACGCAGTACTGCTCTGTGATAGGTCTGTCTGAAACAAGCCAGTGGGTCCCTGAAAGGGACGGGTAAGTAGTCTCTCCTACTGCAGGTGAGTACATGCTGGCTTTGTTTCTTTATATGGGGGGTTTCTCCCTGTTATGCTGCTCTCTGCACCCTGTACTGGTGCTGTGCTGTGGGGGTGCTTGGGGGTCACTCTGGCCTGGCTGGGTGCTCATGTCTGTAGTGGGTTCTGGAGAGAGGGGCAGTTTTTCTGGTGTGTGAGGTGATATTGCACGCGCATTAGCGCTGTTTTAGGTGGTTGTTGCGTGCGCCATTAGCGCGCATTAGAGCTTTGAATTTGGCGCTCGGCGGCCATCTTGGCGTAGTTCAATGGTGCAGTTATAGCTGCGGCCATTTTCTTGTAGCCGCTGCGCATTTACTTTAGGTTTCGGCCTCTAGCTGCGGCGCGAATCTTCTCACAATCTCCTCACAGATTCTTCACTCTCCTCATGCTCACAGCGCGGTTTCTTCAGCAGAACTGAGCGGTCCTTAAGGGTTGGTGAGTCCTCCGGGTATCCCCTCAGCGTAGCTAGTGGGTGGACTAGGGTGGATTCACTGTAGTAGTGTATAAGGTCTCAGAGGGTGGCGATATGGAGTCTGATACACCTGCTACTCCCCACTTGCCTGAGGCAACTGGCAGTGCTCCTGCACCTGCGGTCCTTATGGACCAGTTGTCGGCAGTCCTGGAATCATTCCTTGTCAGAATGGAAGCGGTGTGCGAGCGCAAGGGAGCTATAAGCCCCCTTTCCCCACAAAAATCTTTAGTGAAGGAGTGCTCTGATTCAGACAGATATGGACCTAGCTACTGTGCTCAGGACCCTAGCTCTGAATATTTTAATGTTTGTTTATGAACAGGACATTCCCTTGTGAGGAAGACTCCAGTTCTGTGTCAGTGAATGACAGGGCGCTTGTAAGTGAACTCATTGATGATGTTAGGAACACTCTCAAGCTGGAATTGCTGTGGCTGTGGTACCTCAGGCGGACGCTGTTTCCCTTGGTTCCCTCAAGCCTTTCTTTTACACAGCTTCCTCACTGTTTTCCTCACACGCTGCGTCGAGAGCAGCATGGATGATACAGTGGTACGCAGTGTTCCCCTCCCCTGGTCGGTGCCGCATGGTGAGGGGGGAGACTTTATTCATTTATGTCTAGTCCCTGTGAGCCTTCTGTGTGATGTCCTGAGGCAACAACAGGGTCTCTGCACCTGTGGTTTCCCGCCATTTCCTGGGGAACGCTCTGAGCTCTGACAGACACAAGGTCTGAAGATCGGAGGTTACCTGTTATCTGCATGCTGCTTCGGCAGCACAGTCAAGCAGGTTGGAATGATACAGAGAAGATTATGCGCCTCTGCGCCATAATTTAAACTCATCCTATACCTCTACACTGCATACATTCACAGTGTATGTATGTGTTATTGGTCTCTGTGTCTGCGTGGGTGTCCCCCCACGTTCCAATGCTGTGTTTCTGTGCCATACATGATATAAACGTAATGGGTATAGAAAAAGTAGCGCTGTGCAGTGTAAGTGAAAACAAATCAATGTCTCCTTAGGAAAGTGTCACCTTTAGTGAAAAAATATTAATGAATATCTAATCCTCAAGTGTATACGTAAGTGTAAAGTCCATGATATCTATCATAGAAAATCATGAAATGAAGAAAAAATGTCCATTCAAAACATATATCCCTTGTGATGAAAAAAAGGACGTGCAGGCTTTATGGGTCATCAAGGAAAAGACATCTTCCAACTCTATATAGAATTAGGTGGAGTACTCTTACCAGAACCCGTGGATCTGCCTGTCGATGACAGCAGATCGCGTAAGCATAGAGAATCCAACACCGGGACCAGTCAGCTTGTCTGATGACTCGTAATTTTTGGGATCTCGATCTCAGTCGTGACAACTCAGTAGTCCTCAGCTCCAAATCTTGGTAGAAAATCCAGAGTATTGGGGACCAACCTGGATTCACCGGATGTCAGCCGTATTCACGTAGATGTCGAGGGGGTTAAACCCAAACGTACCCCCAATGGGGGGTGACTTAAAATGTAAAGTGGTTCCAAAGGAAGCTCTCTCCGACTCACATGCAGAAAGAAAGAGACAATGCTCCAATGGTGCAGGTCAAAAAATAGAGTATACGGTTTTATTGAAATAAAACCACAAAATTTGACATTATAAAAAAGTGATCACATAGAACAGAATAAAAAGCAGTATGGGAAGTGGCGTACCAAGCCCTACGCGTTTCGTCCAAGTGGGACTTCTACTGGGGCATCAACCTGCTCCCCCATACTGCACATGTATTTATACAACAAACACCAAGCTAAAAGGAAAACCAGCCAATCAGATGGCCTTCCACTGAATAAGTTCACGATAGGAGGAGAGTAGACCGGATCACCAATCAGACTCGCAGCCTCCAACAATAAACCAATTGAATACGGCATGGATGAAAGACTCCTCCCAGGTCGGCTGTCCCAGCCCTTTTGACCCCGGAAGTAGTATTACACCAGCCAATGGTAACCGTTAAAAGACCCGCCAAAAGAAAAAGGGAGTGGTGATGTGCAGTATGAACCACCTACACACTCAACCCCCATTCCCTTATTGGTCAGGTCCCGTGTAATGTATGACATATACCACCCATCAACCCTGAGTGGATGGACAGAATATGGGGGTATGTCAAAGAAATATGGCAAAATACCTGCATAATGCAACAGTAAATGGGTACCATACCTTCTATGAACCCATCGAGCATGTATGTGCTCGTGTGAGCGTTAAATGGCATGTCCCGAGATCTTCCCTCGCCGGGACAGCTAAACGCTGTAATAGTCTGATGACGTCACGGCGCATAAGACACGACAGTCATATGGACCGCAGCGTTGGAACGCAGCGCCGGCCGAAAGATTCGGCCGCGTCGCGAACCAATCCCGTGACGTCACGACGTATGAGACGTGACAGTCACATGGACCGCAGCGATGGAACGCAACGCAGGCCGAAAGAGAATCGGTCGCGTCACGAACGTCTCACCATTACAAGGAGAGAGGGACATATCTCTCTCCCCCACAAGTCCGCCCTGATGGGAGCGGAACGCCTCCATCGGTCATGTGGTGCCCCTCGGCAGGTAAACGAGAGGCACACATAAACCTAAGATGTGACGGCGCGTACCCACAGGTGGAAACAAATATAAGGAATGCCATCAAGAACCTCCTATCACTATACTGCCATCTTGTGGACAAACAAGAAATGAAGCAAAAAGTCGAATTCTTCCTTATAATCGCTAATGAATAGTACCCTAATCTTTAGAGCCAGAGTCCAACATGCGCCTTTAGGCACACTTGCAGTGCTGGAAACTGGCATAATCCCTATTTATAGCCCAGACACACATGAATCGAAAAGTTTGTGGGGAGTTAGCCCCCAACTGGATATAGATAGCAATAAAGCAGTGATATTAGAATTGGAGATAGAAATTAAGTAAGTAGACCCAAAGTAAACAATGATGTCCCGCATGGTCATATATAAAACGGTCATGCCAAATTAATAAACAAATTTATATCCCATTCGACATTCATACCAAAAGGTTGGTACGTGCGGAGTTCGTAAATCCAAAAAACGGGATACTCCACGTATGCGAGACTCGCCCCTCCAATGTGGGACAAATTGATCGATCACCAGAAATTGTGTCCCCATAGGGTCACGATTGTGGTGTTGTAAATAGTGCCGTGGAACACTATGATTTGTTTTCCCTAACTTGATTTTGTTAATATGTTCATTGACCCGGATGGAAAAGGTCCTGATGGTACGGCCAATGTATTGTTTTTTACAAGGGCAAGTCAGAAGATACACAATGAATTGTGTGGCGCATGTGGTAAAACGTTTCATCTGGTATACACGTAGAGTAACCATAGATTGAAAGGTCTCACTTTTCCGTCTACCATGGGTGTTGTGTAAACACACATTACACTTACGGCAAGGGAAATATCCCTTGCAATCCTGAAAGAAGGTTACCCTTTTGGGAGGGTCAATAATATTAGGGGCGATCTGACCTTGAATAGATCTAGCCCCCCTAAAGATAACATTGGACCGTTCCGGTAGGGCCGGTCCCAATATTTTATCATTTTGTAGGACAGCCCAATGTTTTTTGAGTATACTCTTGATTAATCTAGATTGAACCGAATATGTGGTGAAGAAGGACCACTTAAACCTGTCGTCCTTCACTTTTTTTGGGCGCTCCTGGAGTAATGTGCTACGATCAATCCGTAAGATCCGATCAATTTCCATATCCAGAGCGCCTACCTCATAGCCTTTCTCTACAAACCGTTCCTTCAGGATAGCAGATTGAGTGATAAAATCTTCGACCCTGGTGCAGTTCCGTCTTAACCGAAGGAACTGTCCACCGGGTATCGATTTAAGCCACTGTGGATGGTGGCAACTGTCTATTGGGATATACCCATTGCGATCTGTGGGCTTGAAGTAGGTATTAAACTCAAGATGTTGGTCGACGACTTTGATCTCCAAGTCCAAAAAATGTATAGAGGAAGAGCTAGCCGCATGGCTCAGCTTAATCCCTCTATCATTGGAGTTAAGCATGGACATGAATTGGCCAAGGGACTCATAGTCGCCCTTCCATAGGAGGAGGATGTCGTCTATATATCTAGCCCAGAGAACCAACTCGGGTCTCTGAAGAGCATAGACGACATCCTCCTCCCATTTGGCCATAAATAAATTGGCCAAACTGGGGGCAAATTTTGCCCCCATAGCAACTCCCTTGGTCTGCAAATAAAAATTGTTCTGAAACCAGAAATAATTATGTTTAGCCGCAAACCTCAGAAGCTGCATAATAAAATTCCGTTGGATAATTGAAAGGGTACTATTAGTGGATAAATAATGTTTGACGGCATTGAACCCCAACTCGTGAGGAATACTAGTATACAATGCCGTCGCATCCGCTGTAACCAAGATGGTGCCTACCTGGAAGTCAACAGATTCCAAAAGTCTAATAGTATCACCGGTATCCTTCAAGAAGGATGGTGTAAGCTTGACGAGCGGTTGAAGGTGAAAATCTATATTTCTCTTGTCATCCATGGACTGACACAGCGTGTCTTATACACCTTTACACGTGGGTTATGTCCCTGCTTGCAGGAGAAGACCTAGGCAGAATGTGAGATGTTATACATACATTCTAAACAGCCAGAGCTGAACAGCCCCGCCCAGGGGGCGGTCCCTCCGGCATAACCCTCCCACTGCAGTCAGCAGACCTCAGTTTTTTTCTGCCTAGCAGAAGGAGAAGACGTGGCTCTCTCAGGAGCTAGTCTCCTGACCTATTTTTTATTCCTTTTGGAATTTTTTCCTATTTTTTTTTTTTTCTTTTGAGATCTTCTATCAACTGTTGGCTGGGCAACAGGTTGGGTACAAGATATCCTCGTAGTCTTCCCTGTCCGACCATCGAGCGTGCTGATCCTCGCCTTGTGTGCGTGAGACTCAGTTCACGACATGCCCCACGACTCCAGGGGTGGCCGGTGGGCTTCCAGCTCCGCGGTCCTCTCAAGATAGAACAGTCCGGCTGTATCTTTCGCGGTGGACCGGGCCGACAGCTACTCAGTACCGCACTGTGATAGTTCTGTCAGAAACACACCAGTGGGTCCCTCAGGGGACGGGTAAGTAGTCTCTCCTGGCTGCAGGTGAGTACATGCTGTGTGTTTCTTGTGTGGGGGATTTCCCTGTCTCCCCCTGTGTTTTTTTAATGTCACTCTCTGGTCACTAGTGCTGGCGCTGTACTGTGTGGGGTGCCTGGGGGCTATACTGTCCTGGGGGGGGGCTCATGCTGCTCTGCATTCGCTGGGGCTGTTTTGTTTTTGGGTGTGAGGGGCCTGGGCGCCGTTCGGCGCCATGTTTAGTGTGTGTGCTGATTTTACATTGGCGGCCATCTTGCCGTGGCCCGCCGGAGCACATTGCGGAGGCCATTTTCTTGTAGCCGCACGTTTTTCTAGCACTAGTTTGGCCTCTAGCGCTGCTGGGAACGGCGCGAATCTCCTCACACTCTCTCCTCTCAGCTCACTCACGCTGAGCAGCGCGGCGCAGTGAGACAGAGCAGCGGAACCGAGCGGTCCTGGTCAGGTTGGTGGGTTCCCTGGGCATTCCCCTACTTCAGTCAGCACAGCCTGTGGGTGGTCTCAGAGAGGGACATTATGGAGTCAGAGTCACCAGCTTCCCCTCACATGCCAGAGGCAGCAGCCAGTGCTCCAGCACCTGCGGTCCCTATGGACCAGTTGTCGGCAGTCCTGGAATCATTTCTGACCAGGATGGAAGCTGTGTGTGAGCACAAGGGAGCAAAAAAGCGCCCTCTCCCCACTTTATCTCCACAAGGGGAGTGCTCTGATTCAGATATGGGCCTAGCTATTGCTGCTCAGGACCCTAGCTCTGAATATTTGGATGGTTTTGAACAGGACATTCCTTGTGAGGAAGACTCCAGTTCTGAGTCAGTAAATGACAGGGCGCTTGTTAGTGAACTCATTGATGCTGTGAGGGACACTCTCAAGCTAAATGCTGCGACCGCAGAACCTCAGGCGGATACAGTCTCCTTTGGTTCTTTTAAGACCAAGCCTTCTAAAAAGGTTCTGGGAAAAGCCGCAGAAGACTTTCATGGTCCCGCGGCGTTTGTCTATTAGATACCCCTTTGAAGACGCCCTGCTTAAAAAGTGGGCTTCTCCCCCGGTGGTCGACCCTCCAGTCGCCCGTTTAAACAAGGCCACCACTCTCCCGATGGAGGGGACTCCTGCGTTTAAGGACCCCACTGACAGGAGGTCAGAAGTGGTGAGTAGAGCCATGTTCGCCTTGTTGGGATCCGCCCTACGGCCCGTAGTAGCGGCGACCCTTGTGTCTCAGACACTCACGGAATGGGCAAAAATTTTACACCAAACTGTGCAGGAGTATAACCTTCCTCCAGACACTATTGCTCTGGCCCACCAGATGGTGCAGGGTCTGATATATGTGTGCGACGCCACGTTGGACGCGGCCCCTTTAATATCCAGGGCCTCTGTCTCGGCGGTGGTATTGCGTCGTCTCATCTGGTTGAAATGCTGGTCTGCTGACCTAGCCTCTAAGAAGCTCCTGACGGATCTACCTTTTAAGGGTGGTAGACTTTTTGGTGCTACTCTGGATGACATCATCAAGGATGTCACGGGAGGTAAAAGCACTCTCCTTCCTCAAACTATCAAGGTTAAGGAGGCCCGACGTAAACCGGGTCCTTCCTTTCCAGCAAAAAAGGGTTTTTTTCGTCCGTCAGAGTCCACGGGTAAGCCATCCCAGACTGACCACAGTGCGGCTGGCGGGCACAAGCGCCCCTGGGTGCGTAAGCCGAACAAGCCGGCTCCCAAGCCCGCCTCCGCGTGAAGTCTTGCCCCCGCCCGTCTCTGGGGTGGGGGGACGACTTCGCAGGTTCACGGATCGGTGGACCTCCCGGATCTCCGACCGGTGGGTGTGCGAGGTGGTCACCTCAGGATACAGAATAGAGTTCCGCTCCTGGCCCCCAGACAGATTCTTTCCCTCAAATCTCCCTCTCCTTCCTGCCCGTCGGGCAGCCCTCTTGGGGGCTGTACAGGATTTGATCGGGTCCGGAGTAATTGTGCCGGTTCCGTCCCAGGAGAGGTTTCAGGGGTTCTACTCGAATCTGTTTGTTGTTCCAAAAAAGGACGGGGTTCGGCCAATCCTGGACCTCAAGGCCCTGAATGCCTTCGTGAAGGTGCAAAAATTCCGCATGGAATCCATTCGCACGGTGATCGCTACACTCCATCAAGGGGATTTTCTGGCATCCTTGGACATCAAGGACGCCTACTTGCATGTTCCGATCTGCGCAAGCCACCAGAAGTTTCTGCGCTTTGCGGTCGGCGAAGTCCACTATCAATTTGTGGCTCTTCCCTTCGGCCTAGCCTCGGCACCGAGGGTGTTCACCAAGGTGCTTGCTCTGGTCCTAGCTTTGCTGAGACAGCGAGGCATTGCTATCGTGGGCTATCTGGACGATTTTCTTCTAAGAGCAGACAGTGGCTCAGAATTGGAAGAAAGTGTGACTATCGTCAGTCAGACCCTCAGGGAGTTTGGGTGGCTCCTGAACGTTCAGAAGTCGGTTCTAGTCCCGACTCAGCGTCTGGAGTATCTAGGTCTGATTCTGGACTCCTTGGAGGCAAGAGTCTTCCTCCCTCCAGACAAACTACTGACACTTCAGTCTGCAGTACGGGTGCTGACGTCCCGAAAATGGTCGTCAATCCGCTTTTGCATGAGAGTCCTGGGACTCATGGTGGCCTCCTTCGAGGCCGTTCCTTATGCCCAAGCGCACACCAGGGCTTTACAGAAAGAGATCTTGTCCACTTGGGACAAATCCCCGTTGTCCTTGGATCTTCAGATCCAGGTGAGTCACCTGGTCAGGGCGTCCCTGACGTGGTGGTTGAGGTCCCCGGCTCTTCGGTCCGGGAAGTCGTTCCTCCCCATCCAATGGACGGTGATCACGACGGACGCCAGCCTGACGGGCTGGGGGGGAGTCTGGGGAGTCCTGTCGGCCCAAGGGCTTTGGACTCCGGACGAAGCCCTCTTACCGATCAATGTGCTGGAGATACGGGCAATCAGACTGTGCCTCTCCTCATGGTCGGGGAAACTACAGGGTCACTCCATCAGGATCCAATCGGACAACGCCACAGCAGTGGCGTATGTCAACCATCAAGGGGGGACTCGGAGCTCAGCTGCAGCTTCCGAGGTCGCCCGCATCCTGAGGTGGGCCGAAAGAAGCGTGCCGGCTCTGTCGGCCGTCTACATTCCGGGCGTAGACAATTGGCAGGCGGACTATCTAAGTCGCCAGACGCTGGACCAGGGAGAGTGGTCCTTGCACCCGGAGGTCTTTCAACTCCTTTGCAGACGGTGGGGCACGCCGGATGTGGACCTGATGGCCTCTTCACTCAATCGCAAGGTGTCGAGGTTTGTGGCCAGATCCAGGGATCCCTGGGCGGATGCCTCGGATGCGTTGGTGGCCCCATGGGGTCAGTATCACCTGATATACGTTTATCCTCCGCTGCAGTTGCTCCCTCACCTGCTCCGCAGGGTAGCGACCGAGGGAATTCCGGTGATCCTCATTGCTCCGGATTGGCCTCGGCGTCACTGGTACGCCGATCTGGTACGTCTCGTCGCAGACGTTCCCTGGCGGTTACCAATACGGGGGGACCTTCTGTCTCAAGGTCCTATATTTCATCCTGCTTTACAGTCTCTGGCTTTAACGGCATGGTTATTGAAAGCCAGGTGCTGAGAGACCGAGGTCTCTCGGATTCGGTCATTTCGACCATGTTAAGGGCACGGAAGTCTTCCTCCAGAAAGATCTATCACCGTACTTGGAGAGCTTACATCGCCATGTGCGAAGAGCTGGACTGGCGCCCACGAACGTATTCCGTGCCCAGAATCCTGCATTTTCTGCAGCGTGGCGTGACCCAAAAGCTCGCTTTGAGTACCATTAAGGGTCAGATTTCGGCCTTGGCCATCTTCTTTCAGCGACCGCTGGCGGGTCATCCCTTGGTTAGCACCTTTGTGCAGGGGGTTCGCCATGTGCTCCCCCCTGTCAAGCCTCCTCTCCCCCCGTGGGATCTGAATTTGGTGCTCTCGGTCCTCCAGGAACCTCCCTTTGAAAATATTAGAGATATTCCCCTCTTGACTTTGTCTCAGAAGGTGGCGTTCTTGGTGGCCATTACTTCCATTAGACGAGTGTCTGAATTGGCGGCCTTGTCCTGCAAGTCGCCCTTTTTGGTCATCCATAAGGATAAGGCGGTGTTACGTCCGCGACCTTCTTTTCTGCCAAAGGTGGTCTCGGCCTTCCACTTAAACGAGGACATTGTCCTCCCGTCCTTGTGTCCTCACCCATCGCATCCCAGAGAGTTTGCGCTTCACACTTTGGATGTGGTACGAGCCTTGCGGGTGTACCTGTCTGCTACTGCTTCTATTCGGAAGTCTGACTCACTATTTGTTGCTGTCTCTGGTCCAAAACAGGGCCAAGCGGTTTCGTCTGCCACCATTTCTAGGTGGATCAGACAAACCGTCATTCAAGCTTATGCTCTCAAGGGGCGGGCGCCTCCCTTTCCGGTTACGGCACATTCCACCAGGGCAATTGGTGCTTCCTGGGCTTTCCGACATCAAGCGTCGGTTGCACAAGTGTGCAAGGCGGCGACCTGGTCGTCTGTTCATACCTTTTCTAAGTTTTATAAGGTTGATGTGGCTGCATCTTCGGATGCTTCCTTCGGCCGCAAGGTGTTGCAGGCCGCTGTTTGATGTTGCAACTCCTCCGTTGAGGAGCTCTGCCTTGTTTGGAGTGAAGTTTTTGGTTTTCCATTTATACTGCTCCCATCCCTCTTGACACTGCTTTGGGACATCCCACGTGTAAAGGTGTATAAGACACGCTGTGTCAGTCCATGGATGACAAGAGAAAATAGGATTTTTGTACTCACCGTAAAATCCGTGTCTCTGGCATCCATGGACTGACACAGCACCCACCCTTCTTTTCGAGTTTGTACTGCTTTGTTACGAACTGAGGTCTGCTGACTGCAGTGGGAGGGTTATGCCGGAGGGACCGCCCCCCTGGGCGGGGCTGTTCAGCTCTGGCTGTTTAGAATGTATGTATAACATCTCACATTCTGCCTAGGTCTTCTCCTGCAAGCAGGGACATAACCCACGTGTAAAGGTGTATAAGACACGCTGTGTCAGTCCATGGATGCCAGAGAAACGGATTTTACGGTGAGTACAAAAAACCTATTATTTTCCTATTCTGGCCGTCACAGAGTCGATTCCACTCACTATGGGGCGGCCAGGCGGATTAACAGGATCTTTGTGTACCTTAGGAAGGTAATATATAGCTGGAATCCTAGGTGAAACTGGTACCAAATAACTCCTTTCTTTTTTATCCAGAATCCCCAGAGAGAAACCCTCGTCAATAAGTTCTACTAGAGCCTTCTTATAGGTAATAGTGGGATTCTTATTTATTAAAGTGTACGTTTCTGAATCACCCAATAATTTATCCATCTCTTTGATATAATCAATTTTGTCCAGTACGACAATTGCACCGCCTTTGTCGGCCGGACGAATGATTAAATCTTTTTGCTCACAGAGTTGCTTCAAACCAGTCTTAACTTTAGGATTCATGTGTGTCTTTTTATTGGGCAATTTTTCTAAATCTTCTAAAACCAAACTGCGGAAAACACTTATAGCGGGAGTTATGTTTCCCGGAGGGTTAAACAAGGAAGGGTTGGCCAACCCTGTGTGTACATGATCATTAGATACCGTTGGAACAGTAGTAACTGTATAGGTGGGAGGAGCCAAAAAATGTCTTTGAATACTCAGTTTACGGGCAAATTTTTGTACATCCACAAATGTGGAGAACTTGTTTAATGTCCTAGGGGGGACATATTTCAAACCTTTATCAAGGACAAGTTTCTCCTCGTCTGTTAGACTAACCGAACTGAGATTAAAGACACCTGAGCCACTTATACTCTTTGTCTTTTTGGCTTGGGCCCTCCACCCGCCTCGGGTACCTCTTTTTCTTCCGGGCTTCCTGGGTATTCCTGCATTACCCTGTGAAAACCCGATCGATAAGAGGACCCTGGAGGGTTGTGATTATAATTATACGGAGATCTGGAGAGTAAGTCATCATCTCTATTGTAATAACCACGGGGTCCATAGTGTTCCTCTCTCCTATAATCCTCTTGTGGGGGGAGGGACCTATTCTGGACCCGGATAGGTGTTCTATACTGATAGTCACGATCATCGCGGTGATAGTCGCCACGGTGATCAGGCCAACCAAACGACGGCCTTCGAGGGCTCCTATAATGATAGGTATCCCCCGAATGACCCCGTTGTGCGCCCCTTCCTCTGTTGTTAGAACCTCTACCCCTGTTAGGAGGAGGGTAATTGGGGTGAGGCTTGGGTATTTGGGGTTTGTTACGAACATCAGAAACCTTTTTGAAGGTCTCGCCTTCGGAGGCTGAGAAAGATTAGGCATCTGTGCGGGACCCTCCTTTACTGTAGGCTCAAAGGTGAGTACTCTTTCAGGGTTCTGGGAGTCAGATTGAGTAATCTCCATCCCAGATATCTCATTCTCAGAAGGCAAAGATTGATTGAGTTTCTTCTGCCAATTGAAAACAAGATTGGATTTATAGTCCATAATATCCCTACTGTATTTCTTTTGTTTTTTCAATCTCTGATCCTTTTCTTCTTTCTCCAGGTGGTTTTTTAAACCCGTTGAAAGAGAAGTGTATTCAAGAGATGTCTTGTAAGGAGTCAGTTTTTCCTTTAAGTCCTTGATTTCTTTGTCAATGAGTGACCGCTTGAAACGTTTTTTCTCTATCAAAAAGGCGAGAAGTTTCATGCCCACTTCATTGAAATACTGAAACCAGGATGCGGTATCAGGGTCACCCTGCTGTGGAGATACGTCCCAACGGAGACCTCTCGGAACCATATGTTCTTTAATATACTGCTCCAGAAAGGCTGTATCCCATTGCAGATGTATCTCTGTGGTCATCAGATTTTTTAATCTGATGAACATACCGCTAATTTCAGTGTCTGGTCCAGCGGATGTAAATACACCATCAATGTTAAATGACCTAGCTGTTCTATAGTCAAACACATCCATAATGACACAGAAATAAATAAACAAACAGCAGCAATATCAAATGTCAATAGTAAACAATGGAAATAAGTGTAAATATTGCGCTAATGTGAAAAATAAAAACCAAAAAAGTGTATATCAAAACAAGCAGCTACACAACAATGTGACTAAGATTATAAACAAAATGGGTATAGAAAAAGTAGCGCTGTGCAGTGTAAGTGAAAACAAATCAATGTCTCTTTAGGAAAGTGTCACCTTAGTGAAAAAATATTAATGAATATCTAATCCTAAAGTGTATACGTAAGTGTAAAGTCCATGATATCTATCATAGAAAATCATGAAATAAAGAAAAAATGTCCATTCAAAACATATATCCCTTGTGATGAAAAAAAGGACGTGCAGGCTTTATGGGTCATCAAGGAAAAGACATCTTCCAACTCTATATAGAATTAGGTGGAGTACTCTTACCAGAACCCGTGGATCTGCCTGTCGATGACAGCAGATCGCGTAAGCATAGAGAATCCAACACCGGGACCAGTCAGCTTGTCTGATGACTCGTAATTTTTGAAGAAAGAGACAATGCTCCAATGGTGCAGGTCAAAAAATAGAGTATACGGTTTTATTGAAATAAAACCACAAAATTTGACATTATAAAAAAGTGATCACATAGAACAGAATAAAAAGCAGTATGGGATCGCGTAAGCATAGAGAATCCAACACCGGGATTGGCTGGTTTTCCTTTTAGCTTGGTGTTTGTTGTATAAATACATGTGCAGTATGGGGGAGCAGGTTGATGCCCTAGTAGAAGTCCCACTTGGACGAAACGCGTAGGGCTTGGTACGCCACTTCCCATACTGCTTTTTATTCTGTTCTATGTGATCACTTTTTTATAATGTCAAATTTTGTGGTTTTATTTCAATAAAACCGTATACTCTATTTTTTGACCTGCACCATTGGAGCATTGTCTCTTTCTTTCTGCATGTGAGTCGGAGAGAGCTTCCTTTGGAACCACTTTACATTTTAAGTCACCCCCCATTGGGGGTACGTTTGGGTTTAACCCCCTCGACATCTACGTCCTTTTTTTCATCACAAGGGATATATGTTTTTTCATCACAAGGGATATATGTTTTGAATGGACATTTTTTCTTTATTTCATGATTTTCTATGATAGATATCATGGACTTTACACTTACGTATACACTTTAGGATTAGATATTCATTAATATTTTTTCACTAAGGTGACACTTTCCTAAAGAGACATTGATTTGTTTTCACTTACACTGCACAGCGCTACTTTTTCTATACCCATTTTGTTTATAATCTTAGTCACATTGTTGTGTAGCTGCTTGTTTTGATATACACTTTTTTGGTTTTTATTTTTCACATTAGCGCAATATTTACCCTTATTTCCATTGTTTACTATTGACATTTGATATTGCTGCTGTTTGTTTATTTCTGTGTCATTATGGATGTGTTTGACTATAGAACAGCTAGGTCATTTAACATTGATGGTGTATTTACATCCGCTGGACCAGACACTGAAATTAGCGGTATGTTCATCAGATTAAAAAATCTGATGACCACAGAGATACATCTGCAATGGGATACAGCCTTTCTGGAGCAGTATATTAAAGAACATATGGTTCCGAGAGGTCTCCGTTGGGACGTATCTCCACAGCAGGGTGACCCTGATACCGCATCCTGGTTTCAGTATTTCAATGAAGTGGGCATGAAACTTCTCGCCTTTTTGATAGAGAAAAAACGTTTCAAGCGGTCACTCATTGACAAAGAAATCAAGGACTTAAAGGAAAAACTGACTCCTTACAAGACATCTCTTGAATACACTTCTCTTTCAACGGGTTTAAAAAACCACCTGGAGAAAGAAGAAAAGGATCAGAGATTGAAAAAACAAAAGAAATACAGTAGGGATATTATGGACTATAAATCCAATCTTGTTTTCAATTGGCAGAAGAAACTCAATCAATCTTTGCCTTCTGAGAATGAGATATCTGGGATGGAGATTACTCAATCTGACTCCCAGAACCCTGAAAGAGTACTCACCTTTGAGCCTACAGTAAAGGAGGGTCCCGCACAGATGCCTAATCTTTCTCAGCCTCCGAAGGCGAGACCTTCAAAAAGGTTTCTGATGTTCGTAACAAACCCCAAATACCCAAGCCTCACCCCAATTACCCTCCTCCTAACAGGGGTAGAGGTTCTAACAACAGAGGAAGGGGCGCACAACGGGGTCATTCGGGGGATACCTATCATTATAGGAGCCCTCGAAGGCCGTCGTTTGGTTGGCCTGATCACCGTGGCGACTATCACCGCGATGATCGTGACTATCAGTATAGAACACCTATCCGGGTCCAGAATAGGTCCCTCCCCCCACAAGAGGATTATAGGAGAGAGGAACACTATGGACCCCGTGGTTATTACAATAGAGATGATGACTTACTCTCCAGATCTCCGTATAATTATAATCACAACCCTCCAGGGTCCTCTTATCGATCGGGTTTTCACAGGGTAATGCAGGAATACCCAGGAAGCCCGGAAGAAAAAGAGGTACCCGAGGCGGGTGGAGGGCCCAAGCCAAAAAGACAAAGAGTATAAGTGGCTCAGGTGTCTTTAATCTCAGTTCGGTTAGTCTAACAGACGAGGAGAAACTTGTCCTTGATAAAGGTTTGAAATATGTCCCCCCTAGGACATTAAACAAGTTCTCCACATTTGTGGATGTACAAAAATTTGTCCGTAAACTGAGTATTCAAAGACATTTTTTGGCTCCTCCCACCTATACAGTTACTACTGTTCCAACGGTATCTAATGATCATGTACACACAGGGTTGGCCAACCCTTCCTTGTTTAACCCTCCGGGAAACATAGCTCCCGCTATAAGTGCTTTCCGCAGTTTGGTTTTAGAAGATTTAGAAAAATTGCCCAATAAAAAGACACACATGAATCCTAAAGTTAAGACTGGTTTGAAGCAACTCTGTGAGCAAAAAGATTTAATCATTCGTCCGGCCGACAAAGGCGGTGCAATTGTCGTACTGGACAAAATTGATTATATCAAAGAGATGGATAAAATATTGGGTGATTCAGAAACGTACACTTTAATAAATAAGAATCCCACTATTACCTATAAGAAGGCTCTAGTAGAACTTGACGAGGGTTTCTCTCTGGGGATTCTGGATAAAAAAGAAAGAAGTTATTTGGTACCAGTTTCACCTAGGATTCCAGCTATATATTACCTTCCTAAGGTACACAAAGATCCTGTTAATCCGCCTGGCCGCCCCATAGTGAGCGGAATCGACTCTGTGACGGCCAGAATAGGAAAATATATAGATTTTCACCTTCAACCGCTCGTCAAGCTTACACCATCCTTCTTGAAGGATACCGGTGATACTATTAGACTTTTGGAATCTGTTGACTTCCAGGTAGGCACCATCTTGGTTACAGCGGATGTGACGGCATTGTATACTAGTATTCCTCACGAGTTGGGGTTCAATGCCGTCAAACATTATTTATCCACTAATAGTACCCTTTCAATTATCCAACGGAATTTTATTATGCAGCTTCTGAGGTTTGCGGCTAAACATAATTATTTCTGGTTTCAGAACAATTTTTATTTGCAGACCAAGGGAGTTGCTATGGGGGCAAAATTTGCCCCCAGTTTGGCCAATTTATTTATGGCCAAATGGGAGGAGGATGTCGTCTATGCTCTTCAGAGACCCGAGTTGGTTCTCTGGGCTAGATATATAGACGACATCCTCCTCCTATGGAAGGGCGACTATGAGTCCCTTGGCCAATTCATGTCCATGCTTAACTCCAATGATAGAGGGATTAAGCTGAGCCATGCGGCTAGCTCTTCCTCTATACATTTTTTGGACTTGGAGATCAAAGTCGTCGACCAACATCTTGAGTTTAATACCTACTTCAAGCCCACAGATCGCAATGGGTATATCCCAATAGACAGTTGCCACCATCCACAGTGGCTTAAATCGATACCCGGTGGACAGTTCCTTCGGTTAAGACGGAACTGCACCAGGGTCGAAGATTTTATCACTCAATCTGCTATCCTGAAGGAACGGTTTGTAGAGAAAGGCTATGAGGTAGGCGCTCTGGATATGGAAATTGATCGGATCTTACGGATTGATCGTAGCACATTACTCCAGGAGCGCCCAAAAAAAGTGAAGGACGACAGGTTTAAGTGGTCCTTCTTCACCACATATTCGGTTCAATCTAGATTAATCAAGAGTATACTCAAAAAACATTGGGGTGTCCTCCAAAATGATAAAATATTGGGACCGGCCCTACCGGAACGGTCCAATGTTATCTTTAGGGGGGCTAGATCTATTCAAGGTCAGATCGCCCCTAATATTATTGACCCTCCCAAAAGGGTAACCTTCTTTCAGGATTGCAAGGGATATTTCCCTTGCCGTAAGTGTAATGTGTGTTTACACAACACCCATGGTAGATGGAAAAGTGAGACCTTTCAATCTATGGTTACTCTACGTGTATACCAGATGAAACGTTTTACCACATGCGCCACACAATTCATTGTGTATCTTCTGACTTGCCCTTGTAAAAAACAATACATTGGCCGTACCATCAGGACCTTTTCCATCCGGGTCAATGAACATATTAACAAAATCAAGTTAGGGAAAACAAATCATAGTGTTCCACGGCACTATTTACAACACCACAATTGTGACCCTATGGGGACACAATTTCTGGTGATCGATCAATTTGTCCCACATTGGAGGGGCGAGTCTCGCATACGTGGAGTATCCCGTTTGTAAACTTTTTGGATTTACGAACTCCGCAAGTACCAACCTTTTTGGTATGAATGTCGAATGGGATATAAATTCATTTATTAATTTGGCATGACCGTTTTATATATGACCATGCGGGACATCATTGTTTACTTTGGGTCTACTTACTTAATTTCTATCTCCAATTCTAATATCACTGCTTTATTGCTATCTATATCCAGTTGGGGGCTAACTCCCCACAAACTTTTCGATTCATGTGTGTCTGGGCCATAAATAGGGATTATGCCAGTTTCCAGCACTGCAAGTGTGCCTGAAGGCGCATGTTGGACTCTGGCTCTAAAGATTAGGGTACTATTCATTAGCGATTATAAGGAAGAATTCGACTTTTTGCTTCATTTCTTGTTTGTCCACAAGATGGCAGTATAGTGATAGGAGGTTCTTGATGGCATTCCTTATATTTGTTTCCACCTGTGGGTACGCGCCGTCACATCTTAGGTTTATGTGTGCCTCTCGTTTACCTGCCGAGGGGCATCACATGACCGATGGAGGCGTTCCGCTCCCATCAGGGCGGACTTGTGGGGGAGAGAGATATGTCCCTCTCTCCTTGTAATGGTGAGACGTTCGTGACGCGACCGATTCTCTTTCGTCCTGCGTTGCGTTCCATCGCTGTGGTCCATGTGACTGTCACGTCTCATACGTCGTGACGTCACGGGATTGGTTCGCGACGCGGCCAAATTTCTTTCGGCCGGCGCTGCGTTCCAACGCTGCGGTCCACGTGACTGTTGCGTTGCGTTCCACCGCTGCGGTCCACGTGACTGTCACGTCTTATACGTCGTGACGTCACGGGATTGGTTCGCGACACCGCCGAATCTTTCGGCCGGCGCTGCGTTCCAACGCTGCGGTCCATATGACTGTCGTGTCTTATGCGCCGTGACGTCATCAGACTATTACAGCGTTTGGCTGTCCCGGCGAGGGAAGATCTCGGGACATGCCATTTAACGCTCACACGAGCACATACATGCTCGATGGGTTCATAGAAGGTATGGTACCCATTTACTGTTGCATTATGCAGGTATTTTGCCATATTTCTTTGACATACCCCCATATTGTGTCCATCCACTCAGGGTTGATGGATGGTATATGTCATACATTACACGGGACCTGACCAATAAGGGAATGGGGGTTGAGTGTGTAGGTGGTTCATACTGCACATCACCACTCCCTTTTTCTTTTGGAGGGTCTTTTAACGGTTACCATTGGCTGGTGTAATACTACTTCCGGGGTCAAAAGGGCTGGGACAGCCGACCTGGGAGGAGTCTTTCATCCATGCCGTATTCAATTGGTTTATTGGTGGAGGCTGCGAGTCTGATTGGTGATCCGGTCTACTCTCCTCCTATCATGAACTTATTCAGTGGAAGGCCATCTGATTGGCTGGTTTTCCTTTTAGCTTGGTGTTTGTTGTATAAATACATGTGCAGTATGGGGGAGCAGGTTGATGCCCCAGTAGAAGTCCCACTTGGACGAAACGCGTAGGGCTTGGTACGCCACTTCCCATACTGCTTTTTATTCTGTTCTATGTGATCACTTTTTTATAATGTCAAATTTTGTGGTTTTATTTCAATAAAACCGTATACTCTATTTTTTGACCTGCACCATTGGAGCATTGTCTCTTTCTTTCGGCATGTGAGTCGGAGAGAGCTTCCTTTGGAACCACTTTACATTTTAAGTCACCCCCCATTGGGGGTACGTTTGGGTTTAACCCCCTCGACATCTACGTGAATACGGCTGACATCCGGTGAATCCAGGTTGGTCCCCAATACTCTGGATTTTCTACCAAGATTTGGAGCTGAGGACTACTGAGTTGTCACGACTGAGATCGAGATCCCAAAAATTACGAGTCATCAGACAAGCTGACTGGTCCCGGTGTTGGATTCTCTATGCTTACGCGATCTGCTGTCATCGACAGGCAGATCCACGGGTTCTGGTAAGAGTACTCCACCTAATTCTATATAGAGTTGGAAGATGTCTTTTCCTTGATGACCCATAAAGCCTGCACGTCCTTTTTTTCATCACAAGGGATATATGTTTTGAATGGACATTTTTTCTTTATTTCATGATTATCTATGATAGATATCATGGACTTTACACTTACGTATACACTTGAGGATTAGATATTCATTAATATTTTTTCACTAAGGTGACACTTTCCTAAAGAGACATTGATTTGTTTTCACTTACACTGCACAGCGCTACTTTTTCTATACCCATTTTGTTTATAATCTTAGTCACATTGTTGTGTAGCTGCTTGTTTTGATATACACTTTTTTTTTTTTTACATTAGCGCAATATTTACCCTTATTTCCATGATATAAACGTATACAATATGTTTATGCATGACTCTAGATACATTCACAGTATATGTATGGGGGCTCCGGTGTCCTCCCGCGCTCTCATGGTATGTGCGCTTCGGCTCTCTGCACAGTATAGACATGTTCAATATGTTTATTGCACATACTATACATGTTTACAGTATGGGTATACTGTTTGGGTGGGGTTCTTCCGGGTACTCCAGTTTCCCCCCACGCTCCAATGGAAATGCACAGCATAAACATGTGCAATATGTTTATTCACATACTATCATTCCTACACGGTATTTGTGTGCTGTCTGCGTGGGTTTCTTCCGGGTGTTCCGGTTTCCTCCCACGCGCTGACGGTATGTGCGCCTTTGGCCCTCTGCACAGTTAAACATGTTCAATATTTATCACGCATACTATAATACCTACACGGTATGTGTATGCAGTCTGTGTGTGTTTCCTCCGGGTACTCTGGTTCCCTCCCACACTCCATTGGTATGGGCGCTTTCGGCGCTATGCACAGCCTAAATTTGTGCGATTTGATATCCACATACTAACATACCTACCCGGTATGTCTGTGCAGTCTGCATGGGTTTCCTCTGGGTTTCCGCCCACGCTACATGACATGCGTGCCTTTGGTGCAATACACGGTGTAAACATACACATTATGTTTATACACAACACTAAATACATTCACAGTAGTTGTAGGTATTGCATTCTCTGGGTATGCGTGGGGTACTTCGGTTCCTCCCACGTGCCAACGGTGTGCGCGCGCCTTCGGTGCTAAGCACACATAGGCTTGTGCAAAATGTTTATCACACATACTATAGTACCTACACGGTATGCGTATTCATCCGGGTGCTCCGGTTTCTCCCCCGCGCTCCATTTTTGTGCGCATTTTCAGCGCTATGCACAGTATAAACATGTGCAATTTGTTCATTCGCAAGCTAACATACCTACACGGTTGTGTACGCAATCTGCGTGGCTGGTTTCCGTCCAAGCCCCGATGATGTGCGCGCCTTCGTCGCTGGCACAGTATAAACGTGTTTAATAGGTTTATCCACACATACTAAACTACATACGCCGTAATGTGGTTGTATTATGCTCTTTGTGGCTGGGTGGGTTTCCTCCCACACTCTATTTGCGCGTTTGACGCAATACACAGTATAAACTATGTGTTTGTACAATCGGCACTTATCCATGGGGTAGCTGCTGGATGGAGCATTGTCATAAGGATCCCTGGTATCAGGGGTACCACTTTCCACCTGCTTTCAGTGGTGATCAGAAGTGCTGGCTTGGACTGTGTTCGCCAGGCTGAGGTTAGTGTTACACCCGTTAGTGGCTGCGTCTCTGGCGTTTTCTATAGCTCAATGACTGGGCAAAAGCCTCTGCTTCATCTATCAGTCGACTAGCAGGTGCACTTCAACTGCTTTAGCCTTTTGGGTCTCTGTGCCCGAAGTGGGTTTGCGCCACCTGTGGAGGCTGAGGTACTGGTCCTCTGACCGAGTTTCTAGGGAAGCTCTGTCAAGTTGCCTTTATTGGCCAACAGTTGAGGCACCCTGTACACCGGGGCCTCTCTTCTCCGATACATTGCGGAGTCTCTTTGGGATTTTCATACATCTCGCTGCAGGACGGTCCTGTCGGCCGTGTGCATTGCAGGGGAAGGGTCCTTCCATCCAGAGGTGTTTCCACCTCCTTTACCGGAGGTGGGGCACCGGATGTGGACCTTATGGCCTCTCGACTCACTCGCAAGGTGTCAAGATCGTGACCAGGTCCAGGGACCCCTGGGCAGACGCGTCAGACGCGTTGGTAGCCCGTGGGGGCAGTATCGCTTGATATATGCTTGACCTCCGCTACTTTTGTTGCTTCGCAGAGTAGGGGCTGAGGCCATTCCGGTGATCCTCATTGCTCCGGAACGGCGACATTGGTACGCCGATCTACTTCGGCTAGTCGCAGACGTTCCTTGGCGACTGCCTATTGGGGTGGACCTTCTGTCTCATGATCCCATACTTCATCCTGCTTTACAGTCCTTGGCTTTAATGGCATGGCTGTTTAAAGCCAGGTGCTAAAGGACTGAGGTCTCTCGGATTCGGTCATCTCATCTATGTTGTTGGCACGGGAATCTTCCTCCAGAGAGATATATCACCATACCTGGAAGGCTTACATCGCTATGTGCGAGGAACTTGTTTGGCGTCCTCGGACGTATTCTGTTCCCAGGATTTTGCTGTTCTTGCAGCGTGGTGTGACCCAAAAGCTGGCCTTGCATACCATTTGAGGGTCGGATTTCGGCCCGGGCTGTCTTTTTCAACGACTGCTACCGGGCCATTCCTTGATTAGCACCTTTTGTGCAGGGGGTTCGCCATGTGATCCCCCCCCCCCCCCTGTCAAGCCTCCTCTCCCTACTTGGGATCTGAATTTCGGTTCTCCAAGAACATTCCTTTGAGAATATCAGAGAGATTCCTCTCTTGACCTTGTCCCAGAAGGTGGCCTTCTTAGTGGCCATTTCTTCGGTTAGACGGGTGTCTGAGTTGGCGGCCTTGTCCTGCAAGTCTCCTTACTTGGTCCTCCTCCATAAGGATATCGCTGTGTTGCGCCCACGACCGTCCTTTTAGTTTACAAACGATTTATTGAAAAATAAGTCTCAATACAATTTTATCTGTACAATGGTTTGAGGTACATCACATTGAAGGGTGCAACAAATATCAGCATAATTTATAAATAGCAGAGACATAAAAGGGAAGGATACAAATAATGGGAGGTATAGCTGAATCATTGGTAATTGTTGTACATCTCTATAATATCTTATGGAATTGTTTAATGAGAGAGGAATAAAATAACATAAAAATAAAAATCAGAAGTATCATCCTGTAGCTCCATGTATTAACAGAGATATATATCCCAGGGTTTCCATTTATTATCGTATGTGTTCATAGTGTCAAATAAGGTGTGATGAATATGTTCTGAAAGTTTGATGGCTAGCATACGATCCATAATTTGAGACCATGATACTGTAGAGGAACGCCAGTTAAGAGCAATAGCCCAGTGTATAGAACTGAACAATGTGTGTATTAGCCTGGTATGTGCTATAGAAATATCAGGAATAGGATAGAAAAGGAGGCACATTTTAGATGTCAGTTCAATTCTTCTACCTATTATTTGTTCTATTTTGTTTTTAGCTTGTTGCCATGTTTTGAGGTGTGTGCAATCCCAGAATGTGTGTATAAGGGAACCCTGTGTTGGGCATCCTCTAAAGCATAGGGGAGATGATGTTGGATAGAATGAGTTGATTCTGTCTGGGGTGAGATACCACCTATACTGAAGTTTGATGGCGGATTCTCTGGATGCCGTCTTGGTGCATTTTCGTAAATTATTAATCATAATGTTCCATTGTTCTACAGAGAATGACTCATTCAAGTCTGTTTCCCACTGGGACATCTGATGAGTTTTCTCTAGTGTGTAGCGTTCATTTAGGTTTTTATAAATTCTGGAAATTATACCCCTATCGCGAGGTGAAGTAAGACATATTTGTTCAAAATTCGTGAAAGGGGTTTTGAGGGTGAGTGAGAAGTATTTTTGGTAGAAAAGCTTGATGTTGTAGTCGGCGAGTTCAGTTTCTGTAAGTTTATATTCTGCTTGCAAATCTGAGAATGTACGAAATGAATTATTTTTTGTGAGCGATTTTAGGTTGGATAGTTTGAGGAGTTGCCATATCGAATATTGATTTGAGTTTAGATCATGGGGGGTAAAGAGGGGGTCCCCTATGAAAGAGGCTAGAGGGGGAATTTCTGACGAGATGTTGAATTTATGTTTTTGTCTGTGCCATAATAGTAAGTTTTGGTGTACTACTTTGTTGAGGTGGCCAATTCTTTGGGTTTTGATGGATTTGGACCAAGGAAGGCCTTGGAGGTGGTATGGTAGGACAGATTGTTCCTCAAATGATAACCACGGTATATGGCTGGATGGTGCATACCATTGTGCGAGCTGTGTGTATCTGGCTGAAAGATAATATAGCCATAGGTTGGGTATACTCAGCCCTCCCTTCGATTGAGGTCTGAACATCAATGCATATCCAAATCTAGATTTTTTATTTTGCCAAATGAACTTGTTTATCTCTCTCTGTATGTTATCTAGGGTGTTTTTAGGTACCAGGAGAGGAAGTGCTCTAAAGAGGAATAGTAGCTTTGGTAGTATAACCATTTTTGTAGCAACTATCCTACCCATAAACGAGATGTGGTATGTTGACCATGATTTGAGTAATTCTCTGATGTTTTGGAATATTCTAGGGTAATTAGTATGGTATAGGGTCTTGTAAGATGGGGTGATATGGATGCCTAAATATCTGAATGATATTGGACACCATTGAAAAGGAAATTTCTCTTTGGGGGCAGTTGATTGGAAGGGCTGAACACTTGGCTAGGTTTATACTTAACCCTGTGAGGTCATGAAATGTATCTAAAATTTTGGTAAGGTTTGGTAGTGAAATTAACCACTTAACGACCGCTCACTGTATATATACGTCGGCAGAATGGCACCGACAGGCACAATCACGTAGAGCATACGTGATCGCCTTTGTACAGTTGGGGGGTCCGATCGGACCCCCCTTCTATACAGTGAGCGGCCGTTAATCGTTGGGGAGCGTTCGGAGATGAGGGGGCGACCATTCGATTTCGACCACCCCCTCGCGATCGCTCCCGGCCAATGAAAATGCTTCCTCTGCCATGTGATGTAAACACAGGCAGTAGGAAGTGATGTCATCTCCCTCGCGGCGGTCTTTTCGATTCCGGCGCCGAGGAGAGAGGAAGCAGGTTAGTGCACCAGCAGTCCACTGACACGTAGGTACACATAGGCACACATTTCACCCCCCGATCACCCCCCAGGTCACCCCCCAGCCCCCAATCACAGTGTCACTGATTGCAGTGATCATTTATTTTACTGATCACTGCTTTTAGTGTCATCTGTGATAGTAAAAAGTTGCAGGGCAGTTAGGATTAGGCCCCTTTAGGTCCAGGGTAGCCCCCTAACCCCCCTAATAAAGGTTTAACCCCTTGATCGCCCCCCAGGTAACCCTTTCACCCCCTAACGCCAGCGTCACTAAGCGATCGTATTTTCGATCGCTGTATTTAGTGCCGGTGGTGCCCTAGATAGCCAGTTAATTATTTTTAGGTTCGCCGCAGGTTTTTATTAGCGTCAGGTACCCCCATATATTATTTTAACCCCCTGATTGCCCCTAGAGTTAACCCTTTCACCAGTGATCACCGTATAAGCGTCACTGGTGACACTGGTTACCCAGTTAGTTATTTAGGTAACCCGTCAGGTTTTTATATAGCGTCGGGTACCCCCATATTTAACCTAATAAAGGTTTTAACCCCCTGATTGCCCCTAGTTAACCCTTTCACCAGTGATCACCATATAAAGGTTACGGGTGACGCTGGTTGGTTAGTTTGCTTTTTATAGCATCAGGGCACCCGCCGTATATAACCCAATAAAGGTTTAACCCCCTGATCGCCCGGCGGGTGAGATCAATTAGGTTTTAGCGCCAGAGAGGGTCTGCGTCGCCCCAGGCAGCGTTAGGTTAGTGCCAGTAACGCTAACACCCACGCGCAAAGCATACACCTCCCTTAGTGGTATAGTATCTGATCAGATCTATACTAGCGTCCCCAGCGGTTTAGGGTTCCCAAAAACGCAGTGTTAGCGGGATCAGCCCAGATACCTGCTAGCACCTGCGTTTAGCCCCTCCGCCCAGCCCAGCCCACCCAAGTGCAGTATCGATCGATCACTGTCACTTACCAAACACAAAACACATAACTGCAGCGTTCGCAGAGACAGTCCTGATCTCTGCGACCGCTAACAGTTTTTTTTGTAGCGTTTGATATATTTGCTGACGACAGTCGGGTGCTTTTTTTCCTGTGAATCTTACTAGTGTACCCCTAAATTTAGAGCCCAAAATGGCAAGTCGAAGGTACACTAGTAAAAAGGCCTACGAGATTCTGAGCATGACAGATAGTGAAGAGGAGGTCACGTATCTGTCAGATTCAGGCTCAGAATATCTTCCCGTAGAAGACAGTGACGTCAGCCACGTCAGATAGCTCTGATGACGAAGTTGAGGTCCCTGCTAAGGTCAGGTGTACCCGATCCCGATCTTCTGAGGTTGTTGAGGAGCAAGAACCGCAGGGCTCTCGTATCATGCAGCAGAGGAGTACTAGCGCCGCTATTCCTTCTGGTGAATTGGCAAGCACCAGCGGCCTAGTACAGCCTGGGCGTACATCCAGCACTGCAGTATCACGTGGTGACGTGGCGAGTCCCATAAGTGCAGTTCAAGCTGGCGAGGTGGCAAGCACAAGTAGTGTCCCGCTGCCACCAATAAGAAGACAAAGGCAGGCCCGTCGTACCCATAGTGCCCTTCCTGCAGAATTCGCCTATCCTGATTGGGTCCCCACCACTTCTGCAGAACCCGTACTTCCCCCATTCACTGCCCAACCCGGTATTCAGGTGGAAACAGCTGATTTTATGCCAATCGATTATTATTCGCTGTTTTTCATGGAAGATCTCTATAGATCTATTGTGGACCAGAGTAATTTATATGCTGGTCAATTCATCGCCGCTAATCCCCAGTTGCCTTCCATTGCCAAAGATTGGAAACCAATTACGGTTTCCGAATTTAAGACCTTTCTGGGCCTTTCCCTCAACATGGGCACACATAAATTCCCGTCATTGCGTGCTTATTGGTCCATGCACCCAATTGACCACATGCCCGTGTTCTCTGCCTCCATGCCCAGGAAACGATACGAGCAGATTTTGCGGTTCATGCACTTCAACGACAATGAACTTTGTCGTCCACGTGGGGACCCTGAATACGACCGGCTCTATAAAATTCGGCCCCTCATAAACCACTTCAACGAACGTTTTGCAGCCTTGTTTATTCCCGATCAAGTTGTCTGCGTTGATGAGTCCCTGATTAAATTTTCTGGCCGCTTGGCATTCAAGCAGTACCTTCCCAGCAAGCGTGCCAGATACGGGGTCAAGCTCTATAAGTGCTGTGACAGGGCAACAGGCTATGTATGGAGCTTTATGGTTTATGAGGGAAAAGACAGTCAGGTTGAGCCGGTCAACTGCCCGGATTACATAGGGAGCGCTGGCAAGATAGTGTGGAACTTGGTGTCACCCTTATTCGGAAAGGGGTACCACTTGTATGTGGACAATTATTACACGAGCGTGCCACTGTTTAGTCACTTGTTTGATCATCAGATTGGAGCATGTGGCACCGTGCGACCTAATCGCTGGGGCTTTCCCCAGCGGCTTGTAGATGCCCGTCTTAGGCTGGGGGAGAGAGCCTGCTTGAAGTGTAATAACTTGCTCGCTATGAAGTGGAGGGACAATAAGAATGTTTTCCTTCTTACCTCCCTTCATGCAGACACGACAGTCCAAATTCCTACGGCGACTGGTGTTGTGGAGAAACCCCTCTGTGTCCACGAATATAACAAAAATATGGGAGGGGTGGACCTCAACGACCTGTTGATGGCGCCGTATCTAATTGACCGTAAGGCGAGACGCTGGTACAAAAAAGTGTCTCTATCCTTATTTCGATTGGCTTTGCTGAACGCTCATGTGCTATACAGAGCTTCAGGCGGGACTTTATCTCTTCTAAAATTCCAGAATGAGATAGTCACAGAACTCCTGTATCCAGGCGGTTCTGCACCTCACCATCCCCTACCAAATGCAGTAAGCCGGCTGCATGAGAGGCATTATACGCATCTCCTCCCGAGTACCCCTACCCAACGAACCCCCCAAAAAAGATGTCGTGTCTGTAGCAAGCGCGGATTTAGGCGTGACACCCGTTATTATTGTCCACTCTGTCCTGACAAACCTGGTCTTTGCGTTGGTGAATGTTTTGAACGCTACCACTCAAAAGTGAAGTTTTAGCGTAGGGTACAGCATTTCACAGACTAGGACACACTTACACAGGGTCTCCCAAGATGCCATTACATTTTGAGAGACCCGAACCATTACAGTTGTTAAAGTTTAAAAAAAAAGTGTAAAAAAAGAAAAAAAAACACGTAAAAAACAAAAACACAAAAAAATATAAAATGAAAATAACAAAAATTGTAGTTTTATTGTTCTCTCTCTCTCTCTCTCTCTCTCTCTCTCTCTCTCTCTCGATTTTCTCTCTCTCTCTCTATTTTCTCTCTATTGTTCTGCTCTTTTTTACTGTATTCCATTCTGCAATGTTTTATCATGCTTGCTTTTCAGGTATGTAATTTTTTGTTTTCAGGTGCGCCATTCAACTGCAGCGCGGAATTATTTATCTTGACAGCAACAGCGTTTGCTCCCACGATACATAAAGCCGTGACTCCAGTGCTGTAGGAGGTGATTTCACCACCACAGTTAAAAAAAAAGAGCATATATGCCGAAGCATGGGGGCAGCAGGGGCGGAGGAGCGATTTTGCTCCTAATGCCGCGTATATACGGTCGAAATTCCGACGGAGGCTTGCCCGTGGAAAAGTTCGACCGTGTGTACGCGGCATAACCTTTTATGCCGCGTACATACGGTCGAAATTTCGACAAAGGCTTGCCCGTGGAAAAGTCAGACCGTGTGTACGCGGCATAACTTTTTTGCGGGAGGATGCCCCCATGCTTCGGCATATATATATTTTAAGCACAGGTTGCGTTAAAAAAATGTTTTATTTTTTACTAGGTTTTGTTTTGGTATTTGCTTTGCAGGTATGGTATGGTAGGGTCTTACTGTTGTACTGTAATGTTACTTTGTTTTAATGTTAACCATCATTTGCTTAGCAGGTACGCCATTCAGTTGCATCGCGGATTTATTTATCTTGACAGCAACAGCGTTTGCTCCCACGATACATAAAGCCGTGACTCCAACGTTGTAGGAGGTGATTTCACCACCACAGTTAAAAAAAGAGCATATATGCCGAAGCATGGGGGCAGCAGGGGCGGAGGAGCGATTTTGCTCCTAATGCCGCGTATATACGGTCGAAATTCCGACGGAGGCTTGCCCGTGGAAAAGTTCGATCGTGTGTACGCAGCATAACCTTTTATGCCGCGTACATACGGTCGAAATTCCGACGAAGGCTTGCCCGTGGAAAAGTCCGACCGTGTGTACGCGGCATAACTTTTTTGCGGGAGGATGCCCCCATGCTTCGGCATATATGCCCATCATTAGAAGTGGGTGGATGAAGGGAGGTATTCTAATGGTGGGCATACCCACCGATCAATCTCTTTTTTTCGTTCAGCCAACAGGCTGCATGAAAAAAAAGATTACAATACATGTCCAACAAGGACCAGCAACGTACTGGTATGTTGCTGGACTTTGAATGGTTATACCAGATTGATGCCTGCGGGTATCATTCTTTTCAGCCAGCGGCCGGCTTTCATGTAAAAGCAATCCTAGTGGCTAATTAGCCTCTGGACTGCTTTTATAAGCAGTGGGAGGGAATGCCCCCCCCCCGGATATAAACAGCGCCATTGGGAAATTGGGAAAGCATTTTATCACACCGATCTTGGTGTGGTCAGATGCTTTGAGGGCAGAGGAAAAATCTAGGGTCTAACCCCCCATTTTTTTTCAAAAAAATAGTACCTGTCACTACTTACTGCTATCATAGGGGATATTTACATTCCCTGAGATAACAATAAAAATGATTAAAAAAAAAAATATGGAAGGAACAATTTAAAAATAAAATAAAAAAGCAAAATAAATAATAAAAAAAAAAAAAAAAAAAAAGCACCGCTGTCCCCCCCTGCTCTTGCGCAAAGGCGAACGCAAGCGTCGGTCTAGCGTCATATGTAAATAGCAATTGCATCATGCATGTGAGGTATCACCGCGAAGGTCAGATCGAGGGCAGTAATTTTAGCAGTAGACCTCCTCTGTAAATCCAACGTGGTATCCTGTAAAGGCTTTTAAATGCTTTTAAAAATGAATGTAGTTTCTCGCCGCTGCGCGTTTGTGCGCAATTTTAAAGCATGTCGTGTTTGGTATCCATGAACTCGGCCTAAGATCATCTTTTGTATTTCATCAAACATTTGGGCAATATAGTGTTTTTTAGTGCATTAAAAATAAAAAAAGTGTGTTTTTCCCCCAAAAAATGCGTTTGAAAAATCGCTGCGCAAATACTGTGTGGAAAAAAAAAATGCAACACCCACTATTTTAATCTGTAGGGCCTTTGCTTTCAAAATATATATAATGTTTGGGGGTTCAACATAATTTTCTTGCAAAAAAAAAAAATGTTTTCATGTAAACAAAAAGTGTCAGAAAGGGCTTTGTCTTCAAGTGGTTAGAAGAGTGGATGATGTGTGACATAAGCTTCCTAATGTTGTGCATAAAATGGCAGGACAGTTCAAAACCCCCCCAAATGACCCCATTTTGGAAAGTAGACACCTCAAGCTATTTGCTGAGAGGCATGTTGAGCCCATTGAATATTTTTTTTTTTTTTGTCCCAAGTGATTGAATAATGACAAAAATAAAAAAAAATAAAAAATTTACAAAAAGTTGTCACTAAATTATATATTGCTCAAACATGCCATGGTTATATGTGGAATTGCACCCCAAAATACATTCTGTTGCTTCTCCTGAGTACGGGGATACCACATGTGTGAGACATTTTGGGAGCCTAGCCGCGTACAGGACCCCGAAAACCAAGCACCGCCTTCAGGATTTCTATGGGTGTAAATTTTTGATTTTACTCCTCACTGCCTATCACAGTTTCGGAGGCCATGGAATGCCCAGATGGTACAAACCCCCCCAAATGACCCCATTTTGGAAAGTAGACACCCCAAGCTATTTGCTGAGAGGTATGTTGAGTATTTTGCAGATCTCGCTTTTTGTCACAAAGTTTTAAAAATTGAAAAAAGAAAAAAAAAAAAATATGTCTTTCTTCATTTTCAAAAACAAATGAGAGCTGTAAAATACTCACCATGCCTCTCGGCAAATAGCTTGGGGTGTCTACTTTCCAAAATGGGGTCATTTGGGGGGGTTTTGGACTATCTTGGCATTTTATGGCCTTCAAAACTGTGATACGTAGTGAGGAGTGAAATCAAAAATTTGTGCCCTTAGAAATCCTGAAGGCGGTGCTTGGTTTTCGGGGGCCCGTACGCGGCTAGGCTCTCAAAAAGTCCCACACATGTGGTATCCCCGTACTCAGGAGAAGCAACCAAATGTATTTTGGGGTGCAATTCTGCATATAACCATGGCATGTTTGAGCAATATATCATTTAGCGACAACTTTTTGTACATTTTTTTTTTCTTTTTGTCATTATTCAATCACTTGGGACAAAAAAAAAATATTCAATGGGCTCAACATGCCTCTCAGCAATTTCCTTGGGGTGTCTACTTTCCAAAATGGGGTCATTTTGGGGGGTTTTGTGCTATCTTGGCATTTTATGGCCTTCAAAACTGTGTTAGGTAGTGAGGAGTGAAATCAAAAATTTATGCCCTTAGAAACCTTGAAGGCTGTGCTTGGTTTTTGGGGTCCCGTACGCGGCTAGGCTCCCAAAAAGTCCCACACATGTGGTATCCCCGTACTCAGGAGAAGCAGCAGAATGTATTTTGGGGTGC
The DNA here is from genome assembly GCA_029206835.1 of Rana muscosa. Classification (NCBI taxonomy): domain Eukaryota; kingdom Metazoa; phylum Chordata; class Amphibia; order Anura; family Ranidae; genus Rana; species Rana muscosa. The sequence goes on from CM055122.1 coordinate 351,557,081, forward strand.
AATTCCACATATAACCATGGCATGTGTGAGCAATATATCATTTAGTGACAACTTTGTGCGAAAAAAACAAAGTTTGTCATATTCCCGCAACTTGTGGCAAAATATAAAATATTCCATGGACTGAACATGCCTCTCAGTAAATAGCTTGGGGTGTCTACTTTCCAAAATGGGGTCATTTGGGGGGATTTTGTGCTATTTTGGCATTTTATGGCCTTCGAAACTGTGATAGGTAGTGAGGAGTGAAATCAAAAATTTACGTCCTTAGAAAGCCTGAAGGCGGTGCTTGGTTTTTGGGGCCCCGTACCCGGCTAGGCTCCCAAAAAGTCCCACACATGTGGTATCCCTGTACTCAGGAGAAGCAGCAGAATGTATTTTGGGGTGCAATTCCACATATAACCATGGCATGTGTGAGCAATATATCATTTAGTGACAACTTTTTGTACATTTTTTTTCTTTTTTTTTCTTTTTGTCATTATTCAATCATTTGGGACAAAAAAAAATGTTCAATGGGCTCAACATGCCTCTAAGCAAATAGCTTGGGGTGTCTACTTTCCAAAATGGGGTCATTTGGGGGGGTTTTGTGCCATCTTGGCATTTTATGGCCTTCAAAACTGTGATAGGTAGTGAGGAGTGAAATCAAAAATTTATGCCCTTAGAAACCTTGAAGGCGGTGCTTGGTTTTTGGGGTCCCGTACGCGACTAGGCTCCCAAAAAGTCCCACACATGTGGTATCCCCATACTCAGGAGAAGCAGCAGAATGTATTTTGGGGTGTAATTTCACATATGCCCATGGCATGTGTGAGCAATATATCATTTAGTGACAACTTTGTGCAAAAAAAATAAAGTTTGTCATATTCCTGCAACTTGTGGCAAAATATAAAATATTCCATGGACTAATCATGCCTCTCAGTAAATAGCTTGGGGTGTCTACTTTCCAAAATGGGGTCATTTAGGGGGGTTTTGTGCTATTTTGGCATTTTATGGCCTTCGAAACTGTGATAGGTAGTGAGGAGTGAAATCAAAAATTTGCGCCCTTAGAAATCCTGAAGGCGGTGCTTGGTTTTCGGGGGCCCGTATGCGGCTAGGCTCCTAAAAAGTCCCACACATGTGGTATCCCCGTACTCAGGAGAAGCAGCAGAATGTATTTTGGGGTGCAATTCCACATATAACCATGGCATGTGTGAGCAATATATCATTTAGTGACAACTTTTTGTAATTTTTTATTTTTTTTTGGTCATTATTCAATCACTTGGGACAAAAAAAAAATATTCAATGGGCTCAACATGCCTCTCAGCAATTTCCCTGGGGTGTCTACTTTCCAAAATGGGGTCATTTGGGGGGGTTTTGTACTGCCCTGCCATTTTAGCACCTCAAGAAATGAGATAGGCAGTCATAAATTAAAAGCTGTGTAAATTCCAGAAAATGTACCCTAGTTTGTAGACGCTATAACTTTTGCGCAAACCAATAAATATACGCTTATTGACTTTTTTTTTACTAAAGACATGTGGCTGAATACATTTTGGCCTAAATGTATGACTACAATTGAGTTTATTCGATTTTTCTTATAACAAAAAGTAGAAAATATCATTTTTTTTAAAAAAATTCGGTCTTTTTCCGTTTATCTCGCAAAAAATAAAAATCGCAGAGGCAATCCAATACCATTAAAAGAAAGCTCTATTTGTGGGAAGAAAAGGACGCAAATTTCGTTTCAGTACAACATTGCATGTCCGCACAATTTACAGTTAAAGCAGCGCAGTGCAAAATTCTGAATTCACCTCTGGTCCTTTAGCTACCAAATGGTCCGGGGCTTAAGTGGTTAATGGATCAGTGAGGAACAAAAGGACGTCGTCTGCATAGAGACTCAGTTTAAATTCTTTTGAACCTTTTGTGTACCCTTTGATGTTAATATTATTGCGGATGGCGCATGCAAGGGGCTCAATAGCGAGAGCAAATAGGTGCGGGGATAAAGGGCAGCCCTGTCTTGTGCCTTTGCTAAGTTGGAAAAACTCTGAATTGTGGCCAGGGAGTTTGATACGAGTGTGTGGATCATGGTATAGGGCTTTAAATCCGTGCAGAAATTCATTCTTTATACCGTACTTGGGGAGAAGTGAGTTTAAGTAGGACCAGCTGACGCTATCGAATGCCTTATGTATGTCTAAACTAAGTAGTAGAGTGGTTCTAGTGTGTAGGTTGGAGTCTTGGATGATATTTGTTGCTAATCTTATATTATCAGTGAGTTGCCTTTCTGGGATAAAACCTGATTGATCCGGGTGAATTAAGGGTGGGATGGCTGAAGCCAATCTGTCTGCTAACATCTTACTGAAAATTTTGAGGTCATTATCTATGACTGAGATCGGGCGGAAGTTCTGTGGGATGGAGTGGTCTTTATTTGGTTTAGGTAATGGTGACATATTAGCTAGGAGCATTTCAGAAGGGAATTGGTTGCCTTGTAGGATATGGTTAAATAGTTAAACAAGGTGGGGAATTAAAATTGAAGCAAATTTTTTGTAATATGATGTTGAGAAGCCACCTGGACCTGGAGCCGTTGAGGTCTTTAATGAACTTATTATCCTATTTATTTCTAATTCTGAACAAGGTGCATTTAACGCCTCAATTTGCTGGGTCGATAGAGTGGGTAGAGGAATTTCATCAAGCCATTGCATCGAGGATTGTTTTGGTGTGTTTTGAGGAGAGGATAGAAGTTTCTTATAAAAATTCAAAAAAAATTCCATGACTCCTTTAGGATGGGAGATTATGTTGCCTGCAGCGTTTCTTCGTTTAAGTATGGGGAGGTTTCATGGATTGGTTCAATTTTCTAGCAAACATGGTAGATGAGGAGTTGCTGTATAATAAGAATCTTGCCTTGGACCATCTAAGGGCTTTTTCTATGTCTGAAGTTAGTAATGTGTCTAGTGCTGTACGTTTTTCTTGAATTTGTTTTAGTATGTCGCCAGAGGGGGATTGGCTGTGTTTATGGTATAGCTTGTCTAGATCTCTGGTTAGTGTTTTTATGTCAGTTAGTTTCATCCTATTTTTAGTGGACGCCATCTTGATTAGATGGCCTCTCATGACAGCTTTATGGGCCATCCACCTTGATGTGGGAAGAATGTCTGGAGAAGAGTTAAGTGTAAAGTACTCTTCCATGTCACTTGTCAGCTGTTGTATATTTCGGTGGTCTGATAATAGTGCGTCATTTATGCGCCATTTATGTGGAGTATTGGCAAGACCTATGTTTGATGTGGTAAAAGATACGATCTGATGGTCTGACCAGGGACAAGAGTGGATGTCAGCTTTTGAGGAGTTAGCTACTAAAATTGGGGTGCAAAATATGTAATCCAATCTAGCGGAGCAGTCATGTGGGTGTGAGTAAAAAGTGTAATTTCTAATGCCTATGTTATGTGCTCTCCATGTGTCAATGAGTTGGTGGTTATGTAATGTGCGGTTTAATGTTTTGGGGAAGGCTTTAGATGAAGGTGCAATTCTACTTCTATCTAAGGTTGAATGTGCAGCTAGATTGAAGTCTCCGCCTACAATCAAATGGGGGGGAGGTGTATTTATCTAATATATCAAAGAAATTTGAAAAAAAGGATGCATGAGCATCATTGGGTGCCTATACAGAGGCTATTGTGACATTACGTCCTCCTATGGAACCCTTTACAATCAGAAAACGACTCTCTGGGTCTTTAAAGACATTTTGGGTTTCAAACACTAAAGAATTTTTAATAAAAATAGCTGTACCTCTTGTCTTAGAATTAAATGTTGTGTAATAGAACTGACCGTATGCTTTATCAAAGAATTTGGGGTGCTTGGCTGCCGCAAAATGGGTTTCTTGCACTAAAATAATGTCCGCCCCTAGTCTTTTATAATGGCGGAAGGCTTTTTTCCTTTTTTGGGGAGAATTTATGCCATTAGCATTGTGGGAAATTACTTTAAGTCCCATTTAAAATGTATGGGGGAGTGCTCTGGCAAGATAGAAAGTGATACCAGATAGTTATTTCTTTTTCGTACATCACGGGACACAGAGCGACTTAGTCATTACTAATGGGTTATATAGATTACCTTCAGGTGTTGGCACTGGCCAATTCCAAACCGGAAGTACCCTCCCCTATATAAGCCCCTCCCACCCGGGAGCACCTCAGTTTTTTGCCAGTGTCTAAGGTGTTGGCCAAAGAGTAACATGTGTTTTCACTGGGCTTGCGTACAGGTTCTTTTGGGCCTTAGTAAGCTGTTCCGGATCCCACCAAAAAAGCTTCATAGCTAAACGGTCGGTACCCGGGCCTTGCAGCAGAAGAGCAAGGTTTTGCCTGTAATGCTTCTCTTAGGAGGGCTGGACCCTGGGATCCAGAGCTCTGGTCATACCCACGACCAAGACGCTGTCTGTGCAGGGTGCTATACAGGTCCAGGGGAGTGGAATCCTTGGGAACCCGGTCCCTGAAGGTTTAATTACAATGCCTGCCGTGATAGGTGAAGTTTGGACTTTTGTGGACCAAACAAAGTCCTGCGGCGGGGATCAGGTAAGTGGGGGCCCTCAGGAACTTGGTTCTATTGGGGGACCCCCAAGCCTAATTTGTCTTTCTGTCTGTTACCTAACGGTATTCCCGCTAAATATCTGTGTTTGCCTATAACTACTGAAAATGTAAAATTTTAATAGTAGTCAAGAAAAAAAAAAAAAAAAACAGGGACCGCGGTACCTGTGTTAAACCACTAGAGGCCGCTGTAGTCCATTTTTCTTGTAAATGTGGATCTTTGGTTTTCTCAACTCAAAAGATCCAGGCAGCTGGTAAGTTTCTCTGAGGGAATCCACTTCCTCTGCCCTGTTGCTGCGTTCATCCACCGCACAGGCCCTCCGGCAAAAAGGGCCCTGGCTCCTAGTCCTCTGTTGGTTTTCGAAAAGGGCGCCATTGGCGCACGGGCGCGCGCGCGGGCGCGTGCACGCGCCTCCTATGAAAAAAAAGGGGCGGGGCGGGTGGATGACGCTCGATGCGCGCCGCGGCGCTTCTGCGCATGTGCGGGCGTCCCAGCATGGTTAAAAGACACAGTACAAGTGTCAGCTGCATGCAAACAGAGCTAGCAACAAACAGTGGCACACAGAGGCGGTTGATGCAGGCATCCCCATAGAAAGGCACTTTAGTGGACACCAGCTGGTATATAGCAGCACCTGTGTTAGACTATTACCAGCAAAAATTGGTGTATGACGACGGGAATACCTCAGCTTTGTGCTTAAAGGATATGTCGTCCAGACGCTCCGGAAATAATCTTCCAGGAAGCCAAAGGGGTCTCCATCGGGCTCTGAGGATATTGGGCATGCTTGCACTGCACCAATCTCCCCTGAGAATGCAGAGGTCAGTAGCCGTAGAAACCCCGCAGGAATGCCTGGTGCTGCGGCTGTCCCCAGTCCACCAGCTCCTGTATATATAACAGAGGAGGTTTTATCCTCAACTCTGGGAGGATTGGAAGAGAGATTAACAGCATTGTTCGCTGCTTCCCTGTCACAGGAAATGCGCGTCCGATCTCCGTCTCCTCCTTCAGAGTGCCTGTTAGTGGAGGAACAGCCCCACACAGAGATCGACCTACCTGAAGGGGATCAGGATGAGGTTGATTCACTTATAGAGGAATCAACAGTGGAAGAACCTTTCTCAGCTTCTCAGGCTGAAAGATTATGGGTTCAGTCTCTGACTAACATGGTCCGATCAGCATTTAAAATGCCTCTGGCGGAACCACCATCCACTACGGTTTCCTCGCTGGGGTCGCTAAAAGCTCCCCAGGCGGTCTGTTCCTTCCCAATCCACCCTTTATTAGAAGGGCTTATTTACCAGGATTGGGAGCATCCTGATAAAATATTTGCTCCCCCCAAGAGATTTCCGGTGATCTATCCCATGGAGGATAAGTTCATAAGAAAATGGAGGGTCCCTATAGTGGACGCAGCCATCTCTTCTGTTAACAAATCACTGACATGTCCAGTAGATAATGTTCCAATGTTCAAAGACCCAATAGATAAAAAATTGGAGTCTTTACTAAAATCTGCTTTCTCTACAGCAAGCATGGTGACACAACCTGCGGTAGCAGCGATTGGAGTCTGCCAAGCAGTGAAAGATCAGTTGAAACAAGTCTTAAGGGACTTACCAGATCAGCAGGCTCTTGCCCTAGCTGACCTGCCTAGAGCCTTGTGTTTTGCGGTGGACGCCATAAAGGATACAATCCAACAGGCCTCCCGCTTTACGCTGTCTATAGACATATGCGTAGGCTTCTGTGGCTCAAAAACTGGTCTGCTGAAGCTCCCTGTAAGAAATTGCTGATTAGCTTCCCATTTCATGGAGAACGCTTATTTGGAGAAGATCTGGACAAATATATCCAGAAAATTTCTGCCGGTAAAAGTTCACTCTTACCGGTTAAGAACAAGGGTAGAAGTCCTTCTTTTAAGAGGCCTACTTCTCCAGTCCCTGGCACATCGGCTGTGAAACAGTTCCGACGGCCTCCGCGGTCAAATCCAGGGGGCAGAAATCAGGGACAATCACAGGGTATCAAGAAACCCTGGGTCAAGAGAGGTACAAAACCTCCCCCTAAGTCATGAAGGGTTGCCCCCACTCAGTCGGGTGAGGGGAAGACTTCAGTTGTTCACAGAGACCTGGCGGGACACCATCAGAGATGGGTGATCCCCGCAGTAAGTCTGGGATACAGGCTGGAGTTAAAAGACATTCCTCCTGCCCATTTTATAAGGTCAAACGTGCCAAGCGATCCCCAGAAGAGTGGATCCCTCCTTCTGGCACTAGAGCAACTATTGCCCCAAGGGTAATCATGAAGGTTCCCTTGAAAGAAAACGGGTTCGGGTTTTACTCGAACCTTGTCACAGTCCCCAAACCAAATGGGGACATGAGGCCCATATTGAATATAAAAGGGCTAAACAAGTTCCTACATATCAGGACTTTTTTCGGATGGAGTCGATCCGATCGGTGGCCACCGCCCTACAAGGGCAGGAATGGTTAGCCTCGATCGACATAAGGGATGCTTATTTGCTTGTTCCCATCTTTCCGGCCCATCAGAAATTTCTACGCTTTGCAGTAGAAGGGCGCCATTTTCAGTTCAGAGCCTTACCTTTCGGTCTGGCCACGGCACCACGAGTGTTCACAAAAATTCTGGCCCTACGATTGGCCAAACTAGGAACACAAGGTGTAACGATAATGGCATATCTAGACGACTTGTTGCTGATAGACCACTCAGTGGGAAAAAACTAGAAGTGGTCGTTCACAAGATAATCAAGTATCTGGAATCTCACGGTTGCATTATCAACCGAGACAAGTCAGCCCTAAAACCAGTCAAAAGCCTGGAATACTTGGGGGCTAAGACTGGATTCAAAGCAGAGAAAGATTTTCTTACCTCCAGAGAAGATGTCGTCTTTGAAAGATTTGACCCACTTAGTGGGTACAAAAAAGAAAAACCATCCATACGCCTGTGTATAAGGCTGCTGGGAAAAATGGTGGCTTCATTCGAAGCGGTACCCTACGGTCAATTCCATTCAAGGAACTTGCAGAGGGCCATACTGTCAGCCTGGAACAAAAAAGTTCAGGCTTTAGACTTACCAATGTCCCTGTCCCCTTCCGTTCGCAAGAGCCTCCATTGGTGGTTGGTGCCCCAGAATCTGGGAAGGGAAACCCTTCAGTTCGGTTTCTTGGAAGGTGGTCACTACAGTTGCCAGCCTCATAGGCTGGGGGGCAGTACTGGAGCAATGGTCTCTCCAGGGCAAGTGGTCAGAAGCAGAGAAGGCCCTGCCCACCAATCTCTTAGAGATACGAGCAGCCCGGTATGCCCTAGTAGCATGGACATCCAAACTCCAAGGGTCACCTGTCAGAATTCAATCAGACAATGCCACAGCAGTGGCATATATCAATCACCAGGGTGGCACCAGGAGTCGTGCAGCCCAGAGGGCAGCGAAATGCATCCTGGAGTGGGCAGAAAGGTATGTCACAGCCATATCCGCGGTTTTCATCCCAGGAGTGGAAAATTGGAGAGCGGACTTTTTTAAGTCGCCAGCAATTATGCCCGGGGGAATGGTCTCTTCACCCCGAGGTTTTCCAGGCAATATGCCAGCGGTGGGGAACACCGGATGTAGATCTGCTAGCATCCAGATTCAACGCAAAGGTGGACAGATTTGTGTCTCGCACAAAGGATCTCCTAGCTTGCGGTTCGGATGCCCTAGTGTTCCCTTGGAATCAGTTCAAGCTGATATATGCATTCCCATCGCGATTAATCCGCAGAATCAGGGTAGAAAAGAAACCAGTGATTCTGGTGGCTCCAGCGTGGCCCCGAAGGGCATGGTACGCGGAGATTGTAAAAATGTCAGTGGGAAGTCCTTGGACCCTCCCACATCGTCCGGACCTGCTTTCGCAAGGACCGATATACTACCCTTCCTTACCAGCCCTAGGTTTGACGGCCTGGCTATAGAAGCCCACATTCTAAAAAAGAGAGGGCTCTCTAATCCTGTGGTATCTACCATGATCAATGCCAGGAAGCCGGTATCCAGGCAGATCTATTATAGGATCTAGAAGGCGTACATCACGTGGGGTGAGGCCAGGAAATGGCATCCACGTAAGTACGTAATAGGTAGGATTCTGGACTTCCTACAGTGGGCTGTACATAGGAAGCTTGCCTTGAGTACTATCAAGGGTCAGACGGCCTTGTCAATATTTTTTTTTGCCAAAGGCCCTTGGCTTTGCATTCATTAGTCAAAGTTTTCATACAAGGAGTGATGCGTATTAGCCCTCCGGTTAGTATTCCCTTATGTCCATGGGACTTAAACCTGGTTCTGTCGGTTCTACAGAAACAACCATTTGAACCATTGCGGCACATTTTCTTGGTTCTTTTCACCAGGAAATTGATTTTCTTAGTAGCCATTTGTTCGGCTAAAAGAGTATCGGAATTAGCCGCCTTGTCCTGTAAGGAGCCATATCTGGTTGTCCATAAGGACAGAGTAGTATTACGTCCTCATCCAGCCTTTCTTCCTAAGGTGGTATCGAGGTTCCATTTGAACCAAGGTGTGGTTCTTCCTTCCTTTTTCCCCAAACCTAGTTCGGTAGAGGAAAAGTTATTGCATTCTTTGGATGTAGTAAGAGCAGTTAAAGCTTATCTAAAAGCCACTGCTCAGATTCGTAGAACGGATACTTTGTTTGTTCTGCCGGAAGGCCCCAGAAAGGGTCAGGCAGCATCAAAAATCTACTTTAGCCAAGTGGATTCGACAGGTCATAATACAAGCCTATGGCTTGAAAAGGAGACCGCCTCCGTTCAAAGTTAGGGCGCACTCCACAAGAGCAGTTGGAACTTCATGGGCAGTGCATCACCAAGCCTCCCTGGCTCAAGTACTGTAAGGCCACAACATGGTCCTTAGTACACACGTTTACTAGATTCTACCAGGTAGACGTCAGAAGTCAGGAGGATGTCGCCTTTGGGCGCAGTGTGTTGCAGGCCGCAAAAGAGCCTCATGCCTGATGGCGCCCAGCTTATGTATCCCTCCCCTCATTTGGCATTGCTTTGGGACGTCCCATTAGTAATGACTAAGTCGCTCTGTGTCCCGTGATGTACGAAAAAGAAAAAGGGATTTTTATAACAGCTTACCTGTAAAATCCTTTTCTTGGAGTACATCACGGGACACAGAGCTCCCACCCCTCTTTTTGGGACACTTATTGCTTGGCTACAAAACTGAGGTGCTCCCGGGTGGGAGGGGCTTATATAGGGGAGGGTACTTCCGGTTTGGAATTGGCCAGTGCCAACACCTGAAGGTAATCTATATAACCCATTAGTAATGACTAAGTCGCTCTGTGTCCCGTGATGTACTCCAAGAAAAGGATTTTACAGGTAAGCTGTTATAAAAATCCCTTTTTTTGAATAATAAGTAATGAAAACAAAATGTGATGATAGATTGGCGCCATGCCGAGCACCCCAATATGTGAGTGCATAGTATGTAAGTACCAAACTTGAAGAAATATATGATATTGATGTGTTCATACTAGGTATGAAATCTTTACCAAACCAGTATCCAATACTTCTGTTTTTTTATGTGAGACTTGAGAACATTGGAACACAACAAAATAAACCGGAAGAACGTTATTTCAAAATTTCTAGAGTAACTAAACATGTTACTTAATTCGCTATAAAACTGAAAAGAGTGAATATAAAATAACAAGGGGTCAAGCTGAAAGAAACAGTTTGACTTGAAAACAATATCCTTTGGACAGTAATGTCAAAATCTCACTACCGGAGTCTTGCCAAAATATGTGACTAAGAGTAGGGTCAAAAGCACCAAAAGATGTGCTATGAGATCCATATCTAGACTCCAAAAGTGAGAGGGGGGACAATCTAGCAGAGGCGGAGAGAATAAGCAACTCTCTATTTTTATCTATATCATTATTCTTTTCTTCCTTCTCCTATCCCTCTCATCCAATAAGTTGAACACATTTTTGCGTGCATGTATTGTAAGAATACCAACTTTAAGACACAATTATAGCAAAAGCAAAAAAATAAATACACGCCCCCAAGTGTAGTGAGTGTTATCTTGTGACAGGAAGAGATAAGGTTTCCCTAATTTTGGTGCAGCTTATCTGGATTCGCTGATCCTCTGTATGAGGAAAAAATAAGTTAAAAAAAGAATAAAGCAAAACGAAGACAAAAGATTAATTCTTCTTGACGTATCTATCAAGGACTAGTTTGTCACCAGAGACAAGCTACATAGTTTGTGTTAGTTCGTGGTGCATTTCCTTTATGATCGAACCGCTCAGGTGAAGGAGGACATTGTTCTGCCGTCCTTGTGTCCTCACCCATCGCATCCCTGAGAGTTTGTGCTTCATACATTAAGTTGGGTACAAGCCTTGCGGGTGTACCTGTCTGCTACTGTTTCCATTCGGAAGTCTCACTCACTGTTTGTGTCTGTCTCTGGTCCAAAACAGGGCCGAGCGGTGTCGTCTGCCACCATCTTTAGGTGGATCAGGCAGACCGTCATACAGGCCTATGCCCTTAAGGGGCGGGCGCCTCCCTTTCCTGTTGCGGCGCATTCCACCAAGGCAATTGGTGCTTCCTGGGCTTTCCGACATCAAGCGTCGGTTGCACAAGTGTGCAAGGCGGCGACCTGGTCGTCCGTTCATACCTTTTAAAAATTCTATACGGTTGATGTGGCTGCATCTTCGGATGCTTCCTTCGGCCGCAAAGCATTGGAGGCCGCTGTTTATTGTTGCAACTCCTCCGTTGGGGAGCTCTGCTTGTTTGGAGTGACGTTTTGGTTGTTCCTTTACTACTGCTCCCACCCTTCTGATACCGCTTTTGGGACGTCCCACACGTTTACAGTATCCAGCTGTGTCAGTCCATGGACGATAAGAGAAAATATGATTTTTGTACTCACTGTAAAGTCCGTTTCTCTGACGTTCCATGAACTGACACAGCACCCACCCTTCCTTTTAAGGTTTGTACTGCTTTGTTACAAACTGAGGATGCTAGCTGCAGGTGGGAGGGTAATGTCTGGAGGGACCGCCCCCCTGGGCGGGGCTGTTCAGCTCTGGTTTGTTCTAGAATGTATGTTTCTAACATTCTGCCTAGATCTTCTCCTGCGAGCAGGGACATATACCCACACGTTTACAGTATCCAGCTGTGTCAGTCCGTGGACGTCAGAGAAACGGATTTTACGGGGAGTACAAAAATCCTATTTTATTTGTAGATTTTTGGTGAAATTTGTTTTTTTAGGGTGGAACTCCACTTGAAGTGTTTTAGCTTGCATATAGAGGCGGAGGGAATGCAATAAGCTGTCGAAAACACTTATTCAAAAACAAATTTATATATAATTCATAACTAATCTCTACATTAATACCCTTAATTCTGTATTGAGGCCCCTGTGCATATATCTCTTTTATATTTCCTTTTGTTATTTTATTCACCTCTACCTAGAGAAACGAATATACATTCAAAAATAGCTTCCTGTGAGTTTCAAACACCCTCTTTCTGTTACAAACATTAACCCCCCGTGTATTGTGTTGCAAACGCTGAGTGCAAATCGCTTTTGTATTCTTTTGTGATGTGTACTTAATTATTGATCTTTCATTCAATCTACATTCTTCGTCTGCTAATAAGTGTACTATTCCTCTGTATATTGGTTTGCGCAAAAGTTATAGCGTCTACAAACTAGGGTACATATTCTGGAATTTACACAGCTTTTAATTTGACTGCCTATCATTTCTTGAGGTGCTAAAATGGCAGGGCAGTACAAAACCCCCCCAAATGACCCCATTTTGGAAAGTAGACACCCCAAGGAAATTGCTGAGAGGCATGTTGAGCCCATTGAATATATATTATTATTTTTTTTGTCCCAAGTGATTGAATAATGACCAAATAAAATACAAAAAGTTGTCACTAAATGATATATTGCTCACACATGCCATGGTTATATGTGGAATTGCACCCCAGAATACATTTTGCTGCTTCTCCCGAGCACGGGAATACCACGTGTGGGACTTTTTGGGAGCCTAGCCATACGGGGCCCCAAAACCAAGCACCGCCTTCAGGATTTCTAAGGGTGTAAATTTTTGATTTCACTCCTCACTACCTATCAGTTTCGAAGGCCATAAAATGCCAAAATGGCACAAAACCCTCCCAAATGACCCCATTTTGGAAAGTAGACACCCCAAGCTATTTGTTGAGAGGCATGTTGAGTCCATGGAATATTTAATATTTTGCCACAAGTTTCGGGAAAATTACACTTTCTCTTATCGTCCATGGACCGACGCAGCTCTCATACTGATTACATGTGGGTATATGTCCCTGCTTGCAGGAGAAGACCTAGGCAGAATGTTAGAGGTTAAAACATTCTAGAACAAGCCAGAGCTGAACAGCCCCATCCAGGGGGGCGGTCCCTCGGACATTACCCTCCCACCTGCAGCTAGCAGCCTCAGTTTTTTTCTGCCTAGCAGAAGAAGACGTGGCTCTCAGGAGCTAGTCTCCTGGAAGATTTTACTTTGATTTTTATTCCTTTGGGAATTTTATTATTTTATTTTTGAGACCTTCAATCAACTGTCGGCTGGGCAACAGGTTGGGTACACTAGTATCCTCGTAGTCTTCCTTGTCCGACCATCGAGCGTGCTGATCCTCGCCTTGTGTGCGTGAGACTCAGTTCACGACATACCCCATGGCTCCAGGGGTGGACGGGTTGCTTTCATGCTCCCGCGGTCCTCTCAAGATTGAACAGTACTTGACTGACTGTATCTCTCGCGGTGGACCGGGCCGACAGCTACGCAGTACGACTCTGTGATAGGTCTGTCTGAAACAAGCCAGTGGGTCCCTGAAAGGGACGGGTAAGTAGTCTCTCCTACTGCAGGTGAGTACATGCTGGCTGTGTTTCTGTGTGTGGGGGTTTCTCCCTGTCTCCCCCCTGTTATGCTGCTCTCTGCCCCCTGTACTGGTGCTGTGCTGTGGGGTGCTTGGGGGTCACTCTGGCCTGGCTGGGCGCTCATGTCTGCAGTTTTTTCTGGTGTGTGAGGTGATTATTGCGTGCGCCATTGGCGCTGTTTGAGGTGGTTATTGCGTGCGCCATTGGCGCGCATTAGAGCTTTGAATTTTGCGCTCGGCGGCCATCTTGGCGTTCAGTGGCGCAGTTATAGCTGCGGCCGGCGCCCATTTTCTTGTGGCCGCCGCGCATTTATTTCTGGCGGCGGCGCGAATCCCCTCACAATCTCCTCACAGACTGAGCTGTCCTTAAGGGTTGGTGGGTCCTCCCGGGTATCCCCTCCTCAGCCTCAGCGTAGCCAGTGGGTGGACTGTATATTCACTGTATAGTGTATAAGGTCTCAGAGGGTGGCGTTATGGAGTCTGATACACCTGCTCTCCACACTTGCCTGGGGCAACTGGCAGTGCTGCACAGTTAAACATGTTCATATGTTTCCTGCACCTGCGGTCCTTATGGACCAGTTGTCAGCAGTCCTGGAATCATTCCTGTCAGAATGGAAGCGGTGTGCGAGCAAAAGGAGCTATAAGCCCCCCCCCCCCCCACAAAAATCTTTACTGGAGTGCTCAGGACCTTAGCTCTGAATATTTAATGTTTATGAACAGGACAGTCCCTTGTGAGGAAGACTCCAGTTCTGTGTCAGTGAATGACAGGGCGCTTGTAAGTGATCTCATTGATGATGTGAGAAACACTCTCAGGCTGGAATTGCTGTGACAAGCTTTTCTTTTACACAGTTTCCTCACTGTTTTCCTCGCACGCTGCCTCAAGAGCAGCATGGATGAGGGAGGACTTTATTCATTTATGTCTCTAATCCCTGTGAGCCTTCTGTGTGATACCTGAGGTAACATTTCCTGCCATTTCCTGGGGAATGATTTGAGCTCTGACAGACACACGGTCTGAGGATCAGAGGTTACCTGTTACCTGCATGCTGCTTCGGCAGCACAGTCAAGCAGGTTGGAATGATACAGAGAAGATTATGCGCCTCTGCGCCATAATTTAAACTCTTCCTATACCTCTACACTGCATACATTCACAGTGTATGTATGTGTTATTGGTCTCTGTGTCTGCGTGGCTGTCCCCACGTTCCAATGCTGTGTTTCAGTGCCATACATGATATAAACGTACAAAATATGTTTATGCACGACTCCAGATACATTCACAGTATATGTATGTATTATACTCTCTGGGTTGGCGGGGGCTCCGGTGTCCTCCCGCACTCTCATGGTATGTGCGCTTCGGCTCTCTGCACAGTATAGACATGTTCAATGTGTTTATTGCACATATTATACATGTTTACAGTATGGGTATACTGTTTGCGTGGGGGTTCCTCTGGGTACTCCGGTTTCCCCCCACGCTCCAATGGAAATGCACAGCATAAACATGTGCAATATGTTGATTCACATGCTATAATTCCTACACGGTATCTGTGTGCTGTCTGCGTGGAGTTCTTCCGAGTGTTCCGGTTTCCTCCCACGCCCTGACGGTATGTGCGCTTTTGGCCTTCTGCACAGTTAAACATGTTCAATGTTTATCACGCGTGCTATAATAACTAGAGGTCGACCGATATATCGGCTGGCCGATATATCGGCCGATATTTGGGCATTTTTGATAAATCGGCTTTGGCCGATTAATATCAAAACTGGCCGATATTATTCACTGGCTGCACTTCCTCCCCCCTCCTCCTCCCTCCTCCACACTTCTCCACACTCAGCAGCATCAAGCGCCGTGCTGTGTGTGTGTGTGTGAAACTGAAAGTAAGAGGAGAGAGAGAGGATGTGTCAGCTTGATGTCGGGGGTGGGCGGGACCCAGCAGATATTACACCAGCCAATGGGATGGTATCTGGGCGGGCCACTACGTCTAAAGCAGCCCAATCATTGGCTGGTGTAATTTAGCTGCTGGCCCGCCCACCCCCACATCGAGCTCAATTCTAACAGCTCTCTCCCTCTCTCTCTCTCCTCTCTGTCAGTTTCACACATTACACTCGGCTTAGTGTGAAACCTGCCAGTGCCCAAGCCAGTGCCATCTGTCAGTGCCCCCAGCCAGTGCCCCCAGCCAGTGCCATCTGTCAGTGCCCCCAGCCAGTGCCATCTGTCAGTGCCCCCAGCCAGTGCCCCAGCCAGTGCCATCTGTCAGTGCCCCCAGCCAGTGCCATCTGTCAGTGCCCCCAGCCAGTGCCATCTGTCAGTGCCCCCAGCCAGTGCCATCTGTCAGTGCCCCCAGCCAGTGCCCCAAGCCAGTGCCATCTGTCAGTGCCCAAGCCAGTGCCATCTGTCAGTGCCCCCAGCCAGTGCCCCAGCCAGTGCCATCTGTCAGTGCCCCCAGCCAGTGCCATCTGTCAGTGCCCCCAGCCAGTGCCATCTGTCAGTGCCCCCAGCCAGTGCCATCTGTCAGTGCCCCCAGCCAGTGCCCCAGCCAGTGCCCCAGCCAGTGCCCCCAGCCAGTGCCCCCAGCCAGTGCCATCTGTCAGTGCCATCTGTCAGTGCCACCAGCCAGTGTCAATCAGTGCCACCAGCCAGTGTCAATCAGTGTCACCGCCAATCGGTGCCATCTGTCAGTGCCACCAGCCAGTGTCAATCAGGGCCATCTGTCAGTGCCACCCAAATCAGTGCCACCGCCAATCGGTGCCATCTATCAGTGCCACAGCCAGTGCCATCTGTCAGTGCCCCCAGCCAGTACCAATAAGTGCCACCAGCCAGTGCCATCTGTCAGTGCCACAAGCCAGTGCCAATCGGTGCCATCTGTCAGTGCCACCAGCCAGTGCCAACCAGTGTCACACGCCAGTGCCACCCAGTTCCAATTGCAAGTGCCACTGCCAATCAGTGCCATCTGTCCCAAACTAGTGCCATCTGTCCGTTCCAAAACCAGTGCCCCCTGCTGCCAATCGGTGCCATCTGTCAGTTCCGAACCAGTACCACCTGCCAGTGCCATCTGTCAGTTCCAAACCAGTGCCACCTGCCAGTGCCAATAGAGCCATCTGTCAGTTCCAAACCAGTACCGCCAGCCAGTGCCACATGCCAGTGCCATCTGTCAGTTCCAAACCAGTGCCATCTGCCAGTGCCAATAGTGCCACCTGCCAGTGCCAATAGTGCCACCTGCCAGTGCCATCTGTCAGTTCCAAACCAGTGCCACCTGCCAGTTCCAAACCAGTGCCATCTGTACTGAGGACATCAAGTGTGTGCTAGAGTGACAGGAGTAAGCAGGAAGGAATAGAGTGGGTGAGGGTTTTTTTTTTTTTTTTTAATCGGCCTAAAATATCGGCCACAAAAATCGGCATCATATATCGGCCATCGGCCGCCCCAATTTCAAAATATCGGCATCGGCCAGAGAAAAACCCATATCGGTCGACCTCTAATAATAACTACATGGTATGTGTAGGCAGTCTGTGTGGTTTTCCTCCGGGTACTCCGGTTCCCTCCCACACTCCATTGGTATGGGCGCTTCGGCGCTATGCACAGTCTAAATTTGTGCGATTGGATATCCACATACTAACATACCTACCCGGTATGTCTTTACAGTCTGCGTGGGTTTCCACATTATGTTTATACACTACACTAAATACATTCACAGTAGTTGTAGGTATTGCATTCTCTGAGTATGCGTGGGGTACTTTGGTTCCTCCCACGCGCCAACGGTGTGCGCGCCTTCGGTGCTATGCACACATGAGCTTGTGCAGTCTGCGTGGGTTTCTGCCCATGCTACATGACATGCATGCCTTTGGTGGAATACACGATGTAAACATACACATTATGTTTATACACTACACTAAATACATTCACAGTAGCTGTAGGTATTGCATTCTCTGAGTATGCGTGGGGTACTTCGGTTCCTCCCACGCGCCAACAGTGTGCGCGCCTTCGGTGCTATGCACACATGGACTTGTGCAAAATGTTTAGCACACATACTATAATACCATACGCGGTATGCGTATGCAGTCTTCATGGGTTTCATCCGGGTGCTCAGGTTTCTCCCCTGCGTTCCAATGGTGTGCGCATTCTCAGCGCTATGCACAGTATAAACATGTGCAATTTGTTTATTCGCAGGCTAACATACCTACACGGTTGTGTATGCAATCTGCGTGGCTGGTTTACGTCCAGGCCCCGATGATGTGCGCGCCTTCGTCGCTGGCACAGTATATACGCGTTTTAATAGGTTTATCCACAAATACTAAACTACATACGCCGTATGTGGTGGTATTATGCGCTTTGTGGCGGGGTGGGTTTCCTCCCACACTCTCCATTTGTGCGTTTGACGCAATACATAGTATAAACTATGTGTTTGCACAATCAGCACCTATCCATGGGTAGCTGCTGGATGGAGCATTGTCACAAGGATCCCTGGTTTCAGGGGTATCACTTTCCACCTGCTTTCAGTGGTGATCAGAAGCGCTGGCTTGGACTGTGTTCGCCAGGCTGGGGTTAGCGTTATGCCCGTTAGTGGCTGCGTCTCTGGCATTTTTTTTTTGTAGCTCAATGACTGAGAAAAAGCCTCTGCTTCATCCATCAGTCGTCTAGCAGGTGCACTACAACTGCTTTAGCCTTTAGGGTCTCTGTGCCCGGGCTGGGTTTGCGCCACCTGTGGAGGCTGAGGTACTAGTCCTCTGACCGAGTTTCTAGGGAAGTTCCGTCAAGTTTCCTTTATTGGCCAACATTTGAGGCACCCTGTACACTGGGGCCTCCCTTCTCCGATACATTTCGGAGTCTCTTTGGGATTTTCATACATCTCGCTGCAAGACGGTCCTGTCGGCAGTGTGCGTTGCAGGAGAAGGGTCCTTGCATCCGGAGGTGTTTCCACCTTCTTTACCGGAGGTGGGGCACCGGAAGTGGACCTTGTGGCCTCTCGACTCACTCGCAAGGTGGCAAGATCGTGGGCAGGTCCAGGGACCCCTGGGCGGATGCGGCAGATGCGTTGGAAGCCCGTGGGGGCAGTATCGCCTGATATATGCTTACCCTCTGCTACTGTTGTTGCCTCGCCGGCTTCGCAGCGCATACTTCATCCTGCTTTACAGTCCTTGGCTTTAATGGCATGGCTGTTTAAAGCCAGGTGCTAAAGGACCGAGTTCTCTCGTATTCGGTCAGCTTTTCTATGTTGTTGAGCGAGTGAGTGAGTGAGTAACTTGTATAGCGCTGCAATTGCGAACTAAATCGCCTCAAGGCGCTTTGCATCCAGTGTCGTTGAGATCGTTAGAAGAGATGGGTCTTTAGTATTTTCCGGAAGGCCCGATGGTTTTCTTCCATGCGGATATTCGTGGGTAGCGCATTCCATAGCCTTGGTCCTTGGACAGCAAACCTTTGTTCTCCCTTGGCTTTGTAGCGGGTCTTGGGGATGTGGAGGAGGTTTTGGTTAGTTGATCGAAGGTCACGAGTAGTGGTGTAGTGTTTTATTTTCTCGCATAAGTATTCAGGAGCGTTTCCTTGTGCGCATTTGTGGGTGAGGCAGAGGGTCTTGAATGTGATCCGATCCTTTACGGCTAGCCAATGGAGGCTTTTCAGGGATGGTGCGATTGATTCCCAGGGTTTTTTCCCTGTTACCAGTCTGGCCGCTGTGTTTTGGACGACTTGTAGACGTGCAACTTGGTATTTGGGTAGTCCTAGGTAAAGTGAGTTAGCGTAGTCAAGCCGTGAATTGATAATGGTTCCGACTACTACTGCTCTGTCTTTTTCCGGGATGAACGGGATGAGTCTTCGTAGCAGGCGGAGAAGGTGGTGGGATCCACTGACTACTGATCCTATTTGTGCGTCCATAGTCATGTCTGAGTCAAAGATAACTCCCAGGCTTTTAACTTTTGTGCTTGGGGTTATGTTTTGTCCCAGGATGGTGGGTGGCGTCCATGTGGTCCTGGCGTTTTTCTTTCGGTTAGCGTGGAAAATGAGCAGTTCTGTTTTGGATCCATTAAGCTTGAGGGAGCTCTCTGTCATCCAATTATTGATCAATGTAAGGCATTTTTCCAGTCCGTAATATTGATCTTTTTTGTTGTTGATGCGAAAGTATAGTTGAGTGTCATCTGCATAGGAGTGATAACGCATGTCCTGTTCACTGATGATTTTGAGGAGTGGCCGAAGGTAGATGTTGAAGAGTACCGGTGACAGGGGTGATCCTTGAGGGACTCCGCATGTATTTGTGCGTGGTGCCGAGGTAAAGGCTCCCAGTTTCACTGTCTGGGATCGGTTTTCTAAGAAGGATGCGAACCATGGTAGGTCCGTGTCTGCGACTCCTGCTACTTCGGTGAGACGCGTAAGTAGGATTTTGTGATCTACTGTGTCAAAGGCTGCACTGAGGTCCAGCAGCACCAGGAGACATGATTCTCCGTCATCTGCTGCTTCTAGTACGTCGTCCCATATTTTGAGAAGTGCCGTTTCCGTCCCATGGCCTGGGCGGAACCCCGATTGAAGTGGGTCCAGGAGATTGTGGGTATCCAAATGAAGTTGTAGCTGTTGTGTTACAACTTTCTCGATAATCTTGGAGATGGTGGTCAGGCTTGTTACCGGTCTTCTAAAATTTGGTCATTCGGGTCGAGGTTGGGTTTCTTTAATAGGGGTTTGATTATTCCTTGTTTAAGGGAAGTCGGCACAATACCTTCTTTGAACGATTGGTTGATGAAGTGTGTTATGTGGGGTGCCAAGATGTCGGTACATTCTTTCAGCAGTTTTGCCGGAATGATGTCGTTCGGTGAAGTGCTATCTCGGAGGCTTCTGATGATGTTTTTAGTAGTGTCGATTGTAATTGGGACCAGAGTAAATTTCTTTGATTGCAGAATATTTATCTGGTTCTTTTCTTCCTTTGGCTGTGTGGGGTTGTTTGATTTTTCCTGCTGAATTATTTTCCTAATGTTATCAATTTTGTCGATAAAAAAATTGGATAGTTCATTGCAGAATTCCTGTGTTTCGTTTGCTGAAGACTCCAAACAGGTGGGATTCATGGTCTGAGCTACTAGTTTGAAGAGTTCGCGGGGGCGGTTTAGGGCTTTTGCGATGGTGTTTGCGAAATGGTCTCTTTTTGCTTTGAAGATTGCTTTATGATATTTCCTAGTGAGTGCTTTGTAGATTGTGTAGTTCTCCTTTGTTGCATTTCTTCTCCAGGCTCCTTCTGCTCTTCTGCGTTTTTGTTTCAGTAAAGTAAGAGCGTCATTGAACCAGCCTGCATTGTTTTTGCGGATGAGTGCTCTGCGTCTTGGAGCAACCGTATCTGCTGTCTGTAGCAAAGCATTGTTCAGGAAGTTGAGTGTTTCTTCTGTTGAGTGGTTTTGGTTTAGCATTTCCATATTGTTCAATAGCGTGGTTTTGAAAAGCTCAGAGTATAGTTTCTTCTGTGATCTTGTCCAGTGTTGACACGGGAATCTTCCTCCAGAAAGATTTCTCACCGTACCTGGAAGGCTTACATCGCTATGTGCGAGGAACTTGAGTGGCATCCTCGGATGTATTCCGTTCCCAGGATTTTGCTGTTCTTACAGCGTGGTGTGACCCAAAAGCTGGTCTTGCATACCTTTTTTTTTGAGGGTCGGATTTCGGCCTAGGCTGTCTTTTTCAACGACCGCTACCGGGCCATTCCTTGATTAGCACCTTTTGTGCAGGGGGTTCGCCATGTGATCCCCCCTGTCAAGCCTCCTCTCCCTACTTGGGATCTGATTTTGATGCATCTCGGTTCTCCAAGAACATCCCTTTGAGAATATCAGAGAGATTCCTCTCTTGACCTTGTCCCGGAAGTTGGCCTTAGTGGCCATTGCTTCGGTTAGACGGGTGTCTGAGTTGGCGGCCTTGTCCGGCAAGTCGCCTTACTTGGTCCTCCATAAGGATATGTCGGTATTGCGCCCACGACCATCCTTCTTTTCTAAGGATGGTCTTGGCCTTTCACCTTAAGGACATTGTTCTTCCGTCCTTGTGTCCTCACCCATCACATCCCTGAGAGTTTGCGCTTCATACATTAAGATGGGTACAAGACTTACGAGTGTACCTGTCTGCTACTGTTTCCATTCGTTAATCTGTGTCTGGTCCAAAACAGGGCCTAGCGGTGTTGTCTGACACCATCTTTAGGTGGATCAGGCAGACCGTCATACAGGCCTATGCCCTTAAGGGGCGGGCGCCTCCCTTTCCGGTTGCGGCGCATTCCACCAAGGCAATTGGTGCTTCCCGGGCCATCAAGTGTCGGTTGCACAAGTGTGCGAGGCGACGACCTGGTCGTCCGTTCATACCTTTTCAAAGTTCTACAAGGTTGATGTGGCTGCATCTTCGGATGCTTCCTTCGGCCGCAAAGTGTTGCAGGCCGCTGTCTAATGTTGCAACTCCTCCGTTGAGGGGCTCTGCTGGTTTGGAAGTGAAGTTTTGGTTGTTCCTTACTTTTTTTGCTCCCACCCTTTTCTTATACTGCTTTGGGATGTTCCACATGTAATCAGTATGAGAGCTGCGTCGGTCCATGGACGATGAGAGAAAATAGGATTTTTGTACTCACCGTAAAATCCGTTTCTCTGACGTCCATGGACCGACGCAGCACCCACCCTTCCTTTTAAGTTTGTACTGCTTTGTTACGAACTGAGGCTGCTAGCTGCAGGTGGGAGGGTAATGTCCGGAGGGACCGCCCCCCTGGGCGGGGCTGTTCAGCTCTGGCTTGTTCTAGAATGTTTTAACCTCTAACATTCTGCCTAGGTCTTCTCCTGCGAGCAGGGACATATACCCACATGTAATCAGTATGAGAGCTGCGTCGGTCCATGGACGTCAGAGAAACTGATTTTACGGTGAGTACAAAAATCCTATTTTTTCTTTTTTGCACAAAGTTGTCACTAAATAATATATTGCTCACACATGACATGGGCATGTGTGAAATTACACCCCAAAATACATCCTGCTTCTTCTCCTGAGTACGGGGATACCACATGTGTGGGACTTTTTGGGAGCCTAACCACGTACGGGACCCCGAAAACCAAGCACCGCCTTACGGATTTCTAAGGGCATACATTTTTGATTTTACTCCTCACTACCTATCACTACCTATCACCGTTTTGAAGGCCATAAAATGCCAAGATGGCACAACCCCCCCCCCCCCCCAAATGACCCAATTTTGGAAAGTAGACACCCCAATCTATTTGCTGAGAGGCATGTTGAGCCCAGACATAACCCTCCTACCTGCAGCTAGCAGCCTCAGTATTTTTCTGCCTACAGAAGGAGAAGACGTGGCTCTCTCAGGAGCCAGTCTCCTGGAAGATTTTGAAAAAAAATTGTATTCCTTTGAGAATTTTATTTTATTTTTGAGATCTTCAATCAACTGTCGGCTGGGCAACAGGTTGGGTACACTAGTATCCTCATAGTCTTCCCTGTCCGACCATCGAGCGTGCTGATCCTCACCTTGTGTGCGTGAGACTCAGTTCACAACATACCCCATGACTCCAGGGGTGGCCGGTGGGCTTTTGTGCTCCAGCGGTCCTCACAAGATTGAATAGTGCCTGCTGTATCTTTTGCGGTGGACCGGGCTGACAGCTACTCAGTACTACTCTGTGATAGGTCTGTCTGAAACAAGCCAGTGGGTCCCTCTGGGACGGGTAAGTAGTCTCTCCTGCATCAGGTGAGTACATGCTGGCTGTGTTTCTCTGTATGGGGGGTTGTTCCCTGTCTCCCCCATGTATGCTGCTCTCTGCACCCTAATCTGGCGCTGAGCTGTGTGGGGGTACCTGGGGGTCACTCTGGCCTGGCGGGGGGGGGGGGGGGCGCTCATGTCTCTGTGCTGGGGCTGAGAAAATGTGGGGTGTTTGGAGACGCCATTAGGTGCTTTGGCTGTAATTTTGCTGTGCTTTGCGGCCATCTTGCTGCGGATCAATGGCGCAGTATTACACGCGGCCGGCGGCCATTTTCTTTCACTTTCGTTTCTTGGCCTCTATCGCCGCTACTGCGGCGCGAATCTCCTCACACTTTCCTCAGGCTTCACTCGCGCTTTCAGTGCGGTGCATACAGCGGAGCTGAGCGGTCCTCTGAAGGGTTGGTGGGGCCTCTGGGTGTTCCCTCCTCCAGTGAGTGCAGCCAGTGGGTAGACTGTTTATTCACTTTATTGTGCATAAGGTCTCAGAGGGTGGCGAATATGGAGTCTGATTCACCTGCTTCCCCACTCTTGTCAGAGGCAACTGGCAGTGCTCCAGCACCTGTGGTCCCTATGGACCAGTTGTCGGCAGTCCTGGAAAAATTTCTTGTCAGGATGGAAGCGGTGTGCGAGCGTAAGGGAGCTATAAAGCGCCCTCTCCCCACAGAATCTCACACATGGGTAGTGCTCTGATTCAGATATGGGCTTAGCTGCTGCTGCTCAGGACCCTAGCTCTGAATATTTTTATGTTTTTGAACAGGACATTCCTTGTGAGGAAGACTCCAGTTCTGAGTCAGTAAATGACAGGGCGCTTGTAAGTGAACTCATTGATGCTGTGAAGGGACACTCAAGCTGGATGCTGTGGCACCTCAGGCGGACGACATCTCCTTTGGTTCTTTTCAAGCTTTTCTTTTACACAGCTTCCTCACTGTTTCCTCACACGCTCTGCACCTGTGGTTTCCCGCCATTTCCTGGGGAATGCTCTGAGCTCTGACAGGACCACGGTCTGGTGTGTCAGAGGTTACCTTTTACCTGCATGCTGCTTCGGCAGCACATTTAAGCAGGTTGGAATAATACAGAGAAGTTTATGCGCCTCGGCGCCATAATTAAAACTTGTCTTATAACTCTACACTGGATACATTCACAGTGTATGTATGTGTTAATTGATCTCTGTGTCTGCGTGGGTTTCCTCCCACGTTTCAATGCTGTGTCTTCAGTGCCATACACGATATAAACATACACGTTATGTTTATACACGACTCTAAATACATTCACAGTATATGTATGTATTATACTCTCTGGGTCGGCGTGGGTGTCCTCTGGGTGCTCCGGTGTCCTCTCACGGCAGGGTTTGACAAATATTATTTGAATCTAGGAGCCAGCTAAAAAAGTTAGGAGCCAGTTATAATTTTTTTGGCATTGGGGTACTTTCACACTGGGGCGTCACGGGCGTTGGCGGTAAAGTGACACTATTTTTAGTGGCGCTTTACTGTCGTTTCTGCAGTGATTTTCGGCCGCTAGCGGGCGCTTTTAACTCTTGCTAGTGGCCGAAAAAGGATTAAAACCGCCTGCAAAGTGCCACAGCCGCGCTGCCCCATTGATTACAATGGGCAGGGGCGCTTTAGGAGCGGTGTATTCACCGCTCCTACAGCGCATCAATAATACGGCTGGCAGGACTTTTTTTTATTGTCCTGCCAGCGCGCACTGCTCCAGTGTGAAAGTCCTCGTGCTTTCACATTGGAGAGACAGCAGCGGCTGTTTCAGGGCGCTTTGCATGTTCTATTTTTAGCGCAATAGTGCCTGCAAAGCGCCCCAGTGTGAAAGCAGCCTTACTCTGCAATGAGCCTGCTCGGGGGAACTGTCAGATTCAACGTCTGCGTCATATTTTGTCCTTGCATTTCAGGGGGGTGGTGTCACCTTTTTTCTCAAGTATTGGACAATAGGGCATCATATTACATTGACAGTATCCACTCCAATGCTACACGAGGAAAATGAAATGTGCAATAAAACGTTTTAAGGACTACTAGGTTCAGCAAGCCTACTATGGGAAAATATAGAATATGATGAAGCAATTAATAAAAAAATAAAAAAAGGTATGTATATGTGTGTGTATGTGTGTGTGTGTATGTATGTATATATGTATATATATATATATATATATATATATATATATATTAAAAAAGAAAAGAAAAAAACTTTTGCTGTGTGCAGTGTGTGCCCGACATGCCAGCAGGCAGGGGATTACCTCATCGCTCTCCAGCATTTCAATGAACTGCCCCCGGCTCGGCACCTCTTCTTCTCCCCGGCTCGGCACCTCTTCTTCTCCCCGGCTCGGCACCTCTTCTTCTCCCCGGCTCGGCACCTCTTCCACCCAGAGGAGCAGGGTGCTCTTGTGCCGGGAAACCACCGGCTCCGGAGCCCCTCATGTCCCTGAGCCCGTTCTCCGCCTCCCCCAGCCAGGCCTGCTCCAGTAATACCCTGGGTGAGAGCAACAGCAGCGGGGATGACGAACCGCCAGGGATCCCCAGCTGGACTGCATGCCGATGACCGCTTGCTCCTCCAGCTATGTTAGTGGCTGCCGTGCTGCTCTTACTGCTCCAGCCTCGCTGCCGCCACTAATCGCGTTCCCTAATGAGGACAGTGCTGGGCAGTACTCTGTCCCGGGCCATCTCCACCTTCCCAGCCAAGACCTCACACACAATTTCTAGTCGCCATGGTGACCTGGCGCCCGGGATTTGTCGAGCCCTGTCTCACGGTATGTGCGCTTCGGCTCTCTGCACAGTATAAACATGTTTAATATGTTTATTGCACATACTGTAAATACTTGCAGTATGTGTATGCCGTCTGCGTGGGTTTCCTCCGGGTACTCCGGTTTCCTCCCACGCTCCAAGGGTAATGCACAGCATAACCATGTGCAATATGTTTATCACATTCTATCATTCCTACACGGTATCTGTGTGCTGTCTGCGTGGGTTTCTTCCGGGTGTTCCGGTTTCCTCCCTCGCTCTGACGGTATGTGTGCCTTTGGCTCTCTGCACAGTTTAAACATGTTCCATATGTTTAATACGCATACTATAATACCTACGCAGTATGTGTATGCAGTCTGAAACTTGTGCGATTTGATTATCCACATGCTAACATACCTACACGGTGTATGTGTGCAGTCTGCGTGGGTTTCCTCCGGGTCCTCCGGTTTCCACCTACGCTACATGACATGCGCGCTTTCGGTGCCATGCAACAGTATAAACATACACATTATGTTTATACACAACACTAAATACATTCACAGTAGATTTATGTATGTATGTATTCTCTTGGTCTGCGTGGGGTTCCTCCGGGTACTCCGGTTTCCTCCCACGCGCCAACGGTGTGCGCGCCTTCGGCGCTATGCACACATAGACATGTTTATCACACATACTATAGTACCTACACGGTATGTGTATGAAGTCGGCGTGGGTTTCATCCGGGTGCTCCGGTTTTTCCCCCGCGCTCCAATGGTGTGCGCATTTTCAGCGCTATGCACAGCATAAACATGTGCAATTCGTTTATTCGCATACGGTTGTGTACACAGTTTGCGTGGCTGGTTTCCGCCCACGCCCCTATGATGTGCGTGCCTTTGTCGCTGGCACAGTATAAACGTGTTTTAATATGTTTATCCACACATACTAAACTACATACTAGAGGTCGACCGATATGGGTTTTTCTCTGGCCGATGCCGATATTTAAAAATTGGGGCGGCCGATGGCCAATTTTTGTGGCCGATTTTTGTGGCCGATATTTTAGGCCGATTTAAAAAAAAAAAACTCACCCACTCCACTCCTTGCTTACTCCTGTCACTCTAGCACACACTTGATGTCCTCAGTACAGATGGCACTAGTTGGACCTGGCAGGTGGCACTGGTTTGGAACTGACAGATGGCATTGGCACTGACAGGTGGCACTGGTTTGGAACTGACAGATGGCACTGGTTGGCATTGGCAGGTGGCACTGGTTTGGAACTGACAGATGGCACTATTGGCACTGGCAGGTGGCACTAGCAGGTGGCACTGGTTTGGAACTGTCAGATGGCACTGGTTTGTAACTGACAGATGGCATTGGCACTAGCAGGTGGCACTGGTTTGGAACTGACAGATGGCACTAGTTTGGGACAGATGGCACTGATTGTCAGTGGCACTGGCAATTGGAACTGGTTGGCAGTGGCGGGTGGCACTGGCTGGCAGAGGCGGGTGGCACTGGCTGGTGGAACTGGGTGGCAGTGGCGGGTGGCACTGATTTGCGGTGGCACTGACAGATGGCACTGATTGGCGGTGGCACTGGCAGGTTTCACACTAAGCCGAGTGTAATTGTAACCAGTGCTGGGACAAGGTCATCCAGCGCCCAGGGCAAAGTGCGCCCCCTCGGGTTCGGACTTGGGCCCCTTTTCACACAGGCTTTCCGATCAGGTCTGTCTGTCAGTTTTTCAGGCGGACCTGATCGGAACCTCCATTCACTCCTATGGAGCGGCGGATGTCAGCGGTGACATGTCCGCTGACACCCGATCTTCTCAGTGAAATCCAGACAGATGGAAAGCCTATCGATCCGTTTTCATCCGATCTCCCCATAGAGGAGAGCGGGTCTCTGACAGGTCCATCTCCGCACAGTGAGCGGAGACGGACCTGTCATTCGCCTGCTCAGCAGGGATCAGAGGAACGATCCCCCGCTGAGTAATGTTTGTGACATGCACTATAATAGTACTTAAAGTGTTGCACTGCAGCAACCTGAGAGTAATGGGTGCACACATATGGGGTAGTGGTCAGTGGTGCCAATTTGGAAATGTGGACAGGAAGTCCAAGACCCTTTTCTAAAAATGTCCTGTACCAAACCACATGTGTGATGAGTGGGGGTGCCTTTAACAATCATTGGCACTGCTGTTTATCTACTAAAGGACAGTGCACTTCTGTGTTTGTCAAAAAAAACCACAATTTTGTGCGTGATCCTGACTGCGCGTGAACCTAGCCGTATAGCGGTTTCACACTGGTGCGCTTTGGTTTGACCACAGTGCGATTGTATGTGTGATTTACTTGCAGTTTTAGGTGTGCGCCTGATGAATTCTAGTGGACTGTGTGTTTTCTGATTGCGCATCAAAGGTGCAGCATGCAAGACTGTAATTTGCTTTTGTGAAAACAGACAGTCTAATAGAATTGAATGGGAGCGCACCTAAAACTCTGCGTAAACTGAATATACAATCGCACTGTGGCCAGACCACAGCACACCAGTGTGAACCTACTATTAGCCCCCGTTCACATTGACTGTGGCTTTGAAATTGTGCGACTTAACCTGAAATCGCACAATTTCAGAGCTGCATCTCAGTGCGACTTTGGGTTGTGACTTTGAAGACATCTGTGTGGCTATTGAAGTCACACCCTAAATCGCAAAAGTAGTGCATGTACTACTTTTTCAAATTTATGCGGCAACTCAAAGTCAGTGTCGCATTGATTTGAACAGTGCCTTGCCGGCAATAGGATGTGACTTGTCAAATTGCATGACAAATTGCTACAATGTGAAGGGGGGGGGGGTTAAGATATTATAAAAGAGGATTGGTGAGGAGGTTGGGGTGGTAAACGTATGTGCTAATGTCTTCATTAGTGACAAAATGCAGGGAATGTGCTAGGCTGCATGGTGGGGACAGGACAACTATGAGAGCTAAAAGCAAACTGGGATGGAAAGGGTGTAAGATCTGTGTGTGTGGAACTCTGAGCTGAGACAGGACAGGAGGCAGCATGATAAGTGTAGTGAAGATTTATGGAGAGGACAGCAGATAAGATACGGGAAAAATTAACTAGGCATGGGAGCGGGGATTGGTGCTGACTTACTGTGTGATCATGCAGCAAGGCAGAGAGAGATAAGTGCAGACGGGAGGAGCTGCCTGGACTGACCAGAGTAAAAGTAACAAGGAAGTGAAGTGATCTGCTACACCGCCCCGCCCCCTCCCCCCTACTCCCGACATCAAGCTGACAGCTCCTCTCTATCTCTATCTCCCTC
This sequence comes from Rana muscosa, assembly GCA_029206835.1. Classification (NCBI taxonomy): domain Eukaryota; kingdom Metazoa; phylum Chordata; class Amphibia; order Anura; family Ranidae; genus Rana; species Rana muscosa. Next base: position 351,586,131 of record CM055122.1, read on the forward strand.
CTCTCTGTTCACACACTCAGCGTGGCACTTGATGCTGCCAGAGCTGCTGAGTGGAGAAGGAAGGACAGGAGGGACAGCCAGTGTAAAATATCGGCCTAATTTTGATAATAATCGGCCAAAGCCGATTTATCAAAAATGGCCAAATATCGGCCGATATATCGGCCAGCCGATATATCGGTCGACCTCTACTACATACGCTGTATGTGGTTGTACTATGCTCTTTGTGGCTGAGGGGGTTTCCTCCCACGCTCTAATTGTGCGTTTTGACGCAATACACAGTATAAACTATGTGTTTGTACAATCAGCACTTATCAATGGAGTAGCTGCTGGATGGAGCATTGTCATAGGGATCCCTGGTCTCAGGGATACCACCTTCCACCTGCCCTTCGGTGGTGATCGGGAGCGCTGGCTTGGACTGTATTCGCAATGCTGAGGTTAGCGTTACGCCCGGTAGTGGCGGCGTCTCTGGCGTTTCTGAAGCTCAATGACTGGGCAAAAGCCTCTGCTTCATCTATCAGTCGACCAGCAGGTGCACTGTAACTGCTTTAGCCTCTAGGGTCTCTGTGTGTCCGGGGTGGGTATGCGCCACCTGTAGAGGCTGAGTTACTGGTCCACTGACCGAGTTTCTAGGGAAGCTCTGTCAGGTTGACTTTTTTGGCCAACAATTGAGGCACCCCGTAAGCCGGGGCCTCCCTTCTCCGATACATTGCGGGGTCTCCTTGGGATTATCATACCCATCCCGCTGCAGGACGGTCTTGTCGGCAGTGTGCATTCCAGGGGAAGGGTCCTTTACATCCGGAGGTGTGGCATCGGATGTGGACCTTTTGGCCTCTCGACTCACTCGCAAGGTGTCGAGATTCGTGGCCAGGTCCAGGGATCCCCGGGCAGACGCGTTGGTGGCCCGTGGGGGCAGTATCGCCTGACGTATGCTTACCCCTCCGCTACTGTTGTTGCTTCGCAGAGTAGTGGTCGAGGCCATTCCGGTGATCCTCATTGCTCCGGAACGGCGACATTGGTACGCCGATCTAGTTCGGCTAGTCGCAGACGTTCCTTGGCGACTGCCTATTTGGGTGGACCTTCTGGCCCCATACTTCATCCTGCTTTACAGTCCTTGGCTTTGCCATGGCTGTTAAAGCCAGGTGCTGAGGGACCGAGGTCTCTCGGATTCGGTCATCTCATCTATGTTGTGGGCACGGAAATCTTCCTCCAGAAAGATCTATCACCGTACCTGGAAGGCTTACATCGCTATGTGCAAGTAGCTTGATGGCGTCCACGGACGTATTCCGTTCCTAAGATTTTGCTGTTCTTACAGCGTGGTGTGACCCAAAAGCTGGCCTTGCGTACCATCGAGGGCCGTATTTCGGCCCGGGCTGTCTTTTTCTCAACCACCGCTAACGGGCCATTCCTTGATTAGCACCTTTTGTGCAGGGGGTTCGCCATGTGATCTCCCCTGTCAAGCCTCCTCTCCCCCTCCTTGGGATCTGAATTTGGTGCTCTCGGTTCTCCAAGAACATCCCTTTGAAAATATCAGGGAGATTCCTCACTTGACCTTGTCCCAGAAGGTGGCTTTTTTAGTGGCCATTACTTCTGTTGGACGGGTGTCTGAGTTGGCGGCCTTGTCCCGCAAGTCGCCTTACTAGGTCCTTCATAAGGATAAGGCAGTGTTGCGCCCAGGACCGTCTTTCCTTTCAAAGGTGGTCTCGGCCTTTCACCGTAATGAGGACATGTTCTTCCGTCCTTGTGTCCTCACCCATCGCATCCCTGACAGTTTGCACTTCATAAATTGGATGTGGTACGAGCCTTACAGTTGTACCTGTCTGCTACTGTTTCCATTCGGAAGTCTGAATCAGTTTGTGTCTCTCTGGTCCAAAACAGGGCCAAGCGGTGTCGTCTGACACCTTTTCTAGGTGGATCTGACAGACCGTTATACAGGCCTATGCCCTTAAGGTGCAGGTGCCTCCCTTTCCGTTTACGGCGCATTCCACCAGGGCAATCGGTGCTTCCTGGGCTTTCCGACATCAAGCGTCGGTTGCACATGTGTGCAAGGCGGCGACCTGGTCGTCCGTTCATACCTTTTCAAAATTCTTTAAGGTTGATGTGGCTGCATCTTCAGATGCTTCCTTCGGCCGCAAGGGTTGCAGGCAGCTGTTTAAAGTTGCAACTCCTCCATTGAGTTCTGCTTGTTTGGAGTGGAGTTTGGATTTTCCTATACTACTGCTCCCATCCTTTTCTGATACTGCTTTGGGGTGTCCCACATGTTTCAGTATTAGAGCTGTGTCAGTCCATGGACGATAAGAGAAAATAGAATTTTTGTACTCACCGTAAAATCCTTTTTCTCTGACGTCCATGGACTGACACAGCACCCACCCTTTTTTAAGGTTTGTACTGCTTTGTTACGAACTGAGGCTGCTAGCTGCAGGTAGGAGGGTTATGTCTGGAGGGACCGCCCCCCTGGGCGGGACTGTTCAGCTCTGTTTGTTTTTTTTTCTAGAATGTATGTTTCTAACATTCTGCCTAGATCTTCTCCTGCGAGCAGGGACATATACCCACGTGTTTCAGTATTAGAGCTGTGTCAGTCCATGGACATCAGAGAAAAGGATTTTACGGTGAGTACAAAAATCCTATTTTTTACAAAAAATTGTCACTAAATGATATATTGCTCACACATGCCATGGTTATATGTGGAATTGCACCCCAAAATACATTTTGGTGCTTCTCCTGAGTACGGGGATACCACGTGTGGGACTTTTTGGGAGCCTAGACGCGTACGGGGCCCCAAAAATCAAGCACTGCCTTCAGGATTTCTAAGGGCGCACATTTTTGATTTCACTCCTCACTACCCATCAGTTTTGAAGGCCATAAAATGCCAAGATCGCACAAAACCCCCCCAAATGACCACATTTTGGAAAGTAGACACCCCAAGCTATTTGCTGAGAGGCATGATGAGTATTTTACAGCTCTCATTGGTTTTTGAAAATTAAGGAAAAAATAAATTTTTCTTTTTTTTTTCTTTTTTTCAATTTTCAAAACTTTGTGACAAAAAGCGAGATCTGCAAAATACTCACCATACCTCTCAGAAAATAGCTTGGGGTGTCTACTTTTCAAAATGGGGTCATTTGGGGGGATTTTGTGCCATCTGGGCATTCCATGGCCTCCGAAACTGTGATAGGCAGTGAGGAGTGAAATCAAAAATTTACACCCTTAGAAAGCCTGAAGGCGGTGCTTGGGTTTTGGGGTCCCGTACGCGGCTAAGCTCCTAAGAAGTCTCGCACATGTGGTATCCCCCTACTCAGGAGAAGCAACAGAATGTATTTTGGGGTGTAATTCCACATATGCCCATGGCATGTTTGAGCAATATATCATTTAGTGACAACATTGTGCTAAAAAAAATTATTTTCCCGCAACTTGTGTCAAAATATAAAATATTCCATGGGCTCGACATGCCTCTCAACAAATAGCTTGGGGTGTCTACTTTCCAAAATGGGGTCATTTGGGGAGGTATTGAACTGTCCTGGCATTTTATGCACAACATTAGGAGGCTTATGTCGCACATCATCCACTCTTCTAACCACTTGAAGACAAAGCCCTTTCTGACACTTTTTGTTTACATGAAAACATATAATATTTTTTTTGCAAGAAAATTACGTTGAACCCCCAAACATTATATATTTTTTTAAAGCAAAGGCCTTATAGAATAAAATGATGGGTGTTGCTTTTTTTTTTTTCCACACAGTATTTGCGCAGCGAATTTTCAAACGCATTTTTTGGGGAAAAAATACACTGTTTAATTTTAATGCACTAAAACACACTATTTTGCCCAAATGTTTGATGAAATAAAGATGATCTTAGGCCGAGTCCATGGATACCAAACACGACATGCTTTAAAATTGCACACAAACGTGCAGCGGCGACAAACTACATACATTTTTAACTACTTCCATACTGGGCACTTAAACACCTTCCTGCCCAGACCAATTTTCAGCTTTCTGCGCTGTTGCATTTTGAATGACAATTGCGCAGTCATGCGACACTGTACCCAAACTAAATTTTTATCATTTTGTTCCCACAAATAGAGCTTTATTTTGGTGGTATTTGATCACCTCTGCGATTTTTTTTATTTTCTGCTAAAAAATGAAAAGACCGAAAATTTTGAAAAAAAAAACGTATTTTTTTTGTTTCAGTTACAAAACTTTGTAAGTAAGTTTTCTCCATCACCGATGGGCACTGATGGGGCTGCACGGATGGGCACTGATCGGCTGCACTGATAGGCGGCACGGATGGGCACTGATAGGTGGCACTGTACTGGAATGTGGAATGTGTTGTACTAATGGATGCCAATCAGTGCCAAACAATAATGCCTGCCAATCAGTGATGCCCATTGGGGGCACTGATTGGCATCCATTGGGGGCACTGATTGGCATCCCTGGTGGTGGGCATCCCTGGTGGTCGATGACCGGCTTTTCCTGTTTACATCGTGATCAGCCGTGATTGGACACGGCTGATCACGTGGTAAAGAGTCTCTGTCGGAGACTCTTTACCTAGATCGGTGTTGCGGGGTGTCAGACTGACATCCCGCAGCAACGATCGCCGCGATGCGCCCCCCCGTCCAGTCAGGATTTTGAAACCACTTTGCCGCCGTCAATCCGCTATAGGGCGGGCGGCAAGTGGTTAAAAGCCTTTAAAAGCCTTTACAGGTTACCACATTAGATTTACAGAGGTCTACGGCTAAAATTACTGCCCTCGATCTGACCTTCGCAGTGATACCTCCACATGCATGGTGCAATTGCTCTTTACATATGACGCCAGACCGACACTTGCGTTCGCCTTTGCGCAAGAGCAGGGGGGGACAGGGGTGCTTTTTTTTTTTTTTTTTTTTTTTAAACTGTTCCTTCCATTTTTTTTTTTTTTTATTACCATTTTTATTGTTCTCTCAGGGAATGTAAATATCCCCTATGATAGCAATAGGTAGTGACAGGTGCCTTCTGTTTAAAAAAAATTGGGGTCTACTAGACCCTAGATATTTCCTCTGGCCTCAAAGCATCTGACCACACCAAGATCAGTGTGATAAAATGCTTTCCCAATGACGCTGTTTATATCCGGGGGGGGGGGGACATACCCTCCCACTGCTTGTAAAAGCAGTCTAGAGGCTAATTAGCCGCTAGGATTGCTTTTACATGAAAGCCGACCGCTGGCTGAAAAGAATGATACCAAGATGATACCTAAACCCGCAGGCATCATTCTGGTCTAACCATTCAAAGTCCAGCAACTTACCAGTACGTTGCTGGTCCTTGTTGGACATGTATTGTAATCCTTTTTTTTTTTCATGCAGCCTGTTGGCTGAACGAAAAAAAGATATTGATCGGTGGGTATGCCCACCATTAGAATACCTCCCTTCATCCACCCACTTCTAATGATGGGCATACATGCACCATTTATATATGCCGAAGCATGGGGGTATCCTCCCGCAAAAAAGTTATGCCGCGTACACCCGGTCGGACTTTTCCACGGGCAAGCCTCTGTCGGAATTTCGACCGTATGTACGCGGCATTAGGAGCAAAATCGCACCTCCGCCCCTGCTGCCCCCATGCCACGGCATATATGCTCTTTTTTTTAACTGTGGTGGTGAAATCGCCTCCTACAGCGTTGGAGTCATGGCTTTACGTAAAAAACCTAGTAAAAAATGAAACCTTTTTTTAACGCAACCTGTGCCTAAAATATATATATGCCGAAGCATGGGGGCATCCTCCCGCAAAAAAGTTATGCCGCGTACACACGGTCAGACTTTTCCACGGGCAAGCCTCCGTCGGAATTTCGACCGTATGTATGCGGCATAAAAACTTATGCCGCGTACACATGGTCGGACTTTTTCCACAGGCATGCCTCCGTCGGAATTTCGACCGTATGTACGCGGCATTAGGAGCAAAATCGCTCCTCCGCCCCTGCTGCCCCCACGCTTCGGCATATATGCTCTTATTTTTAACTGTGGTGGTGAAATCACCTCCTACAGCACTGGAGTCACGGCTTTATGTATCGTGGGAGCAAGCGCTGTTGCTGTCAAGATGAATAAATCCGCGCTGCAGCTGAATGGCGCACCTGAAACAAAAAATGACATGAAAAGCAAGCATGATAAAACATAACAATAAAACATTGCAGAATATAATACAGTAAAAAGAGCAGAACAATAAAACGACAACTATTTTTTTTATATATTTATTTTTTTTCTTTTACACTTTTTTTTTTTTTTTTGTAACTGTAACGGTTTGGGTCTCTCAAAATGCGATGGCATCTTGGGAGTCCCTGTGTAAGTGTGTCCTAGTCTGTGAAATGCTGTACCCTACGCTAAAACTTCACTAGTGTGTGGAAGCATTCAAAACATTTACCAATGCACAGACCAGGATTGTCAGGACAGAGTGGACAAAAATAACGGATGTCACGCCTAAATCCGGCCTTGCTACAGACACATCTTTTTTGGGGGGGCTCGTTGGGTAGGGGTACTCTCGAGGACATACGGAAAATGCCTCTCATGCAGAAGGCTTTACTACATTTGGTTTGGAATGGTGAGGTGCAGAACCGCCTGGATACAGGAGGTCTGTGACTATCTCATCCTTGAATTTAAGGAAGGATAAAGTCCCCCCTGAAGCTCTGTATAGCACATGAGCGTTCAGCAAAGCCGATTGAAATAAGGATAGAGACACTTTTTTGGACCAGCGTCTCTCCTTGCGGGCAATGTAATACGGCGCCAACAACTGGTCGTTGAGGTCCACCCCTCCCATATTTTGGTTATATTCGTGGACACAAAGGGGTTCCTCCACAACACCAGTCGCCGTACGAATTTGGACTGTCGTGTCTGCGCGAAGGGAGGTAAGAAGGAAAACATTCTTATTATCCCTCCACTTCACAGCGAGCAAATTATTACACTTCAAGCAGGCTCTCTCCCCCAGCCTAAGACTGGAATCTACAAGCCCCTGGGGAAAGCCCTGGCGATTAGGTCGCACGGTGCCACATGCTCCAATCTGATGATGAAACAAGTGACTAAACAGTGGCACGCTCGTGTAATAATTGTCCACATACAAGTGGTACCCCTTTCCGAATAAGGGTGACACCAAGTTCCACACTATCTTGCCAGCGCTCCCTATGTAATCTGGGCAGTTCTCCGGCTCTACGTGACTGTCTTTTTTTCCTCATAAACCATAAAGCTCAATGCATAGCCTTTTGCCCTGTCACAGAACTTATAGAGCTTGACCCCCATATCTGGCACGCTTGCTGGAAAGGTACTGTTTGAAAGACAAGCGGCCACAAAATGTAATCAGGAACTCATCAACGCAAACAACTTGATCGGGAGTAAACAAGGCTGCAAAACATTTGTTGAAGTGGTTTATGAGGGGCTGAATTTTGTAGAGCCGATCTTATTCAGGGTCTCCATGAGGACGACAAAGTTCATTGTCGTTGACGTGCATGAACCGCAAGATCTGCTCGTATCGTTTCCTGGACATGGAGGCAGAGAACACGGGCATATGGTCAATTGGGCGCGTGGACCAATAGGCACGCAATGAGGAGAATTTGTGTGCCCATGTTGAGGGAAAGACCTAAAAACGTTTTAAATTTGGAAACTGTAATTGGTTTCCAATCTCTGGCAATGGAAGGCAACTGGGGATTAGCGGCGATGAATTGACCAGCATATAAATTACTCTGGTCAACAATAGATCTATAGATCTTCCGTGAAAAACAGTGAATAAAAATTTAAGTGTAAAATTAGATATTTCCACCTGAATACCGGGTTGGCCAGTGAATGGGGGAAGTACGGGTTCTGCAGAAGTGTTGGGCACCCAATCAGGATAGGCGAATTCTGCAGGTAGGGCACTATGGGCACGATGGGCCTGCATTTGTCTTCTTGGTGGCAGCGGGGCACTACTTGTGCTTGCCACCTCGCCAGCTTGAACTGCACTTATGGGACTCGCCACGTCACCAAGTGATACTGCAGTGCTGGATGTACGTCCAGGATGTACTAGGCCGCTGGTGCTTGCCAGTTCACCAGAAGGAATAGCAGCGCTAGTACTTCTCTGCTCCATAATACGAGAGCCCTGCGGTTCTTGCTCCTCAACATCAGAAGATCGGGGTCGGGTACGCCTGACCTTAGCAGAGACCTCATCTTCGTCGTCGGTGCTATCTGACATGGAGCCGCTGTCTTCTACGGGGTTGTATTCTGAGCCAGAATCTGACAGATGCATGACCTCCTCTTCACTATCTGTCATGCATCACAATCTCGTAGGCCTCTTTACTAGTGTACCTTCGATTTGCCATTTTGGGCTCTAAATTTTATGGTACACTAGTAAGGATTCACAGGTAAAAAAGCACCTGACTGTCAGCAACTGTATCAAACGCTACCAAAAAAACGGTTAGGGATCGCAGGGATCAGACCTGTCTCTGCGAACGCTGCAGTTATGTGTGTTGTGTTTTGTAAGTGACAGTGATCGATCGATACTGCACTTGGGTGGGCTGGGCTGAGCTGGGTGGAGGGGCTAAATGTAGTTGCTAGCAGGTATCTGGGCTGATCCCGCTAACACTGCGTTTTTGGGAACCCTAAACCGCTGGGGACACTAGCATAGATCTGATCAGATAAGATATTGATCTGTTCAGATACTATACCACTAAGGGATGTGTATGCTTTTTTGCGTGGGTGTTAGCGTTACTGGCACTAACCTGACGCTGCCTGGGACGACGCAGACCCTAACTGACGCTAAAACCTAATTGATATCACCCGCCGGGTGTTTAGGGGGTTAAACCTTTATTGGGTTATATACGGCGGGTGCCCTGATGCTATAAAAAGCAAGCTAACCAACCAGCGTCACCCGTAACACTTATACGGTGATCGCTGGTGAAAGGGTTAACTAGGGGCAATCAGGGGGTTAAAACCTTTATTGGGTAATATATGGCGCTATATAAAAACCTGATGGGGAAACCTAAATAACTAACTGGCTAACCAGTGTCACCAGTGACACTTATACGGTGATCACTGGTGAAAGGGGTTAACTCTAGGGGCAATCAGGGGGTTAAAACCTTTATTAGGTTGTATATGAGGGTACCTGACGCTATAAAAACCTGGCGGCGAACCTAAAAAAATAACTGGCTACCTAGGGGCACCAGCGACACTAATACAGCGATCAGAAAAACGATTGCTTAGTGACACTGGCGATAGGGGGTGAAAGGGTTACCTGGGGGGCGATCAAGGGGTTAAACCTTTTATTAGGGGGTGTTAGGGGGCTACCCTGGACCTAAAGGGGCCTAAACCTAACTGCCCTGCAACTTTTTACTGTCACAGATGACACTAAATGCAGTGGTCAGTAAAATAAATGATCACTGCAATCAGTGACACTGGGGGCTGGGGGGTGACGTGGTGGGTGATCTGGGGGGGTGAAATGTGTGCCTATGTGTACCTACATGTCAGTGGGCTGTTGGTGCACTTACTTGATGTCTTCTCTCCTCGGCGCTCCGGCACTTACTCTGCCTGTGTTTACATTACACAGGCAAAGGAAGCATTTCATTCGCCGGGAGTGATCGCGAGGGGGTGGCCAGAAACCAATGGCCGCCCCTTCATCCCGGGTCGCTCCTGAAAAGATACCGACCGTCTCATGTACCGGGGGGGGGGTTTGTGTGTGTGTGTGTCCGATCGAAGGCAGGCACGTACAGGTACGTGATTGTGCCTGTCCTTGCCATTCTGCTGACGTATATGTACATGGGCGGTCGTTAAGTGGTTAATCTGCGTGAACTCAGCTCTACGCCTCTGCAACTCCGGCGAGAAATCTGAGTATAGTGATATCTTGGTGCCTTTGAAAGAAATATTCCCCACCTCCCTTGCCTTCCGCAGCAGTGTCACGTTATCTTTATAATTTAGATATTTCAGCAGAAGTGGCCTCGGATATCCTCCTGGTGGTGACTCTATGTGCTCTTTCAATTTGAAAACATTGTTGAGAATGCCTCTCTTCCGAAGAGTTCAATGAACCATTTTTCCAGGAACTCTATGGGATTAGGACCTTCACTCCTTTCCGGCAGCCCCACCAACCTAACATTATCCCTTCGGAGCCTGTTCCCCATCTCGTCCATTTTTGAAGCGTATCTGCTCATCTGTTCTTTCATATTTTTCACCTCATTTATTAATGGGAATATGTTGTCTTCTAGCTGGCTTGTTCTCCCTTCCAGGGCTGTTCTTTCCGCTGTTTTATTAAATCTTGTCTGACCATTATCAAGTCCTCCTTTACTCCTTTCAACTGGTCAAATAGTTCTTTTAATGAGCTCTTGCATGCATTTACAGCCAGAAATACATCCTTTAGTGTTGGTTCTTTCTCTAGGGTTGAACTGGGTTCAGATGGTAACTCAATATTTTGTTCAGTCGGCCCTCAGCTTTTATTACTCAATGTTTTTGTTATTAAGACAGGTGGTGCTGTTACTGATGGCTGGCCTTGACTTTTTCTGTCTGACACGGCACCCTGTTGCGCTTTGGTCTGTGAGCCCCCCTTTGTTGGAGTCTGAGCCGGGGTATGAGCATATCGCTCCAGTTTTGCTACGGCTGCCGCCAACGCCTGCTGGAGTTATTTTTCTTGGAGGAACGTAGTAGTTTCATCCCTGCGTTCTCCGGCTGTATTTAATCCTCTCCACTTCCTGTATTTAATCCTCTCCCACAGGGATGTAGTCTCAAGGGAGGGGGCGAGCATGCTGACTAACCCCCAGCCAGAACGGCTCGGATGATGAGGGCAAGCTTACTGAGGAGGAACAAGAAGTGAGAAATTCAGACAAAGAAAAAAAACATTTAGAAGGAAAATCGAAGGAAAAGGTAAGTGAACCAACAATGCACTAGCTTAAAGGAACCTATTTAGAAAATAAACAAACCTTTACAACCCCTTTTAATGCAACTATGTGGCAAATGTTGACAAATGTAAAGTTATTCACTTGGTGGCTAAAAAAAACATGAATACATTATACAGCAAACATGCATGATCATAGGGGGGGTCAGCAACAAGTAGATCGTGGCCAGGTGACTGGTTGATCGCGGTCTGGGCTTGCTGACCAGCCATTCTAGAGCATCAAACAGAGTGCAATGCAGAGGGACTACTTGTAAAGTTGGAGCTGTAGTAGGGAGCACGAGCCGCATAAGCCGATGCCTCCTCTGTAGTGCTGGCTCCTGTCCCATGCAGGGTGATCCCAACTGCACTCCACCTCTTATTCCCGGCTAGAGCTCTCCAGAGTGTGCCAGCAGCAGGAAAGGAGAGGTCAGTTTGAAGCCCTGTTCTAGGGGGAGTTAATGGTCAAGAATAATCTGGGTGTGGGGTAGATCACAGCCTTGTTAATAGCATGCAGAGCCAAGCTGCGGTTTCTAAAGCATGGAAAATACTTTGTGTGTTAAGAGTATACCTCTTAACAGAGACTCCAAAGAGAGACCTCATTTTGTCCCTGTGCACAGCATTTGTAAGACCTCATCTGGAATATGCAGTTTAGTTTTGGGCACCAGTTCACAAAAAGGATATCGGGGAACTGGAGAGAGTGCAGAGAAGGGCATTGAAACTGATGAGAGGCATGGAGGACCTCCACTGTAAGGAAAGATTAGCTAAATCAAATATATTCTCTTGAAAAGAGGTGATCATCACGTATAAATACATAAAAGGTCTATATATTGAACCTGGTGCAAAGTTATTCGCTTTTAAGATAATTACAGAGGACTAGGAGGCACTCTTTATGTCTGGAGGAAAAGAGGTTTAAACCTAATACAGAGAGGCTTCTTTATAATCAAGGACATTTGGTTATTTGGAGTGATGCATACAGCTGCGAAGGCATCATCCCAGCATTTTTATTTTTTAGAGTCGATGGTCGGCTTTCTTGTAAAAGCAATCCAGCTGCTTTTACAAACAGAGGGAGGCGACATTGCAAAAAAAAAAAAATACATTTTAAAGCACCTCTGTCCCCCCGTGCTCATGCGCAAACGCGAATGCATGTGTCGGTCCCGCATGCAAATAGCAATTGTCGCACACATTTGAGTTATCATCCTGAATATCAGATTGTGGGCAGTAATTCTAGCACAAGACTTCCTGTGTAAATCTAAAGTGGTAACCTGTAAAGGCTTTTAAATTTTATAGATAGTAAAATTTACGCTGTTCGTCACAGTTGCACGGGCATTTGCTATTTTAAAGTGTGACATGTTTGGTATCTATTTATAGAGATCGACCGATATATCGGCCGATATTCGGCCATTTTTGATAAATCGGCATCGCCCGATTATTATCAAAATGAGGCCGATATTTTACACTGGCCATTCCTCCTGTCCTTCCTTCACCACACTCAGCAGCTCTGGCAGCATCAAGCGCCGCGCTGAGTGTGTGAACAGAGAGGAGAGACCGGAGCTGTCAGCTCGATGTCGGGGGGTGGGTGGGCGGGGCCCGGCTGGGGTGGGCGGGACCCAGCAGCTATATTACGCCCTCAACTTGCTCTCCTTCCCGGTGTAGCAGATCACTTCACCTTCTTCCTTGTTACTTTTACTATGGTCAGTCCAGGCAGCTCCTCCCCGTCTACACTTCTCTCTCTGTCTTTGCTGCATGATCACATAGTAAGTCAGCACCGATCCTCCTCGCTCCCCTGCCTAGTTAATTTTTCCCTTCTCTTATCTGCTGTCCTCTCCATAAATCTTCACTACACATATCATGCTGCCTCCTGTCCTGTCTCAGCTCAGCATTCCACACACAGATCTTACACCCTTTCCATCCCAGTTTGCTTTTAGCTCTCATAATTGTCCTGTCCCCACCATGCAGCCTAGCACATTCCCTGCATTCTGTCACTAATGAAGACATTAGCACATATGTTTACCACCCCAACCTCCTCACAGATTCTCTCTTTTCTAATATCTTAACCCCCCCCCCCCCTTTCACATTGTAGCAATTTGACAAGTCACATCCTATTGCCGGCAAGGCACTGTTCAAATCAATGCGACACTGACTTTGAGTTGCCACATCAATTTGAAAAAGTAGTACATGCACTACTTTTGCGATTTAGGGTGTGACTTCAATAGACATCTGTGCATGAAGCCACACAGATGTCTTCAAAGTCGCAACCCAAAGTCGCACTGAGATGCAGCTCTGAAATTGTGCGATTTCAGGTTAAGTCGCACAATTTCAAAGCCACAGTCAATGTGAACTAATAGTAGGTTCACACTGGTGTGCTGTGGTCTGACCACAGTGCGATTGTATTTGCAGTTTACCCACAGTTTTAGGTGCGCTCCCATTCAATTCTATTAGACTGTCTGTTTTCACAAAAGCAAATTACAGTCTTGCATGCTGCATCTTTGATGCGCAACAAGAAAACACACAGTCCACTAGAATTCATCAGGAGCACACCTAAAACTGCAAGTAAATCACACATACAATCGCACTGTGGTCAAACCAAAGCACACCAGTGTGAAATCGCTATACGGCTAGGTTCACGCGCAGTCAGGATCATGCACAAAATTGTGGTTTTCTTGAAAAACACAGAAGCGCACTGTCCTTTAGTAGATACACAGCAGTGCCATTGATAGTTAAAGGCACCCCCACTCATCTGCTAACCCACACATGTGGTTTGGTACAGGACATTTTTAGAAAAGGGTCTTGGACTTCTTTTCCACATTTCCAAATTGGCACCACTGACCACTACCCCATATGTGTGCACCCATTACTCTCAGGTTGCTGCAGTGCAACACTTTAAGTACTATTATAGTGCATGTCACAAGCATTACTCAGCGGGGGATCATTCCTCTGATCCCCGCTGAGCAGGCGAATGACAGGTCCGTCTCCGCTCACTGTGCTGAGATGGACCTGTCAGAGCCTCTATGGCAGGGGTCTCAAACTGGTGGCCCTCCAGCTGTTGCGAAACTACAAGTCCCATGAGGCATTGCAAGGCTGACAGTTACAAGCATGACTCCTGCAGGCAGAGGCATGATGGGACTTGTAGTTTTGCAGCTGGAGGGCCACCAGTTTGAGACCCTTGCTCTATGGGATCGGATGAAAACGGATCGATAGGCTTTCCATCTGTCTGGATTTTACTGACCGGATCGGATATCAGCGGACATGTCACCGCTGACATCCACCGCTCCATAGGAGTGAATGGAGGTTCCGATCAGGTCCGCCTGAAAAACTGACAGACAGACCTGATCAGAAAGCCTGTGTGAAAGGGGCCCAAGTCCGAACCCGGGGGGCGCACTTTGCCCTGGGCGCTGGATGAGCTTGTCCCAGCACTGGTTACAGTTACACTCGGCTTAGTGTGAAACCTGCCAGTGCCACCGGCAATCAGTGCCACCGCAAATCAGTGCCATCCGCCACTGCCAGCCAGTGCCACCCACCAGTGCCAACCAGTTCCAATTGCCAGTGTCGCTGCCAATCAGTGCCATCTGTCAGTTCCAAACCAGTGCCACCTGCTAGTGCCAATTAATGCCATCTGTCAGTGCCAATAGTGCCATCTGTCAGTTCCAAACCAGTGCCACCTGCCAGTGCCAATGCCATCTGTCAGTTCCAAACCAGTGCCACCTGCTAGTGCCATCTGTACTGAGGACATCAAGTGTGTGCTAGAGTGACAGGAGTAAGCAAGGAGGAGTGGAGTGTTGTGTTTTTTTTTTTGTTTTGTTTTTTTTTTAAATCGGCCTAAAATATCGGCCGCCCCAATTTCTAAATATCGGCATCGGCCAGAGAAAAACCAATATCGGTCAACCTCTATCTATTTACTCTGCATAACATCCTCTTTTAAGTCTAGAATCAGAATCAGGCTCAGTATACAGACCTGTAGAGAGCAGCGGAACCCTGACAGATGGCTCTGACGATGATGTAGAGGTCCTTGCTAAGGTCAGGCGTACCTGACCCCATTCTATTGCTGAGCTGCAACAATCGCACTGTTCTCGAATGCAGCAGAGTACCGGTACTAGTGCCACTCTACATTCTGGTGAACTGAAGAGCACCAGCGGCCTAGTACATCCTGGCTGTAGACAGACCAGCACTGCAGTAACATTTGGTGTTGTGGCGAGTCTCATAAGTGCAGTTCAAAGTTAATCATTGGAGTTTGTTATAGACCACCAATGTTAATGATGAGGTGGAGACTCAGCTCCTTGCACAGATGGAAAGGGCTGCAAGGGCTGGGGCGGTGATAATAAAGGGGGATTTTAACTACCCAGAAATTTACTGGAGTAATGGCACTGCTGGGACAGTTAAAGGGCAAAAACTAGGAATGATGCTCTGTTGGGCCTGGTAATCTCAAACCATGCAGAGCATATTACTAATGTTCAGATAAAGGAACACCTGGGTAGCAGTGACGATAACATGATTTCATTTGATGTTGGCTGTAAGCAAAAATCACATACGGGAAAGATAAAAACACTTAATTTCAAGAGAGCAAATCTTCCAAGGATGAGGGGCTGCTCTCCAGGACTGATGCCACGTACACGTTTTCCCGTCGGATAAAAAAACGATGGTTTTCCGGACGGAATTCCGCCCAAGCTTGTCTTGCGTACACACGATCAGACCAAATTCCACCCGTTCAAAGTACGGTGACATACAACACGTACGACGACACTATAAAGGGGAAGTTCCATTCCAACGGGGCCACCCTTTGGGCTGCTTTTGCTGATCTCGTGTTAGTAAAAGTTTGGTGAGAGACGATTCGCCCTTTTTAGTCTTCGTTCTTTTCAGATAATTTTCTGCTGTTCAGTTGGTGCTTGTGGGTTCGTATCTGTTTTTCAGTGCGTTCTTGTCCGCTCATTTCTGATTTTCAGGTTGTTCTTCATACGCCTTGCTGTTCAGTGCGTTCTGTTAGTTCGTTCTGACCAGCCGACCGTTTTCTAGCTATGTTGCGGGTACGTACTCGTTGTAGAGTTCGTGCTGTGCATGGCCTTGGTGTTGGGGTTCTTGTTTTAACCAAAGCTCAGTCCATGAACAGGGTGAGGAGGAGTTCATGGACGAAGAATTGGTTGCTTCAGCGTGACCAATTCTGTCACATGCCTTTGCTGCGGGAGATCCAGGAGAATAATCCTGATGATTTTAGGAATTATCTCCGGATGACGAACCACGTTTTCAGTTTGTTGGCTTTGCTGTCCCCTTATATCACGAAGCAGGACACCTGCATGCGGCAAGCCATCACTGCTGAGCAAAGGCTAGTCGCCACGTTGCGATACTTGGCAACAGGGAGAAGTCTGCAAGACCTCAAGTTCACGACAGGCATCTCCCCAGAGACCTGTTAATCCAAGTTCTGTAGAAGGACTATATTGGGGTAAGTTTTTTTTTTTTTCTCCTTTAACATCATATTCTATGTATTTAATGTTTGCTAATGTATTGTATTTCTTTTATCCTTCCCTAATTACCATGATTGTAATATGCTGTGAATGTCCCATTTGTCCCCATGCATGCTGTAAGCTTTTAATGCTCCTTTTTTGGCCTACATGCATATTTCCCTTCATGCTATCCTTGACCCATGCACACCTAGCTTAGTCACTTGCCAATGTATTTTGTCAGCTCCATTGTAGTGCTTTACCCTAAACACCCCCAAAAATGTGTACAAATGTTTTTGTTCTCATTAAATTCAGGCAGAGTGGCATAGGCTTTTTTTTGAGGGCCCAAACTCCTTTAGAACTCCCCCCCCCCCCCCTAAAATGTCTACAAATGTTTTTTTGTTCTCATTAAATTCAGGCAGAGTATTTTTTGAGGGCCCAAAACTCAGCTAGAGCCCCCCCCTAAATTTTTTACACTGGGCCATCAGAGGGAGTGAGGAATCTGATAAGTGGGCCTTATGTTTTTGTCTTTAAATACTACTTAAAATAAATGTTATACTGATGTTGGCCAAGAATGTTTTTGTATAATCTGCTTTCAATGTTATGTGCAAAAGTACTAATATTATTTCTTTCTCGTACATCACGGGACACAGAGCGACATAGTCATTACTAATGGGTTATATAGTTACCGTCAGGTGCTGGCACTGGCAACTTCCAAAACCGGAAGTACCCTCCCCTATATAAGCCCCTCCCATCCGGGAGCACCTCCAGTTTTTTGCCAGTGTCTAAGGTGTTGGCCAAGAAGAAACATGTGTTTTTCACTGAGCTTGCGTACAGGTTCTTTTGGGCCTCAGTAAGCTATTCCGGATCCGACCAAAAAAGCTTCATAGCTAAACGGTCGGTACCCGGGCCTTGCAAAGAGAAGAGCAAGGTTCTGCCTGTAATGCTTCTCTTAGGAGAGCTGGACCCTGGGATCCAGAGCTCTGGTCATACCCATGACCAAGATGTTTTCTGTGCAGGGTGCTATACAGGTCCAGGGGAGTGGAATCCTTGGGAACCCGGTCCCTGAAGGTTTGATTACAATGCCTGCCGTGATAGGTGAAGTTTGGGCTTTTGTGGACCAAACAAAGTCCTGCGGCGAGGAACAGGTAAGTGGGGGCCCCCAGGAACTTGGTTCTATTGGGGGACCCCCAAGCCTAATTTGTCTTTCTGTCTGTTACCTAATGGTATTCCCGCAAGATTCTGTGCATGCCTGTAACTACTAAAAAAATGTAATAATTTTTAATGGTGGTCAAGAAAAAAAAAAAAAAAAAAAAAAATGTTTTTTATATATATTTAGTATATTAGACTGCGGTACCTGTGTTTGTCCACTAGAGGCCGCTGTGGAATGTTTTCTTGTCATGTGGACTAGTTTCTTCTCAGAGAGCAAAGTCCAGGCAGTTGGTGAGTTCTCCTATAGGAAACTGCTTCCTCTGCCATGTTGCAGTGCTCGTCCATCCCCCGGCCTGCGGCAAAGAGGGGCCCTGGCTCCTGTCCCTGGTTTCCATGTTTGAAATTAGCGCCGAGGGCGCACGTGGCCGCGCCTCTATATATAGAGGTGAGCCGGGAAAGGGGGCGGAGCCTGGGGGATGACGCTCTGTGCGCGCCGCAGCGCTTCTGCGCATGTGCGGGCGTCCCAGCAGGTTTTAAAAAGCCACAATATTGTAGTAAGCTGGCTATGAAGTACAGAGACAGAGCTGGCAACATTTAAAGGCATACAGCAAGCGGTTGATACAGGCATCCCCTAGAAAGGCACATTAGTAGACACCAACTGTTTATTATAGCAGCATTTATGCTAGACTATTATCAGTAACTGGTGTATTTCGGCTGGAATACCTCAGCTTTGTGGCTTAGGAATATGCCGTCTAAAAACTCCGGGACTAGAAATTCCAGGAGGAATAGGGGGTCTCCATCGGGCTCTGAGGATCTTGGGCATGCTTTGGCTGCACCAGTCTCCCCTGAAGAATCAGAGGTTAGTGACCGTAGGGCACCCCCAGGAGTACCTGGTACTGTGGCTGTCCTCAGTTCACCTGCTCCTGTGTATGTAACAGAGGAGGTTTTTTCCTCAGCTCTGGGAGGACTGGAAGAGAGATTGCAGGAGAAAAGCGCTCGATCTCCGTCTCCTCCCTCAGAGTGCCTGTTAACAGAGCAACAGTCCCATACAGAGGTCGACCTACCTGAGGGGGATCAGGATGAGGTTGATTCGGTTGTAGAGGAATCAACAGTGGAAGAGCCGTTTTCAGCATCACATGCTGAGAGGTTATGGGTTCAGTCCCTGACTAATATGGTCCGATCAGCATTTAAAATGCCACTTGCGGAGCCATCCTCCACTTCTGTCTCCTCGTTGGGGTCGCTAAAAGCTCCCCAGACTGTTTGTTCCTTTCCGATCCATCCTTTACTGGAGGGGCTCATTTACCAGGATTGGGAGCATCCTGACAAAATATTTACTCCCCCCAAGAGATTTCCGGTGGTCTATCCCATGGAGGATAAGTTCATCAGAAAATGGAAGGTCCCTACAGTGGACGCAGCCATCTCTTGTGTGAATAAATCACTGACATGTCCGGTGGAAAATGTCCAAATGTTCAAGGATCCAATAGATAAAAAATTGGAGTCATTATTGAAATCTGCTTTTTCTACAGCAGGATTGGTGACACAACCAGCAGTGGCAGCTATAGGGGTCTGCCAAGCAGTGAAGGATCAGTTGAAACAGGTCTTAAGAGACTTGCCGGATCAGCAGGCTCTTGCCCTAGCTGATCTACCTAGAGCCTTATGCTTTGCGGTGGACGCTATAAAGGATTCAATCCATCAGGCCTCCCGCCTTACGCTGTCTGTAGTACATATGCGCAGGCTTCTATGGCTCAAAAACTGGTCTGCTGAAGCTCCCTGTAAAAAATTGCTGGTCAGCTTCCCATTTCATGGGGAGCGCTTATTCGGGGAAGACCTGGACAAGTATATCCAGAGAATTTCCAGCGGTAAAAGTACACTTTTGCCGGTTAAAAATAGAGTTAGAGGTCCCTCCTTTAAGAGGCCGGCTTCTCCAGTCCCTAGGACATCGGCTGTGAAACAGTTCCGACGGCCTCCCCGGTCAAATCCCGGAGGTAAAAATCAGGGACAGTTGCAGGGTAACAAGAAGCCCTGGAGCAGGAGAGGTACAAAACCTCCCCCAAAGTCAAATGCATGAAGGGTTGCCCCCACCCAATCGGGTGGGGGGAAGACTTCAGTTGTTCACAGAAACCTGGCGGGACACGATCCGAGACAGATGGGTGCTCTCCGCAGTAAATCTGGGATACAAATTGGAGTTAAAAAACTCCCCTCCTTCCCGCTTTATAAGGTCAAACGTGCCAAGGGATCCCCAGAAGAGAGGATCCCTCCTGTTGGCACTGGAACAATTATTGCTTCAAGCAGTAATTATAGAGGTTCCCCTGGAAGAATGGGGGTTCGGGTTTTACTCAAACCTCTTTACAGTTCCGAAGCCAAACGGGGACGTGAGGCCCATATTAAATCTAAAAGGGCTAAACAAATTCCTACATATCAGGACTTTCCGGATGGAGTCGATCCGATCGGTAGCCACTGCCCTACAAGGGGAGGAATGGTTAGCCTCGATCGACATCAAAGATGCTTATTTGCACATCCCCATCTTTCCAGCCCACCAAAAATTTCTACGCTTTGCGGTAGAAGGGCGCCATTTTCAGTCCAGAGCCTTACCCTTCGGTCTGGCCACAGCACCAAGAGTGTTCACAAAAATTCTGGCCCCATTATTGGCCAATCTAAGAACACGAGGTGTAACGATAATGGCATATCTAGACGACTTGTTGCTGATAGACCACTCAGTGGAAAAACTAGAAGTGGTTGTTCACGAGACAATCAAGTATCTGGAATATCACGGTTGGATTATCAACCGAGACAAGTCAGCCCTAAAACCAGTCAAAAGTCTGGAATACTTGGGGCTAAGGCTGGATTCAGACCGGAGAAAGATTTTCTTGCCTCAAGAAAAGGGGTCGTCTTTGAGAGATTTGATCCACTTAGTGGGTTCAAAAAGACAGCCATCCATACGCCTGTGCATGAGGCTGCTGGGAAAAATGGTGGCATCATTCGAAGCAGTACCCTACGGTCAATTCCATTCAAGGAAGTTGCAAAGGGCCATACTGTCAGCCTGGAACAAAAAAGTTCAGGCTCTGGACTTACCAATGTCCTTGTCCCCTTCCGTTCGCAGGAGCCTCCGCTGGTGGTTGGTTCCCCAGAATCTGGAAAGAGGGAAATCCTTCAGTCCGATTTCCTGGAAGGTGGTCACTACAGATGCCAGCCTTATAGGCTGGGGAGCAGTACTGGAGCAATGGTCTCTCCAGGGCAGATGGTCGGATGCGGAAAAGGCCCTGCCCATCAATCTCTTAGAGATACGAGCAGCCCGGTATGCCCTAGTAGCATGGACATCCAAACTCCAAGGGTCCCCTGTCAGAGTTCAGTCAGACAATGCCACAGCAGTGGCATATATCAATCGTCAGGGGGGCACCAGGAGTCGTGCAGCCCAAAGGGAAGTAAATTACATCCTGAGATGGGCAGAAAGATATGTCCCAGCCATATCTGCGGTATTCATTCCAGGGGTGGAGAATTGGAAGGCGGACTTTCTAAGTCGCCAACAATTATGCCCAGGGGAATGGTCCCTTCATCCCGAGGTTTTCTGGACAATATGTCAGCGGTGGGGAACACCGGATGTAGATCTGCTAGCATCCAGATTCAACACAAAAGTGGACAGGTTTGTCTCTTGGGCAAGGGATCCCCTAGCGTGCGGCTCGGATGCCCTAGTGTTCCCTTGGGATCAGTTCAAGCTGATATATGCATTCCCACCGCCACAATTGTTACCTCGATTACTCCGCAGAATCGGGGTAGAAAAGAAACCAGTGATTCTGGTGGCTCCAGCGTGGCCCCGAAGAGCATGGTACGCGGAGATTGTAAAAATGTCTGTGGAGAGTCCTTGGACCCTCCCACATCGTCCGGACCTGCTTTCGCAGGGACCGATATACCACCCTTCCTTACCAGCCCTAGGTTTGACGGCCTGGCTATTGAAGCCCACATTCTAAAAAAGAGAGGGCTCTCTAATGCTGTGGTATCTACCATGATCAATGCCAGGAAGCCGGTATCCAGGCAGATCTACTATAGAATCTGGAAGGCGTACATCGCCTGGTGTGAAGCCAAGAAATGGCATCCACGTAAATACGTAATAGGTAGGATTCTGGACTTCCTACAATGGGCTGTAGATAGGAAGCTTGCCTTGAGTACTATCAAGGGTCAGATTTCGGCCTTGTCAATATTTTTTCAAAGGCCCTTGGCTTCGCATTCACTAGTCAAAGCCTTTATACAAGGAGTGATGCGTATTAGTCCTCCGGTTAATATTCCCATATGTCCATGGGATCTAAACTTGGTTCTGTCGGTTCTACAGAAACAACCATTTGAACCATTGCAGCATATTTCCTTGGTGCTTCTCACCAGGAAATTGATTTTTCTAGTAGCCATTTGTTCGGCTAAAAGAGTATCGGAATTAGCAGCTATGTCCTGTAAGGAGCCATATCTGGTTATCCATAAGGACAGAGTAGTGTTACGTCCTCATCCAGCCTTTCTTCCTAAGGTGGTATCGAGTTTTCATTTGAACCAAGATGTGGTTCTTCCTTCTTTTTTCCCCAAGCCTACTTCGGTAGAGGAAAAGTTATTGCATTCTTTGGATGTAGTAAGAGCAGTTAAAGCTTATCTAAAAGCCACTGCTCAGATTCGCAGAACGGATACTTTGTTTATTCTGCCGGAAGGCCCCAGAAAGGGTCAGGCAGCGTCAAAATCTACTTTAGCCAAGTGGATTCGACAGGTCATAATACAAGCCTATAGCTTGAGAAGTAGACCGCCTCCGTTCAAAGTTAGGGCGCACTCCACGAGAGCAGTTGGAACTTCATGGGCAGTGCATCACCAGGCCTCCCTGGCTCAAATCTGTAAGGCCGCAACATGGTCTTCGGTACACACGTTTACTAGGTTTTACCAGGTGGACGTTAGAAGTCAGGAGGATGTCGCCTTTGGGCGCAGTGTGTTGCAGGCCGCAAAAGATCCTCATGTCTGATAGCGCTCAGCTTATATATGGTGTATCCCCCCCCTCATTTGGCATTGCTTTAGGACATCCCATTAGTAATGACTATGTCGCTCTGTGTCCCGTGATGTACGAGAAAGAAAATAGGATTTTTATAACAGCTTACCTGTAAAATCCTTTTCTTGGAGTACATCACGGGACACAGAGCTCCCGCCCCTCTTTGGGGACACTTATTGCTTTGCTACAAAACTGAGGTGCTCCCGGATGGGAGGGGCTTATATAGGGGAGGGTACTTCCGGTTTTGGAAGTTGCCAGTGCCAGCACCTGACGGTAAGTATATAACTCATTAGTAATGACTATGTCGCTCTGTGTCCCGTGATGTACTCCAAGAAAAGGATTTTACAGGTAAGCTGTTATAAAAATCCTATTTTTTTATGGTTTGACTCCACAGTTTCCTTCAACGCCACAGGAATGGCAGACTGTGGCCTCCCATTTTGCCCAGCGGTGGGACTTTCCCAACTGCTGAGGGGCACTAGATGGGAAGCACGTCCACATGGTGCCACCACCCCATTCGGGGGTCTTACTATTACAACTATAAGGGGTTTATAGGTATAGTGGTGTCGGCACAATATGAGTTCCTCTATGTGGATGTGGGGAAGAATTGTCGGATGGTGGAGTCTTCGCCCAGAGTTTACCTGACGTCTCCAGAGGGGTGGCCCGGCATTGCCACACGATGAAGACAACGTGCAAGGACTCCCATTTGTGTTCATCGCAGATGAAGCATTCGGTCTGGGAGAACATCTTATGAGGCCATTCCCCCAGAGGACCCTCACCATGGAGAGGAGGGTTTTTAACTACCGGCTGGCCAGAGCCAGAAGAGTGGTGGAGAATGCGTTTGGCATAGTGGCCAGCCGGTTCCGCCTGTTCCATATGGCAGAGTATAAACTCAACCACATCGTGCTTGTATGCTGCATACTGCACAATTATCTATGCAAGAATGCAGAAAATTATGTGGACTCAGTTGGGCCTGAGGCAGGACTTCCTGAAAGTACCATGACGGCCCTGGAAGCTGGCCGTCCTGTCCTGGCTTGCCCCCCCCAAAGCGCCCGTGATGTGAGACAAAAATATCTGGAATATTTTAAGGGTAGGGGGGCCATTGCTATGCCAGAAAATATATAATCATTTAAAATAAAATAAAAGTTTATATCTGAAATCATCTTGAATGTTATTTATTGCTTGTGTTTCTTTTAGCTGTCTCCTAGGTTCTCCTAGTGCACTTGTGCCAAGTGTTTTTTCCATTAATAAATAACCACCATTGTCACTGTAAACACCAAATTATTAAAAACCGTGGTATTGAGCATTGAAATAATAAGCCACACATAGATGAGTATAATTTTTTTTTACTCTGTGCACATTCACATGTGCGTTAGAAAGTGTTTTGGACAAAAAAAAAACATCTTTTTGTTTTTTATAATTTTTTTTCTTACATTTTTTTTTTTGTTTTTACATAAACAGGAAATGTTTCAAAACATAACCTACACATCTCTGAAACTTACAAAGTTCAACATTGGAAAACGGAGGGCAATATCAGACATTATAGTATGTCCAAACTGTCTTGATCTTGCCTTCATCAGATGGGGTGATGTCACCCCTGAACAAGCCAAATTTTGAAGATGCACAAAAATTGAGATGCTAAATGGGGATTTCCCTCCTGATCCCATGCCTAATGTCAACATGTGCCATCTCCCATCATTGGGGATCAATGGACGTGTTTTGGGGGTGTAACCCCTTCCTTTCACCTACTTGAGTTGCGAGGAAGGGGTTGCACCCACAAAACACGTACATTGATATCCCCTGATGGCAGATGGCACATGTTGTGACACACTGTGTGCATCTTCAAAATTTGGCTTGAAGAAAGTAGTAAAATATGTTTAAATAGGGCATAACAAAACAAAAGGGGGGGAATTTTGTGTTTCTTTAGATTCGCCCCAATACATCAATCACGTTCTTCAATTTTTGATCTAGAACATTGATATTATTCCTCATGATGTCTAGTACCCGACTACACACCATGATGTCCTGGATTAGTATTTGTGCACTAGCATTTGTGAAATAAGGAGTTTCTTCTTCACCAACATGCACATCACCTAAAAAAAATAATTAAACCACGTATTTTAAATATGCAGGCCTACATCTATTACCTGAAGCTGTGGTGTCAGACACTGACCTGTTGTTGTGGTGACAATTTCCATCACTTCATCCACCTCTCCTTCCATCACATCTTCAGCTTGGGGTTCTCTCTGGTCCCCTTCTTAAGGGGGTGTGGGGTTCCTGGTGTCCTCAGATGTCCCGAGTCTTCTCTCCCCTATGAGAATGAAACAAATGTATACAGATATACTTAGCACACAGATATTTCACGCCAGAAATATGAATATGAAACATTGCTTGAAAGTGGGGTACAATTGTGAGTTTCAAGCTGCAGACATGATTTTTTTCTCTTACCAAAACCAAAGCTGGAATACGTACCTTTTTTTTTTGGAAAAGTTTCACACATGGAGACACCCCAAGTATCCACTGGAGCACTTGTGTGGGACACCCTAAAAAGGTTGTTCTGGTGTCACACACTAGTGCTCCTGAGTCCAGATGTGAAAACTGCTGAGTGTCCTCTCCTTTACACTGAATCAAGTTTGCATTTCATTCTAGTTACAAACCCATCTAGACAGCAATGTAATAAACTTTTTTTATACAAATAGGCATGACCAAATGTACCCTGTATCTACCAAAAACATTGTATGTAGTGGGCGAACAGTGTTTACTACAACCAATTACTGTGCCCACTAACATGAAAGTTGCCATTTTAAACTGTCCAACAGTAAAGAAAAGCACATGGAGCAACATGCAAGTAATAATAATAATCTGAACACAGGACAAATACTTACTTTTTTTAAGCATTTTCTTGATCTTTCTGTACTGGTCGTGCTCCCTCAATTTCAGGTCTGACCAGCGTTTCCTCAATTGCTCCTTGAATCGTCGTACCCCAAAATTCTTGTGCAGACTTCTCACAACTTTAGACATGATCTTGGCCTTTCTCACATTAGGGTTGTTGTACGGTCCATGCTTCCCATCGTAGTCGGTCCTCTTCAAGATGTCCACCATGTCCTCCATCTCTACAAAGGACATATTTGAGACCTTACATCTCCTCCTGTGTCGGGAAGATTCTTGCTTCGGGCTTTCCCCGTCATTAGTGCTATTATCATGCACCTGCTGTGTCTCCGCCATGACTCTCCCACTGCGCGCCGAAAGAGAAGGGGCGGGGAATATACTAGAAAGAATGTCAGGGGCGGGTGAGGTGTGCAGAGTTTTACGCAGTGTATATAAAGCTAACACGCATGTGTCGTACCTACGTTCTGTGTGCGGAGGAAGGAGTAAGCGCCGAACGTGAGACCCAAGGTAACATTTTAACTTGGGTCATCAGTGGCCTATACTGCTTCGAGATTGTGGCCTATATGGGGATAAGATTAGGAGAGTTTAGACTGACATTAGTATTTTTGTCTTGTGTTTTGTCTTGCAGAAATAATGAATGCTTTCAAAAATCACGAATTTATGAGCTAGTTCCTTGACCGGTACAGGGAGCTGCCTGTTTTGTGAGAAACCAAAAAACCCCCTCCATAAAATAAAAACCAGGAAGGCAGCGCTGGAGAAAATGCTGCAATTTGTAAAGACACAGGTCCCTAAAGCAGCCACCGAGTTTGTGGAAAATAAAATTGGGAACTTGAGGGGCACATACAGTAAGGAGCGCACTAAGGTCCTGGAATCACTGAGGTCAGGAGCAGCAGCAGATGATGTTTATGTACCCAGTCTGTGGTACTACAATAAATTGCGCTTTGTAGACGACCAGCTTGAAGTGAGGCCATCACTTTCTACCCTTCCGTCCACCCCAGCTGAGCCTTCTGAGGACCAACCTGGGATCCTGGAAGAAGTGGATGTGCCCAGCTGGAGCCAGGTATAGTATTTTTCTAAAGATTTATTGTCCTAAAATTAATGATGTAAAATTGATGTGTAGCACACCCCCGTAGGAGCTTCTGGTTTAAATTTGGGCCTTGCACGTTACCTCAGTATTCGTTGTCTAGGGGAAGAAAGTCTAGTAACTCCAATGTCCACACAAGATGTAAAACCTTAAGCTGTTCGGTTTTACTTTCCTTTTGCATAAAACATGAAGAATAGTAGAAGAGTGAATGGAAGGGGTAGGTTCAGGCACACAGTACAGATCACTGGGGAGAACTCCTCAAGTACAAAGTTAGTCACCACTCTTCCTGGAGTGGGTATTGCACACCCGGATAGGCCACAGGACTTAACCCCCGAACCTCCATCCAAACAGTCCAGAGCCTTTAAGCCGACCCGGCAGGCTGTGAGGTAAACCTTAACTGTGGTGCATCTTTCAATAGAATTACCAGGCCCTCAAGACACCAGCCCCTTCCGCTCGGTCTTTTCCAGGACAGGTCCTCCCCTGGTTTCCTCCATTGAGTGGCTTCCTCCCGCGGGACGGACGGCACAGGATCACCTTCAAAGCGTAGGCCCAGTCAGCATAACTGGGCCTACTTGGTAGAGTTGCAGCCTTGGGCCAACATGGTCCTAAGGCCAAGAACACACACACACTCCTCGCGCCAGGAGGGCCACGAGGGGAAAAGAGGACCCCACAAAATGGCGTCTGCCCCTTAAGTACCCTTCCCCAGCATGCTCAGTGGGTAGACCACGCCCACTGAACTGTTCCCGGGGGAATGTACCCAATGCACTCTGGCCTGTCAGTCTTCCACATTGGCCTGGGGTAGTAACGCCACCTACAGGCAAACAGTGGGAACAGAGGCTAATTTAGCATAATTATTTACAGAGTCTAAGTCAACTACCAGCTCAGACACCCACTAGATTTGACATCGTGCCCAGTCATTGGGAGCAGGGCGCTACAGATGTTAATATCGATAGGAAATTAATGTTTGAACAAAAAGTGTTTTACATATCAATAGACAGTAGTGGCCAAAAATGTTTGGAACAAGAATGAAAACTGCTGGGGTCAGAATGATAGTCTTTTCTATTTATTAACATTCAATTTGCAACAGTCATGAGCTGAAAATTGTGTGTGATTGATGAACAAAAAAATAAAACTGTCCCCTTTTTATACACAGGGTGAGTGTCTGGAAAGTGGCAGGCAGGGGGAAGCGGCAGCCAGGAGGTGGCCAGGCCCAGTGGCATTACCCAATGCCAGGTGGCTCCCCTCCGCCTTCAAACAAAAAGGCCCAAGAGGGGTAGGAACCTGGATTAGGCAGCACTGGCCCTCATTCGGGATGCACATGCGACCCTCAGAGACCCCCCCCCCCCACCGCTCAAGAGGGCTATGCCTGCCTAGTCGCAGCCAAAATGCAGGAAATGGAGAGGGGCCAACGCCTCCTCCTGTGAGTCCCTGATTTTCAAGGCCCTAAATAAGGGGTTGATGGGCCAACTAACACCAAATACTGACCTTTATGATTTCGCCCATCCTCTACCTCCACTTCCTCCTCCTTCTTCTCCTCCTGCCACAAGTCCACCTCCAGAGCCACAGCCTCCAAGGAAGCATGCAGGGAAGGCTGCAAAGAAGACAAGAAAGTGATGGCCTGGCTTCAGTCTGGTCTGACGGAAGATGCAGGCTGTTGTAGTACCACAGACTGGGGACATGTATGTCATCTGCTGCTGTTCCTGATCTTTGGGAGTCCAGGACCAGATTGTGCTCCAAATTGTATGGACTTCTCAAGCTCCCAATTTTCTTTTTCAAATACTTGATGTCTGCCCTGGGGTCCAAAGGCTTTGCAAATTGCAGCAGTTTCTCCAGCGTTGCCTTCCTCTTTATTTTGTTATGAGACAGAATAAATGGAATTTATTTTCACAGTAAATACTTGCCTATGTGTTTTTCTTAAAGGACAGTTTGTGAGTAGGCAGGTACATTTCAAAAATACAATGTCAAATTAACAAGAGACACCAACCAAGATAATAATGTTGTTGTGGTAAATTGACGCACATCTTGATTAAAAAAAAAAAAAAAAAAAAATTCAAAACATTATGGTGATCTGGCTTTAAAAACCAAAAATAATATTCATGAGATCGCGAGAAATAATAAAGAAATAAGTTTGTCAGAACTCTGTGTGAATATCAGCAGCAAAACAACTTCATTATTCTAGCATTATAAAGTAGAAAATAATGCGCTGCATTAAACGATGCAATCATTTGCAGCTTGACAAATGTGCTATCTCCATTACCAACGCTAGTTTTACCAGAACGAGCGTTCCCGTCTCATACTTGATTCTGAGCATGCGCGTTTTTTTTGCGCGTTGAAACTGCATACAGGCGAACGGTTTTCCAGCTGGGATTTTTTCCTGACGGGGGTGGGTAGAGATCGACCCTGCTCCCCTTCTTCTTTTTTTTCCCCCCCCCCCGGCAGTTTTCCTGTGGAAAAAAGGCAGCTGGAGCATACACACGGTCGGGATTCCCGACGAAAAGCTCTCTTCTGAGTTTTTCCGACGGGAAAACCGGCCGTGTGTACTGGGGATTAGACTGGGAGAGAAAATTGGCATCAATGGGCACAGAACAGAAATGGGAATTCTTTAAAAAGACTGTTTGTGAACTCACTGCAAAGTATATTCCCATGGGTAATACGTTTTAAAAGGCTAAAAATTAAAACCTATGTGGCTCACAGCCAAAGTTAAAAAAAGCTATAAACTATAAGAAAAGAGCTTTTAAAAAATATAAAAATGAAGGAACACTAGTGTCATTTAAATGTTACAAAGAATATAACAGAATATGTAAAAAGGAAATCAAGGATGCAAAAATTCAAAACGAACAACAGATTGGAAAAGATAGTAGGACAAACCCCAAAAAATTCTTCAAATATATTCATAGTAAAAAGGTCAAGTCTGAGCATGTAGGCCCTTTACAAAATAATCTAGAGTGGGTGACTGGGGACAAAGAGAAGGCTAATTTATTAAATACTTTCTTCAGCTCTGTGTATACAAAGGATCATGGGGGAGCTCATGTCCATAATGGGGGTGGTAGTGACACAGCCCCAAATCCACAATTGTTCGAAAGTGATATGGTCCAGAAATATTTAGACAGAATAAAGGTGGATAAAGCACCTGGACCAGATGGCATCCACCCACAGGTCCTAAAAGAATTGAGCTCTGTAATTTCAAACCATTGTATGACATTTTTAGGGTATCATTAATGACAGGAATAGTACCACTGGATTGGCGCAGGGCCAATGTGGTGCCTATATTTAAAAAGGGAACAAAGTCTTTACCACGTAACTATAGACCTGTTAGTTTAATTTTTATAGTTGGGAAGATACTGGAGAGATTAATAAAAGACCACATAGACGAGTTCTTGCTGAAAAAAAATATTTTAAGTAACTGACAGCATGGATTCATGAAAGACAGAAGTTGTCAGACAAACCTGATTTCTCTTATTGTCCATGGACTGACACAGCTGGATACTGTAAACGTGTGGGTATATGTCCCTGCTCGCAGGAGAAGATCTAGGCAGAATGTTAGATGTTAAAACATTCTAGAACAAACCAGAGCTGAACAGCCCCGCCCAGGGGGGCGGTCCCTTCGGACATTACCCTCCCACCTGCAGCTAGCAGACCTCCAGTTTTTTTCTGCCTAGCAGAAGGAGAAGACGTGGCTCTCTCAGGAGCCAGTCTCCTGGAAGATTTTACTTTTAAATTTTATTCGTTTGGGAATTTTATGATTTTATTTTTGAGACCTTCAATCAACTGTCGGCTGGGCAACAGGTTGGGTACACTAGTATCCTCGTAGTCTTCCCTGTCCGACCATCGAGCGTGCTGATCCTCGCCTTGGGTGCGTGAGACTCAGTTCACGACATACCTTGTGGCTCCAGGGGTGGCCGGGTTGCTTTCATGCTCCCGCGGTCCTCTCAAGATTGAACAGTACTTGACTGACTGTATCTCTCGCGGTGGACCGGGCCGACAGCTACGCAGTACGACTCTGTGATAGGTCTGTCTGAAACAAGGGTAAGTAGTCTCTCCTACTGCAGGTGAGTACATGCTGGCTGTGTTTCTGTGTGTGGGGGTTTCTCCCGGTCTCCCCCCTGTTATGCTGCTCTCTACACCCTGTACTGGTGCTGTGCTTGGGGGTCACTCTGGCCTGGCTGGGCGCTCATGTCTGCAGTTTTTTCTGGTGTGTGAGGTGATTATTGCGTGTGCCATTAGCGCGCGCCATTGGCGCTGTTTTGAGGTGGCTATTGCGTGCGCCATTGGCGCGCATTAGAGCTTTGAATTTCGCGCTCGGTGGCCATCTTGGCGTTCAGTGGCGCAGTTATAGCTGCGGCCGGCGACCATTTTCTTGTGGCCGCCGCACATTTATTTCTGGCGGTGGCGCAAATCCCTTCACAATCTCCTCACAGACTGAGCGGTCCTTAAGGGTTGGTGGGTCCTCCCGGGTATCCCCTCCTCAGCCTCAGCGTAGCCAGTGGGTGGACTGTATATTCTCTGTATAGTGTATAAGGTCTCAGAGGGTGGCATTATGGAGTCTGATACACCTGCTCTCCACACTTGCCTGGGGCAACTGACAGTGCTGCACAGTTAAACATGTTCATATGTTTCCTGCACCTGCGGTCCTTATGGACCAGTTGTCAGCAGTCCTGGAATCATTCCTGTCAGGATGGAAGCGGTGTGCGAGCAAAAGGAGCTATAAGCCCCCTCCCCAGCACAAAAATCTTTAGTGAAGGAGTGCTCTGAGTCAGATATGGGCCTAGCTACTATGCTCAGGATCCTACCTCTGAATATTTAATGTTTATGAACAGGACATTTCCTTGTGAGGAAGACTCCAGTTCTGTGTCAGTGAATGACAGGGCGCTTGTAAGTGATCTCATTGATGTGAGAAACACTCTCAAGCTAGAATTGCTGTGACAAGCTTTTCTTTTACACAGTTTCCTCACTGTTTTCCTCACACGCTGCCTCGAGCAGCATGGATGAGGGAGGACTTTATTCATTTATGTCTCTAGTCCCTGTGAGCCTTCTGTGTGATATCCTGAGGCAACATTTCCCGCCATTTCCTGGGGAATGATTTGAGCTCTGACAGACACACGGTCTGAGGATCAGAGGTTACCTGTTACCTGCATGCTGCTTCTGCAGCACAGTCAAGCAGGTTGGAATGATACAGAGAAGATTATGCGCCTCTGCGCCATAATTTAAACTCATCCTATACCTCTACACTGCATACATTCACAGTGTATGTATGTGTTATTGGTCTCTGTGTCTGCGTGGCTGTCCCCACGTTCCAATGCTGTGTTTCAGTGCCATACATGATATAAACGTACAAAATATGTTTATGCACGACTCCAGATACATTGACAGTATATGTATGTATTATACTCTCTGGGTCGGCGGGGGCTCCGGTGTCCTCCCGCACTCTCATGGTATGTGCGCTTCGGCTCTCTGCACAGTATAGACATGTTCAATATTTTTATTGCACATATTATACATGTTTACAGTATGGGTATACTGTTTGCGTGGGGTTCCTCCGGGTACTCCGGTTTCCCCCCACGCTCCAATGGAAATGCACAGCATAAACGTGCAAAATGTTGATTCACATGCTATCATTCCTACACAGTATCTGTGTGCTGTCTGCGTGGAGTTCTTCCGAGTGTTCCGGTTTCCTCCCACGCGCTGACGGTATGTGCGCCTTTGGCCTTCTGCACAGTTAAACATGTTCAATGTTTATCACGCATGCTATAATGCCTACACGGTATGTGTAGGCAGTCTGTGTGGTTTTCCTCCGGGTACTCCGGTTCCCTCCCACACTCCATAGGTATGGGCGCTTCGGCGCTATGCACAGTCTGAGCTTGTGCAAAATGTTTAGCACACACACTATAATACCTACACGGTATGCGTATGCAGTCTGCGTGGGTTTCTGCCCACGCTACATGACATGCATGCCTTTGGTGCAATACACTGTGTAAACATACACATTATATCTATACACTACACTAAATACATTCACAGTAGTTGTAGGTATTGCATTCTCTGAGTATGCGTGGGGTACTTAGGTTCCTCCCACGCGCCAACAGTGTGCGCACCTTCGGTGCTATGCACACATGGACTTGTGCAAAATGTTTAGCACACATACTAAAATACCATACACGGTATGCGTATGCAGTCTGCATGGGTTTTATCCGGGTGCTCGGGTTTCTCCCCTGCGTTCCAATGGTGTGCGCATTCTCAGCGCTATGCACAGTATAAACATGTGAAATTTGTTTATTCGCAGGCTAACATACCTACATGGTTGTGTACGCAATCTGCGTGGCTGGTTTACGTCCAAGCCCCGATGATGTGCGCGCCTTCGTCGCTGGCACAGTATATACGTGTTTAATGGGTTTATCCACAAATACTAAACTACATACGCCGTATGTGGGGGTATTATGCTCTTTGTGGCTGGTTGGGTTTCCTCCCACACTCTCTATTTTCACGTTTGACGCAATACATAGTATAAACTATGTGTTCGCACAATCAGCACTTATCCATGGGTAGCTGCTGGATGGAGCATTGTCACAAGGATCCCTGCTTTCAGGGGTATCACTTTCCACCTGCTTTCAGTGGTGATCAGAAGTGCTGGCTTGGACTGTGTTCACCAGGCTGAGGTTAGCGTTACGCCCGTTAGTGGCTGCGTTTCTGGCGTTTTTTGTTGCTCAATGACTGGGCAAAAGCCTCTGCTTCATCCATCAGTCGTCTAGCAGGTGCACTACAACTGCTTTAGCCTTTAGGGTCTCTGTGCCCGGGGTGGGTTTGCGCCACCTGTGGAGGCTGAGGTACTAGTCCTCTGACCTAGTTTCTAAGGAAGTTCCGTCAAGTTGCCTTTATTGGCCAACATTTGAGGCACCCTGTACACTGGGGCCTCCCTTCTCCGATACATTGCGGAGTCTCTTTGGGATTTTCATACATCTCACTGCAAGATGGTCCTGTCGGCCGTGTGCATTGCAGGTGAAGGGTCCTTGCATCCGGAGGTGTTTCCACCTTCTTTACCGGAGGTGGGGCACCGGAAGTGGACCTTATGGCCTCTCGACTCACTCGCAAGGTGGCAAGATCGTGGTCAGGTCCAGGGACCCCTGGGCGGACGCGTCAGGCGCGTTGGAAGCTCGTGGGGGCAGTATCGCCTGATATATGCTTACCCTCCGCTACTGTTGTTGCCTCGCCGGCTTCGCAGAGTAGGGGCTGAGGCCATTCCAGTGCTCCGGAACGTTGACATTGGTACGCCGATCTACTTCGGCTAGTCGCAGACATTCCTGGCGATGGCCTATTGGGGTCGACCTTCTGTCTCATGATCCCATACTTCATCCTGCTTTACAGTCCTTGGCTTTAATGGCATGGCTGTTTAAAGCCAGGTGCTGAAGGACCGAGTTCTCTCGTATTCGGTCATCTCTTCTATGTTGTTGACACGGGAATCTTCCTCCAGAAAGATATCTCACCGTACCTGGAAGGCTTGCATCGCTATGTGCGAGGAACTTCAGTGGCATCCTCGGATGTATTCCGTCCCCAGGATTTTGCTGTTCTTACAGCGTGGTGTGACCCAAAAGCTGGCCTTGCATACCTTTTTTGAGGGCCGGATTTCGGCCCGGGCTGTCTTTTTCAACAACCGCTACGGGCCATTCCTTGATTAGCACCTTTTGTGCAGGGGGTTCGCCATGTGATCCCCCCTGTCAAGCCTCCTCTCCCTACTTGGGATCTGATTTTGATGCATCTCGGTTCTCCAAGAACATCCCTTTGAGAATATCAGAGAGATTCCTCTCTTGACCTTGTCCCAGAAGTTGGCCTTCTTAGTGGCCATTGCTTCGGTTAGACGGGTGTCTGAGTTGGCGGCCTTGTCCGGCAAGTCGCCTTACTTGGTCCTCCATAAGGATATGTTGGTGTTGCGCCCACAACCATCCTTCTTTTCCAAGGATGGTCTCGGCCTTTCACCTTAAGAAGGACATTGTTCTTCCGTCCTTGTGTCCTCACCCATCACATCCCTGAGAGTTTGCGCTTTATACATTAAGATGGGTACAAGCCTTACGAGTGTACCTGTCTGCTACTGTTTCCATTCGGAAATCTGTCTCTGGTCCAAAACAGGGCCGAGCGGTGTCGTTTGCCACTGTCTTTAGGTGGATCAGGCAGACCGTCATACAGGCCTATGCCCTTAAGGGGCGGGCGCCTCCCTTTCCGGTTGCAGCGCATTCCAACAAGGCAATTCGTGCTTCCCGGGCCTTCCGACATCAAGCGTCGGTTGCACAAGTGTGCAAGACGGCGACCTGGTCGTCCGTTTATACCTTTTCAAGATTTTATAAGGTTGATGTGGCTGCATCTTCGGATGCTCCCTTCTGCCGCAAAGCATTGCAGGCCGCTGTTTAATGTCGCAATTCCTCCGTTGAGGAGCTCTGCTTGTTTGGAGTGAAGTTTTGGTTGTTCCTTTACTACTGCTCCCACCCTTCTAATACTGCTTTGGGACGTCCCACACGTTTACAGTATCCAGCTGTGTCCGTCCATGGACGATAAGAGAAAATAGGATTTTTGTACTCACCGTAAAATCCATTTCTCTGACGTCCATGGACTGACACAGCACCCACCCTTCCTTTTAAGGTTTGTACTGCTTTGTTACGAACTGAGGTCTGCTAGCTGCAGGTGGGAGGGTAATGTTCGGAGGGACCTCCCCCCTGGGCGGGGCTGTTCAGCTCTGGTTTGTTCTAGAATGTTTTAACATCTAACATTCTGCCTAGATCTTCTCCTGCGAGCAGGGACATATACCCACACGTTTACAGTATCCAGCTGTGTCAGTCCATGGACGTCAGAGAAATGGATTTTACGGTGAGTACAAAAATACTATTTTTTTTTTTTTATATGAAGAGTTAAGTAAAACCTTGGACAGAGGGGTGGCTGTGGACGTGGTATACTTGGATTTTGCAAAAGTGGCAAATGTATAAGGTAAAGTCTACAGGCTTGGAAATATCAGTTTGTAAATTGATAAAAAACTGGCTAATGGACCGAATTCAGAGAGTAGTGGTTAATGATTCTTACTCTGAATGGTCTAAGGTTATCAGTGGTGCACCCCAAGGTTCAGTGCAGGGACCCTTACTTTTTAATATCTTTATAAATGATATTGGGTCTGGGATCAAAAGTAACATTTCTGTCTTTGCAGATGACACCAAGGTATGCAGTGGAATAACATCCTTACAGTATGTCTCCAATTTACAACCCAACCTCAGTGCTCTGTCTAATTGGGCGACTATGTGGCAGATGAGGTTTAATGTTGATAAATGTAAAGTTATGCACTGGGGGGCTAAGAATATGCATGCATCATACATTCTAGGGGGAGTACAACTGGGGTGATCCGTAGTGGAGAAGGATCTGGGGGTTTTGGTAGATCATAAGCTCAATAATAGCATGCAATGCCAAGCTGCAGTTTCCAAAGCGAGCAAAGTCCTTTCTTGTATTAAAGCTGAGGTCCACCAGAATTTTTTATTTTTTTTTAAAGTCAGCAGCTACAAATACTGCAGCTGCTGACTTTTAAAAAAATGGACAATTACCTGTCCAGTGCGCCCGCGATGTCGGCAGACGAGACTGAGCAATCACTCGGTCCTCGGATGCTGCCGCCGCCATGCTCGGTGACGGAATCGGGAAGTGAAGCCTTGCAGCTTCACTGCCTGGTTCCCTACTGCGCATGCACGGGTAGCGCGGCGCGCCGTCACTGCTCCCCGCTCTCTTCTAAAAATATATACGGGGTCCATATAGTGAACTTGGTGTTGAGTTATTCACTTTACGGTCAACACAAAGGACAAGGGGGCACTCTTTACGTCCAGCGGAAAAGAGATTTCATCTCCAAATACGGAAAGGTTTCTTCACAGTAAGAGCTGTGAAAATGTGGAATAGACTCCTTGCAGAGGTGGTTCTGGCCAGCTCAGTAGATTGTTTTAAGAAAGGCCTGGATTCTTTCCTAAATGTACATAATATAACTGGGTACTAACATTTATAGGTAAAGTTGATCCGCGAAAATCCGATTGCCTCTTGGGGGATCAGGAAGGAATTTTTTCCCCTGCTGTAGCAAATTGGATCATGGTCTGCTGGGGTTTTTCGCCTTCCTCCGGATCAACTGTGGGTATAGAATTGTGTATATGGGATTGTGTGATCCATATATATATATATATGTGTGTGTGTTTGTGTGTATGTGTATATATATATATATATATATATATATATATATATATATATATATATATATATATATATATATATATATATATATATATATATATACCACTGGGTGGCTGGTGCAGTTGCTAGCATAAGTAGTATCCCGCAGTCACCAAGAATTCAAACACAGGCCCATAGTGCCCTTCCTGATTCGCTTGCAAATCCAGATTGGCAGCCCACCACTTCTGCAGCGCCCGTACTTCCCCCCATTCACTGGCCAGCCCGGAATTCAGGTGGAAACAGCTAACTTAACTGCCCTTGATTTTTATGAACTGTTTTTCACGGAAGATCTGTACAGATCTATTGTGGACCAAAGCAATTTATATGCTGATCAATTTATCGCCCCAAACCCAAATTTGACCCTTGCCAGACAATTTGCGTGGAAACCTATCAATGTTTTCGAATTTAGAACCTTTCTGGGCCTCATTATGGGCATTACTAAAAAGAGTTGCGGTCATATAAGTCCACTGACCCAATTCACCATATGCCTGTGTTAATTGCTGCCATGGCCAGGACTAGATACGAGCAAATTTTGCGGTTTGTGCACATCAATAACAATGAACTCTGTCGTCCTCGGCTCCAAAAAATTTGGTCCCTCATAAACCACTTCAACAAAAAATTTGCAGCCTATATCCCCAAACAAGATGTCTGCTTTGAGTCCCTGATTAAGTTTTCTGGCCGCCTTGTTTTCTCCTTGGCAAGCGTGCCAGTTAAAGGGGCAAGATGTATAAGCTCTGTGACAGGGCAACAGGTTATACATGTAGCTTCCTGGTTTACGAGGGAAAAGATAGCGGTGTGGAGCCCCCCCGACTGCCTACATAGGGAGCAGCGGCAAGATTGTTTGGGACTTGGTGTCACCCTTATTCCAAACGGGGTACCATTTATACATGGGCAATTTTTATACAAGCGTGCCATTTTTTTGACACCTCTTTCAATTAGGAATTTGCCCATGTGGCACCATGCAATCTAATCGCTGGGGCTTCCCCCAACGGCTTGTAAATGCCCTACTTAGATGGGGGAGACTGGGGGGAGAGAGCCTGCTTAAGGTGTAATGAATTTCTTGCAGTGAGATGGAGGGACAAATGGAATGTTTTTGTTCTGTCTTCCATTCACACAGACACGGCAGTCCAAACTGTAACGGCGACTGGTGTTGTTGAGAACCCACTCGGTGTCCACGACTACAACCTTAAAATGGGAGGGGTGGACTTCAACGACCAGATGATGGGGCCGTACTTGATTGCCCTAAGGCCAGACACTGGTACAAAAAAGTGTCTGTATACTTATTCCACTTGGCTCTGTTCAACGCTCACTATACAAAGCGTCCGGAAGAAGTGGATCCTGCCTAAAATTCCAGGAACAGATCATCACAGCCATTTTCTATCCAGAAGGAGCTGTGGCCCAGTTTCCCAATCCAGATGCAGTAAGCCAGCTGCATGAGGCATTTTCCGGATGTCCTCCCTGGTACCCCTACCCAAAAAGCACCCCAAAAAAGATGTCGTGTCTGTAGAAAATGCGGACATAGATGTGACACCCGCTATTTTTGTCCCTCCTGTCCTGGTCAACCTGGTCTCTGCATCGGGTACTGTTTCTGTTGCTACCCCACACTAGTGGAGTAATTGAATAGGGTACAGCACGGCACATTCTAGGGCACACTTTCACACAGGGTCTCGAAAGATGTTAGATGGCTATCGCATTTTGAGAGACCCAAGCCTGGAACGTTCAGTTTTTTTTTTACAGTTCCAAAAAAAGTGTAAAAATAAAGCCAAAAATAGTTTTTTTTTTTTTTTTTTAGTTGATGTTCGGTTCTTACTGTATACTATTATATTGTAATGTTTTATTGTTACTGTGTTTTGTTAACCATTGCTTGCTTTGCAGTTACGCAGCATTGATTTGTTTATACTGACAGCAACAGGGTTTTCTCACAATAAGTAAAATCCGTGACTCCAGTGCTGTAGGAGAGTTCACCACCACAGGTAAAAAAAGAGCATATATGCTAAAGCATAGGGGCTGGGGTGGCATATATATCTTTTTTTACTCCTTTTTTTTTATTTTATTTTTTGGCACAGATGGCAATAAAAAAAAAGTTGTTTTGAGTTAATGTTTTATTGATACTGTGTTTTACTGTTAACCGTTGTTTCCTTTGCAGGTACGCAAATTCAGCTGCAGCGCCGATTTGTTTATTTTGACTGCAACAGGATTTGCTCTTACGATGCGTAATTCAGCTTCTCCAGCTTTGTAGGAGGTGATTTCACCACCGCAGTTAAGAAAAAAGCATATATGCTGAAGCATAGGGGCTGGGGTGGACGGAGGGCGGATTGCCCCTGTGCTTCAGCATATATATTTTTTCACTTTTCTTGGCAGAGATTTCTTCATCCACATCGATCGATGTGAATGGAGGTATTTGTAAAGTTCTTTTTTTTTTCTTTAAAACCATGGGCTAAATGGGGAAAAAAAAAAAAAAAACAGTGCATGTATACCCATCATTATAAATGGGTAGATGCAGGGCGGTATTCTATTGAATTATTTTTATTGAATTTTTATACAACTATAAAACCTTACATTCTTTTGCAAAAGCAAATATACAAATCATTCACAAAATACAAGACATTCAAAAATACACAAAAACACAAGAATGGATCTATCCTATAGCATATACTCTTAAATTTATTAAAAATATTCTGCTGTATTCTAATAGTGGGCATTGCACACACTTTTTCGATTTCACATTGATCCATGTGAATGGAGGAATCTGGTACTGGTATCTTGCTGGACTTTGAGTGGTTATACCAGAATGATACCTGCAGGTTTAGGCATCATCTTGGTATAGTTTTTTCAGCCGGCGGTCGGCTTTCATGTAAAAGCAATCCTAACTTCTAATTATTTGCTAGACTGCTCTTACAAGCAGTGGGAGTGGGGGATGTCTCCCTTCCACCACCTTCCATGGTTTTCTCTGGCTTTCCTGTCCCACCGGGGGAACCCGAGAATGCAGCTGGTGGTTTCGCCAGCTGACCCAAGAACAGAACGGCTACAAGCATCCCTATGGCCTAAGAAACCGGAAGCTACGAGCATTTCATCACTTCGGTTTCGCTGGATATAAGCAGCGCCATTGGGAAATCATCTTATCACACCGATCTTGGTGTGGTCAGATGCTTTAAGGGCAGAAGAGAGATCTAGAGTCTAACAGACCCCAACTTAAAAAATAAAAAAGAGTACCTGTCACTTCCTATTGCTATCATAGGGGATATTTACATTCCCTGTGATAACAATAAAAGTGATAAAAAATAAAATGAAAGGGACAGTGTAAAAATAAAATAAGCAAGCATATATGGAAAATTGGTATTGAAAGATAAATAGATCGGTGAAAAAACCTTCTGCCTTTACAACTTCTTTTTAATTTTAATTTTTTTATTATTTATTTTGTTGTATGTGGAAAGAATAGAGGCTTAAATGGACTATAATGGCACCATATGAAAAACTGATGGACAGTTAAAGATATGAGTATAAAAAATGTTTATTACAAAAAGAAAAAAGGAAAATTTCACTATGTACACATTCAGAAAGTAGTTGTGACAATCGACAATTTATACCATTGTGACGCAATGGAAAATTCATACAGGTATAGTTACAAAGTATGCGGTGCTCGATTGTCACAACTACTTTCTGAATGTGTACATGGTGAAATTTTTCCTTTTTGTAATAAAAAACTTTTATACTCTTATCTTTAACTGTCCATCAGTTTTTCATATGGTGCCAATATAGTCCATTTAAGCCTCTATTCTTTCCCCATACAACAAAATAAGCAAACAAAATAAATAATAAAAAAAATAATAATTAAAGGAGTTGTAAAGGCAGAAGGTTTTTGCATTCTATGCATTACGATAAAAAGCCTTCTGTGTGTAGCAGCCTCCCCAGCACCCCCCAAATTAATTACCTGAGCTCCTTCTCTCTCCAGCGATGTCCATGATCCTCTCAGCCATCCAGTACACTCCTGTTGATTGGCTGAGACAGAGCAGCGGCACTATTGGCTCCCGCAGCTGTCAAAGTCAGTCAGCCAATCAGGGGAGAGAGGGGGCCGGACCAGGTCGGGGCCCCATGTCTGAATGGATACACGGAGCTCTGACTCTGCTTGGGTGACCCCTGTAGCAAGCTGCTGGCTGAGGGACACTAAAAGGAGGGAGGGACTAGGAGCAGCAAAGAGGGACCCGAGAAGAGGAGGATCCAGGCTGCTCTGTGCAAAACCAACTGAACAGAGGAGGTAAGTGTAACAAGTCACAATCACAAAAAACGAGCATTTACAATCACTTTAAAGCACCCCTGTCCCCCGCGCTCGCACTCAAAAGCGAACGCAAGCATTAGTCTCATGACATGTAAACCGCAATTGCACCATGCGTGTGAGGTATCGCCACGAACGTCAGATCAAGGGCAGTAATTCTAGCAGTAGACCTCTGTAAATCTAAAGGCTTTTAAAAATATATGTAGTTTGTTGCTGCTGCATGGGCATGCACAATTTTAAAGCATGTCCTGTTTGGTGTCTATGTACTCGGCATAAGATCATCTGTTATATTTTACCAAACATTTGAACAATATAGTGTGTTTTTGTGCAATAAAATTCAAAAAAGTGTTTATTTTCCCCCAAAAAATTGCCTTTGGAAAATCATTGCGCAAATACTGTGTGAAAAAAAAAAAACTGCGACACCCACCATTTTATTCTACCATTTTACATCTGCTTTAAAAAAATATATACTGTTTTTGGTAATGTTTTATAGCAAATTTTTCAAATGTTTAGAAGATTGGGTGATGTGTAGCATAAGCTTCTAATGTTGGGCATAACATGTCAGGACAGTGCACACACCCAAAATGACCCCTTTTTGGAAAGCAGACACCCCAAGCTATTTGCTGAGAGGCATGTTGAGTTAATGGAATATTTAATGTTTCAGGAAAATTACAAATTCACTTAAATTATATATTGCTCAAACATGCCATGGGTATATGTGAAATTAAACCCCAAAATACATTCTGCTGCTTCTCCGGAGTATAGGGATACCACATGTGAGACTTTTTGGCAGTCTAGCCACCAACATGACCCCGAAAACCAATCACTGCCTTCAGGCTTTCTAAGGGCGTAAATTTAATTTCCTCACTTACTATCACAGTTTCGGAGGCCATGAAATGCCAAGCCAGCACAACCCCCCCCCCCCCCAGATTACCTATTTTCGGAAAGTAGACACCTCAAGCTATTTGCTGAGCGGCATGGTGAGTATTTTGCAGATCTCGCTTTTTGCCACAAGTTTTGAAAAGTGAAAAAAGAAAAAAAAATGTATTTCTCTTATCGTCCATGGACTGACACAGCTGGATACTGTAAACGTGTGGGTATATGTCCCTGCTCGCAGGAGAAGATCTTGGCAGAATGTTAGATGTTAAAACATTCTAGAACAAACCAGAGCTGAACAGCCCCGCCCAGGGGGGCGGTCCCTCCGGACATTACCTTCCCACCTGCAGCTGGCAGACCTCAGTTTTTGGGGAGTAGACATGGCTCTCTCAGGAGCCAGTCTCCTGGAAGATTTTACTTTTTAAATTTTATTCCTTTGGGAACAACAGGTTGGGTACACTAGTATCCTCGTAGTCTTCTTCCCTGTCCGACCATCGAGCGTGCTGATCCTCGCCTTGTGTGCGTGAGACTCAGTTCACGACATACCCCGTGACTCCAGGGGTGGCTGGGTTGCTTTCATGCTCCCACGGTCCTCTCAAGATTGAACAGTACTTGACTGACTGTATCTCTCGCGGTGGACCGGGCCGACAGCTACGCAGTACGACTCTGTGATAGGTCTGTCTGAAACAAGCCAGTGGGTCACTGAAAGGGATGGGTAAGTAGTCTCTCCTACTGCAGGTGAGTACATGCTGGCTGTGTTTCTGTGTGGGGATTTCTCCCTGTCTCCCCCCTGTTATGCTGCCCTCTACTGGTGCTGTGCTGTGGGGTGCTTGGGGGGTTACTCTGGCCTGGCTGGGCGCTCATGTCTGCAGTTTTTTCTGGTGTGTGAGGTGGTTATTGCGTGCGCCATTGGCGCGCATTAGAGCTTTGAATTTTGCGCTCGGCGGCCATCTTGGCATTCAGTGGCGCAGTTATGGCGGCGGCCATTTTCTTGTGGCCGCCGCGCATTTATTTCTGGCGGCGGCGCGAATCCCCTCACAATCTCCTCACAGACTGAGCGGTCCTTAAGGGTTGGTGGGTCCTCCCGGGTATCCCCTCCTCAGCCTCAGCGTAGCCAGTGGTTGGACTGTATATTCACTGTATAGTGTATAAGGTCTCAGAGGGTGGCGTTATGGAGTCTGATACACCTGCTCTCCACACTTGCCTGGGGAAACTGGCAGTGCTGCACAGTTAAACATGTTCATATGTTTCCTGCACCTGCGGTCCTTATGGACCAGTTGTCAGCAGTCCTGGAATCATTCCTGTCAGAATGGAAGCGGTGTGTGAGCAAAAGGAGCTATAAGCCCCCTCCCCCCACAAAAATCTTTACTGAAGGATTGCTCTGAGTCAGATATGGGCCTAGCTACTATGCTCAGGACCCTACCTCTGAATATTTAATGTTTATGAACAGGACATTCCCTTGTGAGGAAGACTCCAGTTCTGTGTCAGTGAATGACAGGGCGCTTGTAAGTGATCTCATTGATGATGTGAGAAACACTCAAGCTGGGTGCTGTGACAAGCCTTTCTTTTACACAGTTTCCTCACTGTTTTCCTCACACTGCCTCAAGAGCAGCATGGATGGGGGAGGACTTTATTCATTTATGTATCTAGTCCCTGTGAGCCTTGTGTGTGTGATATCCTGAGGTAACATTTCCCGCCATTTCCTGGGGAATGATTTTAGCTCTGACAGACACACTGTCTGAGGATCAGAGGTTACCTGCATGCTGCTTCGGCAGCACAGTCAAGCAGGTTGGAATGATACAGAGAAGATTATGCGCCTCTGCGCCATAATTTAAACTCGTCCCATACCTCTACACTGCATGCATTCACAGTGTATGTATGTGTTATTGGTCTCTGTGTCTGCGTGGCTGTCCCCACGTTCCAATGCTGTGTTTCAGTGCCATACATGATATAAACGTACAAAATATGTTTATGCACGACTCCAGATACATTCACAGTATATGTATGTATGTATTATACTCTCTGGGTTGGCGGGGGCTCCGGTGTCCTCCTGCACTCTCATGGTATGTGCGCTTCGGCTCTCTGCACAGTATAGACATGTTCAATATGTTTATTGCACATAATATACGTGTTTACAGTATGGGTATACTGTTTGCATGGGGTTCCTCCGGGTACTCCGGTTTCCCCCCACGCTCCAATGGAAATGCACAGGATAAACATGTGCAATATGTTGATTCACATGCTATCATTCCTACACGGTATCTGTGTG
The DNA here is from genome assembly GCA_029206835.1 of Rana muscosa. Taxonomy (NCBI): domain Eukaryota; kingdom Metazoa; phylum Chordata; class Amphibia; order Anura; family Ranidae; genus Rana; species Rana muscosa. The sequence continues at coordinate 351,630,182 of CM055122.1, forward strand.
CTGTCTGCGTGGAGTTCTTCCAAGTGTTCCGGTTTCCTCCCACGCGCTGACGGTATGTGCGCCTTTTGGCCTTCTGCACAGTTAAACATGTTCAATGTTTATCACGCATGCTATAATACCTACACGGTATGTGTAGGCAGTCTGTGTGGTTTTCCTCCGGGTACTCCAGTTCCCTCCCACACTCCATTGGTATGGGCGCTTCGGTGCTATGCACAGTCTAAATTTGTGCGATTGGATATCCACATACTAACATACCTACCCGGTATGTCTTTGCAGTCTGCGTGGGTTTCCGCCCATGCTACATGACATGCATGCCTTTGGTGCAATACACGATGTAAACATACACATTATGTTTATACACTACACTAAATACATTCACAGTAGTTGTAGGTATTCTCTGAGTATGCGTGGGATACTTCGGTTCCTCCCACGCGCCAACAGTGTGCGCGCCTTCGGTGCTATGCACACATGGGCTTGTGCAAAATGTTTAGCACACATACTATAATACCATACACGGTATGCGTATGCAGTCTGCATGGGTTTCATCCGGGTGCTCAGGTTTCTCCCCTGCGTTCCAATGGTGTGCGCATTCTCAGCGCTATGCACAGTATAAACATGTGCAATTTGTTTATTCGCAGGCTAACATACCTACACGGTTGTGTACGCAATCTGCGTGGCTGGTTTACGTCCAGGCCCCGATGATGTTGCGCGCCTTCGTTGCTGGCACAGTATATACGTGTATAATAGGTTTATCCACAAATACTAAACTACATACGCCGTATGTGGTGGTATTATGCTCCTTGTGGCTGGGTGGGTTTCCTCCCACACTCTCCATTTGTGCGTTTGACGCAATTCATAGTATAAACTATGTGTTTGCACAATCAGCACCTATCCATGGGTAGCTGCTGGATGGAGCATTGTCACAAGGATCCCTGGTTTCAGGGGTATCACTTTCCACCTGCGTTCAGTGGTGATCAGAAGCGCTGGCTTGGACTGTGTTCGCCAGGCTGGGGTTAGCGTTACGCCCATTAGTGGCTGCGTCTCTGGCATTTTTTGTAGCTCAATGACTGGGCAAAAGCCTCTGCTTCATCCATCAGTCGTCTAGCAGGTGCACTACAACTGCTTTAGCCTTTAGGGTCTCTGTGCCCGGGGTGGGTTTGCGCCACCTGTGGAGGCTGAGGTACTAGTCCTCTGACCGAGTTTCTAGGGAAGTTCCGTCAAGTTGCCTTTATTGGCCAACATTTGAGACACCCTGTACACTGGGGCCTCCCTTCTCCGATACATTGCGGAGTCTCTTTGGGATTTTCATACATCTCGCTGCAAGACGGTCCTGTCGGCCGTGTGCATTGCAGGCGAAGGGTCCTTGCATCCGGAGGTGATTCCACCTTCTTTACCGGAGGTGGGGCACCAGAAGTGGACCTTGTGGCCTCTCGACACACTCGAAAGTTGGCAAGATCGGGGTCCGGTCCAGGGACCCCTGGGCGGACGCGTCAGACGCGTTGGGAGCCCGTGGGGGCAGTATCGCCTGATATATGCTTGCCCTCCGCTACTGTTGTTGCCTCGCCGGCTTCGCAGAGTAGGGGCTGAGGCCATTCCAGTGCTCCGGAATGGCGACATTGGTACGCCGATCTACTTCGGCTAGTCGCAGACATTCCTGGCGATGGCCTATTGGGGTCGACCTTCTGTCTCATGATCCCATACTTTATCCTGCTTTACAGTCCTTGGCTTTAATGGCATGGCTGTTTAAAGCCAGGTGCTGAAGGACCGAGTTCTCTCGTATTCGGTCATCTCTTCTATGTTGTTGACACGGGAATCTTTCTCTAGGAAGATATCTCACCGTACCTGGAAGGCTTACATCGCTATGTGCGAGGAACTTGAGTGGCATCCTCGGATGTATTCCGTTCCCAGGATTTTGCTGTTCTTACAGCGTGGTGTGACCCAAAAGCTGGCCTTGCATACCTTTTTTGAGGGTCGGATTTCGGCCCGGGCTGTCTTTTTCAACGACCGCTACCGGGCCATTCCTTGATTAGCACCTTTTGTGCAGGGGGTTCGCCATGTGATCCCCCCTGTCAAGCCTCCTCTCCCTACTTGGGATCTGATTTTGATGCATCTCGGTTCTCCAAGAACATCCCTTTTGAGAATATCAGAGAGATTCCTCTCTTGACCTTGTCACGGAAGTTGGCCTTAGTGGCCATTGCTTCGGTTAGTCGGGTGTCTGAGTTGGCGGCCTTGTCCGGCAAGTCGCCTTACTTGGTCCTCCATAAGGATATGTTGGTGTTGCGCCCACGACTATCCTTCTTTTCTAAGGATGGTCTCGGCCTTTCACCTAAAGGACATTGTTCTTCCGTCCTTGTGTCCTCACCCATCGCATCCCTGAGAGTTTGCGCTTCATACATTAAGATGGGTACAAGCCTTACGAGTGTACCTGTCTGCTACTGTTTCCATTCGGAAATCTGTGTCTGGTCCAAAACAGGGACGAGCGGTGTCGTCTGCCACCATCTTCAGGTGGATCAGGTAGACCGTCATACAGGCCTATGCCCTTAAAGGGTGGGCGCCTCCCTTTCCGGTTGCGGCGCATTCCACCAAGGCAATTGGTGCTTCCCGGGCCTTCCGACATCAAGCGTCGGTTGCACAAGTGTGCAAGGCGACGACCTGGTCGTCCGTTCATACCTTTTCAAGATTTTATAAGGTTGATGTGGCTGCATCTTCGGATGCTCCCTTCGGCCGCAAAGCATTGCAGGCCGCTGTTTAATGTCGCAACTCCTCCGTTGAGGAGCTCTGCTTGTTTGGAGTGAAGTTTTGGTTGTTCCTTTGCTACTGCTCCCACCCTTCTGATACTGCTTTGGGACATCCCACACGTTTACAGTATCCAGCTGTGTCAGTCCATGGACGATAAGAGAAAATAGGATTTTTGTACTCACCGTAAAATCCATTTCTCTGACGTCCATGGACTGACACAGCACCCACCCTTCCTTTTAAGGTTTGTACTGCTTTGTTACGAACTGAGGTCTGCTAGCTGCAGGTGGGAGGGTAATGTCCGGAGGGACCGCCCCCCTGGGCGGGGCTGTTCAGCTCTGGTTTGTTCTAGAATGTTTTAACATCTAACATTCTGCCTAGATCTTCTCCTGTGAGCAGGGACAAATACCCACACGTTTACAGTATCCAGCTGTGTCAGTCCATGGACGTCAGAGAAATGGATTTTACGGTGAGTACAAAAATCCTATTTTTCCTTTTCTTTCTTCATTTTCCAAAACCAATAAGAGCACCTTGGGGTGCCTACTTTCCAAAAAGTTTTTTTTTGGGGGGAGTGGGTTTGGTGCTATATTGGCATTTCAGGGATTCCGAAACTGTGATAGGTAGTGAGAAAGTGAAATGAGCAATTTACACCCTTTGAAATCCTAAAGGGCAGTGATTGGTTTTCGGCATCAGTTTGCGGCAAGCCTCCCGAAAAGTCTTACACGCGTGGTATCCCGTACTCAGGAGAAGCAGCAGAATGTATTTTGGGGTGTAATTCCACATATACCTATGACATTTGTGAACAAGCTGTAATTTCAGTGACAACTTTGTCTACTCAACATGCCACTCAGCAAATAGCTTGGGGTTTCTACTTTCCAAAATGGGGTCATTTGACGGGGTTTTGTGCTATCTAGACATATCAGGGCTTCTAAAACTGTGATAGGTAGTGAGATCACCATTTTACGCCCTTAGAAAGCCTGAAGGCGGTGCTTGGTTTTTGGGGTCTTGTACGCGGCTAGACTGCCAAAACGTCCCATACATGTATTATCCCTGTACTCAGGAGAAGCAGCAGAATGTATTTTGGGGTGTCATTTCATATATGCCCATGTCATATGTGAGCAATATATAATTTCAGTGACAACTTTGTGTACAATTTTGTATTTTAGTTTGTTTTGTTTTTTTGTTTTTTTTCAATCACTTGTGACAAAAAATGAAATATTCAATGGGCTCAACATGCCTCTCAGCAAACTCCTTGGAGTGTCTACTTTCCAAAAATGGGTCATTTGGGGGGGGGGGGGTTGTACTGCCCTGCCCTGCCATTTTAGCACCTCAAGAAATGAGATGGGCAGTCCTAAACTAAAAGCTGCGTAAATTCCAGTAAATATACCATAGTTTGTAGACGCTATAACTTTTGCGCAAACCAAGAAATATACGCTTATTGAATTTTGTTTTACCCAAGACGTGTGGCTGAATACATCTTGGCCTAAATGTATGACAACGATTTTGTTTATTGGCTACTTTTTAGAACTAAAAGTAGAACATGTTTTTGGTCTTTTTTTTGTTTATATCGCAAAAAATAAAAATCCCAGTGGTGATCAAATGCCACCAAAAGAAAGCTCTATTTGTTGGAAAAAAAGGATGCAAATTTATTTTGGGTACAGCGTTGCATGACCACGCAATTACCAGTTAAAACCGTGCAGTGTAAAAAGTGCTCTAGTCATGGGTAAAACCTTTCTGGGGCTGAAGTTGTTAAAATCCGTGAGCGGGTGGTGTATCTTATTAGACTGGAAAAGTTGTTTATAGAAATCTGTTAATTTGCAATAAGTTAGCCAGTCAAGGCTGTCGGCCAATGGGATATGAGAATCGCATGGGAGTGCAGAACTGAGATGCACAAAGTGTCTAGCTTGAAGCCAAGAAGACCAAACTATCAAGCCTTTCGCAAGATACCGGTGACCACTGGGAAAATCTGGGTTGTCCAGTAATGAAGTCAGAGGCGACGGGTCATAAGATAAGGAAAGGGACAATCTATTCTTATACCAAAAGCGTAAATCTGCTACTGTGAGTGGAGAGAGACCTGTAAGTGAGGAGAAGGAATGGGCGTGGCCCCAGGGTAAGGCCTGTAAATCTACCATGGAGAGATCTTGTTCGACTACTCAGGAACCTTTTTAAGCTAGGTTTTGGGAACCACTCTGTCATCTGTGAGAGTAGAGCTGCAAATGTAATAGAGATGGATGTTCGGGAGCCCGGCTCCTCCAGAAAGTTTAGGCCTGTTTTCATCCTCAGCGTTGAAAACATTCTCTGCCACATAAATTGTGTTGTCAATGAGCATAATGTCTGGAAAAAGGTCAAAGGGAGGGAGATTGGAATAGCTTGGAAAAGATGTAAAAGTTTGGGGAGAGTATCCATTTTGATCGTGTTTATCTACCAAACCAGAGAGTACTTAGTAAGGGCAAAGAGTTGAAGTCCTTACTGACAGCTGTTAAGAGCTGTAGTTAAGAGCATATGGGTGGGTGAGTTGGGCTGGTATGGCAGTTCCCAGCAGTGTTAATTTTGTTGACTAAAACGACCAAAGCATTTTAGTCTACTAAATGAATACAATTTTAGCCGACTAAAATATGACTAAGATACGACTAAAACTAAAATGGCATTTTAGTCAAGACTAAGACTAAAACTAAATTGAAATTTTACTTCAAAATTAACACTGGTCTGTAGTGCATGTTCATACCTCAATACCACAAATAATAACATATGAGATTTCTCTTACCATCCATGGACTGACACAGCATCTTCAATCTCGACAAAATGGGTTATGTTCCTGCTCATCGGAAAAGACTAGGCAGAATGTTAGATGTTTTAACATGCATTCCATTACCAGAGCTGCACAACACCGCCCAGGGGGCAGTCCCTCCGGACATAACCCTCCTATGTTCAGCCAGAATCCTCCGTTTTTTTTCTGCCTAGCAGAGGAGAGGATGTGGCTCTCTTCGGAGCCAGTCTCTTGAAATATATATATTTTTTTTTGAACTTTTATTATTTTATTTTTGTCATTCTTCTATCAACTGTCAGCTGGGCATCAGGTTAGGTAGTTGCTATCCTCGTAGTCTTCCCAGTCCGACCATCGAGCGTGCTGATCCTCGCTCTGCGTGAGATCAGTCCATGACATGCCCCATGGCTCCAGGGGTGGCCGGTGAGCTTTTTGCTCTAGGGTCCACGTAAAACTGAACTGTTTTGCTGTATCTTTCACGGTGGACCGGGCTGACAGCTACACAGTACTGCACTGTGATAGACCTGTCAGGAGCACACCAGTGGGTCCTAGTTGGACGGGTAAGTACTGTTCTCCTGCCTCAGCAGGTGAGTACATGCTGTGTGTTCCTATGGTAGGGGGGTTTTCCCTGTTTCCCCCCCTTGTTTTTTGCTACTCTGTCACCTACTGGCGATGTGCTGACTGGGGGTCTCTCTGTCCCGGTGGGGGTCCATAGGGATCTGCATTAAGGTGTGGGGTGCTTTCTGTTTCAGCCTGGGCCTTGCGCGCCTTTCGGCGTCATGTTTTTACTATATTTCATTTTGCATTGTAAACCGCATTGGCGGCCATCTTGCCGCGGCACTGTGGCGCACTTGTAATTGCGGCGGCCATTTTCTTGAAGCCGCACGCTCTTTTGTGCTGGTTTGGCCTCTATCACTAACTGGAACGGCGCGATTCTCCTCAGTCTCCTCACTGTTCACTCGCGCTGAGGAGCAGGACACAGGCAGCGGAACCGAGCGGTCCTAGCTGGGTTGGTGAGTCCCCTGGGTAACCCCCCACAGTCATTGCAGCCGGAGGGTGGGCTTTTTCTCTTATTTATTGACCGTCTCAGAGGGTGGTGGTATCATGAAGTCAGTGTCTCTTGCTTTCCCATTCATGTCAGAAGCAACTGGCAGTGCTACTGCACCTGCGGTCCCCATGGACCAGTTGTCGACAGTCCTGGAATCATTTGTTGCCAGGATGGAAGCGGCGTGCGAGCCCTCGCCCCCACCATCTCCAGGGGAGTGCTCGGATTCAGATATGGGCCTTGCTGAGGCACAGGACCCTAGCTCTGAACTTTTGGGGATTTTTGACGAGGATATTCCTTGTGAGGAAGACTCCTTATCTGGGTCAGTACATGACAGGACACTTGTTAGTGAACTCATTGATGCTGTGAGGGACACTCTCAAGCTGGATGCTGCGGCTGAGGAGCCGTGGTGGAGTCTGTCTCCTTTTTGGTTCTTTTCAAGCTAATCCTTCTAAAAAGGTTTTTCCCTATACACCTTTTTTTGACAGATTCATAGACCAGGTTTGGGAAAAACCAAAGAAGACCTTTTGCGGTCTCGCAGCATCTGGCGGTTAGGTACCCCTTCGAGGACAGCCTGATTAAAAAATGGGCCTCTCCTCCGGAGGTCATTACACTGGCAGACCAAATGGTACAGGGCCTGGTGTATGTGTGCGATGCCACTATGAACGTTGCCCCCCTAATTTCTAGGGCCTCCGTGTCTGCAGTGGTTTTGCGTTGCCTAATCTGGTTAAAATGCTGGTCTGCTGACCTGAGCAAGCCCGCCACTGCATTAAGTCTTGCCCCCGCCCGACTCTGGGGTGGGGGGGCGATTTTGTAGGTTCACGGATGGGTGGACCTCCCGGATCTCCGACTGGTGGGTATGCGAGGTGGTCACCTCGGGGTACAGGATAGAGTTCCTTTCCTGGCCTACAGACAGATTATTTCCCTCAAATCTCTCTCTCCTTCTGGCGCGTGGGGCTGCCCTATTAGGGGCAGTGCAGGACTTGCTGAGGTGCGGAGTGATTGTGCCGGTACCGTCAAAGGAGAGGTTTCAGGGATTTTATTAAAATCTGTTTGTGGTCCCAAAGAAGGACGGAGTCCGTCCAATTCTGGACCTCAAGGCCCTAAATGCCTTTGTGAATGTTCGGAAATTCCGCATGGAATCCATTCGCTCAGTGATTGCTGCGCTCCACCCGGGGGATTTTCTGGCATCCTTGGACATCAAGGACGCCTACTTGCATGTCCCAATCTGCGCGGGTCACCAGAAGTTTCTGCGCTTCGCGATAGGCGAAGACCACTATCAGTTTGTACCTCTTCCCTTCGGTTTGGCGTCAGCACCGCGGGTTTTCACCAAGGTGCTTGCCCCGATTCTAGCTTTGCTGAGACAGCGAGGCATTGCTATCTGGACGATCTTCTCCTGAGAGCAGACTCTGGCTCAGAATTAGAGGAAAATGTGTTGATTGCCAGTCAGGCCCTCCGAGATTTCGGCTGGCTGCTGAACATTCAGAAGTTGGTCCTGGTCCCGACACAGCGTCTGGAGTACCTAGGATTGATCCTGGACTCCTCGGAGGCAAGGGTATTTCTACCCTTAGACAAGTTACAGACTCTTCAATCTGTGGTACGGGTGCTGACGTCCCGCAAATGGTCATCACTCTGTTTTTGCATGAGGGTCCTGGGACTCATGGTGGCTTCCTTCGAGGCGGTGCTGTATGCCCAATTCCACACTCGAGTCTTACAAAAGGAGATCCTATCTTGCTGGAACAAGTCTCCATTATCACTGGATCGTCGGATCCAGGTGAGTCACCTGGTCAGGGCATCCCTTCGGTCAGGGAAGTCGTTCCTTCCTGTCCAGTGGACTGTGATCACAACGGACGCCAGTCTTTCGGGCTGGGGCGGAGTCTGGGGAGTTCTGTCAGCTCAAGGGCTCTGTACTCCGGACGAGTCCTGTCTGCCGATCAATGTCCTGGAACTCCGGGCAATCAGACTGTGCCTCTCCTCGTGGTCAAGGAGACTGCAGGGACGCTCGGTCAGGATCCAATCGGACAACGCCACGGCGGTGGCTTATGTCAACCGCCAATCGGGGGAGCTCAGCTGCGGCGTCCAAGGTCGCTCACATCCTAAGGTGGGCGGAAAGGAGCGTGCCGGCTCTGTCGGCTGTTTTACATTCCAGGAGTAGACAACTGGCAGACGGACAATCTGAGCCGCCAGATGTTGGACCAGGGGGAATGGTCCTTGCATCCGGAGGTGTTTCACCTCCTTTGCCAGAGGTGGGGCATGCCGGATGTGGATCTCTTGGCCTCTCCACTCAGACGCATTGGTGGCTCCGTGGGGTTGGTATTGGCTGATTTATGCCTATCCTCCGCTGAAGTTGCTTCCTCGACTACTTCGCAGTGTGGAGGCCGAGGGGATTCCGGTAATCCTCATCGCTCCAGATTGGCCTTGGCGTCCTTGGTACTCCGGTCTTGTGCGCCTAGTGGCGGACGTTCCATGGCGACTGCCTGTGCGGGAGGACCTTGTGTCTCAAGGTCCCATACTACATCCTGCTTTACAGTCACTGGCTTTAAGGGCATGGCTATTGAAAGCCAGGTGCTGAGAGACCAGGGTCTCTCGGATTCGGTCATCTTGACCATGCTGAAGGCACGAAAATCTTCTTCCAGGAACATATACCACCGTACCTGGAGGGCCTACATCGCTATGTGCGAGGAGCTGGATTGGCGTCCACGGACGTATTCCGTTCCCAGAATCTTGCTGTTTTTACAGCGTGCTGTGGCCCAAAAGCTTGCTTTAAGCACCATTAAGGGTCAGATTTTGGCTTTGGCTATTTTCTTTCTCAGGGGGTCCGACATGTGCTCCTCCCTATTAAACCACCTCTTCCTCCTTGGGATTTGAATTTGGTGCTCTCGGTTCTTCAAGAACCTCCTTTTGAAAACAGAGAGATTCCTCTCAACTTTATCTCAGAAGGTGGCTTTTCTAATAGCCATTACTTCTGTCAGAAGGGTTTTTGAATTGGCGGCCTTGTCTTGCAAACTGCCATACTTTGTTCTCCAGCCTTCTTTTCTCCCGAAGGTGGTCTCGGACTTCCACCTTTTAATGAGGACATTGTACTTCCGTCTTTAGGTCCTCGTTCATCGCATCCCAGAGAGTTTGCGCTTCACACGGTAGACGTGGTACGTGCTTTACGGGTGTGCCTGTCTGCTACGGCTTCTTTTCGGAAGTCTAACTCGCTGTTTGTGTCTGTGTCTGGTCCAAAACAGGGCCAAGCGGTTTCGTCTGCCACCATTTCTCGGTGGATCAGGCAGACCGTCATACAGGCCTATGCCCTTAAGGGGCGGGCGCCTCCCTTTCCGGTTATGGCGCATTTTACCTGGGCAATTGGTGCTTCCTGGGCTTTCCGACATCAAACATCTGTTGCACAAGTGTGCAAGGCGGCGACCTGGTCGTCCGCACATACCTTTTTCAAAGATTTATAACTTTGATGTGGCTGCATCTTCTGATGCTTCCTTCGGCCGCAAGGTTTTGCAGGCGGCTGTTTAAAGTTGCAACTCCTCCGTTGAGGAGCTCTGCTTGTTTGGGGTGTAGTTTGGTTTTTCCTTGATACTGTTCCCACCCCTTGTTCTTTGACACTGCTTTGGGACGTCCCACTTTGTCAAGATTGAAGATGCTGTGTCAGTCCATGGACGGTAAGAGAAAATAGGATTTTTTTGTAGTCATCGTAAAATCCTTTTCTCTGACGTCCATGGACTGACACAGCACCCACCCCTCCTTTGTTGAGTTTGTACTGCTTTAATACGAACTGAGGCTGCTGGCTGCAGGTAGGAGGGTTATGTCCAGAGGGACCGCCCCCTGGGCGGGGCTGTTCAGCTCTGGTAATGGAATGTATGTTAAAACATCTAACATTCTGCCTAGTCTTCTACTATGAGCAGGAACATAACCCACTTTGTCAAGATTGAAGATGCTGTGTCCATGAACGTCAGAGAAAAAGGATTTTACAGTGAGTACAAAAAAATATAATTTTTTCACTCCAGCAGTATATAATGCATTTGGAAATTGTAGAGAAATGTTCACTAATGCATTACAATTTAATTACACCCATTAGATTTTAGACGACTAAAATGTACTGGAGATTTTAGTGGACTAAAACGTAGGACCTTTTAGTCAACTAAAATGTCCTGGAGATTTAGTCAACTAAATACGACTAAAACTATTGCAGAAGACTAAAATTAGACTAAAACGCCATTTTAGTCCTAAGACTAAAACTAAATAGAAATTTGCTGCCAAAATGAACACTGGTTCCCAGGTAAGTAACATAATTATGTTTTCACTGGAAAGGGAAATTAGAATGGCAAAGAGATAAACAGGAAGGGGTTAAGGAAATGTTCAAAGCTTCAGTTTTAGGCATGTTTGATTTAAAATGACTAAATTGACTAAAACGTTTAAACTCGCTGTTATAGGAGTATAGTGTTGTATTGTGTATACATATAATATAGACTAACTTTGAATTCTATTTCCCTGAGATATTGGTGGTCAGTGGTGGTGAAAGTTAAAGTGATTGTAAATGACCACCTTGTAAAACAACATTCAGTTTAAAATAGAAATGCAAGGCAAAAAATTTTTGTATAGATATAAGTAAATTGAGTACTGTCAGGATTGCACTAATACAGCTACAATCACCTCAAGTATGTATAGATGTATAAAAAATAATTATAAATAACACCCCCCCCCCCCTTTTTTTTGATCACATTCCCTGTATGCTCAGCTGCATAAGAGCTGGAGGGAGGAGAAGCAACAGTACATTGAGCTTCTCAGTGGAGCTGTCCCGACAGGAGCTTTCAGGTTTTTTTAGTGTGTACCCGGCTTTATCTGGAGTTTAGCTTCAGTTTGTTAGTGTATGTAAATCTGCTAGTATGTCTAACATTCCCCTCCCCACGATTCCCAATGCTGCTGTCTAAAGGTGCCCCTGTGCTTCTTCATCCAGAGTGGGGGCACTCTAATACAAGAGGTGTGTTACTGGGTAGATCACCAGGTATAAAAGGGAGAAAAAACAAAACTACTGTAGCCACCACTAAGGATTGGTAAGCTGCAGTATATTATAGTTTTGGGTTTAATGTGTCTTAAGCCCCCCACATTGGTGGTCAGTGGCAGTGAGAGTTAACCTTCATCCCCCTATTAGTTGGTCATTGGTAGATAGTGTTCAGTGGCAGTGAACGCTAATTCTCAATTCACCCCACCACATTGGTGTTCTGAAAAGCTAAGCCCCTCCCATAGATGATCCTTCACCTGATCACATGCTCCGATGCCTCAATTCTCAGGCTGGGACTTTACTTGCACTGTGGGCAGAGACAACTCCTCCCACAGTACAGGCTTTCCTTCAGTGCCAGGTGCTGGAACACAAAGTTCCAGCATCTGGCACTGGCTGCCACTATCTTGCTCAGCAGCTCGTTGACAGCATGCAGAGGGTCAGCGTGTTGGGCACCAGGGCTATTATAGAGTGTCACTTGTATGACAGCTCTACATCTGCTGGGGTTCCTGACATCACACCAGTGATAATAAATGGCCTGGTGACCGGTTCTCTTTAACTACCTCCAGCCCGCCTTATAGACAAATTACGGCAGGCAGGATGCTCCGTTCTGGAACAACGTCCTATGCCGTCGTCCCAGTCTCAGAGTTTGCACATCCGCAGGGGCACTGGGACACAGCGCGACCCCGATTTCGGTAAAGAGCAGTTGACGCGGCTCTTTACCCATGCAATCGGCTGTGTCCAATCACAGCTGATCACATGTAAACAAGGAAATGCTCGTTATCGGCTCTCCTCGCCTCATACTGACAGAGTACAAGGAGAGGAGAGCCGATCAGCGGAATTTCCTCACAGGGAAGACCTGTACAGATAATCGGGGCACGGATCATCAGAGCAACCCCAACAGTGCCCATCTGTAATGCCAGTCTGTGCCCATCAATGAGGCCAATCTGTGCTCATCAGTGATGCAAGTCAGTGCTGCCTATCAGTGCCTACATTTTAGAGCCACCTATCAGTGTCAATCAGTGCACATCAGTGAAGGAAAAAATTACTTATTTATAAAATTTTCTGACAAACTAACAAACTTTTTTTTTTTTTCCCCTAAATTTACGGTCTTCTTCTTCCTTTCTTCTTTCTTCCTTTCTTCTTTCTTCTTCTTTCTTCTTTCTTCTTTCTTCTTTCTTCTTCCTCTTCCTTCTTCTTGCAAATAGGTGATTACCACCAAAAGAAGAAAAAATTATAAAAATGTAATTTGTGTACAGCGTTGCATGACTGTGCAGTTGTCATTCAAAGTGTGACATTGCTGAAAGCTGAAAGATTTGCTTTGGCAGGAAGGGGGTAAAAGTGCCCTTTATTAAAACGGTTAAGGAACCAAATTGGGATGGGACCGTAGTCATAACTTCTTAATATTTCATAAGATAAATAAGTAAATAATACTTCAGTAAATACCTGTGGTTGAAATGGCCGTGGCCTTTATTTATAGGTATAAATATTAAATTGAATATACCAAACTTTTGTATTTATTTAAATCAAAATAAATATTCCACTTAAGAATATTAAAATCTTCTTTCAAACATATAACCATATATATATATATATATATATATATATATATAAATTAGCTTAGCCATTTAAGCTCAAGCTAAACTTAAAACATGAAACATAACATCCCACACGCCAGGCCCAAATTTCAAGGAGCCTGGCACCCCACCAAAGCGACAGCCAATTCAACACAGGTTTGTAAATCTAAATTGAAGACGTCAAGAGCAATATCAGATAAATGCACATTGTCTGGTCTATAAAAACCAGGCAAACTGCCCTCTAAGTTCACATGTCGAAAAGACAGACCATGAACCAAAGGCATGAATTTTTCTTTCTCGTACATCACGGGACACAGAGCGACATAGTCATTACTAATGGGTTATATAGATACCGTCAGGTGCTGGCACTGGCAACTTACAAAACCGGAAGTACCCTCCCCTATATAAGCCCCTCCCATCCGGGAGCACCTCAGTTTTTTGCCAGTGTCTAAGGTGTTGGCCAAGAAGAAACATGTGTTTTTCACTGAGCTTGCGTACAGGTTCTTTTGGGCCTCAGTAAGCTATTCCGGATCCGACCAAAAAAGCTTCATAGCTAAACGGTCGGTACCCGGGCCTTGCAGAGAAGAGCAAGGTTTTGCCTGTAATGCTTCTCTTAGGAGAGCTGGACCCTGGGATCCAGAGCTCTGGTCATACCCACGACCAAGATGTTTTCTGTGCAGGGTGCTATACAGGTCCAGGGGAGTGGAATCCTTGGGAACCCGGTCCCTGAAGGTTTGATTACAATGCCTGCCGTGATAGGTGAAGTTTGGGCTTTTGTGGACCAAACAAAGTCCTGCGGCGGGGAACAGGTAAGTGGGGGCCCCCAGGAACTTGGTTCTATTGGGGGACCCCCAAGCCTAATTTGTCTTTCTGTCTGTTACCTAATGGTATTCCCGCAAAATTCTGTGCATGCCTGTAACTACTAAAAAAAATGTAATAATTTTTAATGGTGGTCAAGAAAAAAAAAAATATATTTTTTTTATATATATTTAAGATATTAGACTGCGGTACCTGTGTTTGTCCACTAGAGGCCGCTGTGGAATGTTTTCTTGTCATGTGGACTAGTTTCTTCTCAGCAGAGCAAGTCCAGGCAGATGGTGAGTTCTCTTATGGGAAACTGCTTCCTCTGCCATGTTGCAATGCTCGTCCATCCCCCGGCCTGCGGCAAAGAGGGGCCCTGGCTCTTGTCCCTAGTCTCCATTTTTCAAAATTAGCGCCGAAGGCGCACGTGGCCGCGCGCGTGCACGCGCCTCTATATATAGAGGTGAGCCAGGAAAGGGGGCGGAGCCTGGGGGATGACGCTCTGTGTGCGCCGCAGCGCTTCTGCGCATGTGCGGGCGTCCCAGCATGTAAAAACCACAGTTTTGTGTGGTGAGCTGGCTATGAAGTACAGAGACAGAGCTGGCAACATTTAAAAAAAAAGGGCATACAGCAAGCGGTTGATACAGGCATCCCCTAGAAAGGCACATTAGTAGACACCAACTGTGATATAGCAGCAATTGTGCTAGACTATTCTCAGTAAAAGTGGTGTATTACGGCTGGAATACCTCAGCTTTAGGCTTAGGAATATGCCGTCCAGAAGCTCCGGAACTGAATCTTCCAGGAAGCGAAGGGGGTCTCATCGGGCTCGGAGGATCTTGGGCATACTTCTGCTGCACCAGTCTCCCCTGAAGTTCAGAGGTAAGTGACCGTAGAGACCCCGCAGGGGTACTTGGTACTGTGGCTGTCCTCAGTTCACCTGCTCCTGTGTATGTAACAGAGGAGGTTTTTTCCTCAGCTCTGGGAGGATTAGAGAGAGATTGTCAACATTTATCGCTGCCTCCCTGTCAGGGAAAGCACGCCCGATCTCCGTCTCCTCCTTCAGAGTGCCTGTTAGCAGAGCAACAGTCCCATACAGGGATCAACCTGCCTGAAGGGGATCAGGATGAGGTTGATTCTGTTATAGAGGAATCAACAGTGGGGGAACCTTTTCTCAGCATCTCAGGCTGAAAGATTATGGGTTCAGTCTCTGACTAACATGGTCTGATCAGCATTTAAAAATGCACCTTGCGGAACCATCAACCACTACTGTATCCTCGTTGGGGTCGCTAGAAGCCCCCAGACTGTTTGTTCTTTTCCACTTCACCCTTTACTGAAAGGGCTCATTTACCAGGATTGGGAACGTCCTGAGAAAATATTTATTCCCCCAAGAGATTTCCGGTGGTCTATCCCATGGAGGATAAGTTCATCAAAAAAAAAATGGAAGGTCCCTACAGTGGACGCAGCCATCTCTTGTATGTATAAATCACTGACATGTCCAGTGGATAATGTCCAAATGTTCAAGAACCCAATAGATAAAAGATTGGAGTCCTTATGAAAATCTGCTTGGTGATACAACCAGCAGTAGCAGCTATTGGGGTCTGCTAAGCAGTGAAGGATCAGTTGAAACAGGTCTTGAGGGACTTGACAGATCAGCAGGCTTTGCCCTAGCTGATCTACCTAGAGCCTTAGGCTTTGCGGTTGACGCCATAAAGGATTCAGTCCATCAGGCCTCCCGCCTTACGCTGTCTATAGTACATATGCGTAGGCTCCTATGGCTCAAAAACTGGTCTGCTGAAGCTCCCTGTAAAGAATGGCTGGTTAGCGTCCCATTTCATGGTGAACGCTTATTCAGGGAAAACCTGGACAAATATATCCAGAAAATTTCCAGCGGTAAAAATACGCTCTTGCCGGTTAAAAACAGAGTTAGAGGTCCCACTTTAAGAGGCCTGCTTCTCCAGTCGGCCTCCTCGGTCAAATCCCGGGGGTAAAAAACAGGGACAGTAGCAGGGTAATGAGAAACCCTGGGTCAGGGGAGGTACAAAACCTCCCCCAAAGTTAAATTCATTGAAGCCCCCACTCAGTCGGGTGGGGGGAGGACTCCAGTTGTTCGCAAGAGACCTGGCGGGACACGATCAAGACAGATAGGTGCTCTCTGCAGTAGGTTTGGGATACAGTTTGGAGTTAGACTCTCCTCCTTCCCATTTTTAAGGTCAAACGTGCCAAGGGATCCCCGGAAGAGAGAGTCCCTCCTGTTGGCACTAGAACAACTATTGCTCCAAGGAGTAATTATGGAGGTTCCCCTGGAAGAATGAGGGTTCGGGTTTTACTCAAACCTCTTTACAGTCCCGAAGCAAACGCGGACGGGAGGCCCATATTAATTCTAAAAGGGCTATACAAATTCCTGTATATCAGGACTTTCCGATGGAGTCGATCCGATCGGTGGCCACTGCCCTACAAGGGGAGGATTGGTTAGCCGCGATCGACATCAAAGGTGCTTATTTGCACATTCCCATCTTTCCAGTCCACCAAAAATTTCTACGCTTTGCAGTAGAAGGGCGCCATTTTCAGTTCAGAGCCTTACCCTTCGGTTTGGCCACAGCACCACGAGTGTTTACAAAAATTCTGTCCCTTTATTGGCCAATCTAAGAACACAAGGTGTAATGATAATGGCATATCTGGATGACTTATTGCTGATAGACCACTCAGTGAAAAAACTAGACGTGGTCGTTCACAAGACAATCAAGTATCTGGAATCTCACGGTTGGATTATCAACCGAGACAAGTCAGCCCTAAAAACCAGTCAAAAGTCTGGAATACTTGGGGCTAAGGTTGGATTCAGGCCAGAGAAAAATATTCTTGCCTCGAGGAAAGGTGTTGTCTTTGAAAGATTTGATCCACTTAGTGGGTACAAAAAAGACAGCCGTCCATACCCCTGTATATGAGGCTGCTGGGAAAAATGGTGGCATCATTCGAAGCAGTACCCTACGGTCAATTCCATTCAAGGAATTTGCAAGGGGCCATACTGTCAGCCTGGAACAAAAAAGTTCAGGCCCTAGACTTACAATGTCCTTGTCCCCTTCCGTTCGCAAGAGCCTCCGTTGGTGGTTGGTTCCCCAGAATCTGGAAAAAAGGAAATCCTTCAGTCCGATTTCTTGGAAGGTGGTCACTACAGATGCCAGCCTTATAGGCTGGGGAGCAGTACTGGAGCAATAGTCTCTCCAGGGCAGATGGTCGGATGCAGAAAAGGCCCTGCCCATCAATCTCTTAGAGATACGAGCAGCCCGGTATGCCCTAGTAGCATGGACATCCAAACTCCAAGGGTCCCCTGTCAGAATTCAATCAGACAATGCCACAGCAGTGGCATATATCAATCATCAGGGGGGCACCAGGAGTCGTGCAGCCCAGAGGGAAGTAAATTACATCCTGAAATGGGCAGAAAAATATGTCCCAGCCATATCTGCGGTATTTATTCCAGGAGTGGAGAATTGGAAGGCGGACTTTCTAAGTCGCCAGCAATTAGGCCCAGAGGAAGGGTCCCTTCACCCCGAGGTTTTCTGGACAATATGTCAGCGGTGGGGAACATCGGATGTAGATCTTCTAGCATCCAGATTCAACGCAAAGGGGGACAGGTTTGTCTCTCGGACAGGGGATCCCCTAGCTTGCGGCTCGGATGCCCTAGTGTTCCCTTGGGATCAGTTCAAGCTGATATATGCATTCACACCGCCACAATGGTTACCTTGATTACTCCGCAGAATCAGGGTAGAAAAGAAACCAGTGATTCCGGTGGCTCCAGCGTGGCCCCTAAGAGCGTGGTACGCGGAGATTGTAAAATTTCAGTGGGGAGTCCTTGGACTCTCCCACGTCGTCCGGACCTGCTTTCGCAAGGACCGATATACCACCCTTCCTTACCAGCCCTAGGTTTGACGGCCTGGCTATTGAAGCCCACATTCTAAAAAAGAGAGGGCTCTCTAATGCTGTGGTATCTACCATGATCAATGCCAGGAAGCCGGTATCCAGGCAGATCTACTATAGAATCTGGAAGGCGTACATCGCGTGGTGTGAGGCCAAGAAATGGCATCCACATAAGTACGTAATAGGTAGGATTCTGGACTTCCTACAGTGGGCTGTAGATAGGAAGCTTGCCTTGAGTACTATCAAGGGTCAGATTTCGGCCTTGTCAATATTTTTTCAAAGGCCCTTGGCTTCGCATTCACTAGTCAAAGCCTTTATACAAGGAGTGATGCGTATTAGTCCTCCGGTTAATATTCCCATATGTCCATGGGATCTAAACTTGGTTCTGTCGGTTCTACAGAAACAACCATTTGAACCATTACAGCATATTTCCTTGGTGCTTCTCACCAGGAAATTGATTTTTCTAATAGCCATTTGTTCGGCTAAAAGAGTATCGGAATTAGCAGCTATGTCCTGTAAGGAGCCATATCTGGTTATCCATAAGGACAGAGCAGTGTTACGTCCTCATCCAGCCTTTCTTCCTAAGGTGGTATCGAGGTTTCATTTGAACCAAGATGTGGTTCTTCCTTCTTTTTTCCCCAAACCTACTTCGGTAGAGGAAAAGTTATTGCATTCTTTGGATGTAGTAAGAGCAGTTAAAGCTTATCTAAAAGCCACTGCTCAGATTCGCAGAACGGATACTTTGTTTATTCTGCCGGAAGGCCCCAGAAAGGGTCAGGCAGCGTCAAAATCTACTTTAGCCAAGTGGATTCGACAGGTCATTATGCAAGCTTATGGCTTGAGAAGGAGACCGCCTCCGTTCAAAGTTAGAGCGCACTCCACGAGAGCAGTTGGAACTTCATGGGCAGTGCATCACCAGGCCTCCCTGGCTCAAATCTGTAAGGCCGCAACATGGTCTTCAGTTCACACGTTTACTAGGTTCTACCAGGTGGACGTTAGAAGTCAGGAGGATGTCGCCTTTGGGCGCAGTGTGTTGCAGGCCGCAAAAGATCCTCATGTCTGATAGCGCTCAGCTTATATATGGTGTATCCCCCCCCTCATTTGGCATTGCTTTAGGACATCCCATTAGTAATGACTATGTCGCTCTGTGTCCCGTGATGTACGAGAAAGAAAATAGGATTTTTATAACAGCTTACCTGTAAAATCCTTTTCTTGGAGTACATCACGGGACACAGAGCTCCCGCCCCTCTTTGGGGACACTTATTGCTTTGCTACAAAACTGAGGTGCTCCCGGATGGGAGGGGCTTATATAGGGGAGGGTACTTCCGGTTTTGGAAGTTGCCAGTGCCAGCACCTGACGGTATCTATATAACCCATTAGTAATGACTATGGCGCTCTGTGTCCCGTGATGTACTCCAAGAAAAGGATTTTACAGGTAAGCTGTTATAAAAATCCTATTATCTAAAGCCCTATTAAGTCGCTTACGAATTTTATTCAAAAACTTACGTTCGGGGCAGAGCATCCAATCAAGACGAGGGATTACTTCAGAAAAAAAAAAAAAAAAAAAAATAGCATTAGGCAAAACAGCATGCCAACATAACAAATCAAGCTTAATCTGAGAAATCAACTCTAACGTCTTGCGGTTACCAAGATCATTACCGGATAAATGGAAAATAATGACCTGTGGTATGGGCCAACAATCATGTAAATTAGATAAAACAGAACGCAAATTACTCCAAAGCATGCCACGTTGTCCATACCAATATATATTAAAATTATGACGAGGTAAACCCAAATTATTGCCATAGACTCTCCATTCAGCTTTCTTCTGAGCCCAGAAAATATTTGAGTGTCCTATTATCCAGATTTTATATTGTGCATCTAAAATTAAAAACGAAAATTAGGTCTAACATATGATCTATAACAAATAGATCGCCAACCACCAATTTGATTAATCACAGATTCATGAAGACCAACCATAGCTGCTGTAGTGGCTGCACCAATACGAAAAGAGTGAGACGAAATCCTCATGCGTTCCAAACGTAATTGCTTTGAGGCATCTACGTAAAACAGCCTGAAATTGATAAACATTCACCGGAGTACCCGTGACATGAATCAAAAATTGTTTATGAAATACAGGTCTCACTCCCAAAAAACGTTCAACTAAAGAGAAAACACAAAAGCGAGCACCAGGATTAGCTCTCAAAGTAATCCATCGACCATGACCCATAGGATCAGTCTTACTCTTACGAAGCAGAACCTGAATAGAATCCACTCCAACAAAAACATCCTGAAAGAATAAACCAGAGTCCTCATAAACTTTACGTGGAAACAATTCAGGAACCCCAAAGGCTCCAAAAAAATAAACAAAAAGACAAAGAAAACAATAGTGATTCATAAGAAGAAAAACAAACATCCTTAGAAACGTCACAAAGTCGACCCAAAAGATCAACAGAGATAGTTAATCCGTTATCAGCAACCACACGTTTCCCTTTGTAGCCCTGTAAGGCATGTTTGACCGTAAAAAAGGACATGCAGGACCTGTAACCTTGCATATGCATAAAGAAAGAAAAAAAAACGTATAGTGTCTTGACAATATGAGAATGTGAATAATCACGAGACATAAAAAAAACGAAGAAAGGACAAAACTAAATCCTCCGAAAAAAGTAGTCGATCATATCCAAAAGAAAGCAAGAAGGAACACCACAAAGTCCACGCAGCTTTATACGACGCCCACATGGAGGGTGCCAAAGAATCTCTAATGGCAAGAAAAACAGGATTTACCGAAAGTCCCATAAGTGAGGAGGGCATAACAGGCCAGTAAGATCCGCATCTGGCACCAAGCCTCGAAATTCTAGAAACTGAAAGCGGGATAAAGCATCAGCAATAAGATTATATTTACCAGGAACGTATTTAGCCTTAAGCCATATATTAAGATCTAAACATTTGAAAACCAACGATCTAAGTACAGCAAGAACAGGAAGAGATTTAGAAGATAAGCAATTAATAGCAAAAACTACACCCTTATTATCAGAATAAAGTAAAATACTATGATCCCTAAAATTAACACCCCACAATTCCAAGGCCACTAGAATGGGAAAAATCGCCAACAAAACAATATTAGAAGTCAAACCCGCATCCTTCCAAGATTCAGGCTATCAATCAGCAGACCAATGCCCATCCCAATAAGAACCATAGCCGCAAGATCCAGCGGCATCCGTATGCAGATGAAGTGCAGAGGCCGAACAAAAAGGAGTCTGCCATAAACAACTATCATTAAAAGTAGACAAAAAAACTATGCCAAACTTTAAGATCGTCCCTAATACCAGATGTAATCCTCACAAAATGGAAAGGAGAAGAAATTCCAGAAATAGCGCAACATAATCCCTTGGAGAAAACACGACCCATCGGCAAAACTCTGGACGCAAATGCCAATAAACCAAGAAGAGATTGCAACACTTTCAACCTAAACTTACATTTGGAAAGAACAAAATCCAATAAAATCCGAATTTTTACAATCTTCTCCTCAGGAAGACGGAATTCCACGGAAACCGTATCTATTTGAATACCCGGAAAATCAAGGCAAGATGTAGGGTAAACAGATTTTTCATCGGCCAACGGTATACCAAACTCCTGACACACAATCCGAAATTCGGTAAACAAATACAAACAATCAGATGAACCAGCCTTACCAATAAACAGAAAATCATCTAAGTAGTGCAAAAAGTTATCAGAACCTGCACGAACCTGCATTCAATAAACGTAGAAAAAAGTTCTAAATAATAACATGAAAGCGAACATCCCATTGGGAGACACTTCTCAAAGTAGTAATCATTCTGAAAACAAAAACCTAAAGAGTTAAAGGCTGATGGATGAATAGGCAGCAACCGAAATGCGGCCTGAACATCAGCTTTAGCAAGTAAAGCAGACGCACCAACTCTCCTAATTTTGAACAGAGTGTCATCAAATGAAGAATACTGCACAGAACACAGAGACGGGTCAATATCATCGTTTAAAGAAAAACCAAAGGGAAAAGATAGATGGTGTATCAATCTAAAAGTGTTTGTTTGGTTCCTTTATAGGAATAATACCAAGTGGGGAAACCTGAAAATTAACAAAAGGAGGAGTAGAAAAAGGACCCTCAATTCTAGCACGCAATTCTTTATTCAACTTATCACGAACAACATCTACAAGAGAAGAAACCAAAGGCAAATTCGGAAAGACATGACAACCTTCCCCCGAAAAAGAAGGTACATGAAAACCAAACGAAAAACCATCACGCAGGACGAGTGCCCTCTGATGCTCTGGATACATGTGAAGCCATGGTAGCATGTTTTGAATTTTCACCGGTGTTGTGGCTTTTAAGAAAAAGCTCCTCAGAAGGAGCAGAAGCATTAGAAGACAACTTCTTAAAACAACGAGAAGCAGGGTGCGAACCAGCACAATGACTACACTCGTGTTTATATTTACAGTTGTTAGGCCATTTACACAATCCATCGTTAAAATGAAAACACACCCCCCTTCGATACACGCTATTGGCATTGGAAGCAGGAACTTAAACCAAGGGCTTCTAAGGCAATAAGAGATTGAACAACAGACCAACATCTTTTGACCCCCCACTTCAGAGATTTGTGCACACATAATTTTTGTCGAAACGCCTCCTCATAATAAAACCACTAAATCAGGGCGTTTTTCACCCATAATGCTATTGTAAATGCAAAACGCTTGCAACCAGTTGTTAAAATAGTGTGGAGCCAATTTACGTTTATCATCATCTTTACGATCACCATCCTTCTTATCCATCCTAAGTTAATGGTTGGACGGAAGCAAAGATAGAATTTCAACATCGTCTCCCTTCCAAATTTTTTCTTTAACTGCTCCAGATAAAAGAAATCCCAGAGGAGACAATTCGCACGTTAAAACTTCCTTCAAACAAGTTTCTGGGACCAAAAGAGGGAATCGGAACATCAGGAGCAGCAGGAATAACAGTTGCCGTGGCAACTAAAGTAGATACAGGGACATTATGTGCCCCAGACAAAGGATCCAGCCACACAGAAGCAGGAGTTGACTGTGCTTGATTAACAGAATTAAAAGAAGTAACAAAAGTAGACATAAAATTAGAAAAAGAACAAAGCAATTCTCTCATTTGAGAAGAATTATTAAACTCACCAGCAGGAGCCGAAATCATCTCTGTCAAGGCAGTCACAGACCCTGCTAGCAGTAGATTTGGTGAATTGACAAAGTCAGGAGATGCACGGACATGACCAGACTCCATGGCAACGGGTTCCGTCAACAAAGATGGAGCTGTAGCAAAAAAACTAAAAGGATTCAGCGGGCAATCAGAAAATTCATGTATCAAAACATTAGAAGGCATAACAATACCTTTTTGATTTACAAAGACGCTTCTTCCCCGACATCTGTTTACTATCAGTCGCCATGACAACCGAATCTGCTGTCATTGAAGGACATGCAGAAGCCGTCCGCGGCAGTTTAGCTGAAGCAACAGCACTGTCCTTTTCCTTTCTCCCAGTGACACGGTCAGCTGAGGAATCGAACCTGCGAGGTCTCTTGTGTAGTCTCTGTGTTGTTCTACTAGGACGGACTGCGCATGCGCCAGCGATCCCAGACGAAGTAGAAGGCCGAGCGTCATCGTAGCTGGAAGGAGGGCCCGAAGTAGATGACGCAGGCGGGGGTGACGACATCCGACGGCGAGACACCGAATAACCGTCAGACACTGCACCGGAAGGAAGAGAGGAAAGTCCGCTCCAGGACACCGGGGGACCAGGGGGGGGGGGGAGTACATTAGAATGCATGACATCCTGGGAAAAGAGATGAGGAGAAGGAGAGGGTCGAGAGGACGTTGCCGGCCATGGAACAGAAGGACAGGAGACATGGAGTCCATGGGGAGGAAGAGCAGGAGAAGGAGATGAAGACAGCTGACCCAAGATGGAAGAAGAGCCAGGAAGAGAGAGGCATTGCCGAATCCAGCTATCACCATCCTCAGCTGCGGCCCGGTCCATCAACTGACGAAGCAACTGCTCCATGACAGGTAAGTGCAGATGTGCTCCTCTTAAATCTTCTCCGTCTTCTGCCCACTGATGACGCCAGGGCCGGTACAAGGCAGGGGCGGGAGGGGCCACTGCCCTGGGCGGAGTTTGGGAGGGGCGCAAAACACTAGAGCATCATGCCTTGTCTCAGCCTCTGCGTTGCTAATTCTGTTCAAAAGCACCGCTGAGAATGTGCCCTTACCTGGAAAGAACACTCTCCTGGGCACACGTTTTCTTGACAGGCTGGGCGGTTGGATCGGGTCAGTGAGAGCTCCAGTACAGGTGGGTAGCGCAGACAGCAGTACACTGCAGCCCCGGTCATCACTGCCCAGCAGACATCGGAGCTTTTCTCTCTCCTCTCTCCTGGCACAGACTTAAGATAAGGGGTGACAGATATCAGACTGCTTTTCTCCTCCTGTGAGTCCCGACCTGTTCTGCTATCCACACTGTGCACTGCTGTGCTGTAAACCTGTGCTGACCCTTGCAGTGCAGGTTTACTAAAGTGAAAGTAAAATGTTTATGAATAGGTTAGAAATATACTGGGACTTTTCAGGCTCTACATAGATTTATTGCACACACACACACACTGTATCTTAATGAAATCATGCATTTTAATAAAATATAGTGTGTATGTGGAATACATCTATGTAGCAACTGAAAATTTCTAGTATATTTCTAACCTATTTAAAGACCACAAACAGCAAGTGATGGGATGCAGCCCAACTCCAGCAAAGTAAAAAAAGTCCACCCTGCAGTGCTGGAGGAAAGATTGTACTTGCTCCAGCCAGCTGCAGTGCTCTCCCCCTCCACCCTCATCATACCATGCAGGAAAATGTAACCCTGTATGGTAGGATTAGGCTGGAGTGTGACAACAGCCACTCACAATTCACCCAGGAGCTCCACATGACCAATCATAGCACTGGGAGAGCCTACTGGAGCAAGGAATAAGATAAAGCTTGGTACACACGGATCAAAATTTGTTCGGTTCAGCAAGGACCAGCTGAATTTTGATCTATGTGTGGCCTTGCCTGTTAGAAGCCGCCCCATCAGATCAGCTTCTGTAGAATGGGACCGCTGGAACCTTGTTCGACCAGCGGCTCACAGCTAATCAGCTTTAGCGCTGATCAGTGAATTCTGACAGAGAAGAGTCCCCACTGTCAGAATGCGTCTCCGTAGAGCGGATTTATGCATTCGCCTCTGTTGTGTGGATGGATGAATCTGTTAGGCCGGGCTCACACTGCTGTGCGGAGTAGCTCGCAGCAGGGGTCCGATGCGTCCCTATTCTCCGTTTCAGGTCTGATTTTGGTCAGAATTTTTGGCTGAATGACCTGGATGACCTTGTCTCGGCACTGCTGGTTGCTAATGTATCAAAAACCAGTGGCAATACATTAACCCCCTCATGCTGCATTTTACAAATTGAGCCAAACACCAGTGATAAACACAAAGTCCCAATGTGCTAAAAAAGGTTATTTGGTTCTTGCTTTAAAACAACATTGATTCTTTCGTAAAAAAAGAGGTTGAGGGGGGGTGCAGTTTGCCATCTTCGCCCTGGGCACCAAATGGCCTTGTCCCAGCACTGGATGACGCATCCTCTTTCCTTATATAGGATGCTAGAGGACCGTTGTTTGGGGCAACTGTCAACATTGATAACCAATCATAGGTAAGTCATTTTTTTTTTTATATATTGTGAGGGGGGGGTTAACTCGGTAGCGGGTGTGTGTGACCCCCTGGTTGGGCTCCCCACACAAAAACAGGCCCAGCAGACGGAGGTTGTGGTTTTCAAAATCAAAAGGTGCGGTTTATTTCTCTATGTACAGTGACAAAAACACAGCAAAGCCAAAAAGAAACATAAACAAAATAAATCCTGGTCAGCTTGACCTCTGACTAAACATGCAGGTTTCCTAACTAACAACTGGGATCAGCCTGGTGCTGTCCTAGTCCCTAAGTCCCTGGTTTAGTAAATGTCCAAACAAATAGCCACACAGGCTTTGTCTCACCGCACAGGGGTTCACTCTCCCTAGACAGTCCACACAGGTCTGGGTCCAGGCATGAGCAAACACCTAATGAAGCTGGGAGTTTTTATAGAGGCCTTAAACGAGCTGACAAGCTTCAGCTGGTCTCATCAACTCCCTGCCTGCACGACGCCCAGCACTCTCCCTAGAGGTATGAGTCATCCATGAGCCCACTAGCCTCAGCTGGGCTTCATCAACTCCCTCCCTAGTTGTATAAGTCGGCATAAAGCCTGAATCTGGGAGAAATATATCTACCCCCCTGGATGCAACCAGGTGACTTTACCTTCCTGCTGTCACAATATATTTAACTTTAATTTAATTTACAAGTATGACATGGTCCCATAGGTGGCGGGGGCGGGGACATTCCATGCCCCGCCCTTCACCTTCATTCCTAGAAAATTGTGTTTACATGTTGCATTATTGTTTTTTTTGCCAGTCTTTTTAAACTTTACCCATAGAAACATGCAAGTAAAGATTTCTCAACAAATCGTGCAAAAAGACTATACAAGAAGTAAAAATAGAATCTTCTATTTTACGCCACAAAAATAATACAAAAAATTAGCCTTGCTTCTGCTAATCAGTGTATAGATTAATATATTGAACAAACAGAAACTGGCAAGTATTAGATGTGCTCCTTATTGTTTACAGAGATTTTATAGCATTGAAAGTCTTAGTTACTAATAGGTGATCATTATTTTATTTCCTTAGAAAAGGGAATATTGTAGTTTTATATTCATAGACCAGTGTTGAATGTGTTTTGGAGAAATGCCAAAGTGGTTCTGGTGGTGCAATTAAGATCTGACTAGCTTTTAACCACCTCAATACTGGGCACTTTCACCCTCTTCCTTCCCAGACCAATTTTAAGCTTTCAGCGGTCTCGCACTTTCAATGACAATCATTTTTTTCGCACAAATAGAGCTCTCTTTTGGTGGTATTTATTCACAACTCCTTTTTTATTTCTTTGCGATTATATAAGCGAAAAAAGAGCGGAAATTTGCAAAAAAAAAAATTTTTTTCTTATATTTAAAAAAATCAAATAAAATCAAATTTTGTCATAAATTTAAGCCAAAATGTATTCTGCTACATGTGTTTGGTAAAAAAAATCCTGTTAAGTGTATAATAATTGGTTTGTGTGATCACGGACAGATGTACGCAGATGATCATGTATAGATGTGCGCAGGTGATCATGGACATATGTATGCAGATATTCATTGGGACATATGATTTTACTGTTACATATGTGGGAGACAGGTGTTTTTACTGTGTGGGGACATGTGTTTTGGGGACATTGCGTGGAGGCTTTGTGTGTTTACATGTGTGGGGACACTAGTGTTATGATCAGTGTGTAAAAAGCTGTAAAAAACAGCTCATACTCGCTGATCACCGACTCTCCTCTCCTCACTGACAACTTCTGTGTGAGGAGAGCCGATCGCCTAGCAACTGGCTCTCTATTTACATCACATGATAGCTGTGATTGGACACAGCCGTCATGTGATCAGGAGGGCCAATCACAGAACCCTCCTGCCGATCGGAGATGCGCCGTGTCCGGGTGACACGAGCGCATCGCGCGATCCCCCTCCTTCTGAGGGACGTTCCTGAACGTCCACTCAGGAGGAAGCACACATCCGACTGTACATATGCAGTGGCTGAGTGGGATGTGGTTAATAAGGCTGCATTCACACCTGAGTGTATCGTTTTCAGGCGTAATGTCGCGCGTTTTTACTGTGTTTTTTTACATGATTTTGTACAGGTCAAAAGGTCACCAATGTAGAAAGCAGAAAAACGCCTGTAATCTGCCCAAAAAGAAGCTCATGTACATTTTTGAGCTTTAGGCTGCATTCACACCTGAACTTTTTCAGCTCGTAAAATGCTCATCTCAAAAGTTCAAAAATGCCCAACAAGCAAAATCCCTTTAATTTAAATGGCCCCTGTTCACATCTGAGCGTTTTGTCGCCTGAAGCAAAACGCCAGAAGCTCAAAAGTACATGAGCTTCTTTTTAGGCAGATTGCAGGCGTTTTTCAGTTTTTTACATTGGTGATCTTTTGACCTGTACAAAATCGTGGCAAAAAAGTGGTAAAAATCTCACCAAAAATGTGCGATTTTCCGCCTGAAAACAATGTACTCGGGTGTGAGTCTCAGGCATTTTGCTTTAGGCGACAGAACGCTCAGATGTGAACAGGGGCATTTAAATGAATGGGATTTTTCTTGTTGGGCGTTTTTCAACTTTTGAGATGAGCGTTTTACAAGCTGAAAATGCTCAGGTTTGAATGCAGAAAATTCTATATTTTTATATATTAAACAACTGCTAATGAAACATTTGTAGTTCAAGCATTAACTTGCATGTTCTTTATATTGTCTGTGTCTTTTAATAGGGGAGTGCACTACTTTGGATTCCTGGTGCTGGAATAAAACTTTTTGCTGTATTTTATACACTAGGAAATGTTGCTGCCTTAACCAGGTAAGCATATAGTTTAAACTTTAAGTTCTTTTTTTTTATTTTTACTTTTTATTATATAATCAAAATAGATGGTCATGTTGATGTATGGTAAAATGAACAGTTTAACCCATAGGAATCAATCAGAAATATGTTTCACTTTCAGCTCTGTAAAAGCAAACATTATACAGTAAAACCTTGAATTGCAAGCATAATTTGTTCCGGAACCATGCTTGTAATCCAAAGCACATATCAAAGTGAATTTCCCCATAAGAAAAAATGGAATCTCAAATGATTCGTTCCACAACCATTTATTCATAAGTCTTTCAGTTTTTAGTCTATATAAAAAGATTATAGCAATATGATAGATTGTGTAACCATAAAAAGTCCATCTACAAATGGCAGCCTCCACAAGGGGATTAGAAGGAAAATCCAGCAGGAACTACAGAGTATAAAAAAAGAGAGGCGCATTTAGCAACTCACATGGTACAACATTTAGCAACTCACATGGTTGATGATTAAAACTGGCACATCTAAGTATGCAGGCATCCGGGGTAAAGCTGTCCAAATAGACCGTCCTCCGCACCGCCGGCTACCAGCGCTGTCGGTCTGCAATCTTACTGGCCCCACTACTCCTCAGCTGGATTTATGCAATAGGTCCGTAAAAGGACATCTTCCTCTGCTTTAATGGGAGAGGATGATGATTCTTTCTGTATGGTTGCCAAATTCCCTGGCAGTAACAGAACACAGTACAGTAAATCTTCAGGGGTTATTGTCCCTAGAAGACGTGGATGTCTTTTTTTAGGGCTATCTAGTAGACTTGACATTTAGGGGAAAGTGTCAGTGTTTTTGCATGCTAGTTCTACTAGTTTGCATACTAGCATGTGTAGAGCTTAACCACTTGCCGACCAGCTCACGTCGATATACGTCAGCAGAATGGCTCTCCTGCACAAACTGACGTACCTGTACGTCAGTCCGTAAAAGCAGGATGTCCTTTGGTGGCCAGCGATTGCAGTGAGGAGAGGGAACGGACAATGCTTTTCCCCATTCTGCCTAGTGACATGACAGGGATCTTCTGTTCCCAGTGATCGTGAACGGTGATCTCTGTCATGTTTCAGTAAGCCCATCCCCCCTACAGTTGGAACATGCTGAGGGAACACGCTCAACCCCTTGATCTCCCCCTAGTGACAACCCCTTCCCTGCCAGTGTCACTGGTCCCCAAAAAGTGTAATTTGGGGTCAGATTTGTCTGCCGCGATGTCGCAGTCCTGCTAAAAATCGCAGATCGCTGCCATTGCCAGGAAAAGCAATACATTTTTTTTTAAAGTTCCTAAGTCGATCCTGTAGTTTGTAGTTGCCATAACTTTTTGTGCAAACCAATCACTGTACGCCTATTGCGCTTTTTTTTTAACAAAAATATGTAGAAGAATATATATCAGCATAAAAACTGATGAATAAATTCATTTTTTTTATATATTTTTTTGGATATCTATTGAGGCAGAAAGTCGCTCTTTTTTGTTTATAGCGCAAAAAAAACCTAAAAATGCAGAGGTGATCAAATACCACCAAAAGAAAGCTTTATTTGTGGGGAAAAAAAAAAGACATCAATTTTGTTTGTGTAGTGTCGCACGACCGTGCAATTGTCAGTTACATTTTTTTCTTTATTTTATTTATTTGGTCATTATACATTTTCAAGATACACATGTATCATTTACTCAACTTTAACAGTTTAGTTCAAAGTCCATGAGATAACTTATAATAACTAAAAACAAAAATTATCTCATTTTCCAAAAATACAATCTCTGTTTCTCATCATTGACCAAGAAGTGTTATTCCATTTTACCCAAAAAACAAAAAAAAAATAAACCCTTGCACAACAATAAAAAGAAGAGAGAAGAAGAAGAGGAAAAAAAAAAGGGGGGGGGAGGGGGACCAAACACGTCGGAGACCAAGATTCCTAAGGATCCTTCTAAATATTATCATAGAGAATTTTCCCTTCTTCTGATATTACAAAATCATTCCATTCTGACCATCTTCTATCGTATAATTCCCGTTTGATGTCGAGCTGAAAATACCAAGTCTTCCAATCTACTAATTTCTTTAACCTTATCTAGCCACATCCTTACCGTCGGTGGCAGTACTGATTTCCACCTCAGGGGAATACATGCCCTTGCCGCCTCCAAGAGGTGGCCTATAATCGATTTTTTTTATATATTTCCTCTGGTATATATGATTTATGAAAAAGGCCGGATCCTCTGGTAGCATATGGCCAGTAAATCTCTGAAGCGTATGTCCCCACTACTGTCCAAAAGTGTTTTAGTTTAGGACAATTCCAAAATATATGGAGAATAGTACCTTTGCTTCCTTGGCATCTCCAGCACAAATCTGAACATTCCGGAAAGGCTTTATTCAGTTTTTCTGGAGTTTTATACCATCGGCTAAGAATCTTATAGTTTATTTCTTGTAATTTTACACAAATTGATGTTTTATGAATAAGCCTAAAAATCCGCTGTTTTTGTGTGCTATCCCACGATGTTCCTAGGTCCTGTTCCCATTTTTTAATAAATCCCGGTACGTATTCTTCCCCAGGCATATTTACTGTAGCAATTTGTAGTTTACTGATAATGTATGGGATGTTGCCTCTCTCTCATAGCAGTACTTCTCAAACGTAGTCAAAGCTCTATTAAACACTTCTGGATTCGCAAGAGTCTTAAAAAAATGTGTGATCTAAATAGAACTCCATAGTCTTAATTTATATATATATCTGCTTGTGTCATTAACTCCATAATCTTTACCCATCTTCCTTCTTTTATATATGATAGTACTTGTGTGTATCCTGCCTCTAATAAATGCCGGAAACTTATATCTTCATACCCCGGTGAGAAAAGGGGATTTCCCAGTATCTGGTATAAGGGAGATGTTTCAGGTATTATACCTATACTAGGTAATAAATCAAAACAAATTTTTACAGTGTTCCCTATCAAGGGATGGTT
The DNA here is from genome assembly GCA_029206835.1 of Rana muscosa. NCBI lineage: Eukaryota > Metazoa > Chordata > Amphibia > Anura > Ranidae > Rana > Rana muscosa. The sequence continues at coordinate 351,661,499 of CM055122.1, forward strand.
TTTTATTTGTTTCGGGAGAGAGGCATAACACCAAGGGGCTCTGCCCAGAGGTATCAGGGATTGTGCGCATTCCATCTGAACCCAGAGTTTAGTATCTTTGTGCCTATTCCAGTCAATTACCCTACTTAAATGAGTTGCTAAGTAATATTTTCGTATATCCGGCACTGCCAATCCTCCATTTTCTTTTGGGTTCATTAAAACCCTACGTTGTATCCTAGGATGTTTATATGCCGAATTAAAATCAAACATTATCTTTTGACTCTGTTTAAAGTAGCTAGGCGGAATACGTATTGGCAGTGTCTGAAATAGGTACAACAATTTAGGTAGTATGTTCATTTTAATAATACTACATCGTCCTAGCCATGAGTGAAAGCCCGTATTCCAACCAGATAACAATGTCTTAATTTTTAGTAATAGAGGAGGAAAATTCAGCTTAAAAACGTTTTCTATTTTAGGAGGGATCAACGTACCCAAATATGTCAGTGCTTTATCCGTCCATTTGAATTTAAAATTTTGTTTCAGTTGTTTTACTAATTCTCGAGGTAAATTCACCCCCATTGCTTCTGATTTTGTAAAATTTACATTGAGGTTGGAAAGTGAGCCATATTTCTCAAATTCTTTCATCAAATTTGGAAGTGTAGTCACTGGGTTCCTTAATGAAAATAGCATATCATCGGCATATGCCGAGATTTTATGCTGACTCTCTCCTATCTGAATCCCTGTAATATTTTGGTTTGATCGAATAGTGCAGAGAAATGGTTCCAATGACAGGGCGAACAGGAGAGGCGAGAGGGGACATCCCTGCCTCGTTTCATTTGTAATTTTAAGAGTATCTGACAAAATCCCATTTACCCGTATTCGGGCCGTTGGGCGGGAATAAATAGCAGTGTTCCATTGTAACATTTTATTTCCAAAACCGCCATATTTTAGGACTGCCAGCATGAAATTCCAGTTCACCCTGTCAAAGGCCTACTCTGCATCTGTATTCAAAAGTATACATTGGGTCTGGGATACATTAGTCTTCTGTGATAAGTTCAATACCTTTATAGTATTATCCCTTGCCTCTCTTGTGGGTACAAATCCCACTTGATCTAAGTGAATCAGTTTTGGGATATGACCTTGAATTCTATTGGCCAATATCTTGGTAAAAAATTTAAGGTCTAGATTAAGTAATGAAATCGGCCTATAGTTTCCACATAAGGTCAAATCTTTCCCTTCCTTGGGTATCACCGAGATATAGGCCAATAAGGTTTCTGTTTTTAAAAGATGCGGAGGAACCCAGTGCGTTGAAGAATTTGATCATATACTGACCAAGAGAGGGAAGCAAGATCTTATAGTATTGTGCTGTTAAACCATCCGGACCCGGCGCTTTATCTAATTTAATTGTTCTTACTGCTTCTTGGAGTTCTTCTATTGTTATAGGATCTTCTATTTCATCTCTGTCTGTATCTGATAACTGAGGCATTGAAGATAGAGTAAGATATGTAACTATTTATTCTTGAGTATGAGGTTTAACCTTCAGATTTTTAAAGTGATTCATAGAATTCTTTAAATTCCTGTGCTATATCATATGATTTTACAATATTCGGTCTATTAGGTGTTATCAAATGAGGAATATAAGTCTTTGATTTTTGTCCTTGTAACGTTCTAGCTAATACCTTTCCACATTTATTCCCAGCTTCATATGAAAATCTTTTACATATCTGTAACGCCGCCTTTGCTTTATACTGCACGAGATCTACAATTTTTGTGTTCTTTTAGTCAAAAGTTCTTTCTCAACCCCTTCAGTTTGAGCTTTTTTATGTCGATCTTCTAATTTAGCTAGTTCTTCCATAAGTAGTTTTAAATGTTGTGTTCGTTTCCGTTTTTATTCTGGCTCCATGCTTGATCAGGACGCCCCTGATAAACCGCCTTATGAGCCTCCCAAATAATCCCGGGGTCACAATCAAGAGTATCATTAGTTTCAAAATAAAACCCCATTTCCCTGACTACCTCTTCCCGTACTTCTTCATCTTGTGAAAGACTTTCATTCAGTCGCCAATGGTTGGACCTTGTCAGGGGAGAGTCTCTTGTAAGGTGTATATCAGGGACATAGGTGCATGATATGACCAGGTAATGGAGCCAATAGTAACATCTTGAACTGCATGAAGTTGGGCATGTGGAATAAGAAAATAGTCGATACGAGAATATGTTTTATGGGGAAAAGAATAAAAAGTATAGTCCTTTTCTGTGGGGTGAAGTAGTCTCCATACATCAATTAATTGATTTTTATAAAGAGATAGGGCACGTAAAAACATAGCCCAATCAGAAATGGTTGACTCTCCAGTTGATGTATCTTCTACTGGTATTAGGGGGATGTTTAAATCTCCACCTATAATCAATTGTCCTATTTTAAACTCCATCAATTTCCTAAGTGTTTTATTTATAAAGATCTCTTGGTGTTCATTAGGAGCATACAACGCTGCCAAAGTAATTTCCACTTCTCCTATTGTGCCTTTTACAAACAAAAAATGTCCTCCTCGGTCTTTGATTGAATCGATATACCCCCATGGTACTTTACTTGATATAAGGATCGAAACCCCCTTTGATTTTGCTATCTGATTAGTTGAATGATATGTTACCGGAAATGACTTGCTTTGCAAGCTAGGTATTTTATCTTCTCTAAAATGTGTTTCTTGTATAAAAACAATATCAGTTTTAGATCCTTGCATATCATGTAAGAGCATCCGTCTCTTCTCCGGCGTGTTTAGCCCCTTTACATTAAACAATGTCACTTTAATGGCCTCCATAACAAAATCTCAAAGAAGAAAAAGAAAAAAAAAAAAAAGGAAAACCCTTTCTCTACTATTTAGCACAGTATTGCTAACTACGCTCCTCGGTTCTGAACTGATATTAAGCGCAAACCTAATTGAGGGTTGTGTCTGCAATAGGTGGGTGCAGAGCTCCCCCACCCCCTCCCCCAGCTTCAAAACATCACCTAATCACTTACAATAGGATAATACAATTTTTTTTTTTTATTAACCGTCATATTGTCTCTCATATGTCATCCAGTAGTACCAAAGCCAACTTCCAAGGACCCTATCTTTGGTCTTGTAATGAACAGTATGGTTAAATTACCACAACAAAAAAAAGAAGGGGGGGAGGGTCATAGAGACCACCTTGTAAAAATAAACCAAAAACTTTCCTTTTTTTTTTTTTCCCCTTAGGGTTCTCTGTCTAATCTCTACTATTCTGCGGGATCCCCCACGGTATTCCCTTCTTCATCTCTCTGAAAGTGAAAACACCACCCTCTTTTAATATCTTAGATGGAGTCCGTGGGGTAATTCATCCTCATGTCTTCCCTCTCTCTCACTTTTAACACGATATAGACAGTATAAGGCGATATAAAAAAAAAAAAAACCCTCTTCAGATATCTCCTTTCTTTCATCTCTCCCTCTACTATTTCTCAATTTCTTACTCATACCCAATCTTTCCCCTCACTACTTTCTTTATATATCACCAAATAAAGGTTCAGAATTTTTAAATATTTTTCAAATTAGATCTTGTTGATATTATACATATACTCCTTATCGTATTCCTATATAAAAAGAAAAATCCAACAAACAGAAAAAATAAAAAACAAAAGAGTAGAATGAGAGTTATTTGCCTCCCTCTCTCCTCCCCCCCTTTCGTCCTCCCCAAGCACTCACCCCACTCTCCCGTCTAATAGGAATTAAAGCAGTCCCTTACAAACATATAAGTTCAGTATGCATATGGTAGTAGTCTCTTTTTTTTCCCTTCTTTTCCTGAATATTTCCCTTCAAAATCAGACCAGGCTCTCTATCTCCTCCCTTTCCCACGTCACAATCAGTGCTAAATTATATATTACCCAGTCTATTATATATATATATATATATATATATATATATATATATATATATATATATATATATATATATAATGTGTAATGTGTCTATTCTATCTAAAAAGAAAAAAAAGGGAAAAGCATAGAGTGTATTATGTGTTACTTCCTAAAGTGTCTGTTAAACAAAACCAGTGTGTGTGGGGAAGATGGGGAGAGGGGTCGCCTAGAAACCAGGATCACTTCCATATAATGTCTATATTGGTTGAAGGCTTAATCTCCAAAAATAGCCAACATAGTATGCTCAATCAAAAAAAAAAGGGGGGGGGGGAAGGGAGGGAGAGGGAGAGGAAAAGAAAAAGGCAGTTTCTTTCTTTCTTTGACCCTTACAGGGCCCTCTAATATCCTTCATTCTCCATTCATCTAAACCAATAGGCTCTTTGAGTCTAGTAAGTTTTTTTCCCATTTTGATACTCTTGGGAAATGTTGCAACCAATTAGGTACATCAAATGCTTCCATCTCCAAAAACTTAAACAAGTCTGGTAAATCTGATAGTTGTTGTAAGAAGAATGTCTGTGTATTTTTCTTAATTATAAGGGAGAATGGGTATCCCCACGGATAAGTAACACCTGCTTTCCTAATTTCCTCCAATAGCGGGCGCAAGATTGCCCTCCGTTGTAAGGTAGCCCACGATAAATCGGGAAGGATTTTTATTTGAGATCCCTCATATAAAATTTCCCCTATCGGCATATCGGTGAAAACAGCAGATCACATCTCTTGGTCTGTTTGCATTTACTGCGCGTGATCCCAACGATCTGTATATTCTGTCGAACTCAAAGACTTGGGAGGAAGAGGTGATATCCATCTGGCGACATATCGCCTGTATAGACTCTTTTAACTTATCCGTTTCAAATGTCTCTGGGGTCCCCCTGAACATCAAATTCTTACGGCGACTGCGATCTTCGATTTCTTCCAGCTTTAATTGAATAATATTTGATTGACTAGAGTACTGCGTCTGTGCCTGTTCTACATTTGCAATACGCTTTTCTAAAGAGGACAACAGTATCTCATCCTGGTAGAGTTTATCATTTAATTGTTTTATATCTCCTCTTATTATTTCCAGATCTTTCCTATGTTTCTTCAACCCTGGCAACTAATGCCTCCATGTCTTCTTCTACCCGTGCTATAAACATTTCCAAGTCTGCTCGGGTTGGGAGCGTCTGTAGATCTTCCCGGGTTGGGAGAGCTTGTATTAAAGTTCTAAGATCTAATTCTTGTACTTCAGAACACACTGGAAGTGTTTTAAGGCTCACCTGTAATCCCTGTGGCTCCGGCATATTCTCCGTTCCACTCTCCAACATAGTATCAGCTCTTTCAACTGTCTCAGTGATCCGTATGCACCTTTCGTTCCCTATGCGTTGGGTCACCATTAGAGCTGCACGGTTAATCGTTTGAGGATCGTGATCTCGATTCACCCCCCCCCCACGATCTCCAGGCTGGATGACCGCGATTTTTGATCATAGAGCGTGATGCATTGAAACAGTCTCTCCTCTGCTCGCACACAGCCCCGCCTCCTCCTAACCCCACGCTGTGATAGACAGAATGCGGGTCCAATGCTGGGATGTGTTCTGTCTATCACAGTGCAGGGTTAGGAGGAGGCGGGGCTGTGTGCGAGCAGAGGAGAGACAATTTCAACATACGGGCGGTGAGTTTCTCTAAGAAAATGTGTGCTGCTGTCCGTCCTCCCTTCTCCCCCCTCTCCCCCCCCCCACATACCACACTTGGCTGGCTGTCTTCGGGACTCCCCCCGACCCCCCCCCCCCGGCTGCCAAGTCTGTCTTCCGTCTCCTGTCCCTGCCGCCTATGTTCAACTTCACAGTGAGAGAAGAGAGCTGTGGGATGTGGAAGTGAGAGGGTCAATAAAGAGAACCTGTCTCCTCCAATTGGTATCGCACAGTGAATTGTTTTCTCCTGTGTGATGGCAATAAAGTGAAAAAAAAATGATAAAAAAATATTAATAAATTAATAAAATAAAGAAATTAAAAAGTAAAGAATAAGAAAAATATTAAAAATAAGAAAATTTTGCAAAAAAAAAAAAAGACAAGCGAATTTTTTTTTTTTTAATTTACCATTTTAAAGAATCGTGAGAGAATCGTGCTCTTTGTTCTAATCAAAAGAATCGTGATTCTCATTTTTCCCAGAATCGTGCAGCTCTAGTCACCATGCAGCGTGTCTTCTCCGGCTCTTCTAGCTCTCTCAATTCCCCTTTCTGATGGCTCACACTCTCATTCAGCGTAAAATGTTCCAGGCACGTCTCCGTATCACGTGGTGCACGTTCCGTTTCACAATTGTGGGCCGCTGCTGCTGCTCGAGTCAGGGTAAAGAAACTCTGGATCTCTGGCTGAGGGGACGGAGCCGGCGGTTTAAACACCTTGGTGGTCTTTTTAGTGTCTCTTTTCTTCATTCCAGGTAAGAGACCTCCAGATAAAATAAGAGTCTCACAAAAAAAAATCAAAGAGTCATAAACAGTCAAACAGCAATAGCCAGCTGGGGGTTGGCCGGTGATATCCGAGAAAAAGCCAACAACAAAATGATAAGATTTTAGGATGTCTATCAGATAGCAATCATTTAGCCAGTTAGTAAGCAGTTCGTAAGCAATACATCAATAGTCTTGTGGTTCTTGTAGCTTCGTAGGTATTTATACAGTTCTATGTATTATCATCCTATAGCTGCAGATAAATCCCCTCCTAAAGTCTTGGGATTCTGATGAGGAAATCATTCTATATGTAGGGAAGAGAAGGGAGCACACAAGGAAGAAGAGAAAAAAAAATCAATTGTCAGTTAAATAAACGCAGTGCCGCTTCGCAAAAAAAAAACAAGGTCATCAAGGGGGTAAAACCTGGACCTAATGGAGGAGTCACTCACCTGGGATCTGACTATACAAGCCTCAGTGAAGAGGTCGGTCTCATGGTAAATGTACAGCCTTAGGCTGTAAACCTTTAGGCCTAAGGTTTAATGTTATACTTTTGCATCTTGGGTGTCATGTGTAGTCACCATTTTGGTGCTACAGAGTTTGCATGTGGAGTTGGATTTTTGTATGTTACCTGGGTGTCGCTTCCTCACAGGTGTTTTGGCTTGCCTTCCTACACACGGTGCAATCTGCAGTGGATTGACAACTCAGCTGGCAGAAGTTTAACCGCTTGCCGATCCGCCGGCCGTCAAATGACGGCTGGGCAGTGCGACACTCGTTCTGGCCAGGCATCATATGACGTCCTCAGCTTCCCGGCCCTCTAGGGGGCGCGTGCGCGCCCGCCCGCCGCGTCATTCGGGAGCCGAATCGCGTGCCCGGCGGCCGAACAGAACATGACCGTGGATCTGTGTGTGTAAACACAGATCCATGTCCTGTCGGGTGAGAGGAGACCGATGGTGTGTTCCCAGTACAGAGTCCCCTCCCCCTACAGTTGGAATCACTCTTTAGGTAACATATTTAACCCCTTGATCGCCCCCTAGTGTTAACCCCTTCCATGCCAGTCACCCCTTCCAGTCACATTTATACAGTAATCCGTGCATTTTTATAGCACTGATCGCTGAATAAATGTGAACGGTCCCAAAATAGTCAAAAGTGTCCGATATGTCCGCCGCAATATCGCAGTCACGATAAAAACCATAGATCGCCACCATTACTAGTAAAAAAATAAAATAAAAAAAATACCATAAGTCTATCCCCTATTTTGTAGACGCTATAACTTTTGCGGAAACTAATCAATTTACGCTTATTGCAATTTTTTTTCCACCAAAAATGTGTAGAAGAATATACATATCTGCCTAAATTGAGGAAAATTATATATTTTTTTAAATAAATTGGGATATTTATTATAGCAAAAAGTAAAAAATATTGTGTTTTTTTTCAAACTTGTCACCGCAGAGGTGATCAAATAAAAAGCTCTATTAGTGGGTACAGTGTTGCATGACCGCGCAATTGGCATTCAAAGTGTGACAGCGCTGAAAGCTGAAAAATGGCTTGGGCAGGAAGGGGGTTTAAGTGCCCTGTATTTAGGTGGTTAATCTCCACTTGTTTTACAGAGACCTCCATTCCCACTAGTGCAAAGCTGGGAGGGAGGAAGTGTAAACTCCACAGCTTTTTGATGAAGGACTTGTCACCTAGTGTAATATGCCTTCACTCACTTGAGATTTGACCATACAAGCCTCAGAAGTTATGTGAGGTTATGTGGACCATACACATTCTCTGTGATAGAAATCTGTGTCAGGGTAAATGTACAGCCTTAGGGCAAGTCTCTTTTGGGCCTAAGAATTTATATTGTACTTTACATCTTGGGCCTGATGTGTGGTAACCATTTTTGTGCTACCAGTTGTGTATGTGGAGTCACATTATGTTTACATGGCATTCTTATACTTACTCTGGCCAGGACCCTAAGTTGTTCAGGTCCAGGGTTTATTGATACATCCGGCTGCTGTATTTCACCCCTGCTTACTACCAACCCGTAGCCTCTAGAGCAGGCATGTCCAAAGTCCGGCCCGCGTTCCGGTTTCTAGTGGCCCGCCTGGTAATTTGGACATATATATCTTGTGTGGCCCCCAACGAATCTCCGAGCGCCGGGGCCACAAAAGATATATATGCTGGCTGCCTTGGAGGGAACAGGGAGGGGGAGGAACGAGTGCCGTACATTCAGGAGTATTTCCTATTTACGCGGCAGTCCTGTTTCCTTTGCTGCCATTGGACAACTTCTGTCCATAAAAGGAGGCGGGACTTTCTATAAAAGAGGCCGCCGAGAAAACAGGAGTTTCTCCTGCATGTAATCTGTTGGTGTGCGTCCCGTCCCCCCCGTCCCCTCCGAGGCTGCTCTGATGGCAATGGTGAGTCTGCATTCATGGCAATGGTGGGTCTGCTGCATTCATGGCAATGGTGGGTCTGCTGAATTCATGGCAATGGTGGGTCTGCTGCATTCATGGCAATGGTGGGTGCTGCTGCTGCATTCACGGCAATGGTGGGTGCTGCTGCTGCATTCACGGCAATGGTGGGTGCTGCTGCTGCATCATTCACGGCAATGGTGGGTGCTGCTGCTGCATCATTCACGGCAATGGTGGGTGCTGCTGCTGCATCATTCACAGCAATGGTGGGTGCTGCTGCTGCATCATTCACGGCAATGGTGGGTGCTGCTGCTGCATCATTCACGGCAATGGTGGGTGCTGCTGCTGCATCATTCACGGCAATGGTGGGTGCTGCTGCTGCATCATTCACGGCAATGGTGGGTGCTGCTGCTGCATCATTCACGGCAATGGTGGGTGCTGCTGCTGCATCATTCACGGCAATGGTGGGTGCTGCTGCTGCATCATTCACGGCAATGGTGGGTGCTGCATCATTCACGGCAATGGTGGGTGCTGCATCATTCACGGCAATGGTGGGTGCTGCTGCATTCACGGCAATGGTGGGTGCTGCTGCATTCACGGCAATGGTGGGTGCTGCTGCATTCACGGCAATGGTGGGTGCTGCTGCATTCACGGCAATGGTGGGTGCTGCTGCATTCACGGCAATGGGGGGTGCTGCTGCTGCATTCACGGCAATGGGGGGTGCTGCTGCTGCATTCATGGCAATGGGGGGTGCTGCTGCTGCATTCATGGCAATGGGGGGTGCTGCTGCTGCATTCATGGCAATGGGGGGTGCTGCTGCTGCATTCATGGCAATGGGGGGTGCTGCTGCTGCATTCACGGCAATGGTGGGTGCTGCTGCTGCATTCACGGCAATGGTGGGTGCTGCTGCTGCATTCACGGCAATGGTGGGTGCTGCTGCTGCTGCATTCACGGCAATGGTGGGTGCTGCTGCTGCTGCATTCACGGCAATGGTGGGTGCTGCTGCTGCTGCATTCACGGCAATGGTGGGTGCTGCTGCATTCACGGCAATGGTGGGTGCTGCTGCTGCTGCTGCATTCACGGCAATGGTGGGTGCTGCTGCTGCTGCATTTACGGCAATGGTGGGTGCTGCTGCTGCATTTACGGCAATGGTAAGTGCTGCTGCATTCATGACACTTGTGAGGCTGCAGATGGGCACTGACCCTTATTTTGCTTCACAGTTCTTAATTTAAAATGGAAGTTTTTTTTTTTTCCTGAAACATCTCTCTTAAAGTGAAGGTGTGAGTTTGTTCGCCGATAAATACGGTATTTCCAAATAACACGCCCGAGCTCATCTCTTCACCACACACAGCCACAAAGGCAAGAGAATTCTTGTTGGGCAGTGTATTCGTGCTCGGACGAACACGCTTAGACTGAATTTTAATAGTTCAAAGAATGTCAGGCAAAATGGTCGGCCCTCACGCTTGCTCACTTCATCAAATCTGGCCCTCTTTGAAAAAAGTTTTGACACCACTGCTCTAGAGGTACTCCAAAGGTTGGATACAGTGGCGGCCCATCCATAGGGGGCGCATTGGGCGCCGCCCCCCCCCCCCCAAAGCCAGTCACAAAAAAATGGCCCTTTTAGAAAAAAAAAGTTCCTTTTAAGTGCACTGTGTTCGGGGCGGGCGCATCTGTATGTGGGGCATACACATACATCTCCTGTATGTGTATACCACAAGGGCTCCCAGCACTGTGTCCTAGAGCCATGCTTTACAGGTCTGTATTCTATCTTCTATCTCTATCCTGCACTGACGTTTCTGGATTCTGAGTCATTGGGAAAGCAAAAGAATTGTCAAAGGATCTGGGTGAAGGGTAGTTGAACTGTATAAAACAGGAAAGGGTTATAAAAAGATATCCGAGAAATTGAGTGCCAATCCGCAGTGTTCAAACTCTAATCAAGAAGTGGAAAATTAGGGGTTCTGTTGAAACCAAACCATGGTCAGGTAGACCAACTAAAATTTTAGCAACAACTGCCAGGAAAATTGTTTGAGATACAAAGAAAAAACCACAAATAACTTCAGGTGAAATACAGGACTCTCTGAAAACATGTGGTGTGGCTGTTTCAAGATGCACAATAAGGAGGCACTTGAAGAAAGATGGGCTGCATGGTCGAGTCGCCAGAAAAAAGCCATTACTACGCAAATGCCACAAAGTATCCCACTTATAATATGCCAAACGGCACAGAGACAAGCCTCAAACCTTCTGCCACAAAGTCATTTGGAGTGATGAGTCCAAAATTTTGCTCTTTGGCCACAACCATAAACGCTACATTTGGAGAAGAGTCAACAAGGCGTATGATGAAAGGTACACCGTTCTTACTGTGAAACAGAGGTGGATTGCTGATGTTTTGGGGATGTTCGAGCTACAAAGGCACAGGAAATTTGGTCAAAATTAATGGCAAGATGAATGCAGTATGTTATCAAAAAATACTGGAGGAACATTTGCATTCATCAGCCAGGAAGCTGCGCATGGAACATACTTGGACATTCCAACTTGACAATGATCCAAAACACAAGGCCAAGTCGACCTGTCATTGGCTACAGCAGAATAAAGTGAAGGTTATGGAGTGACCATCTGAGTCTCCTGACTTAAATATCATTGAGCCACCCTGGGGAGATCTCAAACGTGCAGTTCATGCAATACAGCCCAAGAATTTACAGAAACTGGAGGCTTTTTGCCAAGCGGAATGGGCAGCTTTACCATCTGAGAAGATAAAGAGCCTCATCCACAAATGCCACAAAAGACTACAAGCTATCATTGATGTTAAAGGGGGCAATACACAGTATTAAGAACTGGGGTATGTAAACTTTTTTGGTCCGGGTCATTTGGGTAGTTTCTGTTGCCATTATGACTTCAAAAGAGTAAACACAGTTGATTGATAACAAATGGCTTCAGCCAAACACTAACCGCGAGTGAAAGAGCAAAGTTATCATTCATATTCCCTGAAAAGTGTCTAAGAAAACATAAATTCTGCCAGGGTATGTAAACTTATGAGCACAGCTGTATAAAACATGTTTTCTTTTTCGTACATCACGGGACACAGAGCGACTTAGTCATTACTAATGGGTTATATAGATTACCTTCAGGTGCTGGCACTGGCCACTTCCAAACCGGAAGTACCCTCCCCTATATAAGCCCCTACCATCCGGGAGCACCTCAGTTTTTTGCCAGTGTCTAAGGTGTTGGCCAAAGAGTAACATGTGTTTTCACTGGGCTTGCGTACAGGTTCTTTTGGGCCTTAGTAAGCTGTTCCGGATCCCACCAAAAAAGCTTCATAGCTAAACGGTCGGTACCCGGGCCTTGCAGCAGAAGAGCAAGGTTTTGCCTGTAATGCCTCTCTTAGGAGGGCTGGACCCTGGGATCCAGAGCTCTGGTCATACCCACGACCAAGATGTTGTCTGTGCAGGGTGCTATACAGGTCCAGGGGAGTGGAATCCTTGGGAACCCGGTCCCTGAAGGTTTAATTACAATGCCTGCCGTGATGGGTGAAGTTTGGGCTTCTGTGGACCAAACAGAGTCCTGCGGCGGGCATCAGGTAAGTGGGGGCCCCCAGGAACTTGGTTCTATTGGGGGACCCCCAAGCCTAATTTGTCTTTCTGTCTGTTACCTAACGGTATTCCCGCTAATATCTGTGTATGCCTGTAACTACTGAAAATGTAAAATTTTAATAGTAGTCAAGAAAAAAAAAAAAAAAAAGGACCGCGGTACCTGTGTTAAACCACTAGAGGCCGCTGTAGTCCATTTTTCTTGTCATGTGGATCTTTGGTTTTCTCAAGTCAAAAGATTCAGGCAGTTGGTAAGTTTCTCTGTGGGAATCCACTTCCTCTGCCCTGTTGCTGCGCTCATCCACCGCACAGGCCCCCCGGCAAAAAGGGCCCTGGCTCCTAGTCCCTGTTTGATTTTCGAAAAGGGCGCCAATGGCGCACGGGCGCGTGCACGCGCCTCCTATGAAAAAAAAAGGGGCGGGGCGGGTGGATGACGCTCGATGCGCGCCACGGCGCTTCTGCGCATGTGCAGGCGTCCCAGCTTGTATAAAGACACAGTACAAGTGTCAGCTGGATGCAAACAGAGCTAGCAACAAACAGTGGCACACAGAGGCGGTTGATGCAGGCATCCCCATAGAAAGGCACTTTAGTGGACACCAGCTGGTATATAGCAGCAACTGTGTTAGACTATTACCAGCAAAATTGGTGTATGACGACGGGAATACCTCAGCTTTGTGCTTATAGGATATGTCGTCCAGACGCTCTGGAAATAGATCTTCCAAGAAGCGAAAGGGGTCTCCGTCGGGCTCTGAGGATTTTGGGCATGCTGTACTGCGCCAAACTCCCCTGAATTTTCAGAGGTCAGTAGCCGTAGGAACCCCGCAGGAGTACCTGGTACTGCGGCTATCCCCAGTCCACCTGCTCCTGTATATATAACAGAGGAGGTTTTATCCTCAACTCTGGGAGGATTGGAAGAGAGATTAACAGCATTGATCGCTGCTTCCCTGTCACAGAAAAAGCGCGTCCGATCTCCGTCTCCTCCTGCAGAGTGCCTGTTAGTGGAGGAACAGTCCCAGAGATCGACCTACCTGAAGGGGATCAGGTAAGGTTGATAAAGTTATAGAGGAATCAACAGTGGAAGAACCTTTCTCAGCATCTCAGGCTGAAAGATTATGGGTTCAGTCTCTGACTAACATGGTCCGAGCAGCATTTTAAATGCCTCTGGCGGAACCATCAACCACTACTGTCTCCTCGCTGGGGTCGCTGAAAGCTCCCCAGACTGACTGTTCCTTCCCAATCCACCCTTTATTGGAAGGGTTTATTTACCAGGATTGGGAGCATCCTGTAAAATATTTACTCTCCCCAAGAGATTTCCAGTGATCTATCCCATAGAGGATAAGTTCATAAAAAAAAAAATGGAGGGTCCCTACAGTGGACACAGCCATCTCTTGTGTAAATAAATCACTGACATGTCCAGTAGATAATGTTCCAATGTTCAAGGACCCAATAGATAAAAAATTGGAGTCTTTACTAAAATCTGCTTTCTCTACAGCAAGCATGGTGACACAACCTGCAGTAGCAGCGATTGGAGTCTGCCAAGCAGTGAAGGATCAGTTGAAACAAGTCTTAAGGGACTTACCAGATCAGCAGGCTCTTGCCCTAGCTGACCTACCTAGAGCCTTGTGTTGCGGTGGACGCCATAAAGGATACAATCCAACAGGCATCCCGCTTTACGCTGTCTGTAGACATATGCGTAGGCTTCTATGGCTCAAAAACTGGTCTGCTGAAGCTCCCTGTGAGAAATTGCTGATTAGCTTCCCATTTCATGGAGAACGCTTATCTGGAGATGATCTGGACAAATATATCCAGAAAACTTCTGCCGGTAAAAGTACACTCTTGCCGGTTAAGAACAAGGGTAGAAGTCCTTCTTTTAGGAGGCCTACTTCTCCAGTCCCTGGCACATCGTCTGTGAAACAGTTCCGACGGCCTCCGCGGTCAAATCCAGGGGGCAGAAATCAGGGACAATCACAGGGTAACAAGAAACCCTGGGTCAAGAGAGGTACAAAACCTCCCCCTAAGTCATGAAGGGTTGCCCCCACTCAATCGGGTGAGGGGAAGACTTCAGTTGTTCACAGAGACCTAGCGGGACACCATCAGAGATGGGTGATCTCCGCAGTAAGTCTGGGATACAGGCTGGAGTTAAAAGACATTCCTCCTGCCCATTTTATAAGGTCAAACGTGCCAAGCGATCCCCAGAAGAGTGGATCCCTCCTTCTGGCACTAGAGCAACTATTGCCCCAAGGGTAATCATGAAGGTTCCCTTGGAAGAAAACGGGTTCGGGTTTTACTCGAACCTTGTCACAGTCCCCAAACCAAATGGGGACATGAGGCCCATATTAAATATAAAAGGGCTAAACAAGTTCCTACATATCAGGACTTTTTCGGATGGAGTCGATCCGATCGGTGGCCACCGCCCTACAAGGGCAGGAATGGTTAGCCTTGATCGACATAAGGGATGCTTATTTGCATATTCCCATCTGTCCGGCCCACCAGAAATTTCTACGCCTTGCAGTAGAAGGGCGCCATTTTCAGTTCAGAGCCTTACCTTTCGGTCTGGCCACGGCACCACGAGTGTTCACAAAAATTCTGGCCCTACGATTGGCCAAACTAGGAACACAAGGTGTAACGATAATGGCATATCTAGACGACTTGTTGCTGATAGACCACTCAGTGAAAAAAACTAGAAGTGGTCGTTCACAGGACAATCAAGTATCTGGAATCTCATGGTTGCATTATCAACCGAGACAAGTCAGCCCTAAAACCAGTCAAAAGCCTGGAATACTTGGGGGCTAAGACTGGATTCAAATCAGAGAAAGATTTTCTTACCTCCAGAGAAGGTGTCGTCTTTGAAAGATTTGACCCACTTAGTGGGTATAAAAAAGAAAAACCATCCATACGCCTGTGTATAAGGCTGCTGGGAAAAATGGTGGCTTCATTCGAAGCGGTACCCTACGGTCAATTCCATTCAAGGAACTTGCAGAGGGCCGTACTGTCAGCCTGGAACAAAAAAGTTCAGGCTTTAGACTTACCAATGTCCCTGTCCCCTTCCGTTCGCAAGAGCCTCCATTGGTGGTTAGTACCAGAATCTGGAAAAAGGGAAACCCTTCAGTCCGGTTTCTTGGAAGGTGGTCACTACAGATGCCAGCCTCATAGGCTGGGGGGGGGCAGTACTGGATCAATGGTCTCTCCAGGGCAAGTGGTCAGAAGCAGAGAAGGCCCTGCCCACCAATCTCTTAGAGATACGAGCAGCCCGGTATGCCCTAGTAGCATGGACATCCAAACTCCAAGGGTCACCTGTCAGAATTCAATCAGACAATGCCACAGCAGTGGCATATATCAATCACCAGGGTGGCATCAGGAGTCGTGCAGCCCAGAGGGAAGCGAATTGCATCCTGGAATGGGCAGAAAGGTATGTCACAGCCATATCCGCGGTTTTCATCCCAGGAGTGGAAAATTGGAGAGCGGACTTTTTAAGTCGCCAGCAATTATGCCCGGGGAATGGTCTCTTCACCCCGAGGTTTTCCAGGCAATATGCCAGCGGTGGGGAACACCGGATGTAGATCTGCTAGCATCCAGATTCAACGCAAAGGTGGACAGATTTGTGTCTCGCACAAAGGATCCCCTAGCTTGCGGTTCGGATGCCCTAGTGTTCCCTTGGGATCAGTTCAAGCTGATATATGCATTCTCACCGCGATTAATCCGCAGAATCAGGGTAGAAAAGAAACCAGTGATTCTGGTGGCTCCAGCGTGGCCCCGAAGGGCATGGTACGCGGAGATTGTAAACATGTCAGTGGGAAGTCCTTGGACCCTCCCACATCGTCCGGACCTGCTTTCGCAAGGACCGATATACTACCCTTCCTTACCAGCCCTAGGTTTGACGGCCTGGCTATTGAAGCCCACATTCTGAAAAAGAGAGGGCTCTCTAATCCTGTGGTATCTACCATGATCAATGCCAGGAAGCCGGTATCCAGGCAGATCTATTATAGGGTCTAGAAGGCGTACATCACGTGGTGTGAGGCCAGGAAATGGCATCCACGTAAGTACGTAATAGGTAGGATTCTGGACTTCCTACAGTGGGCTGTACATAGGAAGCTTGCCTTGAGTACTATCAAGGGTCAGACGGCCTTGTCAATATTTTTTTCAAAGGCCCTTGGCTTTGCATTCATTAGTCAAAGCTTTCATACAAGGAGTGATGCGTATTAGCCCTCCGGTTAGTATTCCCATATGTCCATGGGACTTAAACTTGGTTCTGTCGGTTCTACAGAAACAACCATTTGAACCATTGCGGCACGTTTCCTTGGTTCTTTTCACCAGGAAATTGATTTTCTTAGTAGCCATTTGTTCGGCTAAAAGAGTATCGGAATTAGCCGCCTTGTCCTGTAAGGAGCCATATCTGGTTATCCATAAGGACAGAGTAGTATTACGTCCTCATCCAGCCTTCTTCCTAAGGTGGTATCGAGGTTCTATTTGAACCAAGATGTGGTTCTTCCTTCCTTTTTCCCCAAACCTAGTTCGGTAGAGGAAAAGTTATTGCATTCTTTGGATGTAGTAAGAGCAGTTAAAGCTTATCTTAAAGCCACTGCTCAGATTCGTAAAACGGATACTTTGTTTGTTCTGCCGGAAGACCCCAGAAAGGGTCAGGCAGCATCAAAAATCTACTTTAGCCAAGTGGATTCGACAGGTCATAATACAAGCCTATGGCTTGAAAAGGAGACCGCCTCCGTTCAAAGTTAGGGCGCACTCCACAAGAGCAGTTGGAACTTCATGGGCAGTGCATCACCAAGCCTCCCTGGCTCAAGTCTGTAAGGCCACAACATGGTCCTTAGTACACACGTTTACTAGGTTCTACCAGGTAGACGTCAGAAGTCAGGAGGATGTCGCCTTTGGGCGCAGTGTGTTGCAGGCCGCAAAAGAGCCTCATGCCTGATGGCGCCCAGCTTATGTATCCCTCCCCTCATTTGGCATTGCTTTGGGACGTCCCATTAGTAATGACTAAGTCGCTCTGTGTCCCGTGATGTACGAAAAAGAAAAAGGGATTTTTATAACAGCTTACCTGTAAAATCCTTTTCTTGGAGTACATCACGGGACACAGAGCTCCCACCCCTCTTTTTGGGACACTTATTGCTTTGCTACAAAACTGAGGTGCTCCCGGATGGGAGGGGCTTATATAGGGGAGGGTACTTCCGGTTTGGAAGTGGCCAGTGCCAGCACCTGAAGGTAATCTATATAACCCATTAGTAATGACTAAGTCGCTCTGTGTCCCGTGATGTACTCCAAGAAAAGGATTTTACAGGTAAGCTGTTATAAAAATCCCTTTATTCATGGAAATTAACATGGGTTCCTGAAGGGATAATGTATGTCTCAAGGCACGAGCTTTGTCACATTTCATATATAAGATGTAGATGGGGGGGGGGGGGGGGGAGTCACTAGACGTATACCTTTTGTAGCAGATCCTTATGTTTATATTCTATATAGGATGGTGGTTTTTATATCTCCGCCATAGTTGGGGCTAGTCTCTATTGAGAATTTAAGATAACTGGGCCCACCATATCCATGATAATTATGGGATTTCCAAGGGTGGTAAAGGTCTTTGGACTTTAAATGACCCTCCTTGATATAGTAAGTTCTTGCTAATCCTCTCATGGGCTGTCCTGGAAGACGACTAAGGAAACCCGGAGTTAGACTTACCGGTAACTCTGTTTCCAGAAGACTTCCAGGACAGCCTGGTTCCCACCCTTATGTTAATGGTTATGTTTGTATATGCTTTAAGGTTTTGTTTAAAACTGACCAGTTCAGCATAGGGACTGCCCTTTAAAGTGTATTGGTGATGTGTTTCCTGTTCCTGCTGGAGGAGGTGCTTCTCTCATGGGCTGTACTGGAAGACTGCTGGAAACAGAGTTACCGGTAAGTCTAACTCCGTTTTTTTTTCCTGCCATGTCTAATCTATGGATTGTCTGTCTCCTTGTTATTAGCAGTCCTAAAGCAGCCAAGTCTCTGGTTGCAGGGTTGCTACACTGATTGCACATGATTAGCCACAGCTCCTTTTTAAAGCTGTTTATCTCTTCTTTCCTCTACAACTTGCTTCATGTGACTCTTTTCCATTGCTTGAGGGGTGGCTCTAGAGCAGTGTTTCTCAACTCCAGTCCTTAACCACTTCATTACTCATGTATTGTCATATGACGTCCGCAGAAGGGATCTCCCATCATGGGCTTCCCGGCCGTCTAGGGGACCCGGTGTGTGTGCCCGGCGGCCATGATGACCGCCGGGCAGCCGCGATTGCCCGTGAACACAGCAGGACCGTGGATCTGTGTGTGTAAACAGATCCACATCCTGTCAGATGAGAGGAGACCGGTGGTGTGTTCCCAGTACAGAGGAACACCGATCGCTCTCCTCCCCTTGTGAGTCCACGCCCCTACAGTTAGAATCACTAGGACACACAATTAACCCCTTGATCGCCCCTAGTGTTAACCCCTTCCCTGCCAGTCACATTTACTGTACACAGTAATCAGTGCATATTTATAGCCCCGATCGCTGTATAAATGTGAATGGTCCCAAAAATGTGTCAAAAGTGTCCGATATGTCCGTCGCAGTGTCAGTCGCAATAAAAATCGCAGATCGCCGCCATTACTAGTATAAAAATTAAATAAAAATATCCACTATTTTGTAGACGCTATAACTTTTGCACAAACCAATCACTATACGCTTATTGCGATTTTATTTTTTTATTTTTTACCAAAAATATGTAGAAGAATACATATCGGCCTAAACTGAGAATTTTATTTTTCTCTTTTCGTCCATGGACGGACACAGCTCCTTAATTCTTGACTCGTGGGTTATGTTCCGTCTATTAGGAGAGGACTAGGCAGACATGTTAGTTATTTAAATACATGTAACTTTAACAGAGTTGAACAGCCCCGCCCCGGGGGTGGTCCCTCCGGTCATAACCCCTCACCCTGCAGCTAGCAGCTCAGTTTTTTTCTGCCTAGTAGAGAAAAGTCCTATGGAAATTTTAACTTTTTTCTTGTTTTATTATTTTACATTTTGATCCTGAGATCTTCTATCAATTGCCGGCTGGGCGACGAGCTGGATAATATAGATCCTGGTAGTCTCCCCAGCCCGGCCATCGAGCACGAGCAGACCTTAGATAAGCGCTCGGTCGGCCATGACATGCCTCGTTTGCTCCAGGGGTGGCCGGTGAGTTTTTACTCCGGGGTCCACATATGACTGAGGCTTTTTGTGTGTCTCCGTCACAGTGGACCATGGCCGACAGCCACTCCGTACGTTTCCGGCGGTGAGTCTGTCTGGAAAGCACCAGAAAGTCCACGCATGGTCTGGTAAGTACAGTTCCTCCTGTTTTTGGGCAGTTTGGAACAGCTGGGCTTCCTGGAGGGTCATTAGGGGGTCACCTGTCCTCCCTTTCCCTCTTTCTGTCCCCCCACTCTTTCCTCCTCCCCATTGCGTGGCCTACTGCATCGGCGGGGTATACCTGTAGGGGGCCTCTGTATCCCGGTTGGGGGCTGTGGGGGTGCCCGCGTCCTCTCTGTGAGGGGTGTCTGTTTATTTGGGTCCTCCGCTCGGCGTCCCAGCGGCCTTCTCGTCCACCTCAGTGTGCTCGGCCGCCATTTTGGGTAGCGCCGGTGCCATTTTCTTGTGGGTTTTTTTTATAGTGAAAATTTCCATTGGTGGCCATTTTGTTGTGGCCGCGCTGTGGCGCAGGTCTTCATTGCCCACACCATTTTTTCCCTGAGGAGTCCAGCGGCCATTTTACTGTGGTTTTTTCACTAGATGACTTGGCCTCTAGCGCTGGAGGCTTCCTGAACGGCGCGAATAGCGTGAATCACCTCACAGAACACCTCAGTCACACGCTGTGTGTGAGGTAGAGCGGACAACGGCGCTGAGCAGTCTCTGGCTGGGTGGTGAGTCCCTGGGTAACCCCCCCGGTCAGCACAGCTAGGAGGGTCAGCATTTGTTATTACAAGTGCCTTGACTTAGTCCCTATAGACTGTCTGGGTCAGAATGGAGTCTGAAGCTGGCGTTTCTTCCCCAGACATTCCAGAGGCAGCAACCGGTGCCCCTGCACCTGCGGTTCCCATGGACACTTTGTCGGCAGTCCTGGAGTCATTTGTTGCCAGGGTGGAAGCTGCATGCGGGCGTAAGGGGGGGAATGCTCTAACTCCGACTCGGGCCTGGCTGCAGCTCAGGACCCCTGTTCTGGGATGTCAGAGGATGCGGACCAGGACCGTCCGGGCACTGAGGAGGACTCCTCGTCCGGGTCCACGCAGGACAGATCACTTGTGGGAGCACTTACCAACGCAGTAAGGGACACCCTTAAGCTAGAAGATACAGCTGGGACATCCACTGAGGTGTCCGTTCCTTTTGGGTCTCACAAACCGACCTGCTCTGTTAAGGTTTTTCCTTATGTAGATTTCTTTGACAAGTTCATAGATAAGGGATGGGAACGGCCGCAGAGGTCCTTTTTGTGGTCCCTCAGCGTATAGCGGTCCGTTTTTCCATTTGAAGAGAGCCTCTTGAAAAAAATGGGCTTCTCCACCTGTCGTTGACCCCTCGGTCTCAAGGTTGAACAAGGTAAGCACTATCCTGGTGAAGGGGACCCCTGCTTTTAAGGACCCTACTGATAGGAGGTCCGAAGCGGTGAGTCGGACCGTGTTCACCATGCTGGGGTCAGCTTTGCGGCGGATAATGGCTGGGACTTTGGTGTCTCAGACACTCACTGAATGGGCTAAACTTTTGCACCAGGCAGTGGAGGAGCATCAGCTCCCTCAGGAAATCGTGACACTGGCCGACCAGCTGGTGCAGGGTCTTGTGTATGTCTGTGATGCAACACTGGCCCCTTTAATCTCCAGGGCCTCTGTATCCGTGGTGGTCTTGCGCCGCCTGATATGGCTGAAATGCTGGTGGCAGGCTCTTTGGTGCCTCACTGGACAACATTATTAAGGATGTCACTGGAGGTAAGGGCACACTTCTACCTCAGTCCACTAAAGGTAAGGAGCTGCGCCGTAAGGCGGGGATCTCCTTTCCCGCACAAAAGCGGTATTTTTGTCAATCCGGGCCCACTAGCAGACCCTCCCAAGCCGATAAGGCTTCAACTGGGGGACAGAAGCGTCCCTGGGTGCGCAGGCAATCCAAGCCCGCTTCAGAATGAAGTCTTGCCCCCACCCGATTCTTGGGTGGGGGCGGTCTTCGCGAGTTCAGAGCTCGGTGGACCTCCCTGCTTTCCGACCAGTGGGTTTGCGAAGTGATCACTTAAGTGTACAAGATCGAGTTTCTTGTCCACCAAACAGATTCTTTCCCTCAAATCTTCCTCTCCTTCCATCTCGTCGGGCTGCCCTGACTGGGGCAGTACAAGACCTGTTGAGAAGCGGGGTGATCATACCTGTGCCACCGCAGGACAGGTTTCAGGGGTTCTACTCGAATCTGTTCATGGTCCCAAAGGACGACGGAGTTCGTCCAATCCTAGATCTCAATGCCTTTGTGAAGGTTCGGAAATTCAGGATGGAATCGATTCGCTTGGTGGTAGCTGCGCTCCATCCGGGGGACTTTGTGGTGTCCTTGGACATCAAGGACGCATACTTGCATGGCCTTATCTGTGTCAGGCATCAGAGGTTCCTACGTTTCGTGGTCAAGGAAGACCACTATAAATTTGTGGCTCTCCCCTTTGGCCTAGCATCGGCCCCAAGAGTTTTGACCAAGGTGCTTGCCCCGATTCTGGCTTTGCTGAGACAGCGAGGCATTGCTGTCGTGGGCTACTTTAGACGATCTCCTTCTGAGAGCTGCTTCATGCTCAGAATTAGAGGAGGACGTGTCTATAGCCAGTCAGACTCTCCGAGAATTTGGTTGGGTACCCGAACCTCCAGAAGTCGGTGTTAGTACGGACTCAGCGCCTGGAATACCTGGGGCTGATTCTGGACTCCTCGGAGTCAAGAGTTTTTCCTCCTCTGGAGAAGTTAGACGCTCCAGGCTGCGGTGAGGTTGTTAACAATCCCACAAATGGTCGTCTCTCTGTTTCTGTATGAGAGTCCTGGACCTCCATGGTAGCCTCCTTCGAGGCAGTACTGTATGCCCAATCCCAGACAAGTTTTGCAGGAGATTCTGTCCAAATGGAACAAATCCCCATTGTCTCTGGATCATCAGATTCAGGTAAGTCGCCTAGTCAGAGCCTCTCTGACTTGGTGGCTGACATCCCCGGCACTTCAGTCTGAGAAGTCGTTTCTTCCTTTCCACTGGACTGTGATCACAACGGACGCCAGCCTGACAGGTTGGGGGGGGGTCTGGGGGGTTCAGTTGGCCCATGGCCGCTGGACTCCGGAAGAATCTCTCCTGCCGATCAATGTCCTCGAGTGATCAGATTTTGCCTCTCCAAGTGGTCACAGAGACTTCAAGGGGGCGTCCAGTCAGGATCCAGTCGGACAACGCCACAGCTTATGTCAACCATCAGGGTGGAACAAGGAGCTCGGCCGCAGCGTTGGAGGTTGCTCACATCCTAAGGTGGGCCGAAAGGAGCGTACCGGTTCTATCGGCTGTTTACATTCCGGGCGTAGAAAACTGGCAGGCGGACTATCTAAGTCGCCAGATGCTGGACCAAGGGGAATGGTCGCTACACCCGGAGGTGTTTCAACTCCTTTGCCAGACATGGGGCACACCAGATGTGGATCTCCTGGCCTCTCAACTCAATCGCAAGGTGTTGAGGTTTGTGGCCAGGTCCAGAGATCCCTGGGCAGATGCGTTAGTGGCTCCATGGGGTCAGTATCGGCTAATCTATGCCTTTCCCCCACTGAAGTTGCTTCCTCGTCTGCTCCGCAGAGTGGAGGCCGAGGGGATTCCGGTGATTCTAATCGCCGCGGCGTCCCTGGTACGCCGACCTAGTACGACTGGTGGCGGACGCTCCCTGGCGTCTGCCAGCCAATGCGGGAGGACCTGTCACAAGGTCCCATACTTCATCCTGCTTTACAGTCGCTGGCTTTAACGGCATGGCTATTGAAAGCCAGGTACTAAGGGACCGTGGTCTGTCAGACTCGGTAATCTCCACCATGTTGAGGGATCGGGAGTCATCTTCCCGGAAGATCTACCATCGCACTTGGAAGGCCTACATCTCTGTGTGAAGAGATGGATTGGCATCCACGGGCGTATTCGGTTTCTTGGATCCTGCTGTTCTTGCAGCATGGAGTGGATCAGAAACTGGCCTTAAGCACTATTAAGGGGCAGATTTCAGCCTTAGCTGTTTTCTTCCAACGACCCCTGGTGGCTCATTCACTGGTAAGCACGTTTGTGCAGGGGGTCCGACACGTGATTCCCCCTATTTAGACCACCGCTGCCTCCATGGGACTTCAATCTGGTGCTCTCGGTACTTCAGGAATCTCCTTTTGAGAACATCAGGGAGATTCCTCTCTTGACACTTTCTCAGAAAGTTGCCTTCCTAGTAGCCATTACATCGGTCAGAAGGGTTTCTGAAATGGCGGCTTTGTCCTGCAAGTCGCCTTACTTGGTCCTCCATAAGGATAAAGCGGTGCTACGCCCGCAACCCTCATTCCTTCCTAAGGTAGTTTCAGCTTTTCACCTAAACTAGGACATTGTACTTCCATCCTTGTGTCCTCGGCCGTCGCATCCCAAGGAGGCTGCGCTACATACTTTGGACGTGGCACGTGCCCTACGGGTATACCTGTCTTCTGCTACTCCGTTCCGGAGAGCTGACTCACTGTTCGTGTCGGCGCATTCGACCAGGGCAATTGGTGCCTCCTGGGCCTTCCGACATCAAGCGTCTGTCTCACAGGTGTGTAAGGCGGCGACCTGGTCGTCCGTTCACACGTTCTCCAAATTTTATAAGGTTGATGTGAGTGCATCTTGGGATGCGTCTTTTGGCCGCAAGGTCTTACAGGCGGCTGTTTGTGGTTGCAACTCCTCCATTGAGGAGCTCTGCTGTTTGGGGTGAAGTTAGTTTTTTGATTGCTGTTCCCACCCCTTGTTTTTTCTGACACTGCTTGGGGATGTCCCACAAGTCAAGAATTAAGGAGCCGTGTCCGTCCATGGAAGAAAAGAGAAAATATGATTTTTGTACTCACCGTAAAATCCTTTTCTCTGTCGTCTATGGACGGACACAGCACCCACCCCTCCTTTTTAAGTTTGTACTGCTTTTTGACGAACTGAGCTGCTAGCTGCAGGGTGAGGGATTATGACCGGCGGGGCTGTTCCACTATGTTAAAGTTACATGTATTTAAATTAGCTACATGTATTTAAATAACTAATATGTCTGCCTAGTCCTCTCCTAATAGATGGAACATAACCCACAAGTCAAGAATTAAGGAGCTGTGTCCGTCCATGGACGACAGAGAAAAGGATTTTACGGTGAGTACAAAAATCCTATTTTTTATTTTTTATTGTGATATTAACCACTTGCCGCCCGCCCTATAACAGATTGACGGCGGCAAAGTGGTTTCAAAATCCTGACTGGACGTCAGTCTGACACCCCACAACACCGATCTAGGTAAAGCGTCTCCGACAGAGACTCTTTACCACGTGATCAGCCGTGTCCAATCACGGCTGATCACGATGTAAACAGGAAAAGCCGGTCATCGGCTTTTCCTCACTCGCGTCTGTCAGACGTGAGTAGAGGAGAGCCGATCGGCTGCTCCTCTGACGGGGGGTTTGTGCTGATCCATTATCAGCGCAGCCCCCCCCCCGAGGATGCCCACACTGGACCACCAGGGATGCCACTAGACCACCAGGGAAGCCCACCTATAGGTATTGCACACTAGACCACCAGGGATGCTAATTATATACAAGTAATGGATGCCAATCAGTGCCCACAATGGATGCCAATCAGTGCCCACAATGGGCACCACTGATTGGCAGGCATTATTGTTTGGCACTGATTGGCATTCATTAGTACAGTACAGTGCCACCTATCAGTGCCCATCCGTGCCGCCTATCAGTGCCCATCCGTGCCGCCTATCAGTGCCCATCCATGCTGCCTATCCGTGCTGCCTATCTTTGCCCATCCGTGCTGCCTATCTTTGCCCATCCGTGCTGCCTATCTTTGCCCATCCGTGCTGCCTATCTTTGCCCATCCGTGCTGCCTATCTTTGCCCATCCGTGCTGCCTATCTTTGCCCATCCGTGCTGCCTATCTTTGCCCATCCGTGCCGCCTATATTTGCCCATCCGTGCCGCCTATCTGTGCGCATCCGTGCCGCCTATCTGTGCGCATCCGTGCCGCCTATCTGTGCGCATCCGTGCCGCCTCATCCGTGCCGCCCCATCTGTGCCCATTCGTGCCGCCCCATCTGTGCCCATTCGTGCCGCCCCATCTGTGCCCATCCGTGCCAGAGAAAACGTACTTATTTACAAAGTTTTGTAACTGAAATAAAAAAAACTTATTTTTTTTCAAAATTTTCGGTCTTTTTTTTATTTTTTTAGCAGAAAATAAAAATTGCAGAGGTGATCAAATGCCATCAAAAGAAAGCTCTATTTGTGGGAACAAAATGATAAAAATTAGTTTGGGTACAGTGTAGCATGACCGCGCAATTGTCATTCAAAGTGCAACAGCGCAGAAAGCTGAAAATTGGTCTGGGCAGGAAGGTGTATACAGTAGGTGCCGCCGATATTGTGTCAAGCTCGCCGCTTCTAGCGGCGAGATTGACACCCTATGAGCTCCGTCGCGAGAGCCAGCGCCGAGCTGTCTCGTCATCGGGAAAGGAAAAATGTTCCTTTCACGGTGAGCGACACGCCTTGCCGATAGACGGAGATCCGACGTGGATTTCCGCCAATACCAGGCACTGCGTTTGGTATGAATCCTGAGTGGAAACTCCATGCCAAGTTTTTAAAGAAAAAAACGGCGTGGGTTCCCCCTCCAGGAGCATACCAGGCCCTTGGGTCTGGTCTGGATTTGAAGGGTAAACCCTACGCCAAAAAAACAGCGTGGGGGTCCCCCTCAAAATCCAAACCAGACCCTTATCCGAGCACGCAACCTGGCAGGCCGCAGGGGAAGAGGGGGGGACGAGAGAGCGCCCCCCTCCCTCCTGAACCGTACCAGGCCGCATGCCCTCAACATGGGGGGTTTGGTGCTCTGGGGCAGGGGGGCGACCTGCGGCCCCCCAACCCCAGAGCACCCTGTCCCCATGTTGATGAGGACAGGGCCTCTTCCCGACAACCCTGGCCGTTGGTTGTCGGGGTCTGCGGGCGGGGGGCTTATCGGAATCCGGGAGCCCCCTTTAATAAGGGGGCCCCCAGATCTCAGCCCCCCCACCCTATGTGACTGAGTATGGGGTACATCGTACCCCTACCCATTCACCTGGTGGAAAAAAATGGCAATAAAAACACAACACAGCTTTTTAAAGTATTTTTATTGCACAGCTCCGGGGGTCTCTTCCGTCTTCGGGGGTCTCCGGTGTCGTCGCCGCGCTCTCCGGTTCTTTCTTCTGCCGGGCCACCGCTATCTTCTTCTAGCTCTTTTGCTAGCGGGGCCCGGTCTTCTCCGTCGCCTTCTTCCCTCTTCTCCTCTCCGGTTCTTTCTTTTTCTCATTTGAGATCTACCCCCTCAGATTTACCACCTCAAAAACCAGCGCACAATAGGCTTCAATGCAATTATGAAAATAGCAGATGGCCCTTTATTATATAAAAATCAAGTTAGTCAAGCAGGGGACTTGGCAAGTTCCTGTGTAAATGCACAACATACAAAAAAGTCAAAACTGAATGAATATAAAAACAGGAGATGATATGTAAAAAGAATGCATAAATTGGGACCTGACATCTACTGACGAGAGGAGCTGAATCCAGGCTGCAGATCAGCATATGTGCCTGCAGCGTGCGGGGGGGGGAGGGAGAATGAGAACACAGCCACCTGGCTCACTGGAGCTCAAGTGAGCCTGTAGATGAATGACTATTATTGACTATTTTTTACTTGCCACATCACACTTCCACCCCCCCCCCCCCTTTCCCATCCATTTTACATTGTTTAACACTGTCATTGGTTCTTAGCGCTGATGATTTTTTGATTTATGTCCCCCTCAGATTTACAGCGACTGCACTTTAACCCCTTCGCGCCCAGCATACGAGTATAAGCGGCCACAAATGTAAACATATGAGATCATCTCTCATTGCCGGCTCTCTCTCCTCACACAGACACCGCATGTGAGGAGGGAGAGCGATCTGTCAGTGTGAGTGTGAGTTACACACAGCTTCTTTCAGTGCCCAATCAGTGCCTAGTAAAAAAAAAATTGAAAACACAGTGCCCACCTGTGCCACCTGTACCCCCCTGTGATCAGTGCCCACCTGTGCAATACGTGCTCATCAGTGCCCACCTGTGCCACCTCATCAGTGCCCACCTGTGCCACCTCATCAGTGCCCACCTGTGCCACCTCATCAGTGCCCACCTGTGCCACCTCATCAGTGCCCACCCGTGCCACCTCATCAGTGCCCACCTGTGCCACCTCATCTGTGCTGCCTCATTAGTGCCATCTGTGCCGCCTCAGTGCCATCTGTGCCGCCTCAGTGCCATCTGTGCCGCCTCATTAGTGCCATCTGTGCCGCATCATTAGTGCCATCTGTGCCGCCTCATCAGTGTACATCTGTGCCGCCTCATCAGTGTACATCTGTGCCGCCTCATCAGTGTACATCTGTGCCGCCTCATCAGTGTACATCTGTGCCACCACCTCAGTACCCATCTGCGCCACCTCAGTACCCATCTGCGCCACCTCAGTACCCATCTGCGCCACCTCAGTACCCATCTGCGCCACCTTAGTACCCATATGTGCCGCCTTATTAGTGCACATCTGTACAATCAATCAGGGCCCATCTGCACCACACACCTGTGAAGTCGCATCACCACCGCCAGCAACCAAAAGATGTCAAAGGTGTTTTACCGCCGAGGAGGCATACCAAATTCTTTCCATGTCTGAGAGCGACGGGGAGCTCTCTTTTTCAGACGTAAACTATGAGCCAGTCTTCAGTAGTGGAACAGAGACAGCCTCAGAGGAGGAAGATAGTCGGCCCGCCAAAAGAAGGCGCTCTGGTGAGGCAGCAGTAGCATCCACCAGCACCGCAGTGCCATCCACCAGCACCGCAGTGCCTCAGCAAGAAAGGCCAAGGACCCATGCCGGCCTTCCCTATGCCCTCCAGAACCACTTGTGGCTTCCTCCTAATTCAGGAAAAGCCAACATTCTCCCTTTCACTGCCCAGCCAGGAGTCCAGGTGAATACGGACAATTTTTCCCCAATCAATTTTTTCAATCTAATTTTTACCGAGGACATGCTAGCCAACATTGTCACCCAGTGCAACCTATATGCCCAGCAATTTATTGCAAGTAATCCTACATCATATTATGCCCGTCCCTTTGAGTGGAGAGACCTAACGGTGGAGGAGTTGAAGGTTTTTTTAGGCCTCACATTTTGCATGGGACTCAACCCAAAAAACACTTTTCGTTCCTTTTGGTCCAAACGCCCCATCTATCACATGCCAATATTCTCCAACGTAATGCCCAGAACCAGGTACCTCATGATCATGAGGTTTCTCCACTTCAACGATAACACCCAGTGCCTTCCCCGAAATCACCCAAATTATGACAGGCTTTTCAAAATTCGGCCCTTACTAAATTATTTTTCATAAGTATTCCCCCAGTTATATACCCCGGACCAACACATGTGTGGATGAGTCCCTTGTTAAATTTAGTGGCAGGCTTAAAATAAAGCAATTTATCCCCAGCAAAAGGGCCCGCTATGGGGTGAAGGTGTACAAACTATGTGACCGAGTCACAGGGTACCTGTATGGCTTCCTAGTGTACGAAGGGAAGGACACCCAGCTGCATCCCCCCAATGGCCCAGACTACTTGGGAACAAGCGGGAAAGTTGTTTGGCAACTCATCAGCCCCCTACTGGAAAAAGGTTACCATTTATATGTAGATAACTTTTATACATCTCTTCACCTGTTTCGCAACCTTCACCTGAAGAAGACGCAAGCATGTGGCACGGTCAGAAGGAACTGGAAGGGCTTTCCTCAAAGTCTTGTAAATAAGAAGTTGAGAAGAGGAGAGTCGGCAAGTCTGCAAAACCAGGAGGTTCTGGCAGTGAAGTGGAAGGACAGAAGGGATGTATACATGTTATCTTCCATCCACAACGATACCTTCGTGGAAAACCCCAGAAGGAATGGCACCACCATCCAAAAGCCCACATGCATCCAGGACTACAATTTGTTCATGGGGGGAGTCGACTTTAACGACTAAATGCTGGAACCCTATCTTTCCACAAGACGGACATACCATTGGTATAAAAAAGTAGCAATATTTATTTTTTTCATTTGGCCATATATAACTCTTATATTTACCGCAAGTCCACCCAAAACCCCCTACCCTTCCTTGGCTACCAGGAGGAAATCACCACTGCCCTGATATTCCAGAATGGCCCACCCCAAAACATCCGATCTGATGTTATGAATCGACTCTCCGAACGTCACTTTCCCGATAAAGTCCCTCCCACAGCAACAGGCCGACGAGGTCAAAAAAAATGTAAGGTGTGTGCCAGTGGAGGAGTCAGACGAGACACAGTTTATTATTGTGCCGAGTGTCCTTCCCAACTAGGCCTCTGTGTAATTAATTGGCTGCTTTCGCCGTTACCATACTTCACAAAATTATTAGTGAAGTATGGTAAACGTAATCCTCATTGCCTGCCTTCACACCCCTTATGCTACTGCCTGCTCTGTAACTGACCCTGGCTTGTTATTCGACCACGCTTCTGCCTAACGATTCTATACTACCTCTGCCTGATCTGGAACTGACCTTGGACTGTTTGACCATGCTTTTTTCCTGCCTCTTGGATTGATCTTGTACCCTGCTACTGGACTAGTGGGATTCAACACAGGGGTCTCACATATGTGAGGGGCTCCAGAAAAGTCTTTCTGGATGAAGAAAATTTTTTGTTTGTTTTCTCATTCTAGATTAGGGTCTGGAGACTCGGAGGCTTCAAAGAGATTTGGGTGGGAGAAGCCTCTACCCCTGTCCCCATTCTGTCCTGAACAAGGCCCTACTTCTGCCTGCTGCCTGTAGGACCTATGCCATCATGCCTCTGCCTGTCGCATGAACTGACCACACCAAATGGACCTGCCTACTACCAGGACTAATATTTTTGGCACTGCTGACAATATTTCTGCCTGCACTGACCCAGGACTGTTTATGGACAGTATCCCTGCCTGCTGCCTGCTGCCTGGACAATTGTGTATGCCATTGCTGACGAAGTCCCTGCCTGCTGCCTGGACCAGTGCTATCCTGCTGTGTAGAACTGCTCTACTAAAACCACAGGTAATCTTTTGTTTACGCTTTGCTCAGCATAATGTATTTTGGGGTGTAATTCTTGGTATGTCAATAATAAAAATAATACTGCGCTAATGTGAACAAGTGAAAATATCGTGCTAATTGGCAGCTAGGCTGCGACAAATAAAATATGTGAAACCATATCCAGTAAAGTAGTAAATTAAAAAATGTCGTGCACAGGTAAGTGAAAAAAGTAGAATACTGGTGAAAATTACTCAAATTAGTGAAAAAATATAAATACAGTGATGTATATATATATATGTATACATAAACACCAAAACATGTAAATAACGGGAAATCAACCCCTCCTCAAAATACTGAGACAGTGTTCAAAAAATGAGAATTGAAATATTCATAAGTATATCTAAACAGTGTACTAAACCAATCTGTGATAATAAAACACGCCAGTTATTGACAGCATATGAAGCTGATAAGGTAATATTAAATAAAACATATACAGCTCGATGCTATTATTAATAGTAACTGCAGTAATGCTCTAAATATTAAAAGGTGGAGATAGAAAGAGTCTATTCCTTATTAGTTCAAAAGAGGTCCAATGTAACACACAGTTCCCATACGGCAAAAAGTTGCTTCAAATGAAAGGGCAAGGGGTTGTGAGGAAATGCTGGAAAAAGGTAGAACCCAGGGTAAATCCACAGAAGTCACAGGAGAATTACATCCACCACGGTGTGTAGGGAATCAAGATGGGTACCTTACCGCAAAAGTTGGACCTCCACTGTGGCAAGGTCAGAAGAGCCTGCAGATATCACCCTCTGCGGGGTATTAGTACTGGTCCTGGGGGTGTCACGGCTCCAGAGTCCTTACGTTCCCTCTACCTCTCGTTGCTCTGTCTCCTCCACTGGTGGCTGGTGTGCTCCAATTGTTTAAAAAGAACCAACAGACCTCCAATGTAGATACCAAAAAAGAAGAGGGAGGGACTCGGATAGTGTATTACCTCAAAGCAGCTTTATTCCAATCGTCAAGGTAAAAACAGGAATGCAAAGTTCCTAAAAGTAGTTTAAAATTGCCGGCATAAAAATCCTAACGTTCGCCCGTGCTTCCGGGGTCACGTGGTAATAGTGACGTCAGCGCGTAGCACCGCCCTGACTAGTTTCGTTTTAAAAAACGTTATCAAAGGGCATGGGCGACGCACTGAATCGTCACTCTATTTATACATGTGAGGCGCATCCACGCCTCGTTTTCATTACGGCGGCCATGACTGTGAGGTCAAATCCAGCCCTTGATTACAATTCGTTGTTGCAGAGGGAGGGAACACACTCAAGATTCCCTACACACCGTGGTGGATGTAATTCTCCTGTGACTTCTGTGGATTTACCCTGGGTTCTACCTTTTTCCAGCATTTCTTTACAACCCCTTGCCCTTTCATTTGAAGCAACTTTTTGCCGTATGGGAACTGTGTGTTACATTGGACCTCTTTTGAACTAATAAGGAATAGACTCTTTCTATCTCCACCTTTTAATATTTAGAGCATTACTGCAGTTACTATTAATAATAGCATCGAGCTGTATATGTTTTATTTAATATTACCTTATCAGCTTCATATGCTGTCAATAACTGGCGTGTTTTAATATCACAGATTGGTTTAGTACACTGTTTAGATATACTTATGAATATTTCAATTCTCATTTTTTGAACACTGTCTCAGTATTTTGAGGAGGGGTTGATTTCCCGTTATTTACACGTTTTGGTGTTTATGTATACATATATATACATCACTGTATTTATATTTTTTCACTAATTTGAGTAATTTTCACCAGTATTCTACTTTTTTCACTTACCTGTGCGCGACATTTTTTAATTTACTAATTCTTGGTATGTGCATGCTATGTGTCCCTAGAACATCTGATGGTGTTCCTTGCATGTTGGGCCTCTGTATGTGGACAGGCTGTGTAAAAGTCCCACACATTTGGTATCGCCATACTCAGGAGGAGTAGCAGAATGTATTTTGGGGTGTCATTTTTGCTATGTAAATGCTATGTGTTGGAGATATCTTATGAACTGACAACTTTGTGTAAAAAAAAATGCGTTTTCATTTTTTCCACATTTTCCAAATACTTCTGGAAAAAAATTAACCGTTCAAAAGACTCATTATGCCTCATAGATTATACGTTGGGGTGTTAGCTTTCCAAAATGGGGTAATTTTGTGGGTGTTTCCATTCTCCTGGTGCTCCAGGGCCTTCAAAACTATAATAGGTGGTTGAGAAATGAGATGTGTAATTTATGCGCCTAGAATGCCTGAAGGTGCTACTTCAATGTAGGTCCTCTGTATGTGGACAGGCTGTGTAAAAGTCCCACACATGGGGTATCGCCATACTCAGGAGTAGCAGAATGTATTTTGGGGTGTCATTTTTGCTATGTACATGCTAGGTGTTGGAAATATCTTATAAATCGATCAACTTTGCGTAAAAAAAAAAAAAAAATGCTTTTTCATTTTTTTCCCACATATTCCAAAAACTTCTGGAAAAAAATGAACCGTTCAAAAGACTCATTATGCCTCATAGATTATACGTTGGGGTGTTTGCTTTCCAAAATTGGGTCATTTTGTGGGTGTTTCCATTGTCCTGGTGCTCCAGGGCCTTCAAAAGTGTAATAGGTAGTCAACTAGTTAGATGTGTAATTTATGCTCCTAGAACACCTGATGGTGCTCCCTGCATGTTGGGCCTCTGTATGTGGCCAGGCAGTAAAAAAGTCCCACACGTGGTATCGTAATACTCAGGAGGAGTAGCAGAATGTATTTTGGGGTGTCATTTGTGGTATGTACATGCCATGTGAGAGGAATAAGCTATTACAATGACAATTTTGAGGAAAAACAAAAAAATCGTAATTTTGCAATGAATCGTGGGAAAAAATTACAACTTCAAATAACTCACCATGCCTCTTACTAAATACCTTGGAATGTCTACTTTCCAAAAAGGGGTTATTTGGGGGGACATTTGTACTTTCCTGGCTTGTTAGGGTCTCAAGAAATGAGATAGGCCGCCAGTACATCAGATGTGATAATTTATTTATGATTTGCACTATAGCTTGTAGACTCTAAAACTTTAAAAAAGACCAAATAATTTCCAAAAATGTATGATTATTTTTATCAAAGATATGTAGCAGTATAAATTGTGGCCAAAATTTATGAAGAAAAATTAATAATTTGCAAAATTTTATCACAGAAACTAAGAAAAATTTGGTTTTTTTTCAAAATTTGTAGTGCAAAGTGGATTTGCCTTTTGGAAATAACCCCCATAGGTTTTTATCAGCGTTTTTTATGGCAGGAGCTTTTAGTGGCAGAAAAAAACCCTTCTGCCAGCGTGTTCTGGAGCAGCAGCGTTTTGGCAGCCCAACACATACACTAATGTCCAGCACAATGGATACCTTGACCGCTGTCAGAGGGGGAGGTCCACCTTCAAAACCTGCTGTCCTAGGTTCATCCTGCATGGTGAGCCGTGGGACAGACCGAAAGCACGGTTAACTTGCCGGTTAACTTGAAAAATGGGCGTGGCCCTGAAATGCATCATTGCTATGGAGACGGCTTGATGCTGTCCTTGGTGGTGAGCGACTTACTTGTGGCTGTCTGCTTCGCAGCTCCTCATCCTTGGTCTGTCCCTCTGCTCCACGTGCAGGCTGCACAGCTGATCCTAGGACTGCAAGTACTGAAGGCGGACCTCCGTCTGATGGCAGCCAGTGCTACTTGTGGTTGTGGTCATCCACAAATGTTTGAATTTATTTTTTTGTGTGGTCTGAACACTGTTGCATCACTTGTAAGATATACTATTCACAAGTGTGCATATTTTTAAATAGGTTTAATGATGCTTTAATTCCAAAATGGAGCACTCTCTAGTCTTTGATCATATTTATCATCAAGCCTTGCATATTATCATTCTCCAGGAAATACATCTACAGGGATCTAGAGTTATGGCAGAGCAACAAAAATAAAGCAAAAAAGCAAGGACTTCTA
The DNA here is from genome assembly GCA_029206835.1 of Rana muscosa. NCBI lineage: Eukaryota > Metazoa > Chordata > Amphibia > Anura > Ranidae > Rana > Rana muscosa. The sequence goes on from CM055122.1 coordinate 351,696,070, forward strand.
CCCATCCTGAAGAGTTGACTACAAAAATATTTTATTAATAGAACATGTACAATAAATTACTTTCACTTTACATAGATCCCCCCCTCCCCCATATACCAATACAGAACTCCCTATAACAAAGGGGGTTCTATATAAAACATTTCCCTCCCCAACACAATTTCTCTAAAAAAACAAACAAACACACTGTGTAGGCCGTAGGGCAAAGGTGTACCCCTAGTGTACCTAAGGGGCAAGAAACACAATCCCCACAGTCAGCGAACCCACCCTCCCCAATTTAAACACCCCCTTAATTACCTATTATTAGAGGACCCCTGCAGTTCGTTCCTAAGATGGGTCAGTGTATGTCTATATAGACACAAATGACATATCTCTCACTATCCCGTAATGGAAAGATGCCACTGTATTGTATCCACACTCTAATACCTACAACAGTTTTCCCAGTCAAATGTCAGTGGGGCTGTAGTGCAAAGGAGTTGAAAGTGATCACATTGGGAACAATTCAAAGTATTTTGGATCCATTATTCAGTGAAAAAAACCCTGACAAGCAGGGGAGTTGAGCCAAGGATATGATCTGTCCCGGCTGCTCAATTAACAAGCAGATTATAAATGTGACCAAAAAGATGTATAAGCACTAAAAACGATCAGCATGAAAGGCACTACATTGATCCAATCTATTCATCATACTGGAGGTTTGCCACAGAATTCAATGTAACCAAGCATAACAGCTTTAGGGGATTCCCGCAGCATGCAGGTAAATCCTTACACTTACAGTCATAGATGAGACTTCTCAATGCTTCAGTATGCTCAAATTACTCACAGATCCCACTGGTTGCTGTAATCCGATCTCCACATGTAGTTGATGGAGCCAATCCATCGATATATTACTGGTACATACGTCTCTCCAGCAAGCAAGTTTCCTTTTCTGTGATTGTTCTTAATTCATGCCAATAGATCCCGCTGGTTGCTGTAATCAAATTTCCATATGTAGTTGATGGAGCCAATCGATCGATATATTACTGGTACATACGTCTCTCCAGCAAGCAAGTTTCCTTTTCTGTGATGTTCTTAATTCATGCCAATCTCTGTTAAAGTTCAGTGTTTAATCAGTAGTAATCACTCTCCTAAATGCTTAGAGGTGGTTAAGATCGGTTTACCCGGTCAGAGAAACTCCTCCAGTCAGTGCATCAAATATTGAATCGGGTGTCCCCGAGAGTCAGAATAGGGTACGGGGGGTGCATGTCCCAGCGTTCACATGTTTCGTTCCTATGCACCCAGAACTTCGTCAGAACACAAGGGATACAAAAGTTGAAGGAGAGGACGGGGCCTGATGAGGGTGTCATTCGGGAGCAGCTGCTAAGCTCCGTGAGCCCGGAAAGCTCCCTCGGTTATGTGGTGATACGGCGGCCGGATCCCCCCGTGTAACCCTGGTAACCTTGTAGCCCCGACAGACCACCCGTACAGGTTAGTGCGACCCGTGTGTGTTCTTCCCCTTAGCCCCTCTCACGAGTGAGGAGCCTGAGCGCCAGAACTGCCGGGATCGGGAGCAGATGTGCAGTGGAGGAGCAGTGAGCGGTACGGAGATACCAGCTGGAAAGGCTGAAAGGTTGAGGAGGAGAGGAGCCTTCCCACGGCTGCTAATTGCAGAGTACAGCTGAGCACAGAGTACAGCGCGTGCAGAGCCGGTCACAGCCGTGGAAACATACAGCCCCACCAAGCACCAGGCACCTGAGCTGCTTCACTCAGAGATGGACTGAGCATAACTACAGGAAGGGGGGCTGCTCCCCCGCATACAAACTCCATCAACCCCATAAACTGCACATAAAACTGCATATAAATTGATGCTTAGGAGCCGATCTGCAGACGGATTGTACCAGTAATTGAAGCAACAAGGGGTGAGTCACTTATTCATTTTTTTATATTTAAAAGCTTTATTGGATGGACCTTAATGGACTGTGACCACTCTGCTCTTGTATGGAATGCTGTTTATTACATGCACAAATATATACTGAACTACTGCTAAACTACGGCTGAATTACTGCTAAAGGACAATAATTAATAGAGCACACAAGGATGTGCAACACACAGCAATAAACAGTAAACGTAATACAATCGCTTGGACTTTTAACCAGCAGGACCAGTGGGTCCCTCCCAAAACAAAATAGAAATGTAGAAAAACGTAGATATTGATTGCTCCTACTTTGAAGTATCAGTGCAACATTATCTTTCCTGTTTTTTTATTCAGTTCCCTTGCTATTTGAACTGCTTATAAATGAAAACAGGGGGAGTAGGAGCTACTTAAAGGCCCCTGCAGGGAGTGGAAATAGACTAAGAATAGAATAGACTAAGAACTACCCCTCCCCCTCCAACTTCTTCCCCTCTCCTTCCCTGGAGAGGTCCTCTCTACTTACTTTTTTTTCTCTCTCCCTTTCTCTGTGTTTTTACACAGAAGTATAAGAAGTGAGAATGAGAGGTAGACCGGTAAGGGGAACAGCAGCAAACCCTCCAAAAATAAGTGCCAGCCCGGGCTCTATTAAAAAATACATGACACAAGATGGAGCCAAAGACAGCCCAAGAAAGATGCAAGGGGCCAAAAGTAAAGTATCTGAGGGCCTGCAGAAAAATGGGCAGAGAAGGCAATCAAATTGTTGAGACCGCAACTCCCACAATTGCTGAGGTAGAAGACGAAGCAGAGCCAATAACCGGGACCAGACAAAAAGATCAACCTCCAACGAAAGGAGAAATAGCGGAGATGTTTTCTAGATTAAAAATATCAATTTCTAGAATGGAAATATCGTTAAGTGAAATGGCCATATTACATGAGGATATGAATCATATACTAAGAAGAGTAGAGGAAACAGAAGAAAAATTGAACTCTTAAGCAGCTGAAGTAATAGAGTTAAAAAACCAGATGAAGGAGATGCAGAGAGAACAAAGGTACATGAGGTACCGAATGGAAGATCAGGAAAATTGTAATAGGAGAAAAAATCTGAGGATCCGAGGAATACCGGATCAGCAAGGGGAAGATCTACAAGAAAAAATGGATAAAGTATTTAGGTATATTATGGGTAAAACAGATGATAAAATAAAATTCAAAATAATCCTTAGGATCAGAAAACCGGTGGAAATGGCAGGAGATATACCGAGAGATGTGATAGCGAGATTCCATAACTTCCAAGATAAAGAACAGTTCTGGCTGGGTCTAAAATCTAATAGGCCAGCTAAATACGAATAGACCACCCTACAGATATTTGCTGATCTAGATGCAGAGACTTTGACTAGGAGAAGAATATTAAAACCCCTACTTTAACACTTAAAATCACACAGTATTTAATACTCTTTGGGTTTCCCAGCCTGCCTAATTGAAGGAAGGAGTGTCGGTCTGCCACCCTAAGATTTCCTGAAGACACGACAAAGTTCTGTAAAAGACTGGATATCCCACTGATGGAGATCCCTGGCTGGTGGGAACCACAAGAGAAGACGGACAACATAATTGAACAACAGACATGGCATCTTAATTCAAGAAACAAAAGGGGAAGTAAAAAAAGAAAACACAGAAGAAGACGACATAGAACTGGGGTTTCTGGACCGGGGGCGCGGGGGGGAAACATTGGTGAGGGGGGGGGAGGAACGGTAAGGGTATCATGCAAAGAGGGTGCGGGAGCGGAGGGGGCACGGGGGAACCCCCATATAGGGGGGGTAGCTGTCCCGGTGGGGATCCATAATTGGAGCTCAACCTCCCAGGGGGTGAACCGTAGGGCCGGATGGAGAAGGAGGGCCACGGATCTTTGGGCCATGTGGAGGCCGAAATCCCCCATTTAGGGATGGAGTGGGGACAGAGGGGGGAGGTGTGGGGAGAGGAAGGGGTGGGAGGGGGCATGAGAGGGAGGGGTGGGGAAGAAAGGGGGTTAGTAAGGGCACCTCTATGAGAAGGCTTAAATGTAAAAGTAACGGCGTACTGTCTCCTGGAGGCCCAACACATAAAATAAATGGATATTATTACTTGGATGTGTCAGTTGGGCAGAGTCAATATGATAGGAGTTCGAGGGGGGAATGTAAGGAATTAGGATGACAACAGTAAACATTATATTGTATAATGTAAGAGGATTAAACTGTCCCAAAAAAAGCGCCAACATAATAAGAGAATTAAAGTACCTTAAAGCAGACATAGTCCTATTACAGGAGACACATTTTTCGCAGGATCAAAACCGTACAATAAGGTCAAAGGGTTACCCAGATTGGTACTATGGGGATTCTCCCATTAGCCGAGCAAAGGGAGTGGCCATAGGGTTGGCCAGAGGAGTCCGATTTGTATTAGATGAGAGAAAAGCTGACCCAGAGGGGCGCTATTTATTCCTGAGGGGAAAATTAAATGAATCAGAGTACTCCCTGGCAAACATATATGGCCCTAATAAAAATCGCATTAAATATTTAACCGGGTTTATAGCAGAGTTTATGGCGTTTAAGAAAGGGAGTGCCATCATAGCAGGGGACTACAACTTTTGCATAGAGCCAAAGATTCATAATACGACCCGTGTACAGGAGAATGGAATAGCACAAAGGAAGAATTTTAAAAAGAAAATGTACCAACACCAACTACAAGACATATGGAGATTACAACATCCAAATGTACGTGATTATACATTCCACTCCCCTGTACATGGGACGTACTCAACAATTGATTTTTTCCTAGTTGAGCACAGGCTGCTGGAGGCAGTAGTTGGTACAAAAATTTAAATTACAAATTTTTCAGACCATGCGCCTGTGACACTGAAAATTAAAGATAAGAGTGGCGTAAAATAAGGCCCATATCTGGAGATTAAACAAGGAGTTGCTACAAGATAAAACTGTAGAAAACAAGATAAAGGAAGAATTGGAACAATATTTATTATACATAAGAAGTAACAGAAGCCACAGTATGGGAGGCCCATAAGGCCTATATCCGAGGTATCCTGATTGCGAATTGGATCGAAAAAAAAGACTAGGAAGGAAAAAATAAAATTTAACTAAAGAAATCCTTGCGTTGGAACAACAACATAAGAAAATGGGAGAAAGGGAACTGAAATTGGCGATCACAACAAAAAGGGAAGAGATGAAATATTTAGTTGAACAGGAAACCCAAACGGCCTATAATAGAATAAAGAAAGAGAGGTACCATTGGGGTAATAAGATCGGGAAATACTTGGCCAAATTACTAAAAAAGAAAACCGTAAATTACTTAGAAAAAATTCAAACTAGCACAGGGGCAATGGTACACACTACTGCAGAAATAGCTAGGACCTTTCAGGACTATTGTGGGAAACTTTACTCAATTAACCAACAAGACATGCTATGAACTATAAAAGAGGGGAAAGAGAAAACTAAAGCGTTCTTAGACGAGGTCTCCCTAAGCAAAATCACGGAGGAAAAATGTAGTATCTTAGAAGCTCCTATAACAGAAGAAGAGATAATAAATATTTTAAAAGACTCGCCAGGAGGGAAAAGTCTGGGCCCAGATGGGCTGACGACTTTCTATTACATACAAGAAATTTAAAGATATCTTTAGGCCCGAAACTGTGCTCCTATATGAACGGGATAGGGACGCAATGGGGGATGTGGAGGGAGGCCCTGGAGGCCGCTATTACTATTATCCCAAAAGAAGGTAAAGACGCCACACTGTGTTCCAGCTATAGGCCTATCTCACTGCTTAACGTGGATACAAAGTTATTCGTGAAAGTACTCGCAGGGAGACTGAAAATAGTTATGAATGAGCTGGTACATTATGACCAGGCTGGGTTTATACCTGGAAGAGAAGGTAGGGTATTGGTATTAGAACGCTCCTGGTGGTAGAGAAAATTCAAGAAAGTAGGGCCCCAGGACTGCTCCTGTGAATTGACGCCAAAAAAGTGTTTCACAGGATAGACTGGGGCTTTATGCAGAGAACACTAGAGGCAATGGGCTTAGGCCCAAGAATGTCCTTATGGATTAGAGCCCTACATAACCAGCCTACAGCAAGGGTGAAGGTAAATGGGACAGTCTCAGGTCTATTCGAGATGTATAATGGTACAAGACAGGGGTGTCCCCTATCCCCCTTATTGTTTGTCCTGGCTTTGGAACCATTGCTGGCGGGGATTAGACAGAATACAGATATTAAGAGGATTAAGGTAGGGGAGGAGGAACACAAAATAGCGGCTTATGCCGATGATATCTTATTCTATATAACAAATCCCAGGATAACCCTCCCAAACCTAATGAAATACTTAAAATTGTATGGAGAGATATCAAATTTTAAAATGAACCCGACCAAATCAGAAACCTTAAATATCAATGAAAATAGACGGGAAGAGCTTACATATAAAAAAGATTTCCCTTTCATCTGGGGTAAAAAAAGTTAAAATACCTAGGAGTCAAAATAACATCAAATGAGACATTATACCAACAAAATTTTCTCCCGCTATTGAACAATATTAAATTAGAACTTGACAAAATAGCACCAAGTCGGCTGTCATGGATGGGAAGAATCAATATCTTTAAAATGGTAATCTTACCGAAGATTATGTATGAAATGCAAATGCTCTCAATCTCTCTCCCACAGGTTTATTTTAAAACATTACAAACCCTGCTTTTAAGGTTTATTTGGAGAAGAAAGAAGCGATGTATTAGTTATGTGCTGCTGACAAAGGAAAGGTGCCAAGGAGGTCTAGGGGCACCTGATCTCTAAAATTACTATAATGCTATAATACTTTCACGGGTGATAGAATGGGCAAAAAATAGTAATGAAAAGGTGGGTTAAAATGGAAAGCACTATTAGTAAAGTCCCATTAGGTAAAATTATATGGATTCCTGCACACTTAAGAGAATTATGAGTAGCAACACATAGGGGGTGTTTTACTAACAACAGTGCGCTGCGCCGGTTCATACCTTAATTGGTGCGCCGGATAAATCCTTAATTGGGCGCATGAACCAGCGGCGCACTGTGATGGTAAATAAAAATGTCAGCGGCGCTTGTATCTCTATTCAAAATTAATGGTTCCCTATGGGAGCCCATTGATTTGAATAGAGGTCGCCCGGTAAGTTGGATCAAGACGATCCGACTTGTGGGGCGACTCGTGTGCCGGCTGACACAGGGGCAGCGCGACTTTGCGAGGCAACTTGGACACGACTTGAGCGTGAAGCAGACGCTCAAGTCGTGTCCTGGAGGCGACTTAAAGTACCTGCCTGAGAATGTTCTCGGCGACAAGGTACTGCAAGCCTTGCGCTTGCTGTCCCGTGTTTGGTATGAATCATGAAGGGGAACTCCACGCCAAATTTTAAATAAAAAACCGGCATGGGTTCCCCTCCAGGAGCATACCAGGCCCTTAGGTCTGGTATGGATTTTAAGGGGAAACCACCCTACGCCGAAAAACTGCGTGGGGGTCCACGCCCCCGTATGACGTCACAGTCCCATCATTCCCCGGGACTGTGACATCATACGGGGGCGGGGTCACCGAGTGGCATCACCCGGTGACCACACCCCATGCCAATATAAGTCGTTGCGCTCCGCGCACACAGCATTGTAGCGGCAGACAGCGACGAGGCAACATCAGGCGGAGAGAAGAGGGAAGAAGACGACGAAGATTGGGACCCCACTAGCAAAAGAGCTGGAAGAAGATAGCGGGCACCCGGCAGAAGCCAGAAAGAACCAGAGATTGTGGAGAAGGCACCAGAGAGCGGGAGAAGAGACCCCCGAAGTTGGAAGAAGACCCCCGGAGCTGCTTAATAAATTTTTAAAAAAACCTGCGTTGTGTTTTTTTATTGACTTTTTTTGCCACCAGGTGAATGGGTAGGGGTACGATGTACCCCATACTCATTCACATAGGGTGGGGGGCCGGGATCTGGGGCCCCCTTATTAAAGGGGGCTCCCATATTCCGATAAGCCCCCCGCCCGCAGACCCCGACAACCAACGGCCAGGGTTGTCGGGAAGAGGCCCTTGTCCTCATCAACCCCCAAAGCACCCAACCCCCCCATGTTGAGGGCATGCGGCCTGGTACGGTTCAGGAGAGGGGGCGCTCGCTCGCCCCCTCCTTTCCTGACCTGCCGGGCTGCGTGCTCGGATAAGGGTCTGGTATGGATTTTGGGGGGACCCGTGCCATTTGTTTTACATTTTGGTGTGTGTGGGGGGGGGAGAGGGGGGGAGTCCCCTCTGAATCCATACTAGACCCAAGTGCCTTGTATGGACCTGGGGGGGGGGACCCCACGCTGTTTTTTTCTCTCTTTTTTTTTTTTTATATATATATATATATATATAGCCGGCAATATTTATTTATTTTTTTTACATTTCCTTTAACAACCAGCTATAAACAGGTTCAAAAAAAACGCCAATGCCACAAAATCGCGGTACTTGCGTTTTCGATGTGGGTCCATTGAATTCTATTACATGCAAAACGCTGTTTTTTGCTGGGAAAAAAAAATCTCCGACCCTTTCCAAAAACGCAGAGGCACAAAAATGTATTGACGTGAACATGTTCCATAGGAACCCATGTTAAAAAATTTCCCTGCATTTATGCAAAATGCACCAAAAAACGCATTAGTGGGAATTGAGCCTTACAGACCGTTTTTTAAAACGTCCGTCCATGGGCATGAGGTCTAAGAAAAAAGAGGGGGAAAAAAAGCACTGGACTGTATCAAAAACACGCATGCACAAAAGCACCTGGCATGCATCCGGACTGCGTTTCCAAGGTGTGAACTGCCCCTTAGGCAGTTGCGTTTAACCTCCTTTTTCAGAAAGCCAAAAAATGCGTTCAGACGCCAAAGATTTCCACGTTTCAGACTCTGTACCGGCGTTTAGTTGCGTTTTCGTTTAGAAGCGTTTTTAAAGGTGACCTATTTTTTTACATTGAAAAACTCAAAAATTATGGCAAATGATGAAAAACCATTAAAAATATATACAAAAAATAATGTAATTGCTTCCATTGCATTGTGGACAATCCACAACTTGGGGCAGGTGATGTGGCCAGGTGACGTGGCAAGTGGACAATCCACAACTTGTGCCAGGTGACATGGCAAGTGGACAATCCACAACTTGTGCCAGGCGAGGTGGCAAGTGATGTGGCAAGTGACACGCTAAATTCAAATACACTGCTGCTCTCTCAGCTGCTGCTACTCACTCTGGTCTCACAAAATAGCTGAAATGGTTAATAATACTGTTTTTTGAGCTTAGGGCGGCTCCTTATGATGTTAACTAACTAAACGCTTATAGAGGCAAATGCGGTAAAACTCGGCATGCAAACACGACAAAACGCGCGTTTAGAAATGCCGCTTTCAACCTTAGTTCTGAAGACTTTGCACCAGCGTCCCGTGTACATGAGGCCTAAAAACGGCTATGCCATTTACAGCTCAAAAATGCCATGGTGGCGGTGAGGCCATATGCTAACATGGAGAGGCGTTTAAGCTGCAAAAAACGCTCAAATAAGCAGCTGGAAAAACGTCCGTGTGCATGTAGCCTTATATTAACCACTTGCTTACTGGCCACTTAAACCCCCTTCCTACCCAGACCAATTTTCAACTTTCAGCGCTGATGCATTTTAAATGACAATTGCGCGGTCATTCAACACTGTAACCCAATGAAAATGGAAAAATTTTTTGCACACAAATAGAGCTTTCTTTTGGTGCTATTTGATCACCTCTGCGTTTTTTTTTTTTTTTTTTTTTTTTTATACCATAAATACAAAAGACTGACTAAAAAAAAGAAATTGGGATATTTTAACCACTTCAGCACCGGGCCTATTCTGGCACTTCTCTCCTTCATGTAAAAATCATAATTTTATGGCTATAAAATTACTTAGAACCCCCAAACATTATATATGTTTTTTAGCAGACACCCTAGGGAATAAAATGGCGGTCATTGCAAATTTTTATCTCGCTCGGTATTTGCGCAATAAATTTTCAAACACCTTTTTTTGGGAAAAAAAAAGGTTTCGTGAATTAAAAAATTACAAAACAGTAAAGTTAGCCCAATTTTTTTGTATAATGTGAAAGATGTTGTTATGCTGAGTAAATAGATACTTAACATGTCACGCTTTAAAATTGCGCACACTCATGGAATGACACCAAACTTCAGTACTTAAAAATCTCCATAGGCGATGCTTTAATTTTTTTTTACACGTTACCATTTTCGCATTACAGAGGAGGTCTAGTGCTAGAATTGTTGCACTCGTTCTAACGCACGCAGCAATACCTCATGTTTTAACGGCGTTTACATATGTGGGCAGGACTTGCATGTGCGTTAGTTTCTGAGCGCGAGCTACCGGGGACAGGGGGCGTTTTAAATTTTAATTTTTTTTTATTATTTAATTTTCTTATTTTTTACTACTTTTTTTTACACTTTTTTTAAACTTTTTTTGATCCCTTTTATTCCTATTACAAGGAACATACCTTGTAATAGGAATCTATTGTGACAGGTCCTCTTTATGGAGAGATGGGGGTCAATAAGACCCCACATCTCTCCTCCAGGCTGGAAAGCATGAGATCGGTAAAAAAAATCACCGATCTCATGCTGACAGCCGAGATCACCGCTTTGTTTACATATGGGAACCCAGCGTGACGTCATAACATCGCGCCCTGGCCTCCGACGGTCATAGAGATGACTGGTGACCATCTGGTCACCAGTCATCTCTATGCTTCCCATCCGGCGCCGGCCAATTCGTTCTCTGGACCCCCGATTGCACGAGAGAGCCCGGAGAAGCACCGGATGGCGGCGGGAGGGGGGGGACGTTTCCTCCCGCCGCCTAGAAGAACTATCAAGCGGCGGAACTGCCGCTATGATTGTTTTTATCGTGCACAGAATCGCCGGCTGAAAAGAATGATATCTGAATGATGCCTGCAACTGCAGGCATCATTCAGATATCACCGCACAAAGTCAAGGACGTCATTTGACGGGCGGTAGGGAAGTGGTTAATATTTAGTTCGAAAAATTTTCTCCTTCATTGATGTACACTGATGAGGCTGCACTGATGGGCACCAATAAGGTGGCATTGCTAGTTGGCACTGGTGGGCATTGAGAAGTGGCACTGCTAGTTGGCACTGATTGGCACCAGTGGTGGGCATTGATAGGTGGCACTGGCAGGGGCTATTGATTGTCACAGATGACGCAGAATTGCCTCTTCCTCTTCGGGCCCGATGTCCCCTGCACATAAGTCGGTGATTGCCTTTTTTTATGCTCGCGCTGTCAGCACAAGGAGAAAACAAAAACCATTACCGAGCTTTTGTTTACATCACGTGATCAGCTGTTATTGGCTGACAGCTGATCATGGGGTAAGGGGCAGGGATCGGCCCCTTACTCGGATCTGTCGTCACCCGAGTCTCAGTGACTCGGTGACCACAGAGCGCGCGTGCAAAGGGGAGGACGTCTATTGACGGACTCCCGGCAATTGAGGACCGTGCTGTGGCTATAGCGCTGATCTCAAGTGATTAAACAGGGTCTAAATGGGCCATTGACATGCATCACAATTCAACTTAGGAATGTGTCTTTGCAAAGTTAAACTAAATGAAATCCTTTCTTATTTCTCTTATCGTCCATGGACCGACGCAGCTCTCATACTGATAACATGTGGTATATGTCCCTGCTCGCAGGAGAAGACCTAGGCAGAATGTTAGAGGGTAAAACATTCTAGAACAAGCCAGAGCTGAACAGCCCCGCCCAGGGGGGCGGTCCCTCCGGACATTACCCTTCCACCTGCAGCTAATCAGCCTCAGTTTTTTTCTGCCTAGCAGAAGGAGAAGACGTGGCTCTCAGGAGCCAGTCTCCTGGAAGATTTTACTTTTGATTTTTATTCCTTTGGGAATTTTATTATTTTATTTTTGAGACCTTCAATCAACTGTCGGCTGGGCAACAGGTTGGGTACACTAGTATCCTCGTAGTCTTCCCTGTCCGACCATCGAGCGTGCTGATCCTCGCCTTGCGTGCGTGAGACTCAGTTCACGACATGCCCCATGACTCCAAGGGTGGCCGGGTTGCTTTCATGCTCCCGCGGTCCTCTCAAGATTGAACAGTACTTGACTGACTGTATCTCTCGCGGTGGACCGGGCCGACAGCTACGCAGTACGACTCTGTGATAGGTCTGTCTGAAACAAGCCAGTGGGTCCCTGAAAGGGACGGGTAAGTAGTCTCTCCTACTGCAGGTGAGTACATGCTGGCTGTGTTTCTGTGTGTGGGGGTTTCTCCCTGTCCCCCCCCCCCTGTTATGCTGCTCTCTGCACCCTGTACTGGTGCTGTGCTGTGGGGTGCTTGGGGGTCACTCTGGCCTGGTTGGGCGCTCATGTCTGCAGTTTTTTCTGGTGTGTGAGGTGGTTATTGCGTGCGCCATTGGCGCGCATTAGAGCTTTGAATTTTGCGCTCGGCGGCCATCTTGGCGTTCAGTGGCACAGTTATAGCTGCGAACGGCGGCCATTTTCTTGTGGCCGCCGCGCATTTATTTCTGGCGGCGGCGCGAATCCCCTCACAATCTCCTCACAGACTGAGCTGTCCTTAAGGGTTGGTGGGTCCTCCCGGGTATCCCCTCCTCAGCGTAGCCAGTGGGTGGACTGTACAGGTCCTTCTCAAAAAATTTGCATATTGTGATAAAGTTCATTGTTTTCTGTAATGTACTGATAAACATTAGACTTTCATATATTTTAGATTCATTACACACAACTGAAGTAGTTCAAGCCTTTTCTTGTTTTAATATTGATGATTTTGGCATACAGCTCATGAAAACCCAAAAATCCTATCTCAAAAAATTAGCATATTTCATCCGACCAATAAAAGAAAAGTGTTTTTAATACAAAAAAAGTCAACCTTTAAATAATTATGTTCAGTTATGCACTCAATACTTGGTCGGGAATCCTTTTGCAGAAATGACTGCTTCAATGCGGAGTGGCATGGAGGCAACCAGCCTGTGGCACTGCTGAGGTGTTATGGAGGCCCAGGATGCTTCTATAGCGGCCTTAAGCTCATCCAGAGTGTTGGGTCTTGCGTCTCTCAACTTTCTCTTCCCAATATCCCACAGATTCTCTATGGGGTTCAGGTCAGGAGAGTTGGCAGGCCAATTGAGCACAGTAATACCATGGTCAGTAAACCATTTACCAGTGGTTTTGGCACTGTGAGCAGGTGCCAGGTCGTGCTGAAAAATGAAATCTTCATCTCCATAAAGCTTTTTAGCAGATGGAAGCATGAAGTGCTCCAAAATCTCCTGATAGCTAGCTGCATTGACCCTGCCCTTGATAAAACACAGTGGACCAACACCAGCAGCTGACATGGCACCCCAGACCATCACTGACTGTGGGTACTTGACACTGGACTTCAGGCATTTTGGCATTTCCCTCTCCCCAGTCTTCCTCCAGACTCTGGCACCTTGATTTCCGAATGACATGCAAAATTTGCTTTCATCCGAAAAAAGTACTTTGGACCACTGAGCAACAGTCCAGTGCTGCTTCTCTGTAGCCCAGGTCAGGCGCTTCTGCCGCTGTTTCTGGTTCAAAAGTGGCTTGACCTGGGGAATGCGGCACCTGTAGCCCATTTCCTGCACACGCCTGTTCACGGTGGCTCTGGATGTTTCTACTCCAGACTCAGTCCACTGCTTCCGCAGGTCCTCCAAGGTCTGGAATCGGTCCTTCTCCACAATCTTCTTCAGGGTCCGGTCACCTCTTCTCGTTGTGCAGCGTTTTCTGCCACACTTTTTCCTTCCCACAGACTTCCCACTGAGGTGCCTTGATACAGCACTCTGGGAACAGCCTATTCCTTCAGAAATTTCTTTCTGTGTCTTACCCTTTGCTTGAGGGTGTCAATGATGGCCTTCTGGACAGCAGTCAGGTCGGCAGTCTTACCCATGATTGCGGTTTTGAGTAATGAACCAGGCTGGGAGTTTTTAAAAGCCTCAGGAATCTTTTGCAGGTGTTTAAAGTTAATTAGTTGATTCAGATGATTAGGTTAATAGCTCGTTTAGAGAACTTTTTCATGATATGCAAATTTTTTGAGATAGGAATTTTGGGTTGTCATGAGCTGTATGCCAAAATCATCAATATTAAAACAAGAAAAGGCTTGAACTACTTCAGTTGTGTGTAATGAATCTAAAATATATGAAAGTCTAATGTTTATCAGTACATTACAGAAAATAATGAACTTTATCACAATATGCTAATTTTTTGAGAAGGACCTGTATAGTGTATAAGGTCTCAGAGGGTGGCGTTTATGGAGTCTGATACACCTGCTCTCCACATTGCCTGGGGCAACTGGCAGTGCTGCACAGTTAAACATGTTCATATGTTTCCTGCACCTGCGGTCCTTATGGACCAGTTGTCAGCAGTCCTGGAATCATTCCTGTCAGAATGGAAGCGGTGTGCGAGCAAAAGGAGCTATAAGCCCCCTCCCCCCACAAAAATCTTTAGTGAAGGAGTGCTCTGAGTCAGATATGGGCCTAGCTATTGGGCTCAGGACCCTACCTCTGAATATTTAATGTTTATGAACAGGACATTCCCTTGTGAGGAAGACTCCAGTTCTGTGTCAGTGAATGACAGGGCGCTGGTAAGTGATCTCATTGATGATGTGAGAAACACACTCAGGCTGAAATTGCTGTGACAAGCTTTTCTTTTACACGGTTTCCTCACTGTTTTCCTCACACGCTGCCTCAAGAGCAGCATGGATGAGGGAGGACTTTATTCATTTATGTCTCTAATTCCTGTGAGCCTTGTGTGTGATACCTGAGGTAACATTTCCCGCCATTTCCTGGGGAATGATTTGAGCTCTGACAGACACACGGTCTGAGGATCAGAGGTTACCTGTTACCTGCATGCTGCTTCAGCAGCACAGTCAAGCAGGTTGGAATGATACAGAGAAGATTATGCGCCTCTGCGCCATAATTTAAACTCATCCTATACCTCTACACTGCATACATTCACAGTGTATGTATGTGTTATTGGTCTCTGTGTCTGCGTGGCTGTCCCCACGTTCCAATGCTGTGTTTCAGTGCCATACATGATATAAACGTCCAAAATATGTTTATGCACGACTCCAGATACATTCACAGTATATGTATGTATCATACTCTCTGGGCTGGCGGGGGCTCCGGGGTCCTCCCGCACTCTCATGGTATGTGCGCTTCGGCTCTCTGCACAGTATAGACATGTTCAATATGTTTATTGCACATATTATACATGTTTACAGTATGGGTATACTGTTTGCGTGCGGTTCCTCCGGGTACTCCGGTTTCCCCCCACGCTCCAATGGAAATGCACAGCATAAACATGTGCAATATTATGTTGATTCACATGCTATCATTCCTACACGGTATCTGTGTGCTGTCTGCGTGGAGTTCTTCCGAGTGGGCGCTTCGGCGCTTTGCACAGTCTAAATTTGTGCGATTGGACCTACCCGGTATGTCTTTGCAGTCTGCGTGGGTTTCCGCCCACGCTACATGACATGCATGCCTTTGGTGCAATACACATTATGTTTATACACTACACTAAATACATTCACAGTAGTTGTAGGTATTGCATTCTCTGAGTATGCGTGGGGTACTTCGGTTCCTCCCATGCGCCAACGGTGTGCGCGCCTTCGGTGCTATGCACACATGAGCTTGTGCAAAAGGTTTAGCACACACACTATAATACCTACACGGTATGCGTATGCAGTCTGCATGGGTTTCTGCCAATGCTACATGACATGCATGCCTTTGGTGCAATACACGGTGTAAACATACACATTATGTCTATACACTACACTAAATACATTTACAGTAGCTGTAGGTATTGCATTCTCTGAGTATGCGTGGGGTACTTCGGTTCCTCCCACGCGCCAACAGTGTGCGCGCCTTCGGTGCTATGCACACATGGGCTTGTGCAAAATGTTTAGCACACATACTATAATACCATACACGGTATGCGTATGCAGTCTGCATGGGTTTCATCCGGGTGCTCAGGTTTCTCCCCTGCGTTCCAATGGTGTGCGCATTCTCAGCGCTATGCACAGTATAAACATGTGCAATTTGTTTATTCGCAGGCTAACATACCTACACGGTTGTGTACGCAATCTGTGTGGCTGGTTTACGTCCAGGCCCCGATGATGTGCACGCCTTCGTCGCTGGCACAGTATATACGTGTTTTAATAGGTTTATCCACAAATACTAAACTATATACGCCGTATGTGGTGGTATTATGCTCTTTGTGGCTGGGTGGGTTTCCTCCCACACTCTCCATTTGTGCGTTTGACGCAATACATAGTATAAACTATGTGTTTGCACAATCAGCACCTATCCATGGGTAGCTGCTGGATGGAGCATTGTCACAAGGATCCCTGGTTTCAGGGGTATCACTTTCCACCTGCTTTCAGTGGTGATCAGAAGCGCTGGCTTGGACTGTGTTCGCCAGGCTGGGGTTGGCGTTGCGCCCGTGAGTGGCTGCGTCTCTGGCATTTTTTGTAGCTCAATGACTGGGCAAAAGCCTCTGCTTCATTCATCAGTCGTCTAGCAGGTGCACTACAACTGCTTTAGCCTTTAGGGTCTCTGTGCCCGGGGTGGGTTTGCGCCACCTGTGGAGGCTGAGGTACTAGTCCTCTGACCGAGTTTCTAGGGAAGTTTCGTCAAGTTGCCTTTATTGGCCAACATTTGAGGCACCCTGAACACTGGGGCCTCCCTTCTCCGATACATTGCGGAGTCTCTTTGGGATTTTCATACGTCTCGCTGCAAGACGGTCCTGTCGGCCGTGTGCATTGCAGGCAAAGGGTCCTTGCATCCGGAGGTGTTTCTACCTTTTTTACCGGAGGTGGGGCACCGGAAGTGGACCTTGTGGCCTCTCGACTCACTCGCAAGGTGGCAAGATCGTGGTCAGGTCCAGGGACCCCTGGGCGGATGCGTTAGACGTGTTGGAAGCCCATGGGGGCAGTATCGCCTGATATATGCTTACCCTCTGCTACTGTTGTTGCCTCGCCGGCTTCGCAGAGCATACTTCATCCTGCTTTACAGTCCTTGGCTTTAATGGCATGGCTGTTTAAAGCCAGGTGCTAAAGGACCGAGTTCTCTCGTATTCGGTCATCTCTTCTATGTTGTTGACACGGGAATCTTCCTCCAGAAAGATATCTCACCGTACCTGGAAGGCTTACATCGCTATGTGCGAGGAACTTGAGTGGCATCCTCGGATGTTTTCCGTTCCCAGGATTTTTCTGTTCTTACAGCGTGGTGTGACCCAAATGCTGGCCTTGCATACCTTTTTTTTGAGGGTCGGATTTCGGCCCGGACTGTTTTTTTCAACGACCGCTGCCAGGCCATTCCTTGATTAGCACCTTTTGGGCAGGGGGTTCGCCATGTGGTCCCTCCTGTCAAGCCTCCTCTCCCTACTTGGGATCTGATTTTGATGCATCTCGGTTCTCCAAGAACATCCCTTTGAGAATATCAGAGAGATTCCTCTCTTGACCTTGTCCCGGAAGTTGGCCATTGCTTCGGTTAGACGGGTGTCTGAGTTGGCAGCCTTGTCTGGCAAGTCGCCTTACTTGGTCCTCCATAAGGATATGTTGGTGTTGCGCCCACGACCATCCTTCTTTTCTAAGGATGGTCTTGGCCTTTCACCTTAAGAAGGACATTGTTCTTCCGTCCTTGTGTCCTCACCCATCGCTTCCCTGAGAGTTTGCGCTTCATACATTAAGATGGGTACAAGCCTTACGAGTGTACCTGTCTGCTACTGTTTCCATTCGGAAATCTGTGTCTGGTCCAAAACAGGGCCGAGCGGCGTCGTCTGCCACCGTCTTTAGGTGGATCAGGCAGACCGTCATACAGGCCTATGCCCTTAAGGGGCGGGCGCCTCCCTTTCCGGTTGCGGCGCATTCCACCAAGGCAATTGGTGCTTCCCGGGCCTTCCGACATCAAGCGTCGGTTGCACAAGTGTGCAAGGCGACAACCTGGTCGTCCGTTTATACCTTTTCAAAGTTCTACAAGGTTGATGTGGCTGCATCTTCGGATGCTTCCTTCGGCCGCAAAGTGTTGCAGGCCGCTGTCTAATGTTTCAACTCCTCCGTTGAGGGGCTCTGCTGGTTTGGAGTGAAGTTTTGGTTGTTCCTTACTTTTTTTGCTCCCACCCTTTTCTTATACTGCTTTGGGACGTCCCACATGTAATCAGTATGAGAGCTGCGTCGGTCCATGGACGATAAGAGAAAATAGGATTTTTGTACTCACCGTAATATCCGTTTCTCTGACGTCCATGGACCGACGCAACACCCACCCTTCCTTTTAAGTTTGTACTGCTTTGTTACGAACTGAGGCTGATTAGCTGCAGGTGGAAGGGTAATGTCCGGAGGGACCGCCCCCCTGGACGGGGCTGTTCAGCTCTGGCTTGTTCTAGAATGTTTTAACCTCTAACATTCTGCCTAGGTCTTCTCCTGCGAGCAGGGACATATACCACATGTAATCAGTATGAGAGCTGCGTCGGTCCATGGACGTCAGAGAAACGGATTTTACGGTGAGTACAAAAATCCTATTTTTTGCTTGGGGATAGAGTGCAGAGGGATTAGAAGTCTAGACAGTTTTTGGGGATGTCTGCACCCCTGATAGGGTGAAGACAACTCCCAAACTACCCAATGATTTGGGGTGTACACAACAAAGTGCTAGAGTGCAATTTGCTTAATGGGGACACTAGTTGGATTGATCTGTGTGTCCCCAAGAAAAGACATTGGTAGGGTTTTACCTTCACTTCCTGTTTAGCTGTGTGACAGGAAGTGAAGCCAATTTTACTAAAAGGAACACAAAGCCCAACCTAAAAAAAAACAAACAAGCAGGGGTTCTAACACTTACTTGGTTTCCCTCAAAATGCCCACAATTAGAATCGTATTGCCTTGAGCTATTTTTAAGTGCAGTGCTCTAAATCGGGGCTTCTCAAGTACCCCCAACAGGCCATGTTTGCAGGTTTTCCTTCATCTTGCACATCTGCTTTAAATCCCAGTCAATGGTTTGGTATTTTGGACAGCAATTCTCGATAAGATAAATTCACAAAACATGTCCTGTTTGGGGTACTTGAGGACTGATGCTGAGAACCACTGCAGTAAAAAAGAAAATTGAATACTTACCGCTCTGTATTTTTTATTTCCTAGTGACTATCCATGGCAGCACACAATACATGCATATGCTACCATGAAGGCACCAGGTTGGACATATCACACGTGTTTTGTTAGTCCAATAAGCATAGTTAAGCTACAGCTGTCACATTTGTTGCATAGAAAACAAAAAAAACAAACCTCAAACTTTGCATCAAATTTTATTGGTCAACAAAACAGGACTTGGAAAACACAAAGGGAAGCAAAAAATAAATAAATAAATAAATGTTTAACAGTTCGAGAGCAAAATGACATTTCTAAAGTAAAATAATAGTCATTTAAAAGTACTCACGGCTGTAATGAATTGCAGGTTCCCGTCAATACAGATAAGTCATTGAAAGTCTTTGAAAAAAAAAATGCGTGGGGGTTCCCCCAAATTACATTACCAGGCCCTTCAGGTCTGGTATGGATATTAAAAGGAACTCCGCGCCAAATTTAAAAAAAAAATGGCGTGGGGGTTCCCCTCAAAATCCGTACCAAGCCCTTCAGGTCTGGTATGGATTTTAGGGGACCCCCGCGCCAAACTTTAAAAAAAAAAATGGCGTGGGGGTCCCCCTAAAAATCCACACCAGACCCTTATCCGAGCACGCAACCTGGCAGGCTGCAGGAAGAGAGGGGACAAGAAAGCACCCCCCCCCCTCCTGAACCGTACCAGGCCACATGCCCTCAACATGGGGAGGATGCTTTGGGGGCCTCATCCCCACAACCCTTGCCCGGTGGTTGTGGGGGTCTGCGGGCGGGGGGGCTTATTGGAATCTGGAAGCCCCCTTTAACAAAGGGGACCCCCAGATCCCGCCCCCCCTGTGTGAAATGGTAATGGGGTACAAACCCCTACCATTTCACAAAAAAAAAGTGTCAAAAATTGTAAAAATGACAATAGCCGGTTTTTTACAAATCCTTTTTTAATGTCTTCTCCTTTCTTCCATCCTCTTCCTTCTTCTTCTTCCACCACCTTCTTCTTCCATCTTCTTTTCTCCATTTGGGTTTCTTCCTCCATCTTCTTCTTCATCTTCCTTCTTCCTTAGGTGTTCTCGTCCGCATCTTGCTCCGGGTTCTTGTTCCCCTTCTTCTTTCTCCGGCCGCTCCGCTTGCATTCGAGGTTCCCACTGTGTGACGCTTCAGTTCATCAGTTCTCATCTGGGTTCGCTGCCACCTGGTGACTTGCCGGAGCAGCAGGCTAGTTCAGAAAAAGTTACTTTCTCATTCTATTTTGGGCATATTTGTTACTTGGGCAGTTGTCACTAAACTTCCTCACATCACCCCATTATATTGGCACTTCCAGCTTCTTTATATTTTAATTTGAAGATGCCGTGTGCCAGGTCCATAGTGGCGCACTGAGCGCCTCCTCCCGTGCGCTGAGAACACTATAGTAAATAAACGCTGCGTTTACCGGCGCAAATGTTTCGTAAACACCAAAACTGCCGTTGCGCATGCAGATGAGCCGATACTCATGGCGCAAACATTTCGTAAATCCGCCCCATAGTATTACACATAAATCTTTGTTGATTTGGGACACGATACACAAAAAGGGAAATTGGTTATATAACTCCCCTTTAATACCACTAAAAGACACAAAATACTTTACACCAGGGTTTGCGGCAGTGTTCGGCAACTGGGTTATACAAGAAAATGCACAATTAAAAGATGTTACGGAAAATGGTAAAATTTGCACTTGTCAGGATTTAAAACATAAAAGAGAATTAATGGTGATCGATATGTGGTGGTATTTCCAACTGAAACATTTTATAGAGACCTTGCCCCAACCAATTAGAACTGGTGAGAACCTACTTCCCCTGGAGCGATTATGTATAGCTACAGGAAAGAAGCGGGTGATCTCAAAGACATACAGTGGGGATCGTAAGTTTGGGCACCCCAGGTAAAAATGTGTATTAATGTGCATAACGAAGCCAAGGAAAGATGGAAAAATCTCCAAATGGCATCAAATTACAGATTAGACATTCTTATATGTCAAAAAAAGATAGATTTTATTTCCATCATTTACACTTTCAAAATTACAGAAAACAAAAAAATGGCGTCTGCAAATGTTTGGGCACCCTACAGAATTTATAGCATGCACTGCCCCCTTTGCAAAGCTGAGACCTGCCAGTGTCATGGATTGTTTTCAATCATCGTCTGGGAAGACCAGGTGATGGTAATCTCAAAGGTTTTAAATGGCCAGACTCATCTGACCTTGCCCCAACAATCAGCACCATGGGTTCTTCTAAGCAGTTGTCTACAAAACTGAAACTGAAAATAGTTGACGCTCACAAAGCTGGAGAAGGCTATAAGAAGATAGCAAAGCGTTTTTCAGATGTCCATATCCTCTGTTCGGAATGTAATTAAGAAATGGCAGTCATCAGGAACAGTGGAAGTTAAAGCAAGATCTGGAAGACCAAGAAAAATATCAGACAGAACAGCTCGCAGGATTGTGAGAAAAGCAATTCAAAACCCACGTTTGACTGCACGATCCCTCCAGAAAGATCTGGCAGACACTGGAGTTGTGGTACACTATTCCACTATAAAGAGATACTTGTACAAATATGGTCTTCATGGAAGAGTCCTCAGAAGAAAACCTCTTCTACGTCCTCACCACAAAAATCAGCATTTGAACTTTGCAAATAAACATATAGACAAGCCTGAGGCATTTTGGAAACAAGTTCTGTCGACCGATGAGGTTAAAATAGAACTTTTTGGCCGGAATGAGCAAAGGTACGTTTGAAGAAGAAAGGGCACAGAATTTAATGAAAATAACCTCTGTCCAACTGTTAAGCATGGGGGTGGATCAATCATGCTTTGGGGTTGTATTGCAGCCAGTGGCACAGGGAACATTTCACGAGTAGAAGGAAAAATGGATTCAATAAAATTTCAGTAAATTTTGGATGGTAACTTGATGCCATCTGTGAAAAAGCTGACGTTAAAGAGCGGATGGCTTCTACAAATGGATAATGATCCTAAACACACCTCAAAATCCACGGGGGATTACATCAAGAGGCGTAAACTGAAGGTTTTGCCATGGCCTTCACAATCTCCTGACCTCAACATTATTGAAAACCTATGGATAGACCTTAAAAGAGCAGTGCGTGACAGACAGCCCAGAGATCTCAAAGAACTGGAAGACTTTTGTAAGGAAGAATGGGCAAAGATACCTCAAACAAGAATTGAAAGACTCTTGGCTGGCTACAAAAAGCGTTTACAAGCTGTGATATTGCCAAAGGGGGCAGTACAAGATATAAACTCTGCAGGGAGCCCAAACTTTTGGAGACGCCATTTTTTTGTTTTCTGTAATTTTGAAAGTGTAAATGATGGAAATAAAATCTAACTTTTTTGACATATTATAAAAATGTCTAATCTGTAATTTGATGCCATTTGGAGATTTTTCCATCTTTCCTTGGATTCGTTTAGCACATTAATACACATTTTTACCTGGGGTGCCCAAACTTTCGATCCCCACTGTATAGAATACTGATGGATATGATGGGGAAGGAAACACGCCATTTATCAGTAAGTGGGAAAAAGAATTGGGATCACAGGTGAATGACCTAGAGGTGAAGCACATATTGAAGAGGGTATATACTACGTCAGTTGACTGTAACATGATAGAACTAAATTATAAGTGTGTGGCTCGCTGGTATATAACTCCAGATAAGGCACATAAATGTCAAAGCGAGATATCACAGCTATGTTGGTGGGGATGTAAGGAGATTGGAACCATGACCCATATATGACCTGTCCCAAGATCCAAAAATACTGGGGAAGAGGTAAGATGAGCAATTAAAGATATAACCCGCTTAGAAATTCCAGATGACCCTTGGGGATGCCTGCTTCACGAGATTAAAATACCAACCAAGATATATATGAATTCTTTAGTTCCCCAGCTACTAAATGCCGCTAAAAGCTTAATACTGAGACAGTGGCAAGACCCAGAGAGGCCCACAATGATGAGTTGGTGCAACAGAGTAAATGAAATCTAAAACTCAGAATTCCTACGGTTTAGTGGCGAAGAAGGGATGGAGGGGTTCGAAGAGAAGTGGAGAGACTGGATAAAATACACGTATTCAGTAAGATTTGCCGAACTACTAGGAACATAAATTGGAGGGAATATAATAGGAGATACAGTTGGAAGAGAAAGTATTAAATTAAGCACCATAGAGTTGGGGGGAGGGTTTTGTGGGTGGGGGGGGGGAGGAAGTTTATTTAATGTATTAGCTGTCTGTAAAGTATGGAAAAAGAGATGATAGACTGAGAAAAGTTGTCCGGCTTTTTGTGTAATCTTATACTTTTAATGAAAAGAACACAAGGGATAGTCGGCTGTCACTTGTTTAAATATGGGGCCACAACCCACCATAATTACTCTAAATTAAAAATGGGTGCTATAATCAAACACCATTATGTGATAATACTACAAGTGCACAACCCATAAAAATGCATTGTTGTGTTGTATCATCTATATAAATATATTTAAACTTATATTAACAATGTCTTCCTGTGTAGAGAGACAAATTGTTCAGGCACAGACACTTAAAAAATCTATGTGTTGTAGCAGAGCTTCCCAGAGAGAGCCAGGAAAAGTCCTGTTCGGGGTTTATACATCTCCCAGGCTCCTCTCTTACACATTCAGGGATCTCTGATCCAGTATCCAGTTCGGGTGTTGGTCCTCTCTCCCAGGTCAATTTAAGTTCACCTGAGGAGAGCTAAAGGTTGTTGAAAACTAATGTGGAAGCTGGCAAGCTGTAGGCTTGCTTGGCCTGGTAGTTGGGATCTGTAAATACTGTATAGTTAGTGCCGAGACACGGCTAGGTTTTTGTTTGACTATTTTTGTTAGCGC
Source organism: Rana muscosa (assembly GCA_029206835.1). Classification (NCBI taxonomy): domain Eukaryota; kingdom Metazoa; phylum Chordata; class Amphibia; order Anura; family Ranidae; genus Rana; species Rana muscosa. The sequence goes on from CM055122.1 coordinate 351,719,962, forward strand.
TTTGTTTCTTTTGGAACCCTGTACAGCACCTGTAAATAGACTTTGTAAATATCACAAATAAACATCGCACTGTTTGTCACTACTCCATTGGACTTGGTATCTGTGCCTGCTCATCCCAGGGAGCTTTTGTACCTGCTACCTGTCCCCCAGCTTACATATGGTGGAGAACTGCGACCAGCAGTAGTAAGTTACTATTTAAAAGGCCAGTACCTAAAGTGACAACATGGAGGAAATCCTCAAACAAATGCTGTTGTCCAACGCTGCACAACAGCAAGCAAACGCGGCACAACAGCAAACTAATGCTGCATTGCAGCAAGCAAACGCTGCACAAAAGCAAGCAAACGCTATCGCACAGGAGCAAACCAAGTTGCTGTGCCAACAGATTGGTGCGGTACAGGAGCAATCACAGAGGCTGTTTGAACAGCTTGCCACTGCTGCAAAAGCGGATAGGAAAACCCTTACTGAGGTTGTGGAGATGCTAGCACAGGGGTCACCTGTGAAAATTAATGATATTGGAGACAAGCCATCAGCCATCCATGTGGGTCGCTTTCTTTCTAAGATGACTGCAGATGATGATCCAGAGGCCTTCCTATTAACGTTTGAATGGACCGCTGAGAGGGAAGGTTGGCCTCAAACCCAGTGGGCATGACTGATCGCCCTTGCTTTCTGGAGAATCGCAGAAGGCCTACTATGATCTGAAGTCAGCAGAAGCAGGAGACTATGAGAAGGTGAAACGGGAAATCCTGGCGCGACTCGGTGTCACCTTGGCTGTTCGAGCTCAGCGGGTCCACAGCTGGTTCTTCCAAGATGAGAAGCCCCCAAGTTCGCAGATGTTTGATCTAATCCACCTGGTGAGGAAATGGCTACAGCCGGAGTCCCTGTCTGCGCCACAAATAGTGGAGCGTGTGGTCATGGACCAATTCCTTAGGTCACTGCCAATTCCCCTGCAAAGGTGGGTGAGTCAAGGAGACCCCAAGTCGGCAGACAACCTGGTGGAGCTCGTTGAGAGGTACTTTGCTGCAGAGAACCTGGTCACCACCCCTACAGCTGCACGGACTTTCCACCCAAAGCCACGGTCTCCCCAGGCAACCGGTAAGACTGTTCCAGGGGAAGTGGGTGGTAAGCATGGCAAGGAAATAGGGGGGAGGATTTTTGGTGCCAGGACTGAAGTTTGGCGTCCCAAACAAGGGAAGCCACTGCCTGTCAGCAAACCAAACTGGGGAAACATCAGGTGTTTTCGTTGTCAAGAACTGGGACATGTTGCAGCAAACTGTCCATTGACAGATGAACCAATGCAGTGTGATCTCTCTATTAGAAGGCAGTCTGTTTGCTGCTGTTTCATGCGCTGCAGTGCCAAATGTGGGAAAACACGTGTCAAATGACTGTTAATAATAAGCCTATTACGGCCTTGCTGAACTCTGGAAGTCTAGTTACTTTGGTTACAGCTGAGATGGTTGAAACTGTGAATTTTAATGCAAAAAAAGTTGCTGTGATTTGTGTACATGGGGATAACCGGGAGTATCCAATAGCCCCACTGTTCAGTTTAAAACTGGCTTAGGTACGGTGACCCATTCGGTCGGACTTGTGCTCCACTTGGTGCATGAGGCTATCATTGGTAGGGACTTCCCTAAGTTTTGGGAACTGTGGGATTGTCCTGACCCGGTCGCAGTACCTGACTCAGTCGCAGAGCCAGAACTCCTGGCCGCTACTGACATTGTGGGTTCAGGGGACTCCTCTCAGGGCTCTCCGGGTTATCCTTTCTCAGTTATGGCAGGAGAGCTGGAGGAGTCTGAAGAAGTCCCCACAACTAGTAGAGCTGGACAGCCGTTTGCTGAATCTGAGCCTACGTTGGAGTTTGCTGGTCTTAATGTGCACAAGGAAAATTTTGGTACTGAGCAAAGAAAAGACCCTACCCTTGCCAGGGCCTGGGAAAATGTAATAGTGATTAATGATGTACCTGTCGAACCAGGGGATAGGCCCTGTTTTCCATATTTCTGCAGCAATGAGGATTTACTGTATCGTGTATGTAAATCTAATGATGAAGTGGTTGAACAGTTGGTAGTCCCTAAGCCATACAGACGGGTGGTGTTGGAACTTGCCCATGGGCACTTGCTAGGAGGCCATTTAGGGGTTGAGAAAACCACTGAAAGGGTGTTGCGCAGGTTTTACTGGCCTGGGATACAGAAAAATATAGAGTTATTGTCAATCCTGTCCTGTGTGTCAGATATCAACCCCACTTCCAAAGTCCTTTAGTGCCCTTGCCCATTATTGAAGTGCCCTTTGACAGGATTGCCATGGACCTTGTGGGTCCACTCCCCAAATCTGCCCGTGGTCATCAGCATATCCTTGTGATCATGGATTACGCTACCCGTTACCCCGAGGCCGTTCCCTTACGCACCGCATCTGCTTAAAACATTGCCAAAGAGCTGTTTATGGTGTTCAGTCGGGTTGGCATCCCTAAAGAAGTCCTTACAGACCAGGGCACCCCATTCATGTCACGAATAACTAGGGAGCTGTGCAAGTTATTTAAGGTGACGCAGTTGCGAACCTCGGTGTACCATCCTCAAACGGATGGCTTGGTGGAACGCTTCAATAAGACATTAAAGAGTATGTTAAAAAAGGTTGTTGACAAGGATGGGAAAAACTGGGTCTTCCTGATACCATACTTTTTTTTTAAATCAGAAAAAGTTTTATTGAATGTTGCCAAACATACCATACACATTGTACATGAAAAAAGTCCATGAATAAAACAGAAGCATCACATTAGAATCGTCAGTGTATTGCACAGATTCAGAACATTCCTCATAGTACAAAAAGAAAGAAAAAAATAAGTGTATGTAACAACAAAATATCAGTCAAACCTTACAAAAAGTACATTAAGGCACGTATCCTACAGTCAACCTCTCTCTCTCTCTTCTCCCCCCTCCCCCCAAATGGTGTCATAGCCGTAATCGAAGAAAACACAAGGGTGATCACTCCGCATGTGCACCCTCCGCCCTCCTTTCAAGTATGTGGTTCCAAAATGCCCATCACGATCTATGAAATCAATCCCCTCTATAGTTCGGCACAGCTTTTAGCATTGTAGTAGCCTGTCTTTAACCAGTTGGTGGGGTGCTAACCCCAGGACATCAAGCCAGGCCTGCCACATTGAGTTAAACTTACGCGGTGCATTCCTATGCTAAGACAATTTTTCTCTAATTAGTAGTTTGTTTACCTGATCAATCCACTGTCCTCTGGTGGGTACCCTGGGAGTAATCCAAAGCTGAGCTATCAGCTTGCGTGCCACATAAAGTAAACGGATAATTGCCGTAAAAACCGGCAGAAATGGGAGTTCCTCATCCAGGGCACCCAGCAGACATACAACGGGTAATCTCGGGACAGCGAAGGCGAACACCTGTGTAATCACATCAAGCACCTCAGTCCAGTATCGGAAGAGTTTGGGGCATTTCCAGAACATATGCATGAGGTCACCATGATCTCTCATGCACTTGGGGCACAGTGGGGAGTCTCTGAGCCCCCAATCATGTAGCCTGGCCGGAGTTATATATACCCTGTGTAGCGGGTATAAACGCGACAGCCTCTGAGAGGAAGACACCGAGACCATAGGAGCAACCGTCAAACAGATATCCCACATTTCCCCATCAATAGGCCCCACATCTTCCTCCCATTTAGCCCTACATGGTAAACTAGTTGGATCTTGGAGCGTGTTGAGCAAAATATTGTAGCCCCGTGAAATCATATCCTTTTTTCTCCTTCCATAAAAATGCCCTGGATTATGCCGTGGTTCGTTAGTCTAAGTGGCCTCTGCCTGGTTTTTTCCTGTAGTGCATGATGCAGCTGCAGGTATTTAAAAAAGTGAGAGTGAGGTATACCAAACTCAGCCTGGAGTTCCAAAAATGATTTGAGGACCCTGCCATTGTAAAGTTGTGCTAAGTATCTGAGTCCCGCAGCTTCCCATTGTCTAAATCCTGTAAGTTTGTATAATTCTTTATAATGAAGATTACGCCAGATGGGGGTGAGTGGTAGGAATCCCCCAACACCCAATAGTCGTTTAACAGAAGTCCACAGAGTTTTTAGTAGGATCAGAGAAGGGGTCCCACCCAACAAATGTGCATGGCCAGCCTCCAAGCCAGACAACGCCGGGGCCTCGTCTGTCGGAGTGGCCAGAAGTCTACGGATAGGGTCCGATGTATCTACCAGTCCCCAACCTCCCAGCTGCTGTAGTTGACCTGCTAGAAAATAGGTTCTGGCGTGTGGAAGCGCTAAACCCCCCTCATCCTTGTTATACTGTAGGGTAGAGAGTCTAATCCTCGCCGTTTTCTTGCGCCAAATCAGTTTTCTAAATTGGGAGTCAATGCTATCAAACCAATAGCGTGGAATCCACACCGGGGAATTATGACTTATGTATAATAATTGAGGCGCCCACACCATTTTTATAAGGTTCACCCTCCCAACTACCGATAAGGGCAATTTACACCAGGCACTACACTTAGACCTAAATTTAGCAAGTAATGGGGTGAGATTGAGAGGAATGTATTGAGAGACATCTGGGGACACCTGCACCCCCAGATAGTGGAAGGATGATACAATTTGTATCATCGATGCACAGTCCGGGAGGGGCAACATCAGGGGATCTAACGGCATGAGTACCGACTTCTTCCAGTTAATGGAGAAGCCAGACAATGCACCAAAGGTCTTGATGCAGTGCATAACAGTGGACAAGGAGCCCTGCGTATCACCCAGGTATAGTAGGGTATCGTCTGCATATAGGGAGGTAACATCTGTCCCCGTGCCACGCCTGAATCCCACTATCGCACTGTCCCCCCTTATACGTGCGGCAAGAGGTTCCAGTGTCAGGGCAAACAGCAGGGGGGATAGCGGACACCCCTGCCTAGTGCCTCTGAACAATGGAAATGGGCCCTGAAAGCTCCCCATTAACCCTAACTCTAGCCGATGGGTTAGCATACAGTAGTTTAACCCAATTAATAAAGTTAACACCCAACCCCTCCCGTTCTAACACCTTCCACAGATGGGGCCACTCGACACTGTCGAAGGCCTTAGCTGCGTCCAGTGAAAAAATGGCCCTGTTGCCTGTATTCTTCACTGACAGCTGTAAGTTTAAGAAAAGTTGCCTTATATTTTGAGCTGTGGATCTAGTAGGAATGAATCCCGACTGGTCCGCATGGACCAGCTTGTGGACCACCTGTGACAATCTTGTTGCCATCACCCGTGCCAATAACTTGACATCGGTTGTAAGCAAAGAGATAGGCCTATAGGAGTCAGGCTGCGAGGCTTCCTTACCGGGTTTCAGCAGAACTATTATAACAGCTTCATTCATTGAGTCCGGAAGAACACCCTCTCTAAGTGCCTCATTATAGACTCTTACGAGCATAGGTAACAATGTGGCAGCATATCGTTTGTATACCTCGGACGGGATGCCATCTGCCCCCGGAGATTTGTTATTTTGAGTCTGTTCTAATGCAGTAGCCAATTCGTTCTCCGATATAGGGGCATCAAGCAGAGCTGCGTCCGACGAGGTAGTTCGCATTCCCCCAGAAATCCTAGTATGTTTCCCTCAGTGGGCTGTACCTTTTTTGAAGTGTATAGATCAGCATAGAATGATCTGAAGATTTGCGTTATCATAGAAGTTTGGGTGAGGGCTATCCCCTGGTAATCAGAGGGTCGAAACCATTGAGGTAGACCTCTGTGTCCTAGCCAATAAGGCCAGCATGTGGCCAGTCGACTCCCCTTCCTCAAAATGGGATTGCTGCAGGAAAAAACGCTTGTTTTCAGCAAGCTGCATAGCCAGCTGAGTTGACATTGCCTGTGCCCCCAACCAGACCCTCTTTGTGTCCGCAGTGGGGTTAGAAATATATACCTCCTCCGATTCCCTTAGTGTCTGGCAAACCTCCCCCTCCCAGGCCTTTGTGTCTGTTTTTATCTTGTTAATAGTGGTAATAAATTGCCCTCGCAGAAAAGCCTTAGCAGTATCCCAGACAACCCCCACCCTGGCGGAGTCTATATTCTCCTGTAAGAACCACTTCAAGTTCTCCCTTATCGGGTCTGGGCTCGGGAACAGAGAGAGCCAGAACAGATTCAGTTTCCAGCTTTTAGGTTTTACAGTAGTAGGTAGCGTAATCGTAACCCACATGGAGGAGTGGTCAGATATGTCTGTCTCCGTATCCAGAGTCAATAACCAGCTGTAACAATGGGGCATTACCTAATCCCATATCAATTCTAGACAGGCTCCCATGTGCTGTGGAACAGCAAGAATACTGTTTAACCTGCGGATGGCTCACTCGCCACACATCCATCAGCCCAAGCTCCTCAAGTAGTCCGGCAAAGGATGTGAACCCATCATTTCGGGTGGACACATTGGCTGGCACTGGCAGTTTGTCCAGATTGTGGTTAATATAATTGTTAAAGTCACCCACTGCCAGCAGCGGAATATCTGGGAACCGCGCCATAAAGTTTGCCAGACACCTGAGGATCTCGGTCGAATAAGGAGGTGGGATATACATACCCGCTACAATACATGAAACGTGATATAGTACACAATAAGAACACATATCTTCCCCCCCCCCCCGGGTCAATGAGCTTTTGTATGCATTGGAACTGTACATCCTGACGAATCAGAACGCTCACCCCCCCTGGCATAGGCAGAGTGAAATTGTGATATATATACCCAGGGGCTAAAACTGGGAGTGCTATCTGAGGGGAAGTGTGTCTCCTGTAAACATACAATACCCGCCCCAGCAGCTTTTAGATGTCGAAGGACTTCCCATCGTTTCACAGGACTACCCAATCCCCTGACATTCCAGGACACAATTTTAACATTCGCTGACATAAGGGTATAGCATGAGTAAGGGGAGGGCCCCTCCAGGACCCCCTATATAATAACAACTAAAGTCATAAAGGGTACAGTTGCCTGTAAAAGAAAAACCAACATGAGTTGTCCAATGGTAGATACCTCATGCCGTCCGGTGTTGTCCAGCCAGGCAGGGGGCTAAGTCCATACAGCAGGGGGCTCCGTGCGGAAGCCAAGCTTATTGCCAAGTCTGGTAGAGAAAGGGTGAGAGCAACACAATAAAAATAATAAGACAACTGTAAAATCAAACTTGAAGCCAACCGGGCTCTCAGTCACTTGGGCTGAAGTGCAAAGATCCCCCAGAGAGATGCTCCGGGGGGGGGGGGGCAGCAGTGGAAACTCCCGCAGAAGTATTTTCTGTGTGGTAAGTGGTGTTTCACATTTGCAGTCAACATGTAGTAAACAGTGATACAAAAGTCGCCGTATCCTCCATCATCCGCCTGAACTAAGAAAAAAAATAAAAGGCTCCTCCTTATAGCAGTGCCTTTTTCCTGAGCAGGACGTTGTCTGGCAGCTCTAAGCGCTCTGTCCTCACGGTCTAGCCATTGCGCGGCCGCGGATGGACGATCAAAGAAGTGGGCTTCTCCCAGGGCAGTTACTCGGAGCCGAGCAGGGTATAGCATGGCATACTGCAGGTTGAGGTCCCTGAGTCTCTTCTTAACTTCATTAAAGGTAGCCCTCCTCTTTTGCAGTTCCGCAGAAAAGGCAGGGAATAAAGATATTTAGGAATTATCAATCGCCATTTTCCCAGCTGAGGTTCTGGCTTTGGAGCTTGGAGAGAGGCCCTGGGATGGTTTCCCGGGGGCAGAGGGCGGGATGGCACCCTGTGAGCCCTCTCCACAACAAAGAGGGGTGAGAAAGCGTCCCTACCAAACGTGGTGAGCCACTGTTCAATAAAGTCCACAGGGTTTTTACCCTCAGCACGTTCAGGAATGCCCAGGGCACGGATATTGCTGCGCCTCATGCAATTCTCCATTTCATTGAGCCGCGCTGCATGCGCTTCAATGAGGTGGCAATTATGTGTCAAGTCCCGTTGCATGGGGGGTAAATCATCCTCCACTGTACTCAATCTGCCCTCAAGCGCAGCGGTTCTCTCCCTCAGTTTTTGCATGTCATGGCGCACATATGTAATTTCAGCTTTTACTCCCTTAAGGTCATCAGATAAAGCAGTGATAGACAGGTTGCAGGATGTTATCGCTGTGAGTATATCTCTGTGTGGGTTCTGCAGCATCTGAGTCTGGGGAGGTAGTCTGAGGCCTAATGGTAGTGTTTTTAGGAGTACTCACTGCGTGCCACTCAGGACACAATCCATCCGCATCCTCCAAGGGGACCGTATCATCTGCTTCCATTGTGCTCCCAGAAGATTCTCCACTAGCAGGGGAGTTAGCCAGCGTATCCTTGTAGGATTTTCCGACAAAAAAACGTTTTTGTGCGGCCTCCATGTGTTGTAGCTTTGCTGCACGTTGCTGGTCGGCGCCATCTTGGACATGTACTTCAGCCTGAGTCTTCCCAGAGTTTGTCCTCCTAGACATGGTTCCAAGCGTTGCGGATGGTATCGCCAGGATCCGGCCGTCTCACTGATGTCGGCACTGCGATGTGCGGTGCTGTTAAATGTCAGGGTCAGGTAGGAGAATGATAAATGCACGGATGGCCGGTGGAGCTGGAGGTGCACACGTCCTTCTACATATGCTGCTAGGCCACGCCCCCCTGATACCATACTTGATGTTCGCCATCAGGGAGGTTCCCCAGTCCTCTATGGGGTACTCTCCATTTGAGCTGCTTTATGGGGGACACCCTCGGGGACTCTTAGACATAGCCAAGGAAACTTGGGAGGGGGAGCAGACACCTCCCAAAAGTGTCATTGAGCATATCGCTCAAATGCAGGACAGGATTGCAGCAATCATGCCGGTGGTAAAAGAACATTTACTGCAGGCCCAAGCAGCCCAACAGAGGATATACAACAGGCGGGCCCAACTCTGTGTTTTCTCACCTGGTGACAGGGTCCTCGTGTTAGTTCCCACTGTTGAGAGCAAGTTCCTGGCTAAGTGGCGGGGTCCCTTTGAAGTAATTGAAAGCGTTGGGGAAGTCAATTACAAGGTCTATCAACCAGGTAAAAGGAAGCCCGAACAAATTTACCACATAAACCTGTTAAAGCCCTGGAAGGATAGACTGGCGTTAACTGTGAGGTCCCTCCCAGGAACGCCTAAGGGTACTGGGTCCCTTCTGGTCCCTGAGGTCACGATTCCAGACACCCTGTCATATTCCCAAAAACAGGAATCTAGAGAGTTCCTGATGAGGAATAGAAATACATTTTCAGAGTTACCTGGCACGACTTCAGCAGTTCAGCATGATATTGTTACTGAACCTGGGGTCCGTGTCAAGCTCAAACCATACCGAATTCCTGAAGCGAGGAGAAAGGACATCAGTGATGAAGTTAAAAGAATGTTGGAACTAGATGTCATTGAGGAGTCCAATAGTGACTGGTCTAGCCCCATCGTGTTAGTCCCAAACCCGGATGGTACTTGGAGATTCTGTAACGACTTCAGGAAGTTGAATGCAGTGACAAAGTTTGACACGTACCCAATGCCCAGGGTAGACGAACTTATAGACCGACTTGGCAAGCCCCGTTATCTTACCACTTTGGACTTGCCCAAAGGATATTGGCAAATACCCCTGTCTGGGAGTGCCAAAGAAAAGACTGCGTTTGTGACCCCGGAGGGGTCGTTTCAGTATAAGAAAATGCCTTTTGGGTTGCAAAATGCCCCTGCAACATTTCAGAGGGCTTTGGACAGGACCCTAAGACCTCACCGACAGTATGCTGCAGCCTATCTGGATGACATAGTGGTTCATAGCACTGACTGGGAGTCTCACCTGCCCCGTGTCCAAGCTGTCCTTGATTCCCTCTTCACGGAGAGCTTTACGGCAAATCCAAAAAAATGTGCCATTGGTTTGGAGGAAGCCAGGTATTTGGGCTATACTATTGGCCGGGGAGTCATTAAACCCCAAGTGAATAAAATAGAAGCCATCCAGGAGTGGCCACGTCCTGCAAACAAGAAGCAGGTCAGGGCCTTTCTTGGGATTGCGGGGTATTATAGAAGGTTTATACCGAATTTTGCAACTATAGCTGCCCCACTGACAGACCTTACGAAAGGGAAAGACTCCGTAATGGTGAAGTGGTCCCCAGTAGCAGAAGAGTCTTTCCAAGTCCTGAAGAAGGCTCTTTGTGCACTGCCAGTGCTATACTGCCCCGATTTCTCCAAAAACGTTTTGGTTCAGACGGATGCTTCTGATGTTGGTATCGGGGCAGTACTGTCACAGGTACACAATGGGGAAGAACACCCTGTGGTGTACCTAAGCAGAAAGCTCAATGACCATGAGAAAAAGTATGCAGTCATTGAAAAAGAATGCTTAGCCATAAAGTGGGCCGTGGACGCGCTCAGGTACTACTTGTTAGGACGCCAGTTCGAGTTAATAACTGACCATGCTCCCCTGAAATGGATGGCCCAAAAGAAGGAGACTAATAGACGGGTGAACCGGTGGTTTTTGGCTCTACAGGATTACTCCTTTACTGTAAAACACAGGCCAGGTGTTGAGATGGGGAATGCAGATGCCCTGTCCGAGGTTCACTCCTGTTGGGCCACAGGTGTTCCAACCCTGGGGTTGAAACAAGGGGGGGGATGTGTAGGAGAGCGTCCCAGAGAGAGTCAGGAAAAGTCCTGTTCGGGGTTTATACATCTCCCAGGCTCCTCTCTTACACATTCAGGGATCTCTGATCCAGTATCCAGTTCGGGTGTTGGTCCTCTCTCCCAGGTCAATTTAAGCTCACCTGAGCAGACAGCCTTTGCTCTTGGCCTGGGAACCTCAGACCACTGCTGTCTAGGAGAGCTAAAGGTTGGTGAAAACTAATGTGGAAGCTGGCAAGCTGTAGGCTTGCTTGGCCTGGTAGTTAGGATCTGTAAATACTGGATAGTTAGTGCAGAGACACGGCTAGGTTTTTGTTTGGCTATTTTTTTTTTTCCGGTTTGTTTCTTTTGGAACCCTGTACAGCATCTGTAAATAGACTTTGTAAATATCACAAATAAACATCGCACTGTTTGTCACTACTCCATTGGACTTGGTATCTGTGCCTGCTCATCCCAGGGAGCTTTTGTACCTGCTACCTGTCCCCCAGCTTACAGTGTTTATACTTAATAACTTCTCCACATAGGCAGATTTATACCAGTGTGAGAGATGCATGCCGACCTGAGCTGAACACAAATCAAAGCTACTCAGTCCCTGCTGGCTTCAGTTATAACATTCCCTCAGATCGCAACAATGTAAACTTCACACATATGCATTTACCGTATCCAATTGATACCCCAATATAAATTGCTAACACTTGATACATAATAACCAGTTCTAGATAGAGCAGACTATTGGTAAGTAAACTCCACTACTAAATGGGACAATAATTAACCCTACATATCCTCCCATTGAAATAAATCAAGAGGATTTGTTGGGTGATTTCCAGTCCCAGATGAGGCAGGTTTCTGTCTGTCATTCAATAGACCAACGGAATATGTACATACATTGATAAATATGTGGACTCATATACTTCATATATGTATAGCGATTAATCACTACTACAGAACAATCGATGTTAGTACTTGGTTGCAGCAATACTAATAAAAGGTCAGATGAAAGGTTAATCACACTGACCAATGATGGTAACACATATTGCATACAGATTATTCCTGTTTATACCCCTCTCATTTCCTCTGCATGCAAAATTAAAGGCAATAAACGGCTATTTAGCAATTACTGTGCATATCCCAACTCCAATGTATTGTATTAATTATGGCAATGCACAGCACATAGGTCACGATTTATAGACAGATATCTATTGCCAATAGCCAATGGTCAGTGGACAGACGACCTAAAGAAAACCTTATTCAATAAATCGCATGCCTCAGAGCATATTGCTCAAATGCTGTCACACTCCCATATATCGGTCCACACATATGCACCAAACTAATCTCCCACTCCTATAGAAATGGCTATTGGTACATACTGGTCAATCATGGACATTGGATGCGATTCATTAGTCCATAAAGGCCAGTATATCCATATCACCATATAGATGTCCTAAATTAGGAGGAAAAAGGTAGCATAGAAGAGAAAATAAATAAAAATTTAATAAAAATGTAATAATTAATTTTATAATTCATTGCAGGCAGAGAAACTGAGGTAATAAGAAAAACATTAATTATAAGAAGCATTGTAAGGATAGATCACTGTTTAACCCCTTAGGAAACAAAGAAACCAACAGGAATATCCATTTTGGCTCCTCCTGTAGTAGGATTTTGTCCCAGTCTCCTCTCCTATTAGACAATTCTAATTTGTAGATGATCATACATTGCAGACCAGTTGTTGACGCTCCATGTCTATCTCTAAGCCCAGGTTCACACTGGGGCTGCGGGAGTGAAGCCGTGCGAGTTCAGCTGAACTCGCACGATTTCACTCCTGCCGGTCAGTCCCGATTTCGGCCGCGATTACAGGGACATCTGTGCAGGTTTCTGCACAGATGTCAATGTAAATCGCGGCCCGAAATCGCAAAAAGTAGTACAGAAACTACTTTTTGTAATCGGTGCAGCGCCGCTGATGCGGCGTCGCACCGATTAGGACGGTGCCATTGCCCGCAATTTGCGGCAAATATCGCCGATTTGATATGCGATTTGACATGTCAAATTGCACCAGTGTGAACCAGGGCTAAAATGAATTTCATTTCTACTGGTGATGTGTCATTCTTAGTAATTATACTGGAGAGATGTTCAACCATTCTCTTATGGAATTCTCTAATTGTCTTCCCCACACATTTTCCCACATGGGCAAATAATTTTTTACTTTCAAAATATTTTATTTTCAGAAGAAGATAAATAATACAGAACATGGATAAATTAATAAAAACATCCTAGAAAAAAGGATAGATTCATGTAAGCTATCAGAGAAACATGAACTTAAAATTATAAGCAATTAAATGAAGGGTGTGATCCCTAAAACTAAAGCAATCAAAAGTTTGTCAGGGGAAGATCTCTTCATCATTATAATATAATGGAAGGGAGAAGGGAAACCCTCTCTCCTTGGTAACCTGGAGCCCCTTATCGGGAACTACCGTATTTATCGGCGTATAACACGCACTTTTTTCCCCTTAAAATCAGGGGAAAATCGTGGGTGCGTGTTATACGCCGATACTCCGTCGAATTCCCCTGCTGAAAACGAGCGAGAGGAGCGAGCGGAGCCGAAGCCGAAGTACAATCGGCTTTACTCGGCTCCTCTCGCAGTCCCGCCCATCTCTGACTGCACCGCTGACATAGAGAAAGCCGAGTGTACTTCGGCTAGTCTCGGCTCCTCTCGCAGTCCTGCCTGTGACTGTGAGCAGAGCCGAGTCTAGCCGAAGTGCACTCGGCTTTCTCCGTCAGCGGCGCAGTCAGTGGAGATGGGCGGGACTGCGAGAGGAGCCGAGTCTAGCCGAAGTACACTCGGCCCCGCTCGCTCCTCTCCACAGAAATGGGCGCCAAATTTTAAAAAACGCCGGGACTGACACGATCGCAAAGGCACTGGGCAAGGCTGCAGATGGACAGATGGACACTGGGCACGGCTGCAGATGGACAGATGGACACTGGGCACGGCTGCAGATGGACAGATGGACACTGGGCAAGGCTGCAGATGGACAGATGGACACTGGGCACGGCTGCAGATGGACAGATGGACACTGGGCAAGGCTGCAGGTGGACAGATGAACACTGGGCAAGGCTGCAGGTGGACAGATGAACACTGGGCAAGGCTGCATGCTGCATTTAAATGTAAGTTTTTTTCCTTGAATTTCCCTCCTAAAAGTTTTTTTCCTTAAAATTCCCTCCTAAACTTGGGGTGCGTGTTATACGCCGGTGCGTGTTATACGCCGATAAATACGGTAACTGCTCCAGGTGTAGATATCTCCATCTGACTCTTAGGCCCCGAGAAGATTATCATGGCCAACAGATCGGGATGGACTGAACAAGGCCGAACTAAACATTTGATAGTATCCCGTTAAATCTAAATAAAAGAGACATAACTTGTAATGGGAAACTAGAATTCCCAAAAAGTTTCCATAAATCCCTTTTAGAAGGAAGAAAATAAGAGGAAAATAAAGACAGCGGGTAAAACAGGACGGAGGGAATTGAATAGAAGGTAAAACAGCATCTTCACCAAACGAAATCCCCATATATTTGGCCCAAGGTTCCCATATTTTTTCGAATTCGGGAATGGTATTAGATAAGATGCTAGCCAATTTTTCCTGAGTTAGTATCCAAGATATTTTGGTTTTGGCATCTGACAGGAAAAGTTTATTTTTTTTTCCATGACTTGGCAATTGTGAGTTTGGCACCTGTAAAGATAAAGTGTATAAATTTTTGTGTAACCTTTGGTATGTGATGAATATGAGCGTTCAAAATGGCTACTGGTAGGGACCTGAAAACCTGTTACCTTAAAAATTAATAAAAATATTTTTCTCCAGAAGGGGCGAACTCTGGGGCACTCCCACCAAATATGAGGCATAGAGCCGTAAAGTTAGAAACCTCTGAAACACGTTGGATCTGATGCTGGATATATAGATGCCAGTCTGGAGGCAGTTCGATACCATCTGGTTATAACTCTAATATTTGCCTCCATTAGAGACGTTAAGAATCCCTTTGAAAGATTTAGAGAAGGCTGAGTGCCAGGTATCCAAATTCCAACAAAACTGGGCGTCTTTTTCCCAAGCCTCAATATAGGAAGATTTTGATGTAGGGTGAGTGAGGCATGAATATACCATAGATGTGCCTCCCCTTTGTGAACCGGCCTGGCTGCACCATAACTCGTACTTTGTAAATTGGGGAGGAAGGGGTTTTTTCCTTCCAGATTTGGTTTAAAAATTTGATTAAACCGCAGTTTTTTAGAATCTGGAAGTTTCAGATGTTTGATGCAGTAACTAAGGGATATAGGTCCTCCCAGGATTAAAAAAATTGTCCTATACGATACAATCCTTTATCTATCCACCATTTAAATGCTTCTACATTTAGACCAGGGGGGGAGTCAGGGTTATTGAATAAATGAGAGAGGTCTTCCAGAGGATATAAGGTTTGGGAGGTTTCTTGGGGAATCCCATAGTGCAAACGATTGAGACAGAAATGGAGACATTATGGGGGGTCTTTTTTTTGGGGGGCACAATAAAAGGTATATTAAGGATAATGTTGGTGTAGCCTCTTTTTCACCATTGATCCAGTCTGGTTTTTCTCTTGCAGAATAAATCAAAGACGTCTGGGCTAGTTTAGCTGCTAAGTAGTATTTATGTAGGTCAGGTAGACCTAAACCTCCCTGTTTTCTGTGACGAAGTAATGTGTTTTGGGGGATGCGGTAAACTGAAGCACCCCAGATAAATTTGATTATTTTACGTTGGAGCTTTTTCAATTGATTCTTAGTAATGGGAATAGGAAGAGATCTAAAGAAATAAAGGATTCTAGGGAGCAGAGTCATTTTTATAGAATTCTACCTAACCAAGATAATTTGTTTTTGGACCAAGATGATAGATCATTCTCTAATTTTTTGAATAAAGGTGGATAATTATGTGAAAAAAGGGTCTCAATGCGGGCTGTTAAGGTATTGCCCAGATATTTGAGGTGTCTGTTCATTCAAATCCAAAGGATTGTTTAAGCAACAAGACCCTAGACAAGGGAAGCGGAACATTTAGAGCTTGTGATTTTGAGTAATTTAGCCTAAGGCCTGAGACCTCAGAGAAGGCCTTCATAACCTGGCAGATGTTAGTAAGGGATATCAGTGGAGACGTCACGAACAATAAGATGTCATCTGCAAATAGGCCACAATTGTGAATTTTATTACCACAGGATACTCCTTTAACATTGGGATTTTGTCTGATGGCTACGGCATGTATAGCAGGCGATTGATTAAAGGGTAATCGGCCCTTAACGGGATAGTCCTAGTAGCAGTGTCCTGGTGCACGATTCCCTGGTGGTTTCAATTGGGGCGGAAGTAGTACCTCGACGTTTTGGCCAATCACAGGGCCATCATCAGGAAGTAGTCCAGACTACTTCCTGATGATGGCCCATGCCGGGTGCCAGGACTATCAGGCACTCAGCAATGTGTAAGTGTAACCCTTTTTTATTTTGTGGAATCAATAAATGTTTTAAACGGCATTGCGTAATGAGGCTCTTTCTCTCTTGATCCCCATTCATCCCTATGAGCAACATCTCTATCAACAAGACGTCATCCTAAGGATCTGAGTTTGGGGTATCCCCACATGCCTAATAGACCATACTAGCGATAGTTGGTCCACACATTGCGGAGAGTGCACATCTATGTGGGGCACCCAGTTTGCGCACCAGTCCATAGGAGTCTTTATTGGGCACGAGCACCATATGGGACCATCATATGTTATCATATATGTTGCATATACGTATATTTTTCTTATCCATGGACCGACACGGCGGCTCTTATCACTGAACGTGTGGGTATATGTCCCTGCTTGCAGGAGAAGACCTAGGCAGAATGTTAAATGATAAAACATTCTAGAACAAACCAGAGCTGAACAGCCCCGCCCAGGGGGCGGTCCCTCTGGACATTACCCTCCCACCTGCCGCTAGCAGACCTCAGTTTTTTTCTGCCTAGCAGAAGGAGAAGATGTGGCTCTCTCAGGAGCCAGTCTCCTGGAAGATTTTACTTTTTAAATTTTATTCCTTTGGGAATTTTATTATTTTATTTTTGAAACCTTCAATCAACTGTCGGCTGGGCAACAGGTTGGGTACACTGATATCCTCGTAGTCTTCCCTGTCCGACCATCGAGCGTGCTGAGCCTCGCCTTGTGTGCGTGAGACTCAGTTCACGACATACCCCATGGCTCCAGGGGTGGCCGGGTTGCTTTCATGCTCCCGCGGTCCTCTCAAGATCGAACAGTACCTACTGTATCTTTCGCGGTGGACCGGGCCGACAGCTACGCAGTACGACTCTGTGATAGGTCTGTCTGAAATAAGCCAGTGAGTCCCTCTATTGGCACCGGGGGTGTTCTCCAAGGTGCTTGCGGGACGGGTAAGTAGTCTCTCCTGCTGCAAGATGAGTACATGCTGGCTGTGTTTCTGTGTGTGGGGGGTTCTCCCTGTCTCCCCCCTGTTATGCTGCTCTCTGCACCCTGTTGTGCTGTGTGGGGATGCTTGGGGGGTCACTCTGCCCTGGGGGGGCCGCTCCATGACTGTTATTTTGCTTGGGAAGTGTTCTGGGGGACTTGCTGTTTTTTTCTGTGCGCCATTGGCGTGGTGTTTTATTTTTAAAAAGTGCGCTATTGGCGGCCATTTTGCTGGGGCTCAATACAGTTATACTGGTGCCCGGCAGCCATTTTCTTGTAGCCGCGGCGCTTCAGTTTCGTTTTCGGCCTCTAGCAGCGCTGCTGAACGGCGCAAATTACACACATCCTCACAGATTCTTCACCTCAGGCTGCACCCGCACTACAGTGCGACTCATACAGCGCGACTCTTACAGCGCGGCTCATACAGCGGTACCGAGCGGTCCCTAGGGGTGGTGAGTACTCCAGGTATCCCCTCCTCAGCCCCAGCACGGCCTGTGGGTGGGCTGTATTATTCACTGTAATAGTGAATAAGGTCTCAGAGGGTGGCAATATTGGAGTCTGGTTCACCTGTTTCTTCACATTGTTAGAGACAACTGGCAGTGCTCCTGCACCTGCGGTCCTTAGGGACCAGTTGTCGGCAGTCCTGGAATCATTACTCTGACCAGGAGGAAGCAGCGTGTGAGCGCAAGGGAGCAAAAAAGCCCCTCTCCCCACTTTTTTTCCAAAAAAATAAATAAAAATAAAGGGGGTGTGCTCTGATCCAGATATGGGCCTAGCCACTACCGCTCAGGACCCTAGCTCTGAATATATTTGATGGTTTTGAACAGGACTTTCCTTGCAAGGAAGACTCCAGTTCTGTGTCAGTAAATGACAGGGCGCTTGTTTTGTGAACTCATTGATGCAGTGAGGGACACTCGCAAGCTAAATGCTGCGGATGTAGAACCTCAGGTGGACAGTCTCCTCTGGTTCCTTTGGGCCGGGCCTTCTAAAAAGTTTTTTTTTCCATATGTACCTTTCTTTGACCAGCTCATTGATAAGGTCTGGGGAAAAAGCCGCAGAAGACTTTTATGGTCCCGCGGCGTTTGTCGATCAGATACCCCTTAAAGATGCCCTACTTAAAACGTGGGCTTCTCCCCCAGTGGTCGACCCTCCAGTCGCCCGGTTGAACAAGGCCACCATTCTCCCGGTGGAGGGGACTCCTGCATTTAAGGACCCCACTCACAGGTCAGAAGTGGTGAGTAGAGCAATGTTTGCCTTGTTGGGGTCCGCCCTACGGCCTGTAGTAGCGGCGACCCTTGTGTCTCCAACACTTACGGGATGGGCAAAAAAATTTTTTTTTGCACCAAAACTGTACAGGAGCATAATCTTCCTCCAGACACTATTCCTCTGGCCCACAAATGGTGCAGGGCCTGGTTTATGTGACGATGCCACGTTTGACGTGGCCCCTTATAACTCAGGGCCTCTGTCTTGGTGGTGGTGGTATTGCGTTGTCTGATCTGGTTGAAATGCTGGTCTGCTGACCTAGCTTCTAAAAAGCCTATGAAGGATTTACCATTTAAAGGTGGTAGGCTTTTCGGTGCTGCACTGGATGACGACATCAAGGATGTCTCAGGAGGTAAAAGCACTGTTCTTCCTCAGGCTAGCAAGGGTAAGGAGACCGCCGTGAGCAGGGTCCTTCCTTTCCTGCAAAAATAGTTTTTTTTTCGTCAGTCAACAGGGAGGCCCTCCCAGACTGACAGCGGTACGGCTGGTGGACACGAGCGTCCCTGGGTGTGTATGCCGAACAAGCCGGCTCCCTAGCCCGCCTCCACGTGAAGTCTTGCCCCCACCCGACTCTGGGGTAGGGGGGACGACTTTGCAGGTCCACGGATCAATGGACCTCCCGGATCTCCTACCGGTGGGTGTGCGAGGTGATCACCTCAGGTTACAGGATAGGTTCCGTTCCTAATACCAGACAGATTCTTCCCTCAAATCTTCCTCTCCTTCCTGCCCGTCGGGCGGCCCTATGGGGCCTATTCAGGTTTGAGGTCCGGAGTGATTGTGCCGGTTCCGTCACAGGAGAGGTTTCAGGGATTCTACTCAAATTCGTTTGTCGTCCCAAAAAGGGGACAGGGTTCGGCCTATCTTGGACCTCCAGGTCCTGAATGCCTTCGTGAAGGTGCAAAAGTTCCGAATGGAATCCATTCGCACGGTGGTCAGTACACTCCGTCAAGGGGATTTTCTGGCGACCTTGGACATTAAGGACGCCTACTTGCATGTTCCGATCTGCGCTTGCGATCAGTGAAGTCCACTATCAATTTGTGGCTCTTCCTTTCGGCCTAGCGTCGGCATCGAGGGTGTTCACCAAGGTGCTTGTGCTGGTTCTAGCTTGCTGAGACAGCAAGGCATTGCTGTCGTGGGCTATCTGGACGATCTTCTCAGAGCAGGAAATGGCTCAGAATTAGAAGACAGTGTGACTATAGTTAGTCAGACCCTCAGGGACTTCGGGTGGCTCCTAAACATTCAGGAGTCAGTCCGGGTCCCGACTCGAGATCTGGAGTATCTCGGTCTGATTCTGGACTCCTTGGAGGCAAAGGTATTCCTACCTCCGGGGAAGGTACTGACACTTCAGTCTGCAGTGCGGATGCTGACATCCCAAAAAAATGGTCGTCAATCCGTTTTTGCATGGGAGTCCTGGGACTCATGGTGACCCCTTTCGAGGCCGTTCCGTATGCCCACTCACACACCAGGGCATTGCAGAAGGAGATCATGTTCCCTTGGGACAACTCCCCGTTGTCTTTGATTTTTCGATCCAGGTGAGCCACCTGGTCAGGGCGTCCCTGACATGGCGGTTTGGGTCCCCGGCTCTTCGGTCCGGGAAGTCGTTACTCCCCGTCCAATGGACGGTGTTCACTTCGGACGCCAGCCTGAAGGGCTGGGGTGTAGTCTGGGGAGTCCTGTTGGCCCAAGGGCTTGGACTACGGACGAAGCCCGTTTGCCGATCAATGTTCTGCAAATACGGGCCATCAGACTGTGCCTCTCCTCGTGGTCTGAGAGATTGCAGGATCGCTCCATTAGGATCCAGTCGGACAAAGTCACGGTGGTGGCATATGGCGACCATCAAGGGGGGACTCGGAGCTCAGCTGCGGCTTCCGAGGTCCTCCGTACCCTGAAGTGGGCTAAAAGAAGCGTACCCTGAAGTGGGCTAAAAGAAGTGTGCTGGCTCTGTCGGCCGTTTACATTCCGGGCATAGAACTGGCGGACTATTTGAGTCGCCAGACGTTGGACCAGGGAGAGTGGTCCTTGCACCCGGAGGTATTTCAACTCCTTTGCCACACAAACGGTGGGGCACGCCGGAGGTGGACCCGATGGCCTTTCGACTCAATCGCAAGTTGTCGAGATTTGTGGCCAGATCCAGGGATCCTTGGGCGGATGCCTCAGAGGCGTCAGTGGCCCATGGGGTCATTATCACCTAATATACGTTTATCCTCCGCTGCAGTTGCTCCCTCGCCTGCTGCGCAGGGTGGCGACCGAGGGAATTCCGGTGATCCTCATTGCTCCGGATTGACCTCGGCTTCACTGGTACGCCGATCTAGTACGTCTCGTCGCGGCCGTTCCCTGATGGTTGCTAATAAGGGAGGACTTTCTGTCTCAAAGTCATATATTTCATCCTGCCTTTACAGTCTCTGGCCTTAACGGCATGGCTGTTAAAAGCCAGGTGTTGAGAGACCGAGGTCTCTCGGACTCGGTCATTTCGTCCATATTAAGGACACGGAAGTCTTCCTCCAGAACTATCTCTGTACCTGGAAAGCTTACATCGCCATGTGCGAAGAGCTGGACTGACATCCTCGGACGTATTCCGTCCCTAGAACCCTGCGTTTTCCTACAGCATGGAGTGGCCCAAAGGCTCGCTTTGAGTATCATTAAGGGTCAGATTTCGGCCTCGGCCGTCTTCTTTCGGGGACCACTAGCGGGTCATTCCTTGGTTGGCACTCTTGTGCAGGGGGTTCGCCATGGGCTCCCTCCTGTCAAGTCTCCTCTCCCCCCGTGGGATCGGAATTGGTACTCTTGGTTCTCTAGGAACCTCCTTTTTGAGAATATCAGGGATATTCCCCTCTTCACTTTGTCTCAGAGGGTGGCCCTTTTAGTGGCAATCACTTCTGTTAGACGAGTATCTGAATTGACGACCTTGTACTGCAAGTCGCCATATTTAGTCATCCTTAAGGATAAGGCGGTGTTGCATCCGTGACTTTCTCTTTTGTCAAGGGTGATCTCGACCTTTCACCTAAAATGAGGACATTGTCCTCCCATCCTATTGTCCTTGACCATCGCATCCCAGAGAGTGTGCACGGCACACTTTGAATGTGGTACGAGCCTTGCGGGTGTGCCTGTCTGCTGCTTCTATTCGGAAGTCTGACTCTGTTTGTCTCTGGTCATAAACAGGGCCAAGCGGCTTCGTCCGCCACCATTTTCTAGGTGGATTGGACAAACCGTCTTTCAAGCCTATGCTCTCATGGGGCGGGCACCTCCCTTCCCGGTTACGGCGCATTCCACCAGGGCAATTGGTGCTCCTGGGTTTTCCGACATCAAGCGTCGGTTGCACAAGTGTGCAAGGTGGCGAACTGGTCGTCTGTTCATACCTTTTCTACGTTTTATAGGGTTGATGTGGCTGCATCTCCGGATGCTTCCTTCGGCCGCAAGGTGTTGCAGGCCGCTGTTTAAAGTGGCAACTCCTCCGTTGAGGAGCTCTGCCTTGTTTGGAGTGAAGTTATTTGGTTTTTGCATTTAAACTGTTCCCATCCCTCTTGACACTGCTTTTAGGATGTCCCACACGTTCAGTGATAAGAGCCGCCGTGTCGGTCCATGGATGATAAGAGAAAATAGGATTTTTGTACTCAGCCGTAAAATCCATTTCTCTGACATCCATGGACCGACACGGCACCCACCCTTCCTTCTAAGTTTGTGCTGCTTTGTTACGAACTGAGGTCTGCTAGCTGCAGGTGGGAGGGTAATGTCCGGAGGGACCGCCCCCCTGGGTGGGACTGTTCAGCTCTGGTTTGTTCTAGAATGTTTTCACATTTAACATTCTGCCTAGGTCTTCTCCTGCAAGCAGGGACATATACCCACACGTTCAGTGGTAAGAACCGCCGTGTCGGTCCATGGATGTCAGAGAAATGGATTTTACGGTGAGTACAAAAATCCTATTTTGTCTACCAGTTTGTTATATATCCTAGTAGTTGATTTCTAGCGCAATTTTCTTTCTTTCAGCCTATATTGCTCTGTTGGCACATAGCAAGTTTATTTTGCAGCTGATATCAGGTACTTTGGGTACTCATTCATATGCAAAGGCGCTTTTTAGTTTATATATTCAATATCTATTGCTCGTCTGATTTGGTCTGGGCCCTGTCTTCCTGGGATGAAGCCCACCTGGTCTGTGTATATAATTTTTAATAAAAGATGCTAATCGATTGGCCATGATCTTTGTCATAATTGTAATATCGTTGTTTGTTAGGGAAATAGGGCGATAATTACTGATGTCTTCAGGATTTTTGTCTGGTTTGGGTATAACTGTAATAAATGCCGTATTAAGATGTGTGTCTAATGGTAAGCCATTTGTTTTTTCATTAAAAAAAATTGGTTAGATAGGGGGCTAAGGTGTTGGCGAAAGTCTTATAATAGGGTATGGATAAACCATCAGGGCCAGGGGCTGATCCGTTTTTGAGATGTTTAATAACCCCCATAACCTCCATTGTGAAGGGAGCCTCAAGTAAACTTTTGTGTGAGGCGGTTATGGAAGGAATGGGAAGATTGTCTAAATACCTAGATATAAATTCTTTGTCTGGCTTTGAGTGAGTGTCATACAATTTAGAATAAAACTGTCAAACAATGTGGGGGGGTCCAACTTAATGGTAGAGACACCCAAAGAAAATGCACCTCATCCCATGAAATATGTATACATAGTAGCAAAGCTGAAGAAAGGGATTTTCACTTTCAGTAGAAATAAGTTTGAGTTGGAGAAGGATCCGCTCTCCTGAGAAGGAGTAAGGTCTACCATTTTCAGAGAATTTCACTGCAAAGGGAAAGGCCCATCTGTATTTAATGTCTTTCTGAGACAAGATCAGTAGCAGGGGTTTAAGTGCTCTTCTGCGTTGGATTGTAGAAGGAGATAAATCAGCAAAAAGTTGAATTGAGTGTCCTTGACATAGTATTTGAGGGGTTATTCTAGCTTGTTTCATGACCTCTTCTTTTACTCAGAAGAAATGGGGTTTAACAATGATATCTCTTAGCTTTCCATCCTTTCTAGGAGGACCCAAAGCTCTGTGAGCCCTATCAAGCTCAAGGTGCTGCTGGGGGATATTAGGTAGAAGAGATTTAATCAGGTCTTGTGCTGCTAGTGACATCCAGTAGAGATTCAGGTAAGCCCCTGATTCTGAGATTATACGTGGGTGACCTGTTCTCGAGGTCATCGATACTTGAATTGGCATAATCCAGTTGTTTTTGTAACGAGGATACATTTTTAGCAGTTTGGTTAGTGGAAGCCACCATTTCTTCCAATTTGTATTCAATAGAGTCTATTCTTGTTCCTAGATTGTGGAAGTCAGCTTTTAAATCACTAGTTATTTTGGCTGCAGTTTGAGCTAAACCCCTGTCCAGGAGTTCAGAAATTTTTTGGAACAGGTCTGCCATCTGAAATGCCTGGTCTCTTGGAATAAATTTTGAGGTAATAGGGCTGGGATGAGAGGCACTAATGTGCCCTGTGGAAGAATGGATACTGTCGGGCTTTGTGAAAAAAATAAGAGGTTCACCAGTGGCGGAGGTATTGGGTGTCTGTAGTAGTCCTGCTTTAAGTTCTGAGGAAATAGGCAGACCCTCTGAGGGGAGGTTTTGTCTGAGGTCTGTGAGGAGAATGGTACCTGACACAGTAGGCTGTGCTGCGGAGGCCATCTTGGATTTTCGGCCACGATTACTGGGACGAATTGCAGCTTTTGGGTCCTTTCTAATTTAGTAAAAAATAGCCAGGAATGTGCCAGGACCCCTCAGGAGTCTGCCTAGAAATTTTTGTGAAAATCCGTTCACTGTGCGGGCTGTAATGGGCGCCGGTGTATGAGGCTGGAGTGGGGCTCACAGCTCAAGCAGCCATACACAAAGCCACTGAGGTATTCAACATATGTAGGTGTCCACACCCTAGTGTGAAGACCGTGTGAATAATAACAATGTTACAAAATCAATTGACATATGGATATGGTCATCACTGCCAATTAGATTGCAATCGCTTGCAAAAATTGATGAGAAGCAGGTGAAGAAAATGTCACATAATGAAAAAACTTGATGTATATCCAAGAATGGTATCCGGTTTAGCAGTCACCCCTCTTGTGGCCCCACTCACCAGACGAAGAAGAGAGAGTCACCAAAATGGATCACATATATTCTGAGTCCGGACGTAATGGGGTTCAGCAAATTGACTCGATGAAGAGACGAATCATAATGGAGGGGAGAGAGAAAAAACATGCATGTGAAGTACCGCCTGTAAACTTGTAACACAGCGCTGCTATCTGAGAAACTCACAAGACTGCAGAAAAAACAAGCGTCGGTGTGTTCCGGGTTCGCAGGAGAACCGGAAGCAAGGTCACTGGTTCTAGTTTGGCCGGAAATTGCGTCAACGCGTTTCGCCCCACCTCCAGGGCATCATCAAGGACATCACTTCTGGCCAAGAAGGTAAGTTTTATATGCGCGGATGTTAACGCCTCCTAATAAACAAACCAATGAAAGAAAGAAGAACCTTCAGGCGTCCTAAAACGCCAGCTTCCTATTCACATCATTGCTCATCATTAGTCAGGAACTAATTACAAACTGACAATGATAGAAAAATACAAATAGTCACTCAGTTTTTTCATTATGTGACATTTTCTTCACCTGCTTCTCATCAATTTTTGCAAGCGATTGCAATCTAATTGCCAGTGGTGACCATATCCATATGTCAATTAATTTTGTAACATTGTTATTATTCACACGGTCTTCACACTAGGGGGTGGACACCTACATATGTTGAATACCTCAGTGGTATTATTTTTTTTAAATTTATTTATTGGTGTGCACATTTTATTTCTGCTCGCGCTGCATTAACCTTTTTCTATCCAATTTTAAGGTGTTATTACCTTATGTTGCAGCAGCTGCGGTCCTATTAATTTCACTATATTTCACTGCTTGATCCTAAGCGTGAGTTCTAGTTTTATTTTTTATTTCATACACAAAGCCAGCCCCTCCCACCTGGCAAATAATTTAATATGACATATGTAGTAGAGCAATTTACAAAGGGTTTGATTTTATACGTCTGTTTGCCAGCAGAGTCCTTGAAATATTAGTTTTCCTAACAAACTTGCACACAGTACAGTGTCCACATGGGTACATATCCGATATATGTGCTGCAAAGGACAGGGTAGGATGAGTTTTCACCCCACCACGGGCGTATCGACTATGTACCAATGCATCCCCTATTGTGGCTGCACGTTTGGCTATTAGATTTGGATGATGGCCCAAAATCTTTTTCAATCTGTTGTCCAGCATAAGCAAATGCCAATGCTTTCCTAGTACATTTTTTAGGTAGTCCCAGTGAGTCACCAATTTAATAGGTGGTCACCAATCCCACCCTATCCATTGTTCTTTTTTCCATTTTTTTCATCGTCCAGTTCTAGGCCTAATATTTTTTCCCTTTTGTTTTTTCCATGCTTTCGACCTTGCCTGTTTGATGATGGAGTTTGGGTATCCACGTTTTCTGAACCTCTGGCTCAACTCTCTACTTTCTTTATGAAAGTCTTTGGTATCCGAGCAGTTCCTATGAATTCCAAGGAACTGTCCAGTAGAGCTGCACGATTAATCGTATGAGAATCGCGATTTCGATTAACCCCCCCCGCGCATCTCGATCTTGGATTACCGCGATTTTCTTAAATCCCCGCCGGTTCCACGTAACCAGCGTGGAACGCAAATGGATCATAGTGTGATGCATTGAAACTGTTTCCGTTCTGCTCGCACACAGCCCCGCCTCCTCCTAACCCTGCACTGTGATAGACAGAATGCGGGTCCAATGCTGGAATGCGTTCTGTCTATCACAGTGCGAGGTTAGGAGGAGGCGGGGCTGTGTGCGAGCAGAGTGGAGACAGTTTCAACATACAGGCGGTGAGTTGCTTTCTAGGAGAAAATGTGTGCTGCCTTCCGTCCTCCCCTCTCCCCCCTACCACACTTTGCTGGCTCTGTCTTTGGGACTTGGGACTCCGTCGTCGTCCTCCCCCCCCACCCTCCCCCCTCCCCCCGGCTGCCGAGTCTGTCTCCTCTCTTCCAATCTCAGCTGTGACAGGGCTACAGGACAGGACTACTGTTTTTGGAAGTGAGAGGGTCAATAAAGAGAACCTGTCTCCTCCAATTGCTATCACACAGGGAATTGTTTTCTCCTGTGTGATAGCAATAAAGTTAAGTGAAAAGAAAAGATTAAAAAAAAAGAAATAATAATTTAATAAAATAAAGTAATTAAAAAGTAAAGAATAAGAAAAATATTAAAAATAAGAAAATTATGCAAAAAAAAAAAAAAGTAAAAACGACAAGCAAATTATTATTATTTTTTTTAATTTACCATTTTAAAGAATCGTGAGAGAATCGTGATCTTTGTTCTAAGCAAAAGAATCGCGATTCTCATTTTTCCCAGAATCGTGCAGCTCTACTGTCCCGTAGGAATTCCTCTAATAAGTGGCCATGGATGGTGGCATGTGGCATGGAGGAGGGTATTTCCAGCAGTAGGCTTTCTAAAAGTATTTGTCACAATCCTGGTTTCCTCCTTACGGTTCAAAAGATCAAGAAACTCAATTTGATCTTTGTCCACTTTGTAGGTGACAAAGATGTTTCTTGAGTTGTCATTCAGCTCTCTAATAAACCATTTAAATTGTTGTATGGTGCCCTTCCACACCACCAGCACATCAATGAATCTTACCCAGAGGGCTACATGCTCCTCAAATTCTGGGTGATTATATATCTCCTCCCTCTCCCACCAGCCTAGATGTAAGCAGGCATAGGACGGGGCACAGGTGGCTCCCATGTCTACTCCCTGTTTTTGTTGATAGCATTTACCATCAAAGACAAAGAAGGGGTTGATTTTGGGGTTGACCCCTTATTATTTAAAACCAGTTCAAGTAGCTCAATCAGAAAATCATTGTGGGGACCCGCTAGGGGATGTCTAGCATCTAGCCACTGGGATACTGCCTGTACCCCAACCTCATGGGGAATGGATGAATAGAGAGATTCGACATCTACACCAAGGCGAGAGATATCAAGGGAGTGAATGAGGAGCTTGGTGGTTTAATTTGTTAAAAAGGGGTGAATTTTAGAGATGTTATGGAGGTGAATTCTACAAACATTTGACAACGATTGCACTTGAGGCTGACTTGAGAAGTCAGAGTCTAGGATTACACCTAGTACTCTTACGTGAGGGGAGGGACTGATGGTTGCATTGTTGATTTTGATGGAAAAATCATGGGGAGGTGCACGGGCGGGGAACATTAGTTACTCAGTTTTAGAGAGATTTAGTTTAAGGAAGTGGTGCGAAATCCATGCTGAGATGTCAGTTAATTAGTAATGCGAGAGGAGACTGAAGAGGTGAGGAGTAGACAGATAGATTTGGGTGTCATCAGCGTATAAGTGGTATTGGAAGCGGTGGGCGGTTATTAAGTGACCAAGGGAGGAGGTGTAGAGAAGAGAAGTGGTCCAAGAACAGAGCCTTGGGGACCCCCACAGAAAGCGGCAATGGAGAGGAGGAGACAGAGTTGTAGGTAACACTGAAAGAGCGCTGTGATAGATAGGCAGAGAACCAGAATAGAGCAGAATCTTGGAGACCAAGGGAATGTAGTTTATTGAGACAGAGCGGGTGGTCAACGGTATCAAAGGCTGCATGCAGAGAGGTCAAGTAGATGTTGGTTTTAGCAGTAAGTAAATTGTTGGTGAGTTTTAGTAAGGCAGTTTCCGTGTAGTGCTGTGAGCGAAAGCCAGACTGTAAGGGGTCGGGAAGGTTATTTTCACTGAGGTAGGAGCCACGACGGTTGTAGACTAGGCGTTCTAGAAGTTTAGAGGTGAATGGGAGCAATGAGATGGGCCTTAAGTTGTTCAGGTTGGTGGGGTCCAGTAAGGGCTTTTTATGTATGGGAGTGATCTGCGCATGTTTTAGAGGGGAGGGGAAGTTGCCACTAGAGAGGGAGAGATTGAAGATGTGAGTGAGGGAGCATAGGATAGAAGAAGAGGGTGTGACCGTAGTAGTTGTGAGGAAACAGCAAAGGAGGGGAAAGGACTTGTGAGGAAACAGGGTCCAAGGGACAATTGGTTAGGTGGGCATCTAAGAAGTTTTGTAACCTCTTCTTCAATAGTAGCCAATTCAAGAGAGGAGAGTGTTGAAAGTGCTGTTAGGCAAGGTATGTTGGGTGGGGAAGATGTATGCACAGTGGAGGTGTCCTCGTGAATTGCATCAATCTTGTCTTTGAAGTGATTGGCAATATCTTGGGCAGTGAGTTAGTGGGTAGAGGGGGTGGGGGATGAAGCAGAGAGTTAAAGGTTGAGAAGAGCCGACGGGGACTGGATGGCGAGGTATTAATAAGAGAGACAAGGTAGGCTTGTTCGGCATGATCAGAAACACGAAAATAAACCCAGAAGGAGATGGGAGAATGTAAACAATGTTTCGTACCCTGTATATACATTCCTTCTGTAACGTTCTCTGTTCGTTAAGAGAACAAGCGTGTGAAAAGAAACGTCTGGAGAGTAATACACCAATATGCCTGTACACTATGAACGGATAGCCAAAAGGCGTGGCAGACACCGGGGTCACACGTATTTGACATCACTTCAGATACGTAGCTACGCACACCGGAAGGTTTTTCCAGAATCGTATGACAAAAATCGTACTTTTCGTAGAGAACATTTTGCATTGTTGTATTCGATATTCGTTTTATGCAGAAAAATGCGAACGATACGTCGTACGATAATCGGAACAAGTGTACGAGGCATAATTAGAGAATAGACTGAGACAAAATGATTATTCCTGTTGGATTCTTTGTTTCCTAATGCCTCGTACACACGATCGCGATTCCTGAAGAGAAAAGTACGATGTGAGCTTTTTGTCGCAAATTCTGACCGTGTGTATGCTCAATCGCACTTTTTCTGTGAGAATTCCGGCCAAGAAAAGATTGAGAGCAGGATCTCAATTTTCGTGACAGGAAAAATTCCCATCGGGAATCGCGTTCGTCTGTATGCATTTACGACCCGAAAAAAAGCGTCTGGCAAAACTAACGTTCGTAACGCTGCAAATTTGTGGATTTTTTCATGCAGCGCATTCTTTTGTTCTTTATAATGCTAGAATAATGAAGTTGTTTTGACAAACCTAAATTATAACACCAGTGAGTAAACCAAAAATTTGATCAACTCTAAATACCTTGTTAGTATTTACCACATGTGAAAACATACCATTGATAAACAGTGGCTAACATATAATGGAAAAAAGCTTGTGTAAATTCATTAGTGAGCAACAAAACAGTGTCCAAATAAGAAACAGCAACGAATGTCCGTAATTCAAATTATGATCAAAACACCAGTGCTCTGTGAAGAAATTGTCCATATAGTGACTGCATCCAAAATAAACGTGTAGATACACCACCATTTAGTAGAAGTTGCCTCTTACCAGCTGGTGTTGATCCCCCATAACAGAGAATCAAAAATCGCATAACAGGTCCACTCTCCCCACCAATCAGCAGATGCAGATAAATTTTAATACAGGACATCATGATGTGCAATTGGGAAATGGACATCATAAGGCAAAAAATGAATTATGTTGAACAAAAAAAGAAAAACATGATTGATATATTAGGGAGAATCTAAAGAACCCCAAAATGCCACCATTTTGTTTGTTTTTTGACAATTTTGCAAAAATGTAATACTTTTAAAAAGCCAAATTTTGAAGATGCACACAGTGTGTCAACATGTGCTATCTGCCATCACGGGATATCAATGTATGCGTTTTGTGGGTGCAACCCCTTCCTCGCAACTCAAATAGGTGAGAGGAAGGGGTTGCACCCCCAAAACACATCCATTGATCCCCCATGATGGGAGATAGCACATGTTGACATTAGGCATGGGATCAAGAGGGAAATCCCCATTTTGCCTCACAATTTGTGTGCATCTTCAAAATTTGGCTTTTGTAGGGGTGACATTACCCCATCTGATGAAGGCAAGATCAAAACAGTTTTGACATACTATGTCTAATATTGCCATCACTTTTTGTACGTTGAACTTTCTAACTTCCACAGTTGTCTGTTATGGTTTGAAACATGCCTGTTTTTGCGATTAAAAAAAAAAAATGAATGAAAAAATGTATAAAACAAAGATGTTGTTATTTTCACAAACAATTTATAAAACGCACATGTGAATGTGCACGGAGTAAAAGGTTTTCTACTCAACAATGTGTGGCTTCTTTTTTCAATGCTCTAAACCAGTTTTTGTGTTAAGTTGGTGTCTACAGTGACAATGGGTGTTATTTAATACTTGAAAATCCACTTGGCACTACAAGTGCACTAGGAGACAGCTAAAAGAAACACAAGTGATACATCAAATTTTAGATGATTTCAGATCAAAAAAATATTTTTATTAAATCCAAGATTTACAAATTGTCTGGCATAGCAATGGCCCCCCTACCCGTAAAATATTCTACATATTTTTGGCGCACATCATGGGCGCTTTGTGGGGGCAAGCCAGGACGGACAGCTTCCAGGCCCGTCATAGAATTTTCTTGAAGTCCGGCCTCAGGCCCAACTGAGGCAACATAATTCGGAGCATTTCTTCTTAAAAAGTTATGTAGTATACAACATGCTAAAATTATGTGATTAAGTTTGTACTCTGCCATATTGATCGCTGTAAGGAACAGGCGGAACCGGCTGGCCATTATGCCAAAGGCATTCTCGACCACTCTTCTGGCTCTGGCCAGCCGGTAATTAAAAACCCTCCTCTCCGGGGAGAGGGTCCTCCTGGGGGAATGGCCTCAGGTGATTACCCAGACCAAAAGCTTCATCAGCAATAAAGACGAACGGGAGTCCTTCCTCGTTCTCAGCAGCAGGTGGCAATGCCAAGCCACCAAGCAAATGCATGTGACAGAATTGGTCACGCTGGAGCAACCAATTCTTCGTCCATGAACTCCTCCTCACCCTGTTCATGGACTGGGTTTGGGCCAAGACAAGAACCCCAACACCAAGCCTCTGCACAGCACGAACTCTACTACGACGAGAACGTACCCGCAACATGGCTAGAAAACGGCCGGCTGGTCAGAACGAACTAACAGAACGCACTGAAGAACAGCAAGGACTGTGAAAATCGGAAACGAGCGGACAAGTACACACTGGAAACCAGGTATGAACTGACTACATGTACTGAAAAACAGATACAAACCCACAAGCACAAACTGAACTGCAATAACTGTCTGAATAGCACGAAGGCTGAAAAGCGCGAATCGTCTCTCACTAATCTTCTAACACGAGACTAGCAGAAGGAGCCCAAAGGTTGGCGCGCTTAGATTTGAACTTCCTTTTTCTAGTGCCGTTGTACGTCACTACGTTCTTGACGGTCGGAATTTCGTCCAAGATTAGTGTGACCGTGTGTATGCAAGACAATTTTCAGCTGTTTTCCTGATGGAAAAAAAAACGCAGTTTTCTTGACGGAAATCGCGATCGTGTGTACGAGGCATAAGGAGTTAAACAGTGATCTATCCTTACAATGCTTCTTATAATTAAAGGAACACTAAAGGCAATTAAGAAAAATAAAATAAAAAATAACAAACATGTTATACTTACCTCCACTGTGCAGCTTGTTTTGCACAGAGTGGCCCCGAACCTGGTCTTCTGGGGTCCCTCGGCAGCCGTCTCTGCTCCTCCCTGCAAGAATTCACCACCTTCGTGCAAGCTCGCTCGCATAGTGGTGAGTTCTTGCGGGCGCGCTCCCGTGATACAAGTGGATACATGGGAGTGCGGTGAGTGGAGGAGTATCACGCTATGTGCCCTTCCTCTTTCCTTTACATTTCTATTGGTCCCATGGGCAACCATCATTTTGGGTTACCACCTCTTGAGTATCCAGCCCGTTCATCTGGTATGATCGACTGGGAGGAACATCTTGGCCAGCACCAGCAGAGGATACGGTCCCTTCAGTGACATATGCCAAGCCTAAGTTGACCTCTTAAACGTATGTTTATTGGGGTCCATGACTTCTGGTAAGCCTCTTATCGGTGGTGGTCATCTTTATTCACTTTATCCAGAGTTTGGGATTATCACCATTTGCATTGGAATATTTGAAGTATTTCATCAGAGACTCTACACATTTATATTTGGTGGTTATTTTCATTTATCCCATCCAGATTGTGTCACTATTTTTATTGGATTACTTTGAATCATTTCATCAGAGTTCCTTTATTTACATACTTTACACATGGATTGTTGTTTTTTGATTTATGGACTGAACTATCTTTTTTTCACTCATTCACTTGGGTGTTATTAACCTATTCACTGTTTGTTTTTAGCGCTACAATTTTTATGTTATTTGTTTGCGCTCCTGTGATACAGCCAGCAGCTATAGCCGCTCACTGTATCACTCTGCCCTGCCCCCCCCTGGCGCCGCATCATTGGATGTGATTGACAGCAGCGTGAGCCAATGGCTGCGCTGCTTTCAATCGACCAATGAATGAGCCGAGAAGCCCAGACGAGAAGCCAGCACTTTCACGGCGCAGGACTTTTGAAGGGTCAGGTAAGTAAACGGGGGCTCAGGGGGGCCGCTAATCCTCAGATGTTTTTTCACCTTAATGCATAGAATGCATTAAGGTGAAAAAACTTGTACCTTTACAACCCCTTTAATGTTTTTCTTAATACCTCAGTTTCTCTGCCTGCAATGAATTTTATAAAATTATTTATTTTTTTATTCTATGCTACCTTTTCCCCTCTTAATTTAGGACATCTATATGGTGATGTGGATATACTGGCCTTTATGGACTAATAAATTGCATCCGATGTCCATGATTGACCAGTATTGACCAATAGCTATCTCTATAGGAGTGGGAGATTAGTTTGGTGCAATATGCTCTCTCTCTGAGGGATGCAATTTATTGAATCAGTCTTCTTTAGGTCATATGTCCACTGACCATTGGCTATTGGCAATAGATATCTGCCTATCAATCGTGACCTATGTGTTGTGCATTGCCATACTTAATACAATACATTGGAGTTGGGATATGCACAGCAATTGCTAAATAGCCTTTTATTGCCTTTGATTTTGCATGTAGAGGAAATGAGAGGGGTATAAACAGGAATAATCTGTATGCAATATGTGTTACCATCATTGGTCAGTGTGATTAACCTTTCATCTGACCTTTGATTAGTATTGCTGCAACCAAGTACTAACATTGGCCTTGGATTTGATCGATTGTTCTGTGGTAGTGGTTTATCTCTATACATACAGTGGGTATGGAAAGTATTCAGACCCTCTTAAATTTTTCACTCTGTTATATTTGCAGCCATTTGCTAAAATCATTTTAAGTTAAATTTTTTTCCTCAGTAATGTACACACAGCAACCCATATTGACAGAAAAGCACAGAATTGTTGCCATTTTTGCAGATTTATAAAAAAAATAAAACTGAAATATTACATGGTCCTAAGTATTCAGACCCTTTGCTCAGTATTTAGTAGAAGCACCCTTTTGATCTAATACAGCCATGAGTCTTTTTGGGAAAGATGCAACAAGTTTTTCACACCTGGATTTGGGGATCTTCTGCCATTCCTCCTTGCACCTCCTCTCCAGTTCTGTCAGGTTGGATGGTAAACGTTGTTGGACAGCCATTTTTAGGTTTCTCCAGAGATGCTCAATTGGGTTTAAGTCATAGCTCTGGCTGGGCCATTCAAGAACAGTCACGGAGTTGTTGTGAAGCCACTCCTTCATTATTTTAGCTGTGTGCTTAGGGTCATTGTCTTGTTGGAAGGTAAACCTTCGGCCCAGTCTGAGGTCCTGAGCACTCGCCGCATTCATCTTTCCTTCGATTGCAACCAGTCGTCCTGTCCCTGCAGCTGAAAAACACCCCCACAGCATGATGCTGCCACCACCATGCTTCACTGTTGGGACTGTATTGGACAGGTGATGAGCAGTGCCTGGTTTTCTCCACACATATCGCTTAGAATTAAGGCCAAAAAGTTCTATCTTGGTCTCATCAGACCAGAGAATCTTATTTCTCACCATCTTGGAGTCCTTCAGGTGTTTTTTTTAGCAAACTCCATGTGGGTTTTTATGTGTCTTGCACTGAGGAGAGGCTTCCGTCGGGCCACTCTGCCATAAAGCCCCGACTGTTGGAGGGCTGCAGTGATGGTTGACTCTCTACAACTTTCTCCCATCTCCCGACTGCATCTCTGGAGCTCAGCCACAGTGATTATTGGGTTCTTCTTTACCTCTCTCACCTGAGGCTCTTCTCCCCCGATAGCTCAGTTTGGCCGGACGGCCAGCTCTAGGAAGGGATCTGGTCGTCCCAAACGTCTTCCATTTAAGGATTATGGAGGCCACTGTGCTCTTAGGAACCTTAAGTGCAGCAGAATTTTTTTTGTAACCTTGACCAGATCTGTGCCTTGCCACAGTTCTGTCTGAGCTCTTTAGGCAGTTCCTTTGACCTCATGATACTCATTTGCTCTGACATGCAATGTGAGCTGTAAGGTCTTATATGGACAGGTGTGTGGCTTTCCTAATCAAGTCCAATCAGTATAATCGAACACAGCTGGACTCAAATGAAGGTGTAGAACCATCTCAAGGATGATCAGAAGAAATGGACAGCACCCGAGTTAAATATATGAGTGTCACAGAAAAGGGTCTGAATACTTAGGACCATGTGATATTTTATTTTTTAATAAATCTGCAAAAATGTCAACAATTCTGTGTTTTTCTGGCAATATGGGGTGCTGTGTGTACATTAACGAGGAAAAAAATGAACTTAAATGATTTTAGCAAATGGCTGCAATATAACCAAGAGTGAAAAATTTAAGGGGGTCTGAATACTTTCCGTACCAACTGTATATGAGTCCACATATCAGTGTATGTACATATTCCGTCGGTCTATTGAATGACAGAAACCTGCCTTATCTGGGACTGGAAATCACCCACCGAATCCTCTTGATTTATTTAAATGGGAGGATATGTAGGGTTAATTACTTGTCCCATTTAGTACTGGAGTTTACTTACCAATAATCTGCTCTATCTAGAACTGGTTATTATGTATCAAGTCTTAGCAATTTATATTGAGGTATCAATTGGATACAGTAAATGCATGTGTGTGAAGATTACCTACATTGTTGCGATCTGAGGGAGTGTTATAACTGAAACCAGCAGGGACTTAGTAGCTGTGAATTGTGTTCAGATCAAATCGGCATGCATCTCTCACACTGGTATAAATCTGCCTATGTGGAGAAGTTATTAAGTATATGCACATAGATTTTTTAAGTGTCTGTGCCTGAACAATTTGTCTCTCTACACAGGGAGACATATATTTATATAGATGATACAA
This sequence comes from Rana muscosa, assembly GCA_029206835.1. Classification (NCBI taxonomy): domain Eukaryota; kingdom Metazoa; phylum Chordata; class Amphibia; order Anura; family Ranidae; genus Rana; species Rana muscosa. The sequence goes on from CM055122.1 coordinate 351,755,537, forward strand.
CACACCGATGCATTTTTATGGGTTGTGCACTTGTAGTATTATCACATAATGGTGTGTCTTGATAGATTATAGCGCCCGTTTTTAATTTAGAGTAATTAAGGGTGGGTTGTGGCCCCATATTTAAACAAGTGACAGCCGACTATCCCTTGTGTTCTGACGAAGTTACGGGCGCATAGGAACGAAACATGTAAACGCTGCGACATGCACCCCCCATACCCTATTCTGACTCTCAGGGACACCCGATTCAATATTTGATGCACTGACCGAAGAAGTTTCTCTGACTAGATAAACCCATCTTAACCACCTCTAAGCACTCAGGAGAGTTATTACTACTGATTAAACACTGAACTTTAACATAGATCAGCATGAATTAAGAACATCACAGAAAAGGAAAGTGCTTGCTGGAGAGACGCATGTTCCATTAATATATTGATCGATTGTTTCCATCAACTACATATGGAGATTTGATTACAGCAACCAGCGGGATCTATTGGCATGAATTAAGAACATCACAGAAAAGGAAACCGCTTGCTGGAGAAATGTATGTACCAGTAATATACCGATCTATTGGCTCCAACTACATATGGAGAAATGATTACAGCAACCAGCGGGATCTGTGAGTAATTTGAGCATACTGAAGCATTGAGAAGTCTCTTCTAGGACTGTGAGTGTAATGATTTACCTGCATGCTGTGGCAATCCCCTAAAACTGTTATGCTTGGTTACATTTAATTCTGTGGCAAATCTCCAGTATGATAAATAGATTAGTTCAATGTAGTGCCTTTCATGCTGATCGTTTATAGTGCTTATACATCTTTTTGGTCACATTTTATAATCTGCTTGTTAATTGAGCAGCTGGGACAGATCATATCCTTGGTTCAACTCCCCTGCTTGTCAGTTTCTTTCACTGAATAATGGATCCAAAATACTTTGAATTGTACCCAATGTGATCACTTTCAACTCCTTTCCACTACAGCCCCACTGACTGACTGACATTTGACTGGGAAAACTGTTGTGGGTATTAGAGTGTGGATACAATACAGTGGCATCTTTCCATTACGGGATAGTGAGAGATATGTAATTTGTGTCTATATATACTGACCCGTCTTAGGAACGAACTGCAGGGATCCTGTAATAGCTGGCTTAGAGTCATCTAATAGCTATTTAGGGGGGTGTTTATATTGGGGAGGGTGGGGATTGTGTTTCTTGCCCCTTAGGTACACAAGGGGTACACCTTTTGCCCTACACAGTGTGTTTGGTTCTTTTAGAGGAATTGTGTTGGGGAGGGAAATATTTTATATAGAACTCCCTTTGTTATAGGGAGTTCTGTATTTGTATATGGGGCGGGGGCGAAATCTATGTAAAGTGCTAGTAATTTATTGTGTACGTTCTATTAATAAAAATATTTTTGTAGTTAACTCTTCAGGGTGTGTAAAAGTCCTTGCTTTTTTTCTTTATTTTTGTTGCTCTAGTATATATTTGACGACATCCCCCGATATTTATTCGGTGAGTACTACATTGTTTAAGTAGGTGGAATTCCCATTCTTTCACAAATTTTGTAGATTCTAGAGTTATGGCACATAAAAGGGCTAAAATTGCATACGCCTTTCGTTCCACCTATGCATAAGACACTGTACACCTTAGTTATTCTATGTATCGCCCCTCCTTTCATGAAAATGATATTTAAACATATCATGGGGACAATTTCAGAAATTGTGGAGGGGCCCTCGATACTAACAGGCGATTTCAACAGTCTTGGACAGACGTCTTAGATGGAGTTGGAGGCACGACCCTACTCCTCTTTGCCATTAGTTAGACACATTTGACTTTGTGGATGCCTGGAGATGGAAATATGCAGATGTCAGGGAATACTCGTGTCAATCTGACACCCATCACACTTTATCCCAAATAGCCATGTATTTGGTTCCCCATGAACTTTTTGGGCACATTTCTTTCCAATATATTTTATTGAAGTATTTCCACATAGACAATACAAAAGTTAATGGGAAAGATTATGGATCTTCCACAATGTAAAGTACATACAGAATGGTTAGTGGTCCAAAAATGTTAACATAGAAAGGCATAGGAAAAAAAAAAAATACTTCCAAAAGTAGAAACTGCACAATCGGTAGAGGATGCAATGTCCGTGTGGAGTAACCCCCGTTATTTGTCAAAACACTAATTGGTGTATGAATATGGCTCACCAAGGGCTTATTGTATACTAGGGGACAGAGCAACTACATATTGCACTACCAAATTAAGATCAGTTCGTAGACCACAATGGCTTAAAAATACGCCTAGTAAAAACTGTAAACAATCATAGAAGGGGCCATTACCTCCCAAGGATAATTACAAAGAGAATAGGCAAGAAGACACAAGAGAAGTAATAGCAAAGACCAAGAAGAGGTAGAGAAGAGTTAAGGGGGTAAGTAGGGTTAGAACTCGCACTCTCCTGAAACTACCTTAGGCGGGAATAGATCTTGGATGTCCAGTCAGGTACTTGACCCATGGGTCCCATGCTTTCTCAAACAACCTAGTTTTGTCATTCAAGATCGCTGACATGCACTCGTTAAAGGGGTTGTAAAGGTACATGTTTTTTCACCTTAATGCATCCTCGAAAGTCTCGCGCTCGTCCCCGTCATCCTCCTCGGTTCTCAGCCTGGCCGCCGATTGGCTACACTGGATGGATTGAAGGTAGCGCAGCCATTGGCTGGCGCTGCTGTCAATCACATCCAATGATGCGGCGCGCCGGGGGGCAGGGCCGAGTGATACAGTCGGCGGCTATGGTCGCCCGCAATAACTCCACACCATGCGAGCTCGCTCGCATGAAGGTGTGGAGTCCTTGCTGGGAGGAGCCGAGACAGCCGCCGAGGCACCCCAGAAGACCAGGATCGGGGCCACTGTGTGCAAAACGAGCTGCACAGTGGAGGTAAGTATAACATGTTTGTTATTTTTTTGCAAAAAAAGGGAAGCTTTAGTGTCCCTTTAATCATAATCCAGTAAAGCTTGAGCTGATCGAATGGCAAGGCAGCCGACTTCCACAATTTTGCAATGATCATTTTTGCTGAAATGAATATAAAGGCTATGAGGCACCTCTAAGGTCTCGACGCGGACTCCACCTTGCAGCCTAGCAGAGCCTGTCTCAGGGATTTGGCAAGGTTAATTTGGGTGAGAGTATAGATTAGATAAGATTGTATACTCTAATCCAGAAACCCCTCACCTTAAGACACTGCCACCATATGTGGAATGCCATTCCTTCATGAACACTGCTGCAAAAATACAATGAAGTTCCCCCCGGAACCTAGGCTGCGAGTCGAGCTGGCACCATGTACCATCTCAAAAGCACTTTGTAGTTTGCTTTGATAATGGATGTATTCATGAGACCTCAAAGCCTCCTGGGCAATAGACTGCCATTCCTCCAGCTCAATAGTCTCCTGGAGGTCTAGGTCCCATTTTTCTGTTCAATTCTGTTTAACTGAAGTTAAGATAGTATAGATCTCTGAAATGTGCCCTCGGATTTTATCAAACTTCTGACACAAATATTCCATAGAGCAGGCCACAAAATTTCAAGTCCTGAGCTACTAGCCAGGCCTTAAGAGTTACTCGCCACCTGTTTCCCTACCCAAACCCTACCTTGCCCCGCCCCTAAACACGCCCTTGTAAATGATCTCATGAAATAACACTGTTAAATGTTTTATTCAGAATTAAGTTGCAAAAATAAAAAAACACTTCTTTAACAATATTAACATAAAACAATTTAAACATAAAAGGAAAATAAGTGCTTTCCCTAAGTGAAAGTGTGGTATTAAGGCAAATAAAGCAGGGCTTCCTTTCATGGCAAACAAAATGGCATAACAATAGAAAGCCAATTTCAGAGATTTGCTATGGTAGGCGTTGTACAGAAGGAGCAAGCCCTGTGTAATGTCCCCTTTCTGATGAAAAATACCACTTATCAATGGTTGTGTTTGGATGACCTTTTGATGATTGCTGTTAATGGACCACCACTTACCGATTACAATCCAAAGTCTCCAACACCAGTGATGAACGATACAGTTTGTATTCTGTTTTGGTAGCTAAAGCCACGTTCACACGATGCTGTTGTTGGGGGCAATACGGCACAGAAGTTGACCAGAGGGAGTATTGTGGGGAATCTCTCTTTCTGCTGGTTCATTCTTTTCAAAGTCTCATTGAAAGAAAGTCCATTTTGAATGGAGAGTTTCATGTCAGCCCACTCTGCTTCTAAAAGGTCAACATTGTCCTCAAACTCATGCAAAACATGCTTTGCAATTCTGTGCAACTCAGTCAATCCAAAGTTGAGGATGTGTGCTTTGTCTGGCCAGGACAGGCTGTCAAATATATTAAAAGATTGCACAATCTCTGAAGAAACTGAAGAAAGCCTCAAAATTAGATATCTTTCAGCTTTAGCCAATACAATTTGGCGTATAGCTTGAAATTCTCTTTCACCGGCTTCAAGGTTGGTCAGCTGTAGCCCATAAAGTGTTCCATCACCTGTAAATTTATTTAGAAATTCAAGTTTGTTTTTTCCTCTCCCTTTACAAATATCCTGGAGAATGTTAACTGAATGTTCTACATGACAGATCATAAGTTCTTTGTTTTGAAGACCCTCTGACAATGGTTTCAGCTTGCCATAAAAATCCAGTAGGAAAAACAAAAGTTTCACAAACTTCACCTATTTTAGGTCTTTCAGGATACCTTTAACCTTAGCAGAATCAATTGATCCTTCAGTTGATATCTGCTCAAAATGCCTCACCACGGTTTTCCAGTTTTGACAAAGAGCATGCAAAGCATCAACTTTGCTGCATAACCAGCGCACTGTGTGTATATCTTTCAGTTTCAAGATTTCCTCACTTAAAGATTTTGCCATTTCTTTCAGTTGCTGTAGGCGTTTGGCAGAGCCATGATAATATTTAAAAACACGCCGCACCACATCATCGAATGTTTGTAGGTATGGCACTTCCTTGCAAACATCCAAGACAGCAAGCTGCAAGCCATGAGCCACACAATGTGTATACTGATCATCTGTGGGCAAATGTCTTTCATCTGGACTGTCAAACCAGACTTGTGGCCAAGCATGCTTGCAGCCCCATCCGTTCCCAAACCAGCAACCCAAGAAGTGCCTTTGTAATTAAGATGCAGACTATCTAAAAAGGCAGTCAATCCTTTGAAATAGCCTTGAGCTGTAGCTCTTTCTAGAGCAAATGTAGCCCAAAAATCTTCTTTTATTTTTCCTTCTGAAACATAACGGACATAAATGTTTGCATGTTCAGTGGAGGTTCGATCAGTAGATCCGTCAATCATGATGCCAATAAAAGTTGACTTTTTATTGTTTGCCACAAGACTTTCTCTGTTTGTTTGTTTGCAATGAAATGAATGAATTGTTTGCATTGCACATCATTTCCATACTTCTGCAGAACTGGCACATCAAGTTTAGTAGCTAACATTAATAAATCAGGGAAATCTCGAAATGGCTTTTCATATTTAGCTACATAATAAGCGATGTTAAACATGTGCGTCATGTGCTGAAACACTACAGCGTCCATTCTTCTGTCACACAGAGCTAATGGTCTCTCTTCAGGGTTGTCTTTAGCCTTTACTTTATCAATATTCTCCTTGTGCTTATTACTTTTCTTGTGCCATACAAAGGTTTCCCTTTTTAAATGGAGCCTTTATCCCATCTTTCCATTTTGCATCAGCACTTTGGGGGAACCGACTGCAAACTTTACACGTAACTGTATCCTCTGAGAAAATAAGCCACGAAAATTGTTCCAGCCAATGCGTAATAAAAGGGTGTTTTTTAAAGGTCTTGTGAGGTCTATGACAGTTGAGTTGTGAGGCAAACTGCAACTACCAGCTGGATTTGTTCTTGATTCATTGTCTTCTATAGGATTTCGTTGTGACTCCACAGTAGTAGGTTGAGATTTTGCTTTAATGAAAAAGTTTAATTTGCTCTGTTTCATGTTTCTTTTATGTGCTTTCAAAAACCTGTAAAGGCATCAAAACTGAATAGAAAAGCCACTTGAATTTGTTGACTAAGATGAAGTGTCACATCTCTGTGGAGAACAAGAAAGAAGCTATACAGAATAGCACCAGCTATAGAGGAGTACAAATCCCAGTAACAGAGAAAGAACATTGACAAAGTGCGCAGTTCATCAGGGGCCATTTTTCTCTCCTGGTGGTGGGGTGCAACAACGTTCTTATTACATCGGTAGCCTCTGTCCCCCTTTTACATCACAGTACACCTTTACTTCCATCGCCTCCCTAGTACACTTCTACCTCCAACGTCTCCCCCTGTAAAAGCAAATGGCCACTGCCCTCACCTATAACTGGCCTTTGCAACAAGGAGCACATAGAAGAGCAACACATGCAAAAGAAATCCAGAGACCTTCCTTGCTCAACATACCGACCGACCTGCTAACCAACTCCATTTTCCTGTGTAACAGTATGCGTTAAAAACAGGGGTTTAGTCTGCACATATTTGCAAATACATGCCTAAGCTACAGAGCCCCGTCAAGGCACCCCAATATTTTCTGAAGTCCTAACTCTAAATTTCGAGAGCCTCCACAGTGGAAGCACATGCATTATAATGGATAGGCAGAGGGCATGTGAGCCTGGAGGGAGCCCACCCCTCAAAGGCACAGAGGCGCACTGGACACCCAGCACATAACACAATGGTAGCAAAGGTGTCCTGTATGTCCCCTCACCAGTATTTCAACATTACAAATGGCCACTGCCCTCACCTATAACTGGCCTTTGCAGCAAGGAGCACATGGAAAGGCAACGCATGCAAAAAAATAAATAATTCCCAGCTCAACTTACCGACCAGCCTGCTAAACAACCAAATTGTCCTGTCTAACAGTATGTGTTAAAAACAGGGGTTTAGTCTGCACACATTTGCAAATACATGCATAGGCTACAGAGCCACGTCAAGGTACCCCAGTATTTTCCATAGTCCTAACTCTATCTTTTGAGAGCCTCCACAATTGAAACAAATGCATTATAATGGATAGGCAGAGGGCAGGTGAGCCTAGAGGGAGTCCACCCCTCCTTAATGGCACAGGGGCACACTGGACACCCAGCACATAGCACTATGGCAGAAAATGTGTCCAGTGCGTCCCCTCACCAATATTTTCACAGTACAAACAAATGGCCACTACCCTCACCTATAAACAGGCCTTTGCAGCAAGGAGCACATGGAAGGGCAACACATGCAAAAAAAAAAAAACGAGAAATACCTGGCTCAGCTTACCGACCGGCCTGCTAACCAACCAAAATTTAATGAGGGTTGGGCTCCCTCCAGGCTCACCTGCTCTCTGCCTTTCCATTATAATGCATGTGCTTCCACTGTAGAGGCTCTCAAAATTTAGAGACTAAACACCTGTTTTTAACGCATACCGCTAGACAGGAAAATTTGGTTGGTTAGCAGGTTGGTTGGTAAGTTGAGCAAGGAATTTCTGTTTTTCTTTCACCTCCCACAGTACACTTCTACCTCCATTGCCTCCCGCAGTACTCCTCTACCTGCAACGCCTCCCGCAGTACTCCTCTACCTGCAACGCCTCCCGCAGTACTCCTCTACCTGCAACGCCTCCCGCAGTACTCCTCTACCTGCAACGCCTCCCGCAGTACTCCTCTACCTGCAACGCCCCCCGCAGTACTCCTCTACCTGCAACGCCCCCCGCAGTACTCCTCTACCTGCAACGCCCCCCGCAGTACTCCTCTACCTGCAACGCCCCCCGCAGTACTCCTCTACCTGCAACGCCCCCCGCAGTCACCCTCTACCTGCAACGCCTCCCGCAGTCACCCTCTACCTGCAACGCCTCCCGCAGTCACCCTCTACCTCCAACGCAGTACACCTCTACCTTTAACGCCTCCTTCAATGCCTCCCCTCTCCATCACACCTATGTCTCCAATCCCTTCTCCCCCTAGAACACCTCTATACCTATAATCCCTCTTCCTAGTATGTCTCTGCCTCCAATGCACCCCAGCAAACCTGTGCTTTTAATGACCCCCCCCCAGCACACCTAGTCTTCCATCCTCCCCTCACCAGCGCACCTATGCCTCCAATTCCGCCCCCCCTCCCCCATTCTATCATACCCATGCCTCCAATTCTGCCCCCCTCCCCCCATTTTATCATACCAATGCCTCCAATTCTGCCCCCTACCCCCATTCTATCATACCCATGCCTCCAATTCTGCCCCCCTACCCCCCATTCTATCATACCTATGCCTCCAATTCCGCCCCCTACCCCCATTCTATCATACCCATGCCTCCAATTCTGCCCCCTCCCCCCATTCTATCATAGCTATGCCTCCAATCCCACTCCCCCCCATCTATCATATGGTATGATAGATGGGGGGGCAGAATTGGAGGCATACAGTGCCTTGCGAAAGTATTCGGCCCCCTTGAACTTTTCATCCTTTTGCCACATTTCAGGCTTCAAACATAAGATATCAAATTTTAATTTTTTGTGAAGAATCACCAACAAGTGGGACACAATTGTGAAGTGGAATGAAATCTATTGGATATTTTAAACTTTTTTAGCAAATAAAAAACTGAAAAGTGGTGCGTGCAAAATTATTCGGCCCCTTTACTTTCAGTGCAGCAAACTCACTCCAGAAGTTCAGCGAGGATCTCTTAATGATCCAATGTTGTCCTAAATGACTGATGGTGATAAATAGAATCCACCTGTGTGTAATCAAGTCTCTGTATAAATGCACCTGCTCTGTGATAGTCTCAGGGTTCTGTTGAAAGCGCAGAGAGCATCATGAAGACCAAGGAACACACCAGGCAGGTCCGTAATACTGTTGTGGAGAAGTTTAAAGCCGGATTTGGATACAAAAAGATTTCCCAAGCTTTAAACATCCCAAGGAGCACTGTGCAAGCGATCATTTTGAAATGGAAGGAGTATCAGACCACTGCAAATCTACCAAGACCTGGCTGTCCCTCTAAACTTTCAGCTCAGACAAGGAGAAGACTGATCAGAGATGCAGCCAAGAGGCCCATGATCACTCTGGATGAACTGCAGAGAACTACAGCTGAGGTGGGAGAGTCTGTCCACAGGACAACAATCAGTCGTACACTGCACAAATCTGGCCTTTATGGAAGAGTGGCAAGAAGAAAGCCATTTCTCAAAGATATCCATAAAAAGTCTTGTCTAAAGTTTGCCACAAGCCACCTGGGAGACACACCAAACATGTGGAAGAAGGTGCTCTGGCCCGATGAAACCAAAATCGAACTTTTTGGCCACAATGCAAAACGATATGTTTGGCGTAAAAGCAACACAGCTCATCACCCTCAACACACCATCCCCACTGTCAAACATGGTGGCAGCATCATGGTTTGGGCCTGCTTTTCTTCAGCAGGGACAGGGAAGATGGTTAAAATTGAGGGGAAGATGGATGCAGCCAAATACAGGACCATTCTGGATGAAAACCTGTTGGAGTCTGCAAAAGACCTGAGACTGGGACGGAGATTTATCTTCCAACAAGACAATGATCCCAAACATACAGCAAAATCTACAAAGAAATGGTTCACAAATAAACGTATCCAGGTGTTAGAATGGCCAAGTCAAAGTCCAGACCTGAATCCAATCGAGAATCTGTGGAAAGAGCTGAAAACTGCTGTTCACAAACGCTCTCCATCTAACCTCACTGAGCTTGAGCTGTTTTGCAAGGAAGAATGGGCAAGAATTTCAGTCTCTCGATGTGCAAAACTGATAGAGACATACCCCAAGCGACTTGCAGCTGTAATCGCAGCAAAAGGTGGCTCTACAAAGTATTAACGCAAGGGGGCCGAATAATTTTGCACGCCCCACTTTTCATTTTTTTCTTAGTTAAAAAAGTTTCAAAAATCCAATAGATTTCGTTCCACTTCACAATTGTGTCCCACTTGTTGGTGATTCGTCACAAAAAAATTAAATTTTATATCTTTATGTTTGAAGCCTGAAATGTGGCAAAAGGATGAAAAGTTCAAGGTGGCCGAATGCTTTCGCAAGGCACTGTAGCTATGATACAATGGGGGGAGGGGGGGAATTGGAGGCATAGGTATGAAATAATAGGGGAAGGGGGGAATTGGAGGCTTAGGTATGATAGATTGGGGGGAGGGGGGCAGAATTGGGGGAATAGGTTTAATGAAATGGGGGGATGATTCAGACCTATGCCTCCAATTAACCCCCCCCCCCTATATCCAGCACATATGTTCTCTCAATGCCCCCAGAACATCACAACAGACTGTCTCATTATCACATACCATTGTCCTGCAGCCATGGGGTCAGGCATCGGTGCACTCCTTGGATGTGTGGGAGGTGTAGAGGGGTGGTCCCAGGCGGCTGGTACAGTTGTGGGCAAAGCTGCTGGCCTGTGGGAGGTGGAGAGGGGCGGTCCCACGCAGAGGTGTAGAGGGGCGGTCCCAATTGGAGGTGGAGAGGGGTGGCGCCGGTGTCCATTCTTTTTACAAATCGCTGCTTGCCTGTGGGATGTGGAGAGGGGCGGACCCAAGCTGAGGTGGAGAGGGGCGGTCCCAAGCGGAGGTGGAGAGGGGCGGCACCAGTGTCCATTCTGTTCACAAATCTGCTGCTAGCCTGTGTGCGGGACGGAGATGGGTGGAGAGGGGCGGCGCTGGCTGGTACACTAAACTTCCTTGCAAAGCTCTGCTTTGCTGCTAGTGTGTTCACTGTGTGCAGTGCGGGGAGGTGGAGAGGTGCGGAGCTGTAGAAATACATATTGTACTGGCCGCACTGCGAGTGTGTGCGCGGCGGGAGGGAAAGCCCTGTCCTTACTCACACTGCTCATAAATTCACTCGCCAAATGCGAGCAGGCGAGTGCAAATTTTGAGGGCTGCCATAGAGGACATGGTCATTATATCTGAGTTGCTTAACAATGTATTCAAAAAGTGTGATAACTGAACATAACGATAGAGTTACGAATCCGGGAGTTGATGTTTCTCTATTAACCACTACAGCCCCAGAACGTTTTACCCCATTCATGACCAGAGTACTTTCTGCAATCTGGCACTACGCTGCTTTAACTGGTAATTGCGCAGTCATGCAATGTTGTGTCACAAATAAAATGTGCATCCTTTTTTTTTCTCCCACAAATGGAGCTTTATTTTGGTGGTATTTGATCACCTCTGGAATTTTAATTTTTTGCGATATAAACCAAAAAAGCCTGAAAATGTTGAAAAAAAAAAAATATTTTCTACTTTTTGTTATAAGCGTATTTCTTGGTTTGCGCAAGAGTTATAGCGTCTACAAACTATGGTACATTTTCTGGAATTCACGCAGCTTCTAGTTTATGGCTACCTATCGTTTCTTGAGGTGCTAAAATGGCAGGGCAGTACAAACCCCCCACCCCAAATTACCCCTTTTTGGAGAGTAGACACCCCAAGGAATTTGCTGGGAGGCATGTTGAGCCCATTGAATATTTTATTTTTTGTCACAAGTGATTTGAAAATTGTCAAAAAAAGTGTGTATATGTAAGTGTGTGTATGTATATGTGTGTGTGTATATATATATATATATAATTATATATTTGTGTGTGTGTGTGTGTGTGTGTGTGTATGTATGTATGTATGTATGTATATATATATATATATATATATATATATATATTGTGACGGTATGCGGGGTGAGATATATGACAACCGCTATGTTTCACCTCGCATTCAGTCCATTGTAAGAGACTGAACCATAATCCGGCCCAGGTTTTTCCAGCCTCTGTAGTTGGCTGGGTTCCGGTCCAGATATTCAGGGTCACTGGAATCCATAGGCAGCTGGGCTTTAAAAATCCAGGAAGAGAGGACAGCATGGCTCTGGCCTGAGACTCAGAAGGGAATCTGAGTAAGAGGAGCGCTGTTTATTTGGGCTGAAAGAAAAAGGTTTGCTTTACTTCACCTTGTGTTTTGTGGGTGACGGGGACCAGCCCCTCACCGTATAGAGAGCAGTTACTGTATAGTATAGCGCCGGACGGCAAGGATTTGTTTTACTGTTTTTGTTTATTTTGTATGACTATTGCAAACCACTCATAAATAAAGCTGGTAATACGCCAGGTTTTAAAGAAACTGCCTGTACACAAGCTAATCTCCCACACGTGGTGGATTCAGCGGGCTCTTTCTGAGGATGGAGGAAATGTTAAAGGCCCTGCTACAGGCCAATGCAGCTCAGCGGGAAACCAACCGCCAAGTCGCAGAGGCCGCTGCAGCACAACGTGAGGCCCAGCAGGCGATGAACCGCCAAGTCGCAGAGGCCGCTGCAGCACAACAGGCGGCCCAGCAGGAGATGAACCGTCACTTTGCAGAGGCTCTGATGGAACTGAAAGGGGTCCGCACCTCATGCGCCAGTGGAAGCCAAGATGATACGTGCATCCTACCACTTACAGAAAATTACATCTGCTGATGATATCGAGGCATACCTGGCGACTTTTGAGAGAGTTGCTGTCCGCGAAGGATGGCCAAAAGAACAGTGGGCGGGTCTGTTGTCCCCATTTTTAACAGGAGAACCCCAAAAGGCCTATTTTGACCTAGAACCCGATAAGGCCCAGGACTATGAGACTCTAAAGACAGAGATACTCGCACGCTTGGGTGTCACCATGGCAATCCAGGCCCAGCGGGTGCATCAGTGGTCATTCTCCAGCAACAAGCCACCCCGTTCGCAAATGTTTGACCTGGTCCACCTCACCAAGAAGTGGTTGCAGGCAGAGACCTTGACAGGCCCGCAGATCGTAGAGCGTCTGGTAATGGACCGGTATCTGCGTGCGCTTCCTGCTGTTCTGAAGAAGTGGGTCTGAGAGGGCGACCCCAAAACTGCAGCCCAACTGGTCAACCTAGTGGAGAGGTACAGTGCTACTGAGGACTTGGTGAATCCATCTACGCCCCACTTCGGTGTGTCTAGGGGTGCAAGATCTCCCGGCGGTTCGGGTAAGACTGTTCCGGGGTCTAAGAGCTTGGGGAGATTTGATAAGACTGTTGTTCCAACTGATGAGACTGTGCTTCCTAGACCTGGAGACTTGCCAAAGAAGCCAGGAAGGTCTTTGGAACCGTTGAGAGGACTGGGGGTTGAGCATATAAGATGTTTTCGTTGCCATGCATTAGGGCATATTGCTGCGAACTGTCCTATAAATGATGAACCTATGCAATGCGATTACCCTTATATGAAAAGACTTGTATACAATCCAGCGCTCAAATGGTGGCAAAAATTATGAAATGTAACTTGGTGATCAAATAAAAATGATAATTTATTGATTAAAATGCATGCTGAAAATTGATTAATGTATTTGATCGGATGGAATCAAAAATACAAAGTACAATAACCTTCAAACTGGGATCAGACAAAAATCTTGATCAGTATTGAAGCATTAAAAAACGCATAACAACCAACACCGCCAGCCAAAGGGTTAAGATGTGCAAGTGTGCTGAATAAATCTGGTTGTGATGACCAGTTGGATGGAATGAGCTTGGTGTTGATCAAAGTTACTGGATGTAACTTGCACTATCCTTGCCGTCAGTAGAGATTTAAACCTGTATCCGTAGATGCAGTCTTTCACAGCCTATGGCTGGATGGAAATACAAATACATATTGCTGCCGGTTTTAGCGCTACAAGACTTTGTTTTTGTTATATGAAAAGACGCCTTTCTTTGTTTGCACAGGTAGCATGTACTGCATCATGTCCGAGTCGCATTGAAAAACAAATGTGTGTTATTTCTGTGAATGGAAAGCCCCTGACAGCCCTGCTAGACTCTGGTAGTGTGGTGACCCTAGTCAGGAGTGATTGTGTGAACCCCACAAAACTACACCCCAGTACTATTGGGGTAATTTGCATCCATGGGTACACTCTAGACTACCAGACAGCGGTGGTTGAGGTTGATACCCCCAGGGGCAGTGTAACACATTCAGTGGGGGGTGGTCGTACCTTCACTGCTTCATGAAGCTTTAGTGGGAAGAGATTTTCCCCATTTATGGGAGAGCAAAGGGAGGCTGGTAGATAGAGCTCCCCCTGCTGGGGAAGCACGGGAACTCTCACCCGACCCTTTTTGCCAAAGGGAAGGGGATGCTGTTGGTGGGATCAAGGAAGCCGGAGATCCTCTTCCTTTCCCTGTCATGGTTGAGGAGCCGGAGGACCTGGAAGCTAGCTCCCAGCCTGAGGGTAACGAACAGGAGAACCCCTCTGACCCTGACATTGAGAGTAGCCAAGATGTGGTACCCGATTTAGAGGTCAGGAGAGAGGATTTCTGTACCGAGCAATTACGAGAGGCCACCCTCATGAGAGCCAGGGAAAACGTTAAGATGTTGGATGGGGAACCGGTGGATCCTAATTGGGTGGTGTCTTTCCCTTACATGGCAATTAAAAACAATTTATTGTATCGAGTGATAAAACATGGAGAGGACGAGGTAGAACAGCTACTAGTCCCCAAACCCTTCTGCAGGGTGGTGCTAGACCTGGCCCGTGGTCATGTAATGGGGGAGCATCTCGGTGTTGAAAAAACCAGGGAGAGAATCGCCCAGAGATTTTTCTGGCCCGGATTGCATGCAGATGTCAAGGAGTACTGCGAATCGTGCCCCGAGTGCCAAATGTCGGCACCATCGCCCCATTTTCGCAGCCCCCTCGTTACTCTGCCAATAATCGAGGTCCCCTTTGAGAGGATTGGCATGGACCTTGTGGGGCCGGTTGTGAAATCTGCCCGTGGTCACCAGCATATTCTTGTGATCCTGGACTATGCGACTCGCTATCCTGAGGCCATACCCTTGCGCAATACCTCTGCGAAGGCTATCGCCAAGGAATTGGTCCATGTCTTTAGTCGACTGGGGATCCCAAAAGAGATCTTAACCGACCAGGGCACCCCCTTTATGTCCAAGGTTACCAAGGAGCTTTGTAAGTTATACAAAATCTCCCATCTCCGTACCTCTGTCTACCACCCCCAAACGGATGGTCTGGTCGAAAGATTTAATAAAACGTTGAAAAATATGCTGAAAAAGGTGGTCGACAAAGATGGGAGAAACTGGGATTTTTTGCTGCCATATCTCATGTTTGCAATACGTGAGGTTCCGCAGGCCTCCACAGGCTATTCCCCCTTTGAACTCTTGTATGGTAGGCATCCCAGGGGACTGCTAGATGTTGCCAAGGAAACATGGGAAGGTGAGGCAACCCCATATAAAAGCATCATAGAGCATGTCTCCTTGATGCAGGATCGAATCGCAGCTGTATTACCCCTGGTGCGAGAACATATGGAGCGGGCCCAGGAGGCCCAAAGGAGGGTCTATGACCGAAGTGCCAGGGTCCGTACTATCAGCCCTGGGGACAGAGTGTTGGTATTGGTAAGTTTTTAGCCAAGTGGCAGGGTCCCTTCGAGGTTGTCGAAAGGGTGGGGGAGGTAAACTACAAAGTCTACCAGCCAGGGAAAAGGAAACCACACCAAATTTACCATGTGAATCTCTTAAAACCCTGGAAGGACCGAGAGACTTTACTGGCCATGTCCCCGACCTCCAACCGACCGGGTATCCGTGACACCTGACGTTCCCATCACGGATACCCTGTCCGTGGCACAACAAAGTGACGTTAGGGTGTTTGTGCATAAAAATAGAGACTTTTTCTCCCCCTTACCCGGACTGACCAACGTGATCCAACATGACATAGTGACGGAACCAGGGGTTCGGGTAAATGTGAAGCCATATAGAATCCCAGAGGCCAGGCGTGAGGCAGTCGCAAAAGAAATTTAAAAACATGTTGGAGTTGGATGTGATAGAAGAGTCCCACAGTGAGTGGTCCAGCCCCATAGTGCTGGTCCCAAAAGCTGATGGCACTATCAGGTTTTGTAATGACTTTCAGGAACTTAACAGTGTATCCAAGTTCGATGCATACCCGATGCCCCGGGTCGAAGAACTTGTGGACAGATTGGGACAGGCTCGCTATATAACGACCCTAGACCTGACAAAAGGCTATTGGCAAATACCGCTATCTGAATCGGCCAAGGAGAAGACTGCCTTTTCCACTCCTGAGGGCTCATTTCAGTACAAGCGGATGCCTTTTTGTCTGCATGGGGCCCCTGCATCATTCCAACGAATGATGGACAAAACTTTGAGACCACATCGCCCGTATGCGGCTGCTTATTTGGACGATGTGGTCATCCACAGCCCAGATTGGGAATCGCACCTGCCCCGGGTACAGGCGGTGGTAGATTCCCTTAGGAAAGCAGGCCTCACGGCTAACCCAAAGAAGTGTGCCATAGGCCTAGAGGAGGCCAAGTATCTTGGCTACGTTATTGGCCGGGGACTTGTCAAGCCTCAGACCAATAAGATTGAGGCAATTCAAAAGTGGCCCCAACCCATAAACAAGAAACAAGTTCGGCCTTCCTAGGCATTACGGGGTATTACCGACGGTTTATACCTGACTTTGCCACCATTGCCGTCCCTCTGACTGACCTGGCGAAGGGCAGAGGGTCCGTCATGGTCCAATGGAACCCTGAGGCAGAGAAGGCGTTTCAAAAATTAAAACAGGCCCTTTGTGCACTATCGGTGCTGGTGACCCCGGACTTCACAAAGGAGTTTGTCGTACAGACTGACGCCTCTGAGGTGGGCCTAGGGGCCGTACTGTCGCAGGTCAGGAATGGTGAGGAGCACCTGGTTGTATACCTGAGACGGAAGCTGAACAAGCACAAAAGGAACTATGCCATTGTTGAAAAGGAGTGTCTCGCCATTAAATGGGCCTTAGACTCCCTGAGGTATTATCTACTCGGGAGGTCGTTCAGGCTGGTCACTGACCATGCTCCCCTGAAGTGGATGTGTGACAACAGGGAGAAAAATGCCCGTGTGACAAGGTGGTTCCTGGCTTTACAGCCCTTTAAATTCACGGTTGAGCACAGGCCGGGCAAACTCCAGGATAATGCTGATGCCCCCTCCCGCGTGCACTGTATGGCTGGGTCAAGTGCTCAGCCGCAGGGGCTTGAGCAGAGGGGGAGGATATGTGACGGTATGCGGGGTGAGATATATGACAACCGCTATGTTTCACATCGCATTCGGTCCATTGTAAGGGACTGAACCAGAATCCGGCCCAGGTTTTTCCAGCCTCTGTAGTTGGCTGGGTTCCGGTCCAGATATTCAGGTTCACTGGAATCCATAGGCAGCTGGGCTTTAAAAATCCAGGAAGAGAGGACAGCATGCCTCTGGCCTGAGACTCGGAAGGGAATCTGAGTAAGAGGAGCGCTGTTTATTTGGGCTGAAAGAAAAAGGTTTGCTTTACTTCACCTTGTGTTTTGTGGGTGACGGGGACCAGCCCCTCACCGTATAGAGAGCGGTTACTGTATAGTTTAGCGCCGGACGGCAAGGATTTGTTTTACTGTTTAAATAAAGCTGGCAGTACGCTGACCTTCATTCTGAGAAAAGGTGATCCCCACAAGCTAATCTCCCACAATATATATATTTTTTTAATCTTTCTTACACACCGTTGTCACTGACATGATATATTGCTCACACATGCCATGAGTATATGTGGAATTACACCCCAAAATACAAAATTCTGCTGCTTCTACGTGGATAATACCACATGTTAGACTTTTTGGGAGCCTAGCCGCGTACAGGACCCCGAAAACCAATCACCGCCTTCAGGCTTTCTAAGGGCGTAAATTGTTGATTTCACTCATCACTACCTATCGCAGTTTTGGAGGCCATGAAATGCCAAGATGGCGCAAAACCCCCAAAATTACCCCTTTTCAAAAAGTAGACACACCAAGCTATTTGCTGAGAGGCATGTTGAGTATTTTACAGATCTCACTTTTTTTACAAACTTTTGAAGATTGAAAAAAAATTTCCTTTTTCTTTCTTTATTTTCCAAAACAAATGAGAGCTGCCAAATACTCACCATGCCTCTTAGCAA
The DNA here is from genome assembly GCA_029206835.1 of Rana muscosa. Lineage (NCBI taxonomy): Eukaryota > Metazoa > Chordata > Amphibia > Anura > Ranidae > Rana > Rana muscosa. The sequence goes on from CM055122.1 coordinate 351,773,415, forward strand.
ATACCTTGGGGTGCCTAATATCCGAAAAGGGGGCGTTTTGTGCTATCTTGGCATTTCATGGCTTACGGAACTGTGCTAGGTAGTGAGAAGTGAAATCAACAATTCAGAAAGCCTGAATGTGATTGGTTTTCGGGGTCCTGTACGTGTCTAGACTGACAAAAAGTCTCACATGTGGTATCCCCATACTCAGGAGAAGCAGCAGAATGTATCTTGGGGTATAATTTCACATATACCTATGGTATTGTTAAGCAATAAATGACTTAAGTAACACATCTGTGTGTAAAAATAAATAAATAAACAATTAGCATTTTCCCGAAACTTGTGGTAAAATATAAAATATTCCATGGACTCAACATGCCTCTCAGCAAATAGCTTGGGGTGTCTACTTTCCAAAAGGGTTCATACGGGGGGGGGGGGGGGACTTTGAACTGTCCTGGCATTTTATGCCCAACATTAGAAGCTTGTGTCACACATCACCAACTCTTTTAACCACTCGAAGACAAAGCCCTTTCTGACACTGTTTGCTAGAAAATTACTTTGAACCATCAAACATTATATATTTTTTTTAAAGCATAGGCCCTACAGATTAAAATGGTGAGTGTTCACAAAGTATTTGCGCATAAATTTTTCAGATGAAATGAATTTTAATGCACAAATACACACTATATTGCCCAAATGTTTGGTAGAATCTAAAAGATGATCTTATGCTGAGTACATACATTTTTAAAAGCCTTTACACGTTACCACTTTAGATTTACAGTTGATGTTTACTGCTAGAAGTACTGCCCTTGTTCTGACATTTGCGGTGATACCTAACATGCATGGTGCAATTGCTGTTTACATACGACACAAGACCGATACTTGTGTTTGCCTTTGCATGTGTGCACGGGGGACAGTGGAGCTTTTATTTTATTTTAATTTTTTTATTCATTATTTTTATTTTTTTTACAGTCCCTTTCATTTTTTTTAAATGATTATCACAGGGAATGTAAATATCCCCTATGATAGCAATAGGCAGTGACGGTTACTCTTTTTTGAAAAATTTGGGGTCTAATAGACTGTAGATCTCTCCTCCAGCTCTTAAAGCATCTGACCACACCGCAATCGGTGTGATAAGATGCTTTCCCAATTTCCCAATGGCTTGAATAGGTGAGACAGCAAAGCGGTCTAAATCAACTGTGGACCATAGTGCAATCATCGAGGGAGCAATCCAGTCCCAAGATAAAAAGAAGAACCCCAATCCCCTAGGAAGGGGAGCTCAGCAGCAATCTGGTAGTCAGTCGAGAGCTCCTTGTCGACGTGCACTGTGTTGACCAGATCCGAGACGAGGGCCGGTTTGCTTGATGCGAAGATGAGGAGGTCGACAGTTCCCTCGTGATGACGCCCAGCTCCAGCAACAAATCCTCACTGTTTTGAAAGGTAGAAAAGGAGTGGGATTTACCCTGGTAGGTTAAAGAGAGTCTAAACGGGAAGGACCATCTATATTTTATCTGACGATTCAACAGCTGTTGCAAGAGAGGCTTCAGGTTTTGACGCTTCTGCACTGTAGAGGAGGCAAGATCAGCAAACAACTGGATTGATGCTCCAAACAGTGCCAGAACCTGACGATTCCTAGCTGCCATCAATTTTTCTTTGATCTGTAATAGTGTGGTTTGATTATTTCTCGTGGTAATCCATCTGATCTGGAAGCTGTCAAGGCCCTATGGACCCCGTCCACTTTCAACTGGTGGGGTAAAATGTCCGAAATCAGATTTTTCATGAGCACATGTATTGCGCCTTCCAGCTTTGTGTGGGTTTCTGTTAGACCCCGGACCCGCACATTATAGTGGCGAGACCTGTTTTCTAGATCTTCAATTTTTGCATAATCCTCCTCCAGCTGCCCCTGACGCTCAGAAATAATGCTAGTATTCTGGTTAATCTTTGCCTCGTCCCATCCACTTTAGTAATGATGGAGCATGCTTTTGAGAGTTCCTGTTGAAGCATGGTAGAAAAACGGGCAAGCAGCACCGCATCCTCCGCATAAGGACCCTGTTGTAATAAAGGCACCTTATGAGCTCATCGAGGACCCTGGGGAACCTACAGACTTTGGTATGTTCAGGGGAGTTGCAGGAGACTGAGGTAGGGAGAGGGATTCAGCCTGAAGATTCCCATCCTGCTCCCCCGAGGATTGTGATAAGAAGGGATCACGCACCACTGCCTGTTGTGAGGTATCTGCAGCCTGGAGTGAGTGAGGCTGAACGGAGTTTGGGCCATCGCGTGTGTCCTTACATGGCGCCATCTTGGGAGAGGGAATCTGCCCAGAGGAAGGGGGCTGTGCCCTTCTCCCTGCCTGTACGGTCTTTTCTTGGGCTGCCCGAATTGCAGTGCTGCATGGCAGTCGTGGGTCAATATCCATCCTCCTGATGCTCTTCTTTAGCTGTGTTGTGGCTGGCGGTGAGCTCGGTGCGCACTCTTGAGCATATTTCTAATGTTGTATACCTTCCTAGGGTGATCTCACTTTGGACACACAATGCAGATAGTGTGACAGTCCTGCTTTGGTGGGATGCCTTTAAGTCAACCATGAGAGGCACATTCGCTTGTTACACCTCTAAATCCAAACAATCTGATGCAGAATCTAGAAAACTCAGCCCCCACTTCCCCACACGCCTGTGGGTAATGTCGCTGTGCCGCAATGTGGAATTCCAAAAGCTCAACTTTTGATATCATCCCTGCCTCCTGAAAACTGTTTTTTTTTTTTTTTTTTTTACAATATTTTTATTGAGATTTTCACAAAGTAACCAATGAAATCAATGACATTTCTTATTTATTCATAAAAATTTACAGTAAGAGTTAATCAGATGAGTTACATTAACATGACAGAAGTCATACTGGAACTTGAACAGTGAATATAGTATTAGTACCGTTCGTGTGGCGGCGGCACTGTCCACGCACCCCGACACCCCAATTTGGGCGCTAACTGTGTCGAGAGCTTGTGGGCAATACAGCCGGCCACAATCTCGGTATCGATTGTTCTTTACCTTATGAAGAAAAGGTGAAAGGTTATAAATCTTTGTATATCAGAATAACAACGTGTAAAGACTTACGAGGAATATTTGAACAATGAACAGTGACAATGCTGCACGTATCGTTGGTTGATAATATAGACATTATTAACGAAACAAAGTCAGTAATATTGAGCTATATGTGTATAAAGGCACATTGTTCCATGAGGTGTGATTTATCACTTGATTTGAAGTGAGAGACGGGCTAAGGGTGTAGGGGATAGTTCCTGAGAGGTTCTTACAAGTTAAAGTGTTGTGCTTCTTTGATCAGTGATCCAAGGTGCCCAGCTCTTGTAAAAGGAGGGGGTGGTCATATTGGCTTTGGCGAAGGAGAACTCCACTTGGAAGTGATTGTTCAGCAGGCTGATAAGGTCTGACATTGTGGGTGGATGTGGCGATTTCCATTTCTTTGCAAGTGCAAGGCGTGCGGCTATTAGTATATGAGAGGCCAGTAATTTGATGTGACCCGGCCATGTGGGAGTTCTAGGAGAAGATCAAGTTGCTGTAGTGGTAAGGGGATATTGCAAATATTCTAAATGAATGTAGATTCTACTTTCCAGTATTTTTTGATGTTGGGGCAGTCCCACCAGATGTGGCGTAAAGTTCCCACTTTGTTGCATCCCCTCCAGCATTGAGGTGAGGTCTTGGGGTAAATAGCAGCCAACCTTGCCGGGGGAAAAGTTCCACTTGTGGAATAGTTTTTGAATCGATTCCCAGTGGGAAGTACAATGTGACATGCGAAGGGGCAGACTCACGGCCTAGTGCCATAAGTTGGGCGCGGGGTGGGGTGTCTGTGAATGAGGACCAAAAGGTGATTGAGGGGGACGGTAGATCCGTAGTAGGTCTAGTTAATAGATTGTATGCCAGGGAGATTCCTTTGACGGTAGGGGTTTCGTAGAATTTTAAGAGAGTAACTGGTAGGGAGTCTTTATTCTGTAGATTAATTTTAGAGAGTATCGATCTAATTCTGAGGCACAAAAAGAAGGTCTTGTGGGAGATGCCAAAGTGTTGTTGCAAGTATGAGAACAGGTGCATCCCCGACATAGAGAATAGTAGCCCAAGGTTGTCGATTCCTTGAAGTGTCCAGGCTGTAAGGGACAAGTCTGGTGATAGTAGTTCAATCGCTTTGATGGGTAATCGGTGTAGAATAGACTTAGGAAGGCCTTTGGCGTGTTGTGTGGATGCTGACCAAACCCGTAGAGCCTCCGTTGTTGAACTTAAGTATTGGTGGTGTGGTTTGAAGTTAAAGTTGTAAACCCGGTAAAAAAAATTTTTTTTTTTTTTTATAACAACCTGGAAGAGAAAGGCATAATGAGCTAATATGACTAGCATATCAGCTCATTATGCATCACTTACCTTAGATCGGGGCCCCCCGAAGCCGTCCTCGTCTCCCTCTTCAGCCGCATCCATCGCTGCGGCGATAGCCGGAAGGTTACTTCCGGGTATCGCCGCACCAGCCAATCACAGCGCCGCTCCGGCGCTGTGATTGGCCGGAGCGGCGGAGACGTCACTCTGCGCATGCGCGCGAGAGATGTCACATTCGGCTATGCCCAGCGATTGTTGGGAAGTAGCCGATTTTGTGAATGGGATTAACCCCATTAATGCGCCGTTGTCTACGGCGCGCATGCGCCGTAGACAGCGGCGCCTGTCATTTTTAGTAAATATCTCCTAAACCATGTAGGTTTAGGAGATATTTCTTGCACCTACAGGTAAGCCTTAATCTAGGCTTACCTGTAGGTGCAAGTTGAAAAAGTGGGTTTACAACCACTTTAAGCAGAGTAGCTGTAAGCAGTAGTTTTGTGTCCATGTTAAGGGCCGTGGCTTCAATCTGGGTCCATGTTTTGTTGGAAGTGGGTGACCACCAATCTCTGAGTTAGTCCAGGATTACTGCTCTGTAGTATGCCTGTATGTTCGTGGCTCCCATACCCCGTTGACAGGGTGAGGAGAGTATCTTTCTTGAGCCTGGGTTTTTTATGTTGCCATATAAATGTATTTATTATTCCTTGTAGTTCCTTTAACTGCAGGGGCAATAAGGGTAGAGGAATCGTGCGAAACCATATATAGTATGTGAGGTAGCAAGTACATTTTCGCCTGAGCAATTCTGCCTGCCCAAGAGACAGGAAAATGGCTCAAGTCTTTGGATATGCGCAGAAGCTTTTCTCTGAGGTCATCATAATTTACTCTTATTAATGTCTTGCTCAGGAAGGTCAGGTGAATTCGTAGGTATGGGAGTGAGGAATTAGAGGACCATATGAAGGGTGTTCCTTCTGAGATTTTTTGTTTAGTTTGTGGGTCGATACCTAGATCTAGCATAATGGATTTACTTTGATTTGATTTTGTAGAGAGATTAAACTAAAGTGTTCTAGGATTTGTTGAACAGCTAAGAGGGAGGGTTTAGAGTTGGTTAGGGTGATAACATCATCGGCATATAGGCCCAATTTGTGTTCGATTTCCCCAATTTTAATACCCATTACTGAGGATGCCGTTCTGATAGATTGTGCGAGAGGTTCCATTACTAAGGCAAAGATTAAGGGGGAAAGAGGATAGCCTTTCCTTGTGCCATTGGTAATTACAAAGGGATCTAATTTAATGCCTGATGTCCAAACTCTGGCACTGGGGGAGGAATATAGATTTAGAATAGCTGATAGAAATGTTCCTGCCAAACCAAATTTGCGGAGCACTGCTTCCATGTATGCCCAGTGGACCCTGTCAAACGCCTTCTCCGCGTCCAGAGACAGGAAGAGAGAAGGCGTTTGACTGTGCTCCACCCATTGTATTAGATTAATGAGACGCCTGGTGCCATCAGAAGCTTGTCTACCAGGCACAAATACCACCTGATTGGGGTGGATTAATTGGGGGATAATGGGTGAAAGTCGTTGTGCCAAAATTTTAGCACAAGTTTGGTGTCTGTGTTCAGGAGTGAGATTGGGCGGTAATTGGCTGGAATGTCAGGGGCTTTGCCCGGTTTGGGTAAGGTAACTACTAGGGCCTCAAAGGCTTCATTTGGGATCTTGCCAGTATTTGCATATTGGTTAAAGGTATTACAGAGGTGGGGGGTGATCAGGTCCGAGAACTGCTTGTAATATTCGTTTGGGAATCCGTCTGGGCCTGGGGCCTTATGTAGGGGCAGTTGTTTTATGGCTTTACTGATTTCGGTGGAGGAGAAGGGCATCAATAGGGATTTTAGTTGGGCGGGAGAGATGGAGGGGATTTGAATAGATGAGAGAAAGGCTTCGCTATCTTCTTTTTCTCTTATCGTCCATGGACTGACACAGCTGGATACTGTAAACGTGTGGGTATATGTCCCTGCTCGCAGGAGAAGATCTAGGCAGAATGTTAGATGTTAGAAACATACATTCTACAACAAACCAGAGCTGAACAGCCCTGCCCAGGGGGGCGGTCCCTCCAGACATTACCCTCCCACCTGCAGCTAGCAGCCTCAGTTTTTTTCTGCCTAGCAGAAGGAGAAGACCTGGCTCTCTCAGGAGCCAGTCTCCTGGAAGATTTTACTTTTAAATGTTATTCCTTTGGGAATTTTATTTTATTTTCGAGACCTTCAATCAACTGTCGGCTGGGCAACAGGTTGGGTACACTGGTATCCTCCTAGTCTTCCCTGTCCGACCATCGAGCGTGCTGATCCTCGCCTTGTGTGCGTGAGACTCAGTTCACAACGTGCCCCATGACTCCAGGGGTGGCCGGGTTGCTTTCATGCTCCCACGGTCCTCTCAAGATTGAACAGTACCGGACTGACTGTATCTCTCGCGGTGGACCGGGCCGACAGCTACGCAGTACTGCTCTGTGATAGGTCTGTCTGAAACAAGCCAGTGGGTCCCTGAAAGGGACGGGTAAGTAGTCTCTCCTACTGCAGGTGAGTACATGCTGGCTGTGTTTCTTTATATGGGGGGTTTCTCCCTGTCTCCCCCCTGTTATGCTGCTCTCTGCACACTGTACTGGTGCTGTGCTGTGGGGGTGCTTGGGGGTCACTCTGGCCTGGCTGGGCGCTAATGTCTGTAGTGGGTTCTGGAGAGAGGGGCAGTTTTTCTGGTGTGTGAGGTGATATTGCGTGCGCCATTAGCGTGCACATTAGCGCTGTTTGAGGTGGTTGCTGTGTGCGCCATTAGCGCGCATTGGAGCTTTGAATTTCGCGCTCGGCGGCCATCTTGGCGTGGTTCAATGGCGCAGTTATAGCTGTGGCCAGCGGCCATTTTCTTGTAGCCGCCGCGCATTTACTTTCGGTTTCGGCCTCTAGCGGCGGCGCTGCAACGCAAATCTCACAATCTCCTCACAGATTCTTCACTCTCCTCAGGCTCACAGCGCGGTTTCTTCAGCAGGACTGAGCGGTCCTTAACCACTTAACGACCGCCCACTGTAAATATACGTCGGCAGAATGGCACCGACAGGCAGAATCACGTACATATACGTGATTGCCTTTGTATAGTTGGGGGGTCCGATCGGACCCCCCTTCTTTACAGTGGGTGGTCGTTTTACCTTCGGGAGCGATCCGGCATGAGGGGACGGCTGTTGAATTCCGGCCCCCCCCCTCTTGATCGCTCCCGGCGAATGAGAGAGCTTCCCCTGCCTGCCAGGCAGGAGGAAGTGATGTCATCTCTCCTGCGGCGCTCACATATACCGAGCGCCGTACAGGAGAAGATGCAGGTTAGTGCACACAACACTACACTGACACCAGGACACATAGGCACATAAATCGCCCCCCCAGACACCCCCAGATCACCCCCCAGCCCCCAGTCACAGTGTCACTGATTGCAGTGACCATTTATTTAGTGATCACTGCAATCAGTGACATTTGTGACTGTAAAAGTGTCACTACATTTAGTTTTAGGTCCAGTGTAGCCCCCTAACCCCCCCCTAATAAAGGTTTAACCCCCTTGATCGCCCCCCCAGGTAACCCTTTCACCCCCTATCACCACTGTCACTAAGCGATAATTTTTCTAATCGATGTCTTAGCGTCGGCGATGCTGATCGGTAGCCAGTAATTTTTTTTAGGTTCGCCGCAGGTTTTTATAGCGTCGGGTACCCCCATATATTACCTAATAAAGGTTTAACCCCCTTGATCACCCCCCAGGTAACCCTTTCACCCCCTATCACCACTGTCGCTAAGCGATAATTTTTCTGATCGCTGTCTTAGCGTCGGTGATGCAGATCGGTAGCCAGTAATTTTTTTTAGGTTCGCCGCAGGTTTTTATAGCGTCAGGTACCCCCATATATTATCTAATAAAGGTTTAACCCCCTGATCGCCCCCCAGGTAACCCTTTCACCCCCTATCACCACTGTCGCTAAGCGATCGTTTTTATGATCGTTGTCTTAGTGTCGGTGATGCCGATAGGTAGCCAGTAATTTTTTTTTAGGTTCGCCGTCAGGTTTTTTTATATAGCGTCAGGTACCCCCATATATTACCTAATAAAGGTTTTAACCCCCTAATTGCCCCTAGTTAACCCTTTCACCAGTGATCATCATATAAGTGTTACGGGTGACGCTGGTTAGTTAGTTTGCTTTTTATAGTGTCAGGGCACCCGCCGTATATAACCCAATAAAGGTTTAACCCCCTGATCGCCCGGCGGGTGATATCAATTAGGTTTTAGCGTCAGAGAGGGTCTGCGTCACACCCCAGGCAGCGTCAGGTTAGTGCCAGTAGCGCTAACACCCACGCGTGAAGCATACACCCCCCTTAGTGGTATAGTATCTGAACAGATCAATATCTGATCAGATCTATACTAGCGTCCCCAGCAGTTTAGGGTTCCCAAAAACGCAGTGTTAGCGGGATCAGCCCAGATACCTGCTAGCACCTGCGTTTTGCCCCTCCGTCCAGCCCAGGCCACCCAAGTGCAGTATCGATCGATCACTGTCACTTGCAAAACACAACACACATAACTGCAGCATTCGCAGAGACAGGCCTGATCCCTGCGACTCCAGTGCTGTAGGAGGTGATTTCACCACCACAGTTAAAAAAAAAAAAAGCATATATGCCGAAGCATTGGAGCAGCAGGGGCGGAGGAGCGATTTTGCTCCTAATGCCGCGTACATACGGTCGAAATTCCGACGGAGGCTTGCCCGTGGAAAAGTCTGACCATGTTTACGCGGCATAACTTTTGCGGGAAGATGCCCCCATGCTTCGGCATATATAAATGGTGCATGTATGCCCATCATTAGAAGTGGGTGGATGAAGGGCGGTATTCTAATGGTGGGCATACCCACCGATCAATCTTTTTTTTTCGTTCAGCCAACAGGCTGCATGAAAAAAAAGATTACAATACATGTCCAAGAAGGACCAGCAACGTACTGGTATGTTGCTGGACTTTGAATGTTTATACCAGAATGATGCCTGCGGGTTTAGGTATCATCTTGGTATCATTCTTTTCAGCCAGCGGCCGGCTTTCATGTAAAAGCAATCCTAGTGGCTAATTAGCCTCTGGACTGCTTTTACAAACAGTGGGAGGGAATGTCCCCCCCCCCGGATATAAAAAGCGCCATTGGGAAATTGGGAAAGCATTTTATCACACCGATCTTGGTGTGGTCAGATGCTTTGAGGGCAGAGGAAAGATCTAGGGTCCAATAGACCCCAGTTTTTTCAAAAAAGAGTACCTGTCATTACCTATTGCTATCATAGGGGATATTTACATTCCCTGCGATAACAATAAAAATGATAATAAATAAATAAAATATGGAAGCAACAGTTTAAAAATAAAATAAAAAAGCAAAATTAATAATAAAAAAAAAAAAGCACCCCTGTCCTGCCCTGCTCTTGCCCAATGGCGAACGCAAGCGTCGGTCTGGCGTCATATGTAAACAGCAATTGCACCATGCATATGAGGTATCACCGCGAAGGTCAGATCAAGGGCAGTAATTTTAGCAGTAGACCTCCTCTGTAAATCTAACGGGGTAACCTGTAAAGGCTTTTAAAGGCTTTTAAAAATGTATGTAGTTTGTCGCCAATGCGCGTTTGTGCGAAATTTTAAAGCATGTCGTGTTTGGTATCTATGTACTCGGCCTAAGATCATCTTTTTTATTTCATCAAACATTTGGGCAATATAGTGTGTTTTAGTGCGTTTAAAATTAAAAAAAGTGTATTTTTTCCCCAAAAAATGCGTTTTAAAAATCGCTGCGCAAATACTGTGTAGAAAAAATAAATGCAACACCCACCATTTTATTCTGTAGGGCCTTTGCTTTAAAAATATATATAATGTTTGGGGGTTCAACATAATTTTCTTGCAAAAAAAAATATGTTTTCATGTAAACAAAAAGTGTCAAAAAGGGCTTTGTCTTCAAGTGGTTAGAAGAGTGGATGTAAGCTTCCTAATGTTGTGTATAAAATGCCAGAACAGTTCAAAACCCCCCCAAATGACCCCATTTTGGAAAGTAGACACCCCAAGCTATATACTGAGAGGCATGTCGAGTCCATGGAATATTTTATATGTTGACACAAGTTGCGGAAATAAGAAATTTTTTTTTTTTTTTGCACAAAGTTGTCACTAAATGATATATTGCTCAAACATGCCATGGGCATATGTGGAATTACACCCCAAAATACATTCTGTTGCTTCTCCTGAGTACGGGGATACCACATGTGTGAGACTTTTTGGGAGCCTAGCCGCGTACGGGACCCCAAAAACCAATCACCGCCTTCAGGCTTTCTAAGGGTGTAAATTTTTGATTTCACTTCTCACTGCCTATCACAGTTTCGGAGGCCATGGAATGCCCAGATGGCACAAAACCCCCCCAAATGACCCCATTTTGGAAAGTAGACACCCCAAGCTATTTGCTTAGAGGTATTGTGAGTATTTAGCAGATCTCGCTTTTTGTCACACAGTTTTGAAAATTAAAAAAAAAAAGAAAAAAAAAATGTTCTTTCTTCATTTTCAAAAACAAATGAGAGCTGTAAAATACTCACCATGCCTCTCAGCAAACAGCTTGGGGTGTCTACTTTCCAAAATGGGGTCATTTGGGGGGGTTTTGTGCTATTTTGGCATTTTATGGCCTTCGAAACTGTGATAGGTAGTGAGGAGTGAAATCAAAAATTTGTGCCTAGAAATCCTGAAGGCGGTGCTTGGTTTTCGGGGTCCCGTACGCGGCTAGGCTCCTAAAAAGTCCCACACATGTGGTATCCCCGTACTCAGGAGAAGCAGCAGACTGTATTTTGGGGTGCAATTCCACATATAACCATGGCATGTGTGAGCAATATATCATTTAGTGACAACTTTTTGTAATTTTTTTATTTTTTTTTTGTCATTATTCAATCACTTGGGACAAAAAAAAAAATATTCAATGGGCTCAACATGCCTCTCAGCAATTTCCTTGGGGTGTCTACTTTCTAAAATGGGGTCATTTGGGGGGTTTTGTACTGCCCTGCCATTTTAGCACCTCAAGAAATGAGATAGGCGGTCATAAATTTAAAGCTGTGTAAATTCCAGAAAATGTACCCTAGTTTGTAGACGCTATAACTTTTGCGCAAACCAATAAATATACGCTTTTTGACATTTTTTTTACTAAAGACATGTGGCTGAATACATTTTGGCCTAAATGTATGACTAAAATTGAGTTTATTCGATTTTTCTTATAACAAAAAGTAGAAAATATCATTTTTTTCTAAATTTTCGGTCTTTTTCCGTTTATATCGCAAAAAATAAAAATCGCAGAGGCAATCAAATACCATTAAAAGAAAGCTCTATTTGTGGGAAGAAAAGGACGCAAATTTCGTTTGGGTACAACATTGCATGTCCGCACAATTTACAGTTAAAGCAGCGCAGCGCAGTGCAAAATTCTGAATTCACCTCTGGTCCTTTAGCTACCAAATGGTCCGGGGCTTAAGTGGTTAAGGGTTGGTGAGTCTTCCGGGTATCCCCTCCTCAGCCTCAGCGTAGCCAGTGGGTGGACTGTATATTCACTGTATAGTGTATAAGGTCTCAGAGGGTGGCGTTATGGAGTCTGATACACCTGCTCTCCACACTTGCCTGGGGCAACTGGCAGTGCTGCACAGTTAAACATGTTCATATGTTTCCTGCAACTGCGGTCCTTATGGACCAGTTGCCGGCAGTCCTGGAATCGTTCCTTGTCAGAATGGAAGTGGTGTGCGAGCGAAAGGAGCTATAAGCCCCCTCTCCCCACAAATATCTTTAGTGAAGGAGTGCTCTGATTCCGATATGGGCCTAGCTACTGTGCTCAGGACCCTAGCTCTGAACATTTAATGTTTATGAACAGGACATTCCCTTGTGAGGAAGACTCCAGTTCTGTGTCAGTGAATGACAGGGCGCTTGTAAGTGAACTCATTGATGATGTGATGAACACTCTCTCAAGCTGGGTGCTGTGGCTGAAGTACCTCAGGTGGACGCTGTTTCCCTTGGTTCCTGCAAGCTTTTCTTTTTAAACAGCTTCCTCACTGTTTTCTTCACACGCTGCGTCAAGAGCAGCATGGATGATACAGTGGTACACAGTGTTTCCCTCCCCCTGGTCAGTGCAGCATGGTTGGGGGGGGGACGACTTTATTAATTTATGTCTCTAGTCCCTGTGAGCCTTCTGTGTGATGTCCTGAGGAAACAACAGGATCTCTGCACCTGTGGTTTCCCGCCATTTCCTGGGGAACGCTCTGAGCTCTGACAGACACACGGTTACCTGTTACCTGCATGCTGCTTCGGCAGCACAGTCAAGCAGGTTGGAATGATACAGAGAAGATTATGCACCTCTGCGCCATAATTTAAACTCATCCTATACCTCTACACTGCATACATTCACAGTGTATGTATGTGTTATTGGTCTCTGTGTCTGCGTGGCTGTCCCCACGTTCCAATGCTGTGTTTCAGTGCCATACATGATATAAACGTACAAAATATGTTTATGCACGACTCCAGATACATTCACAGTATATGTATGTATTATACTCTCTGGGTCGGCGTGGGTTTCCACCGGGGGCTCCGGTGTCCTCCCGCGCTCTCATGGTATGTTCGCTTCGGCTCTCTGCACAGTATAGACATGTTCAATATGTTTATTGCACATACTATACATGTTTACAGTATGGGTATACTGTTTGCGTGGGGTTCCACCGGGTACTCCAGTTTCCCCCCACTCTCCAATGGAAATGCACAGCATAAACATGTGCAATATGTTTATTCACATGCTATCATTCCTACACGGTATCTGTGTGCTGTCTGCATGGGTTTCTTCCGGGTGTTCCGGTTTCCTCCCACGCGCTGACGGTATGTGCACCTTTGGCCCTCTGCACAGGTAAACATGTTCAATGTTTATCACACATGCTATAATACCTACACGGTATGTGTATGCAGTCTGTGTGGGTTTCCTCCGGGTATTCCGGTTCCCTCCCACACTCCATTGGTATGGGCGCTTCGGCGCTATGCACAGCCTAAATTTGTGCGATTTGTTATCCACATACTAACATACCTACCCGGTATGTCTGTGCAGTCTGCGTGGGTTTCCGCCCACACTACATGACATGCGTGCCTTTGGTGCAATACACGGTGTAAACATACACATTATGTTTATACACAACACTAAATACATTCACAGTAGTTGGATTGCATTCCCTGGGTATGCGTGGGGTACTTCGGTTCCTCCCACGCGCCAACGGTGTGCGCACCTTCGGTACTATGCACACATAGGCTTGTGCAAAATGTTTAGCACACATACTATAATACCTACACGGTATGCGCATGCAGTCTGCATGGGTTTCATTTGGGTGCTCAGGTTTCTCCCCCGCGCTCCAATGGTGTGCGCATTTTCAGCGCTACGCACAGTATAAACATGTGCAATTTATTTATTCGCAGGCTAACATACCTACACGGTTGTGTACGCAATCTGCGTGGCTGGTTTATGTCCGAGCCCCGATAATGTGCGCGCCTTCATCGCTGGCACAGTATAAACGCGTTTAATAGGTTTATCCACACATACTAAACTACATACGCCGTATGTGGTTGTATTATGCTCTTTGTGGCTGGGTGGGTTTCCTCCCACACTCTTTGCGCGTTTGACGCAATACACAGTATAAACTATGTGTTTGTACAATCGGCACTTATCCATGGGTAGCTGCTGGATGGAGCTTTGTCATAAGGATCCCTGGTTTTAGGGGTACCACTTTCCACCTGCTTTCAGTGGTGATCAGAATCGCTGGCTTGGACTGTATTCGCCAGGCTGAGGTTAGCGTTACGCCCGTTAGTGGCTGCGTCTCTGGCGTTTTCTATAGCTCAATGACTGGGCAAAAGCCTCTGCTTCATCTATCAGTTGACTAGCAGGTGCACTGCAACTGCTTTAGCCTTTAGGGTCTCTGTGACCAGGGTGGGTTTGCGCCACCTGTGGAGGCTGAGGTACTGGTCCTCTGACCGAGTTTCTAGGGAAGCTCTGTCAAGTTGCCTTTATTGGCCAACAGTTGAGGCACCCTGTACACCGGGGCCTCTCTTCTCCGATACATTGCGGAGTCTCTTTGGGATTTTCATACATCTCACTGCAAGACCGGCCTGTCGGCCGTGTGTATTGCAGGGGAAGGGTCCTTGCATCCGGAGGTGTTTCCACCTCCTTTATCGGAGGTGGGGCACCGGATGTGGACCTTATGGCCTCTCGACTCACTCGCAAGGTGTCAAGATCGTGGCCAGGCCCAGGGACCCCTGGGCAGATGCGATGGTAGCCCGTGGGGGCAGTATCGCCTGATATATGCTTACCCTCCGCTACCTGGAAGGCTTACATCGCTATGTGCGTGGAACTTGATTGGCGTCCTCGGACGTATTCCGTTCCCAGGATTTTGCTGTTCTTACAACGTGGTGTGACCCAAAAGCTGGCCTTGCATACATTGAGGGTCGGATTTCGGCCCGGGCTGTCTTTTTCAACGACCACTACCGGGCCGTTCCTTGATTAGCACCTTTTGTGCAGGGGGTTCGCCATGTGACCCCCCCCTGTCAAGCCGCCTCTCCCTACTTGGGATCTGAATTTGATCTCGGTTCTCCAAGAACATTCCTTTGAGAATATCAGAGAGATTCCTCTCTTGACCTTGTCCCAGAAGGTGGCCTTCTTAGTGGGCATTTCTTCGGTTAGACGGGTGTCTGAGTTGGCGGCCTTGTCCTGCATGTTGCCTTACTTGGTCCTCCATAAGGATATGGCGGTGTTGCGCCCACGACCGTCCTTCTTATCAAATGATGGTCTCGGCCTTTCACCTTAAGGAGGACATTGTTCTTCCGTCCTTGTGTCCTCACCCATCGCATCCCTGAGAGTTTGCGCTTCATAGATTAAGATGGGTACAAGCCTTACGGGTGTACCTGTCTGCTACTGTTTCCATTCGGAAGTCTGACTCACTGTTTGTGTCTGTCTCTGGTCCAAAACGGGGCCAAGCGGTGTCGTCTGCCACCGTCTTTAGGTGGATCAGGCAGACCGTCATACAGGCCTATGCTCTTAAGGGGCGGGCGCCTCCCCTTCCGGTTGCGGCGCATTCCACCAAGGCAATTGGTGCCTCCTAGGCTTTCCGACATCATGCGTCGGTTGCACAAGTGTGCAAGGCGGAGACTATGTCGTCCGTTCATACCTTTTCAAAATTTTATAAGGTTGATGTGGCTGCATCTTCGGATGCTTCCTTCGGCCGCAAAGTATTGCAGGCCGCTGTTTAATGTTGCAACTCCTCAGTTGAGGAGCTCTGCTTGTTTGGAGTGAAGTTTTGGTTGTTCCTTTACTACTGCTCCCACCCTTCTGATACTGCTTTGGGACGTCCCACACGTTTACAGTATCCAGCTGTGTCAGTCCATGGACGATGAGAGAGAATAGGATTTTTGTACTCACCGTAAAATCCATTTCTCTGACATCCATGGACTGACACGGCACCCACCCTTCCTTTTAAGGTTTGTACTGCTTGTTACGAACTGAGGCAGCTAGCTGCAGGTGGGAGGGTAATGTCCGGAGGGACCGCCCCCCCTGGGCGGGGCTGTTCAGCTCTGGTTTGTTTTAGAATGTATGTTTCTAACATCTAACATTCTGCCTAGATCTTCTCCTGCGAGCAGGGACATATACCCACACGTTTACAGTATCCAACTGTGTCAGTCCATGGACGTCAGAGAAATGGATTTTACGGTGAGTACAAAAATCCTATTTTTTGGGGGTTCTACCGTGTCTGATTCTTTGAGGTTGTATAATTTGGTGTAGAAGGTGCTAAATTAGTTCGCTATGTCTAGCGGGTTGGTTAGGCGTTTGTCCTGGGGATTTGTAAGGAGTTGTATTTTTTTCTGAGCTAATATGTCTCTTAAATTGTTTGACCATGAATGCTCCCAGTTTGTTGGCTAAGGCATATATTTGGAGTTTCAGTCGTTTAATATAGTAGTCAAATTTGTTATGAAGGTGTTCACTAAGTTGGTATCTGAGAGTTTTTAGTTTTGAGGGACATTTTGGTGGAAGGGCATTGTTCGTTTACTCTATCAAGGTCACAAATTTGTTTTAAAAAAAATTCCGTAGTGGCTGAGTGTTTTTTCTTTTCCTGAGCTCCCAATTTTATGAACATGCCTCGTAGAGTAGCTTTGTGCGCATGCCAAATAATAGAATGGTCATCAAGTGAGTGCATGTTCTTCTCGAAGTAGCTCTCAATCTCGGATCGAATTGCGTTTTCATGTGTAGGGTTAGTGAGAAGAGAAGAACTCATTCTCCAGACAGTGTGTTTTGGGGATTGATTTTGGGGAAATAATTTAATGGATACTGGCGCATGGTCAGACCATGAGATTACACCTATATTCGCCTCTGTAACTGATTGGAGCAGGTATTTGTCAACAAGAAACAAATCGATCCGAGAGTAAGAGTGCTGGGCATGGGAGTAAAAGGTGTAGTCTCGCCATGTAAGCACCTCCCAGGGGTCATATAAATCCTCATTGTTCAATAAGGAGGACAGTGTGGAAGGGCTTCTTTTGATTGGGTTGGAGGTGTCGAGAAATATGTCAATAATGTCATTAAAGTCTCCACACAGTACCACTGGGTCAGATCTGTATGGGGTTAATTTGGAGATCAATTTAGTGTAAAGGATTTTTGCGCTGTTGGGCGCATAGAGATTTACTAAAGTGATGCAGCGATTTTCAATTGTCGCAGAGAGAATCAAGTATCTGCCATCCACATCTGATTCACAGTGATGTAACGTGAAGGCGACTGAGGAGCTGATCGCGATCATGACTCCTTTTATTGTTGGGTGCATTGGCAAAAAAGCAATGCGGATATCGTTTATGTGAGCATGTGGGAGATTTATGTTGGGAGAAATGTGTCTCCTGTACGCAAAACACATCAGCTTTTTGAGATGGGGCTTTTTTCCATAGCAAATTACGCTTGAAAGGGGAGTTCAATCCCTTTGCATTGAGAGAGGCAATTGTAATGGCCATAATGACAGATATTACCTGAGGATGAGGACGGAGGGAGCGAGACCACACTAGAGATGCCTGTCAAGATGGCTTGCTGTTGGTATCAAATCAGAATGCCTATATACAGAATAGGGGTAAAATGTGGAGCTATGGACTTAAGCTTCCATTACAGTCTGCAGCAGGCCACGCCACAAAAACTGTATTGTTTTATTTTTCTTGAGGGTGGGGAAGGGAAAGTTTTCTTTATCAAGTGCCTTTTAACCCTTTCACTGCCAGGTTTGTACGGCATACGGACCTACAGCACTGCTTCCAGCTGGACAGGTCCGCATGCCGTACAGACCTACATTCCTCCCCTGCTTTAAGCTTCTGGTCACTTTAGTGACCAGGAACTTATAGCAGAATTGTTCAGTCTCTGCTGAACAAAACATTAGCTCTGGTCAGCAGATTACAATTCGCTGATCAGAGCTATTCACCTACATTGTGACCCCCTCCCCCCCACCGCCGCTGCTGCCTTTCTCCTACTGCTCTGTCACTCCTCCCAACTTGCTGTCCTAGCCGCTAAAACCCCCTTTTGCCCCCTTTTGCCACTGACATCCCCCCCCCCAGCAGCAGCCGCTTCCCCCCCCCACCACCAGCACCGATCTCTGTGGCTGGATGCAATTGTTAGTTTCCCCCCGCTGCCTCTCCTATCGACAATTGCAACTAGCTACAGTGCTAAAAAAATGTAAAAAACCTCAAGTAATACCCCCCCTGCTCACCGATCCTCAGTGCCCCGTACATGCAGCGCTGCTGACCGGCTCTCCCTCCACTCCCTCCTGCCGGCTTCAACTGCTGCCCGGGAGATCAGTGACTGTCAGGATTGACAGCAGGGGGGGGGCGGACTGGTGACCATGGGTTTACCAGCCCCCTTTCTTTCTTGAATAAACAGCCCCCCATTGTGACCCCCTCCTTTCAGTACCACCTCTCCTTACCGTTCTCAGGCGCCCAGTATATGCAGCACTGCTGACCCGCTCTCCCTCCACCCCCTCCCGCCTGTTGCAACTGCTGCCCAGGAGATCGATGAGTGTAAGGATGGAGAGCGGGGGGACTGGTAAACATCGGTTTACCAGCCTCCTTTCTTTCTTGAATAAACAGAGTGATCGATACTTATCGCTTCTGTTCATTTCTTACTGATGTATAGTAAACACTATTTACTATATTTCAGTTTGTGAATGAACAAGAGTCTCTATGCAGACCCCCATCTCATTTACCTACAGTGCATAGAAAGGGACCGTCTTCAGTCCTTTCTTCTGTCTCAAAAGAGCAGTTGCATTTTGATCCGCAGATATTGGCTGTAAGGTATATATGATATAAATGGTTTAGGAAGCTGGATGCATGCAGTATGCTGTTACCAGCAGTTGGTTTAAGATACAGAGTACTCCCAAAGCGTCCATCATCTTCCTTGTGGATATTAATGTCTAGGCAGGGAATCGCTTTAGAGTCAAAGGTCATGGTAAAACTGAGATTCATGGAATTCTTATTGTTGTTCTCCAAAAATAATTGCACAGCAAGTCCCCATTGCAACCCCCTGCACCTGAAGGAAGTGGGATTCCTGAAAACTGAAAACGTGGCGTAAAATGAAATCCAATGCTTCCATAATAAAATAGCCATAACGCCAGTCATATCGAGTGCGTTTTGATAGCATACATGATGCGCCCAACTTGTGTGGTATTGAACTGTAGAGTGCTTCAACGTCTATGGCTGCAAGTATAGCCAAAGGAGATACGACTCCAAGATTTAAAGTAAATGGATGGTGTCTTGGACAAAAGAGGGAAGACTGATAACGTGTGGATGTAAGTAGTAGTCCACCAAACGGCTAAGATTTTCAGTTATGGACCCATTTCCGAAAATAATGGGTCTTCCAGGCGGGCAGAGAACATTTTCATGTGACTTGGGAAGGGCGTAAAATGTGGTGATACGGGGAAAGGGAGTACGGACAAATTCCCACTGACCCTTATTGAAAATGCCATTAAGAAATGATCAATCCACTAATTTGTAGAAATCGTTGGACAATTTTTAAATCAAGTAGCAGGGAATTTTCCGATACCAAGAGGTATTGGAAAGAATTTTGTCACACATAGCTAGATATTGACTGTCCATAATTATGTTGCCCCTTTGTCCGAGGGCTTGATAATTATGTCTGAATTGTTAGAGAGGGGATGTAATGCTGATTTTTCTTCTTGCGTGAGATTCCCAATTTGTGTTGAATAGACAATTTGGCAATGTCATCACTTGTTAATTTGACAAAAGCGGCTATATTGGGATTTGTACTAATTGGTGGAAAAAAGGTTGATTTATTTTTAATGTCAGTGTTAATAAGGGTAGGTAGACGTAAATCATCTTTGATAGACCGTATTGATTTGGAACATCTACTGTCTATCAAATCAATTAAGTCATTTTGCTCTACTAGTGAGGTAGAAATTGTGGTTTCTTCAGGATCAATATTTATTGATTGATCCTACCCTATTGATGTCGTTTTATCTTTGGAGTACATTATTTTCAAGGCGAGTTTCCTCGCAAATAGTTGAATGTCCTACAAAACATCAAATTTGTCCATGTTGGAATCTGGACAGAAACTTAAGCCTCTGGACAGAACAGATTTCTCAACTTCCGATGGAGAATGGTTAGACAAATTCACAATGTTGAGGGTCTCAGTGGTGACCTGCGACAAATCTGAATTGGTGTTGGGTAAATGTTTGTTGTCTTCTTTTTTTTTTTTACCACTTGTGTCTCCACACTGTCTTATGTCCGTACCAATGTCTTCATAACCCTAGTACCTTTTTTATTTTTTTATTTTATTTATTTAAAAAAAAAGAGAAAAAGAAGGCTTATACTTTACCACATCAAATACAACCTATTATACGTATCTATATACTAATCAAATACACAGGTAAATTTGTTTTCTTCCGGGGCCTAAGGTCATATACTCTAGATACATCAAAATCAACTATCTCCGTTTAGTCCCCCTGTTACATCATACCAAAGGTCACCTCCCACCCCAAGTCTAAATATATCTCAGACTCCACCCTGGGGGCTTCTCCCTATATATTCCTAAAGTGTCAAGCTCTCTCTTACCTCTAAATTTATAAACCAAACCCAAAAAAAATCAAACAAAACAATACACAAAAAAAAGGGAAAAGAAAAAAATGTAGAAAAATAAGGGGTAGAACCCGTCTCGCACCTCCCCCTCCCCACCCTCCCAACCACTCCACCTACCGAGGTTCTTCCCTCTTCTGTGTTAATGAAAAGATTCCATAAAGACCATGTTTTCAGATATAGCCCTCGTTTTTGCCAGGATGTCCAAACCAAATCCTCCATGAGATTCAACTGTTCTACTCTTTTTAAGCCACATTTCTACCGATGGTGGTTGTGTCTGCTTCCAAGTAAGTGGAATACATGATTTGGCTGCGTTCAACAGGTGGCATAAAATGGATTGCTTATATGATTTAACTGGAATTTTTGTATCCTGCAGTAGGAAGCAGGACGGGTCGCTAAATTTATGAGCAATTCTCCAAACTTCTTTCCAGTAGTTCTCTATTCTGGGGCAAGACCAAAAAAATATGTACTAAAGTCCCCTCCTCCCCGCATCACCAACAATTGTCCGATACCTCCGGGTAGCATCTGTTTAAGAATACTGGGTTGCGGTACCACTGGGACAAGATCTTAAAATTTGTCTCCTGCATTCTTATGCAGATTGAAGACTCAAATGTATTGTGTGTTATGTTGGTACACTGCTCTTCCGTAAAGGTTCGATCCAAATCCCTCTCCCACCCCCTAAAAAAGGGCAACCGAAAGTCCTCCGAGGGCGCGACCAATAATGCGTACGTTTTAGAGAGGGTTTGGTGAAATACTCCGCTTCCGTTACAGTATCCCTCAAAAGTTGTTAAAGTGCGCTCATAACCGCTCGATGGGGTTAAAGTATTTAGAAAGTGTCTCAGCTGTACTGCACGCCATAAATCCAGTTGATATGTTGTAGTTCCTGTTGTCATTGAATATATTGTGTGCCATATTCTCTCTATTAAAAAATGAGAGACTTGGAAGATTCCCTGGTCCATCAGTACTGCAAAATTTCCCTTCCTCAGGCCTGGCCTGAACTGAGGGTTCCCCAGTATTGTAAACAATGGTGAGATTATTGCCGATAGTTTACCTTTAGAGAAGAGCTCATAGCCCATCTTTAGGGTAGGTCCTATCAGAGGATGTGCCTTCGTAATATTCGGGAGGACTTTGTAACACCAAGCGACTCGTTGCAGTAGAGCACTGCTCTGGGCCTGCTCCAGGCCAGGCCATATCTTCCAGTCTCCATGTCTACTCCAATAGAGCCGCCTGATAGTATTTGTACAAGTCTAGTACCGCTAGTCCACCCTTTTGTTTCGGTATGGTCAACAGGGATCTACTGATCCTTGGGTGTTTATTTGCCCAAATGAATCTGACAAGGAGAGAGTGTATCTGTTTAAAATAATATTTGGGTATGGCAATGGGTAGTGCTTGAAATAGGTACAGGAACTTCGGTAGAATATTAATTTTAATAATATTGCACCTCCCAAACCAAGAGTGGAATCCTCTCTGCCACCCCTCTAAAATAACTCACTGTGTGCAGTATTGGTGGAAAATTAAGATTGTATGTATGGGAAAGATCTGCCGGGATATAAGTTCCCAGGTATTTCAAGGCTTGGTCTGACCATTTAAATTTGTAACTTAACTTCAGCGTTCTGAGTATGTCGTTAGGGATCCCAACTCTCATAGCCTCTGATTTTGACACATTAATCTTAAAATCCAATAAAGAGCCATATATCTCTATTTCTTGAAGGAGGTTGGGTAAAGATACTATCGGTTTTGTCAATGAGAACAACATATCGTCTGCATACGCCGAGGTTTTATACTGCATACCTCCCACTGTTAAATCTCCAAATATCTGGATTTGATCGGATCCTACACATTAGGGGTTCCAAAGATAGGACAAATAATATTGGAAACAATGGGCCTCCCTGTCTGGTTCCATTCATAACTCTAAAAAGCTGAGACAAGACCCCATTTACCTTATCCTGAGCCGATGGTTGGGTATATATACTGTATATACTCGAGTATAAGCCAACCCACCTAATTTTACCACAAAAAACTGGGAAAACGTATTGACTCGAGTATAAGCCTAGGGTGAGAATGCAGCAGCTACTGTAAGTGGAAAAGAGGGTCAACAATGCCCATTTGCACGCCTCACTGTGCCCATTGCATGCCTCGCCTCACTGTGCCCATTGCATGCCTCGCCTCACTGTGCCCATTGCATGCCTCGCCTCACTGTGCCCATTGCATGCCTCACCTCACTGTGCCCATTGCATGCCTCACTTTGCCGATCTCCATACCTGTGATTATCCGTGACATGCAGATTGCAGAGTCAGACTGCGGGAGTCCAGTGTTAAAAAGCCGCGCCTCCTCCTCGTTCTGTTCCGTGAACCTGTGTACCTGTGATTATTCGTGACATGCAGATTGCAGAGGCAGATTGCGGGAGTCCAGTGTTAAAAAGCCACGCCGCCTCGTCGTTCTGTTACGTGATAAGCGGAACACTCAGTTTCCCAGCAGAGACTGTGTTCAGTGTTCCGCATATCACGGACGTCCTCTTGTCCTCGCAGGACGAGAGGACATCCATGATAGGCGGAACACTGAACACAGTCTCTGCAGTCTCACAGGTACACAGACTCGAGTATAAGCTGAGGGGGGCATTTTCAGCACAAAATGTGCTTAAAAACATGTCTTATACTCGAGTATATACGGTACTTAAAATCTATCTAATCATTTTGTTTCCAATCCTATCTGTCTTAGCACCGCGAACATGAACTGCCAATTAATGCGATCAAAGGCTTTCTCCGCATCCAAATGGACCAGGGAGGGTAAGTGCTGTTGTAACCGTGTCGCCAGGATCTTGGAAAAACTTCAAATCCAGAGGTAGAGGTGTCTCAGCCATTGATGGAGGAATGACTAAAAAAATCCCCTTGTGATAATGAAGCTGAATTGGAGGAACATAATGAGGATCAAGAAATGGAGGGTTTGAATGGTATGACACCACTCAGTACGTTACCTGCCACCTGTGCAGAATCCTGCCCTGGATTTGCAGAAATTGATTCTGAATTGGGTTTTTGGTGCATGTGACCCTGTGTATCGCCCCTTGTTGGACGTTGTTTATTTTTGCGAGACTGTCTCTGCCGTGTAGGACCTTTGGAGAAAGAGGAGAGATTAGATGAGGCATGTGAGGAATTAGATTGTGAGTTGAAAGAACCATTATCACATGGGATCTCTAAGTTGTATAAATTGTTAAACAACCCCACCGAGGACTATTCGATGCCGTGCTTTAGTAAGTGGGAGAGAGATCTAAAGAGAACCTTCTCCCCGATGCAACGTAAACAAATTATTTATCTGACTTTTTATTCTTCAGTAAGTAGCAAGACTCAGGAGTCTAATTATTAACTTTTGACACGGTGGTACTACACCCCTGCACGATTGAATAAATTTTCAAATGAAAATTTAGATAAGTGTTGGAGATGTGGAGAAGAAAGTGGATCGCTAGTACATATATTTTGTTCTTGTAGGAAAATAAGGCAATATTGGCTTGATATTCAAAAAATTATACAAGACATAACGGACATACCAATACCAGATGACCCTGCATTTCTCCTCCTTCATTGCTCACAAATCCCCGCTCAAACTTATAGAAGATCAGTAATAAGTCACGTGATTAATACAACTAAAGCAGGGATCTCTTGCACTGGAGGGAATCTCAACCCCCCTCAATTTTGGAGTGGTTAAATAGGATTCTCGAAATAGAAGCTATGGAGGACCTTGTCCTCTCAGCTAAGAATAGGGAAAATCAATATAAACAGACTTGGCTGAGTTGGATCAGATTTAAGAATTCTGAAACTGGGAAGAGACTACTGACAGCATGAGTTTAAAAAAAAAAAAAGATTGTGAGTTGTCAGGAAAGTCCATATTGGATTTAATTTTAGATTGTCTATACTTACTCTGCCATTTGTAGGCTGTGTTCCTGAAAGGCATTTTTGTCGAGACTGAACTTTTTTTTCTTTCCCAATAATGACTCCTTTGGTGAAACATTCAATATATTCTTTAAATTCTTGTTCCAATATGTTGAAGTTGGAATGACTGTGTAGTGGTACAAGTTTTAAATTAATCTCATCTATTTCCTGATCTAACATCTTAATGCGAGAATTATGTGAGGTAGTGTTTCGCGCTACTCAAGAGTAATAAAATGGTGACTGGAGTAACTATCAATGGCTGCAAAATAAATCTGTGTTCACTTAACACATAAACAGTAATATAAAGAAAAAGGGGGGTGATTTTGCGCTAAAGAAAAAAGGTTATTACACAAGAAACACTTCTATGTCTCATAAAACTAGTAGTATAAAGATATATAATGGTAAAATACCTAGTGATGAATGTGCATATATAATAAATACTATAGTGCAATCACCAGAATAAAGTGCAAGTGCATATATAAACACAATAGTGCAGAAAGTTCAATATTGCAATGGTTGCTGTTCAGGAAAGTTCAAATGGGTATTAAATCAATGGTTAATTCCAAGATTCTAGATGTTCCAAAATTGTAGATGTCTTCAAATGTTTCAAATGATAAACAAATTGAAGTATTGAACCTGCGGTGAATCCTACACCTGTCTCCCAATGTTCTCACCTCAACAGCTTGGATCACTGGCATATAGTGTCACTGTTATGGACTATGTTCTGATGTCTCCTCTATTTCTCCTATTTCTTCTCCACTCTTAAATCATATTTGGGTAGTGTCCTCTATACGAAAGAGACAAGCGGGTGGGAGGGAAAGGGAGGGGGGGGAAGGGAGACCAAGCTCCAATCGGTACAGCCAGGAGAGGGACAGGGAATGAAGCCTCCAATAGTGTAGTGTTTCAATACGCAAAATAGGCTTTATTAGATTAAAAATGGACTCTTACATCAATTAAAAAATAAACAGCATATAGGAGATAATCGGCGTGTGGCCGCTATCTTACTGTTATCCTGCTGTCTTACGATCCGTCCGTATGATGCCGCTATCCTCCCAATTGGGAGACAGGTGTAGGATTCACCGCAGGTTCAATACTTCAATTTGTTTATCATTTGAAACATTTGAAGACATCTACAATTTTGGAACATCTAGAATCTTGGAATTAACCATTGATTTAATACCCATTTGAACTTTCCTGAACAGCAACCATTGCAATATTGAACTTTCTGCACTATTGTGTTTATATATGCACTTTATTCTGGTGATTGCACTATAGTATTTATTATATATGCACATTCATCACTAGGTATTTTACCATTATATATCTTTATACTACTAGTTTTATGAGACATAGAAGTGTTTCTTGTGTAATAACCTTTTTTCTTTAGCGCAATGCGAGAATTATATTCTGCACTTAACAGGTTCATAATGCTCCTAGAGCATGTAAAGAGAACCTGTTCCCAATCCTCCTTAAATTTCGCACTCAAGTTGATCAAACTGGGGAAAACCTGGACACGGAGCCCAAAGGGATTGATTTGATCTTTGTTATAGTTATTGAACGATTGAATGTGCCAGTAAAAAGATACCTTTCTCTCAAGAATCTTCCTAAATTGAAAAAAATGATTTGAAAAATCTGAACTTTATTGTTCCTTCTGACCAAAATCGTTATACACGCCAGTCATAAGAGCTTCCCTATCATCTCCTGTATATTGGGTCAGGGTGGAAAATTAGTCAGCCAATTCTAATAAACTACTAGACAGAAAATGAGAATAGATGAAAAAGACAGATATTAGTACATCAAAAATATACTTGTGATAATATTCACCCTAATATTTAAACAAGAAAAAATGCATATATATAGCAAGAGAATCCAAAGTAGCCAAAAAATGGAGAGATAATATTTTTTCAACTTTGGAAATGTGGAATATGGCTGCAATGGAGGAGTGCCATCATCCCTAATAAATGGAAATGGAGAAATCCCTCAAGGGTTGGGACTATAGTGGCACTGGTAGATTAAAGTCAGAGGTAGTAGGAATTGTAAAAATATCTAATTTTATTACAAACTGTATGTAGCGATACCCCCAGTTAAGAGGGCTGCCTTGTTTGCTTTGGGCCCTGTAGTGCACTGCAGTCAACCCCTGGCAATCGACTCTAACCTCTCGTGGCACAGTTAGTAAAGGGGATGATAGAATTGCAATCACTCTAATATTCTCTGACACAATCCCACAGTATGGTATAGCACAGTAAACGACACTGACAACCAATATACTTAACTCTAATATTTTACTGTTGGTAAAAGTTAAAATGATAAACAGTATGCAATGTCACATGCAGAGCCCTGCAATATGGGTATACTTATTAAAACATCAAAACGTTCAGCAATATGATAGACAGTTTAACAGACCCCGCTGCAGCTATCCTCCCTCGTGAGCAAAAATGGCGCCCAGCAATGTCCTATACTACCCAGTCAGGCCTGACTATGATTTGGGTATAGTTCTGTGGAAGAAATCTTCGCTAGCAAACACGGTGGTGCACTTTAAGAACAAATTGTAATCCACAAGGGAACGATGATTGGTAACTTTACAATACCAGGGAGACTAATAACTCAGTTCTGCTGATAGTCTCCCCAGATTATAACTGCAATCACTGTGATGGCCCTGAATAAAGTTAATGGGCCTAGAGAGACTGTGGTGAAGCTCTGAGCAGGTGCTCTCTCACCCGACCGGACTAGTCCTTGTCCCTTTCTTCCGTTACTGTGACTCGCTTCACAGTGTCCACGACACCCGGGTCTTCGGTCCTCCTGATGACAGCACTCAGCAACAGGATCAGACGCTCCACAGGCTCCTCGGTGGAGCGGAAGGCTCTTTGGAAAAGCACAAGGCCCAGGCTTCAGGCCTTCTACACGCAGCAGGTCAGCACAGGGATCCTCTTGCTGGGAGGGCGGTGTCCAAAGAGAGAGAACCAGGCCCCGCCTCTCCCTTATAAAGTCCACCCCAGCAGTCCTTGCACGGGGCAATGCACCCTGGGTGCCTTAAAGCGTGCTGGGGACTGTAGTCTCTTGGGGTTTAAGAAAACGATACCCCGCTACACACTCCCCCCACTTAGAATCTTTGGTCCCCAAAGACCGTATTAGCAATAGGAAAACACAAGTTCATTGAGGGCTGCAAGGGAAGTTGGCAGGGGAAACTCCCACCAAAACTGTGAAGGGAGCTTGTCTTGCCCACAGGTCACGTCAATGGGGGTGAGCTGGGGTTGCCCTCCACCAAATACGCAGTGGAGGGACCAGGTGTTGGTATTGTCCTTCTTGCAGTAGTTACTGTATCCTCAGAACTTTCCCCCATTTGGGCATAGGTTAACTTCCGTGGAGGACGAATGGTTCTCTTCGCTCTCTGTTCTCTTGGGGTAACTGTCTCTGTCACCACAGGCTCTTCCTCTGGGGTAGGTGTATTAGGTTCCAATATTTCTGGAGCATCCAGATCAGGTGCAGGAAGATACCGAGAGTTCCTTTTGATCTTCAGCAGGAGGCGACTCTATGGCATCTTCCCAGTCCTCAGATAGAGGGCTGGACGGGACAAACTCAGTGGCTTCCACATTTAATGTACTATCCAGGGTACCTTCAGAGGGTGGAAGATTATGGACAGAGGCTCAGGGGCCTGGGACGGTCACAACCATTCAAGCTCTTCTTCTTCATCTTCACTTTGATCAGTGACATCCATTCCTCCACTTCAGCCCGCATACAAGGCCAATAGAACCTATTCCTCACAAGCTGGAAGGTTCGTTTGGCCCCCAAGTGGCCATGGTTATCATGTAGGGCAGCCAAGACAGTTCTTCTGTGTTTCTCCGGCAAGAACAGTTGCCACTTCTCTTCTAGGTCATCAGAGGGGCCCCTTCGGTAGACCACCCCTTGATGCACCTGCAACTTGTCCCATTCTTTGTGGACCAGTCGAGCCACCTTTTGAGGGGTCCTGCAGGAGCCTGCCTTGATCCTGGTTATCCAGTGCCTTCAAAGCCAATCTTCCCCAGGGGTCTTCCAACTGGTCTCTTCTTATGTCCTTCTTAGACAGCTTTGGCAAGTCGTCCTCGCCAATCTGGGTCACGTCACAATAACGCTTGGGCACCCTTACTACCGAAACTCCGATCTCTTCCGCCCTTGACCCACCACTAGCTTGAAGTTGTGCTCCTTGACACAAGGCCCGTACCCTATCCGGGGTTACCTGGGTCCAGTCTTCTGTGTGGTGGGTGGGTGCATGAGGCCTTCTGGACAATGCATCTGCATCACGATTCCCAGGCCTATACTTGAGACTGAAGTTGAATCCGGCCAGGGCTGCCAACCAACGGTGGCCAGTGGCATCCAGCTTGGCTGTGGTGAAGAGGTAGGCGAGTGGGTTATTGTCAGTCTTTACTGTAAAGTCAGCTCCATACAGGTAATCTCTGAGCTTATCCACGACTGCCCACTTTAGGGCCAGGAATTTCAACTTGTGGTTGGGGTAGTTCTTTTCTGCTGGTGTTAGACTTCTACTAACATAGGCAACTGGCCTTAACTGTCCTTCATACTCTTGGTACAGCACACCTCCCAGACCATCATGGCTGGCATCTACATGCAGTTCATATGGTTTCTTATGGTCAGCATAGGCCAAGACTGGGGCAGTGGTCAGACTTTTCTTCAACATTTTGAAGGCTTCTTCACACTTCTCTGTCCACTGGCCTTCCACGGTCTCTCCAGGTTTCCTGGGGCCAGTATCATCCTCCCCTCCTTCTGTCTTCAATAGCTCATTCAGGGGTTTGGCAATTTTCACAAACCCCTCCAGAAATTTACGGTAGTAAGAGCAGAACCCCAGGAAGGATCTGAGCTCAGTCACTGTAGTTGGTCTGGGCCAGGAGGTAACTGTGTCCAGTTTGTCTGGATCTGTAGACCCTCCTTCTGCCGACACTATGTGTCCCAGATAGTGGACCGAGGACTGGTAAAACTGACACTTCTCTCTGGAGAGTTTTAGTCCCTCTTCACTGAGTCTCTTCAGGACTTTCTCCAACCTCTCTAAATGCTCCTCCATAGTCTTTCCGAAGACAATGATGTTATCTAAGTACACCAGGACTTCGATAAGATTCATGTCCCCCACTGTCTTCTCCATCAACCTCTGAAAAGTGGTGGGGGCCCCTGACAGGCCTTGAGGCATCCTATTGAACTCATAGAATCCCACCGAGGTGATGAAGGCCGTCTTCTCTCTGTCTTCAGGGTGCATTGGGATTTTGGTAATACCCACTCTTCAGGTCCATGACACTAAACCACTTGGCCCCAGACAGACTCTGTAAGGCATCTTCTATCCTGGGAGTAGTGTACTGGTCGGGTATGGTCCTCCTATTGAGAGTCCTGTAGTCATGCACAGTCTCAACGACCCGTTCTTCTTCCTGACCACCACGATGGGGGAGGCATATGGACGCCTGGACTCACGAATAACCCCTGTTCTCTTAAGCTCAGTCAACTGTTCACGCAAATCTTCCAAGTCAGCCAGGGGGACTCGCCGGACCCTCTCCCGGAAGGGTTTGTCTTCCTGCAGACGGATTTTATGGGTGGCACTCCTCGCACACCCCACGTCAAACTCCTCTTCCAAGAATATTTTTCTCCATCTGGTCAGCTGGGCCTTGGCTCTCTCCTTCCACTTCGGTGGTAAGGTGGTGTCTTCCAGACAGAGTCCCTCCAGGGTGAGTTCCCCGCCTTCTGTCTTCAAGTCAGACAGGGCCACTGGGGTAGCAGGATTTACTTTGCCCAGTAGTACCTGAGCTGGAATCTTCATAGGAGAACTAGTGACATTTCTGATGCTCACTGAAATCTGGCCCTTCGCCTTCTTCAATGCCCTCAACGGGACCACTTCAGGGATCACTTCCAACCCTGGGTGGCTGTTCAAGGGGTCTGGCTCCAGGACCACAAAGGGGACAGGCTGCTCCCAGGAGAGTTTCACCGTAGCCTGAAGGCAGGTCATCTCACCAGGCTGCAATATCTTCTCCTTTCTTTACAGTCTCCAGACTTTTCCCACCCCCTCTTCCGGGGCCTTCTGTTCCAGGACCAACTTCTGGTAGACCTGTTGCAGCATGGGGTGAATCTTGTCTGTGGTAGGACTCTTCTCCTGCACTAGAGGGGTCAGCAGCCTCCTGACCAGGTCAGTGTTGGTCCCTATTAGCATGGAACTTGTGTTGGCCCCTGGCGGGCGAGGGCAAACTACTGCCAGGGTGTCAAAGACTTCCGCCTTTCCTGTCACTGATGGATCAAAGGCCAGCCTGATTGAGACATAAAGCTATGAGTGCCAATTCCCCCTATCTGTAGGCCTTCCAGCTTCTGCAAGGGCACGTGACTCAAATGCTTCCAGTAAAAGTCTCTGTACAAAAGAGTCACTTGGGCTCCTGTATCTAGGAGGGCCTTGGTGTAAACTCCCTCCACTTGAACAGATACTAGAGGGGAGGGTCCTATTAGCTTGTCCGGAAACCTCTTCTCGGGTGTCTCCTTCTTTGGACTCCTTGATTTTCCTATTGTTTTCTTCCATTTTTCTCTAAGCCTCAACCCTTTTTGGACCTGGTATGCATTGATTTCCCTCAGATTGTTAAATTACTACTCCCAACAGGTGGTATGGGGGGTTTTAGGAGGGGCATTGTTTCCCTTCTCTTTTGCCTCTGCTTGCTTTTGAATCTTTTTGGAGCTTTCTGTAAGTAGTGGGCACCCGGCTGACTCCTTTACCGGGGCCCTCTGAAGTTTTCCGCCTGCTGGTAGTTAGTGCCTTGAAAGTGTGCCCCAGTCCAAAGAAGAACCAATGTGGCCGGCTCCTCCACAGTTGAAACAGACAGTTTCCTTTCTTGCCTGCGGGGGTGTTGAAGTGGAAACATTTTGGCACGGTTCAATCCTGATCTCTGCTTTCTCTTTGGCTCCTGAGTTCTTGGCCAGTAAAGAGGTCAATAAATCCAGCACTTGGGCTATCTGGGACTTCAAGGTTTCTACTTCTAAATCATGCTCAATAGCTACTGCTGTTCTGACTCCCACCGAGGTGGGTGGGGTGGTCTTCTCAACCGCCTGTTGATCCTTCAACAGGGCTTCTTCATCCCTTATGATCCGCACAAGGTCTGGGTAACTCAAAGCCTTGACTCCGTCAGAGGTCTTCAAGTAAAGCCAAACTAGATCCGAACGTAAGGCTCCCCTCAGGATCTGCTTCATCCTGGTAGCGTCTATGATTTGCGGCAGCATTTCTTTTTTTAGTACAATTTGGCACAGCATTCTATTCAGTCTCCGGACATATTCAGACAACTTCTCCCCCGGCTGTTGGAGGGTATGTTCAAATTGATAAACCAGCTCGGACACCTTCTCCAGCTGGCCAAATTCCTCCTGCAACATAGACAGATAATCCATCACAGTACAAACAGTATTGCTGCACCTAAGATTTTTCACAGCCTCAGCAGCAGCACACTTCAAACTTTCACTGATGCGCTGCTTCTTCTGCGCTTCTGGAACTTCCCATCCTTCTACTGCCTGCATTGCCTGTTTAATCCAGGTGTCGAAGTCTTCCTCTCCCGGTGGCACAGGTTGTTGTCCTGAAAACACCCAGAGCTTACGGTACCCGGCCTCTACACTGTATTGCTTTTCTGGCACTTGGTAACAGTCTCCCAGAGCAGTCAATAGTTCTGGCCCTATCGCGGCCAGGGGTGACCCCGGAGTTTTCGTCTCGTGACTGCTTTCCATTTTAGGGAAGAGTAGCGGAGATGATGGCGGGGAGGTTTGTGGAGATTCCTTCTTCACGGCCTCTGTATGCACCAAGCGATACGTTTGGTCATCTATGGCCTTTATACTCTGACCTCTAAACTCTTCTGGGATTCATCTTCCCCATTCCACTAGTGCGTATGTGCACGAGGTATCTGGCTTTATATCCACCGCCCATGCTTTCCAGCACGGCGATATTGACATTACTAGCTGCTTTATCTCTTCTTTTTGCAGGATCCCCCCCGGGAGTTCAATGACTACCGCCTGGCTTGCATCGACAGCCCACTCTGCGCACCGCTGTGTCACTGCCTGCGGGTCCATGCTGGTACTTCTGACCGGCTTGATAGCAGCGTGCAATATACAGGGATCCCGAAACCGAGCCCCCACGTGTAGCGATACCAAAATTTGCGTCCTTTTTTCCCCACAAATAGAGCTTTCTTTTGATGGTATTTGATTGCCTCTGCGATTTTTTTATTTTTTGCAATATAAACGGAACAAGACCGAATATTTTGAAAAAATATATATTTTCTACTTTTTGTTATAAGAAAAATCGAATAAACTCAATTTTAGTCATACATTTAGGCCAAAATGTATTCAGCCACATGTCTTTAGTAAAAAAAAATGTCAATAAGCGTATATTTATTGGTTTGCGCAAAAGTTATAGCGTCTACAAACTAGGATACATTTTCTGGAATTTACACCGCTTTTAATTTATGACTGCCTATCTCATTTCTTGAGGTGCTAAAATGGCAGGGCAGTACAAACCCCCCCCCCAAATGACCCCATTTTGGAAAGTAGACACCCCAAGGAAATTGCTGAGACTCATGTTGAGCCCATTAAATATTTTTCTTTTTGTCCCAAGTGATTGAATAATGAAAAAAATAAAAATAAAAAATATTGCTGCTTCTCCCGAGTACGGGGATACCACATGTGTGGGACTTTTTGGGAGCCTAGCCGCGTAGGGGGCCCCCGAAAACCAATCACCGCCTTCAAGATTTCTAAGGGTGCAAATTTTTGATTTCACTCCTATCACCTATCACAGTTTCGAAGGCCATAAAATGCCAAAATAGCTCACAACCCCCCCCAAATAACCCCATTTTGGAAAGTAGACACCCCAAGCTATTTGCTGAGAGGCATGTTGAGTCCATGGAATATTTTATATTTTGCCACAAGTTGCGGGAATATTACAAACTTTTTTTGCACAAAGTTGTCACTAAATTATATATTGCTCACACATGCCACGGGCATATGTGAAATTACACCCCAAAATACATTCTTCTGCTTCTCCTGAGTACGGGGATACCACATGTGTGGGACTTTTCGGGAGCCTAACCGCGTACGGGACCCCGAAAACCAAGCACCGCCTTCAACATTTCTAAGGGCATAAATTTTTGATTTCACTCCTCACTACCTATCAGTTTTGAAGGCCATAAAATGCCAAGATGGCACAAACCCCCCCCCCCAAATGACCCCATTTTGGAAAGTAGACACCCCAAGCTATTTGCTGAGAGGCATGTTTAGTCCATGGAATATTTTATATTTTGACACAAGTTGCGGGAAAAAGACCATTTATGTTTATTTATTTTTCTTTGCGCAAAGTTGTCACTAAATGATATATTGCTCAAACATGCCATGGGCATATGTGGAATTACACCCCAAAATACATTCTGTTACTTCTCCGGAGTACAGGGATACCACGTGAGACTTTTTGGGAGCCTAGGCACGTACGGGACCCCAAAAACCAATCACCGCCTTCAGGCTTTTTTAAGGGCGTAAATTTTTGATTTCACTCCTCACTGCCTATCACAGTTTCGGAGGCCATGGAATGCCCAGATGGTGAAAACCCCCCAAGTGACCCCATTTTGGAAAGTAGACACCCCAAGCTATTTGCTGAGCGGTATGGTGAGTATTTTGCAGCTCTCGCTTTTTGTCACAAATTTAAACAAACAAACAAATGAGCTGTAAAATACTCCTCATGCCTCTCAGCAAATAGCTTGGGGTATCTACTCTCCAAAATAGGGTCATTTTGGGGGTTTTTGTGCTATCTTGGCATTTTATGGCCTTCAAAACTGTGATGGGTAGTGAGGAGTGAAATCAAAAATTTGCGCCCTTAGAAATCCTGAAGGCAGTGCTTGGTTTTCGGGGCCCCGTACGCGGCTAGGCTCCCAAAAAGTCCCACACATGTGGTATCCCCGTACTCAGGAGAAGCAGCAAAATGTATTTTCTCTTGTCATCCATGGACTGACACAGCGTGTCTTTACACTTTACACGTTGGTTATGTCCCTGCTTGCAGGAGAAGACCTAGGCAGAATGTGAGATGTTATACATACATTCTAAAAAGCCAGAGCTGAACAGCCCCGCCCAGGGGGGCAGTCCCTCTGGACATAACCCTCCCACTGCAGTCAGCAGACCTCAGTTTTTTTCTGCCTAGCAGAAGGAGAAGACGTGGCTCTCGCAGGAGCCAGTCTCCTGACCTATTTTTATTCCTTTTGGAATTTTTTCTTATTCTATTTTTGAGATCTTCTATCAACTGTCGGCTGGGCAACAGGTTGGGTACAAGATATCCTTGTAGTCTTCCCTGTCCGACCATCGAGCGTGCTGATCCTCGACTTGTGTGCGTGAGACTCAGTTCACGACATGCCCCACGACTCCAGGGGTGGCCGGTGGGCTTCATGCTCCGCGGTCCTCTCAAGATTGAACAGTCTGGCTGTATCTTTCGCGGTGGACCGGGCCGACAGCTACTCAGTACCGCACTGTGATAGTTCTGTCAGAAACACACCAGTGGGTCCCTCAGGGGACAGGTAAGTAGTCTCTCCTGGCTGCAGGTGAGTACATGCTGTGTGTTTCTCTGTGTGGGCGATTCTCCCTGTCTCCCCCTGTTTTTTATTGTAACTCTCTGTCACCATAGCTGAGCGCTGTGCTGTGTGGGGTGCCAGGGGGTCATACTGTCCTGGGGGGCGGGTCATGCTGGTCTGCATCTCGCTGGGGCTGTTTTTTGGAGTGTGTGGGGGCGCCATGTTTGGTGTGTGTGCTTTATTTTACATTGGTGGCCATCTTGCCGTGGTCCACCGGAGCACATTGCGGCGGCCATTTTCTTGTAGCCGCACGCTTTTCAAACACTCGTTTGGCCGCTGGGAATGGCGCAAATCTCCTCACACTCTCTCCTCTCAGCTCACTTACGCTGAACAGCGCGGCGCAGAGAGACAAGGCAGCGGAACCGAGCGGTCCTGGTTCAGGTTGGTGGGTCCCCTGGGCATTCCCCTACTCAGTCAGCACAGCCTGTGGGTGGACTTTTTTTCTGAGGAGTCTCAGAGAGGGACAATATGGAGTCAGTGTCACCAGCTTTCCCTCACATGCCAGAGGCAACAGGCAGTGCTCCAGCACCTGCGGTCCCCATGGACCAGTTGTCGGCAGTCCTGGAATCCTTTCTGACCAGGATGGAAGCGGTGTGCGAGAGCAAGGGAGCAAAAAAGCGCCCTCTCCCTACTTTATCTCCACAAGGGGAGTGCTCTGATTCAGATTTGGGCCTAGCTGCTGCTGCTCAGGACCCTAACTCTGAGTATTTAGATGGTTTTGAACAGGACATTCCTTGTGAGGAAGACTCCAGTTCTGAGTCAGTAAATGACAGGGCGCTTGTTAGTGAACTCATTGATGCTGTGAGGGACACTCTCAGGCTGAATGCTGCGGCTGCAGAACCTCAGGCGGAGGCAGTCTCCTTTGGTTCTCTTAAGGCCAAGCCTTCTAAAAAGGTTTTTCCATATGTACCTTTCTTTGACCAGCTCATTGACCAGGTCTGGGAAAAGCCGCAGAAGACTTTCATGGTCCCGCGGCGTTTGTCTATCAGATACCCCTTTGAAGACGCCCTGCTTAAAAAGTGGGCTTCTCCCCCAGTGGTCAACCCTCCAGTCGCCCGTTTGAACAAGGCCACCACTCTCCTGATGGAGGGGACTCCTGCTTTTAAGGACCCCACTGACAGGAGGTCAGAAGTTGTGAGTAGAGCCATGTTCGCCTTGTTGGGATCCGGCCTTCGGCCTGTAGTAGCGGCGACCCTTGTGTCTCAGACATTCACGGAATGGGCAAAAATTTTGCACCAAACTGTAC
This sequence comes from Rana muscosa, assembly GCA_029206835.1. Lineage (NCBI taxonomy): Eukaryota > Metazoa > Chordata > Amphibia > Anura > Ranidae > Rana > Rana muscosa. The sequence goes on from CM055122.1 coordinate 351,809,685, forward strand.
AGGAGCATAATCTTCCTCCAGACACTATTGCTCTGGCCCACCAAATGGTGCAGGGTCTGATATATGTGTGCGATGCCACGTTGGACCCGGCCCCCTTAATATCCAGGGCCTCTGTCTCGGCGGTGGTATTGCGTTGTCTTATCTGGTTGAAATGCTGGTCTGCTGACCTAGCCTCTAAGAAACTCCTGACAGATCTACCCTTTAAGGGTGGTAGACTTTTCGGTGCTGCTCTGGATGACATCATCAAGGATGTCACGGAAGGTAAAAGCACTCTCCTTCCTCAGACTATCAAGGGTAAGGAGGCCCGCCGTAAACCGGGTCCTTCCTTTCCAGCAAAAAAGGGTTTGTTTCGTCCGTCAGAGTCCACGGGTAAGCCCTTCCAGACTGACAACAGTGCGGCTGGTGGGCATAAGCGCCCCTGGGTGCGTAAGCCGAACAAGGCGGCTCCCAAGCCCGCCTCCGTGTGAAGTCTTGCCCCCACCCGACTCTGGGGTGGGGGGACAACTTTGCAGGTTCACGGATCGGTGGACCTCCCGGATCTCCAAACGGTGGGTGTGCGAGGTGGTCACCTCAGGATACAGAATAGAGTTCCGCTCCTGGCCCCCAGACAGATTCTTTCCCTCAAATCTCCCTCTCCTTCCTGCACGTCGGGCAGCCCTCTTGGGGGCTGTGCAGGATTTGATCGGGTCCGGAGTGATTGTGCCGGTTCCGTCCCAGGAGAGGTTTCAGGGGTTCTACTCAAATCTGTTTGTTGTTCCAAAAAAGGACGGGGTTCGGCCAATCCTGGACCTCAAGGCCCTGAATGCCTTCGTGAAGGTGCAAAAATTCCGCATGGAATCCATTCGCACGGTGATCGCTACACTCCATCAAGGGGATTTTCTAGCGTCCTTGGACATCAAGGACGCCTACTTGCATGTTCCGATCTGCACAAGCTACCAGAAGTTTCTGTGCTTTGCGAACGGCGAAGTCCACTATCAATTTGTGGCTCTTCCCTTCGGCCTAGCCTCTGCACCGAGGGTGTTCACCAAGGTGCTTGCTCCGGTTCTAGCTTTGCTGAGACAGCAAGGCATTGCTATCGTGGGCTATCTGGACGATCTTCTTCTAAGAGCAGACAGTGGCTCAGAATTAGAAGAAAGTGTGACTATCGTCAGTCGGACCCTCAGGGACTTTGGGTGGCTCCAGAACGTTCAGAAGTCATTTCTGGTCCCGACTCAGCGTCTGGAGTATCTAGGTCTGATTCTGGACTCCTTGGAGGCAAAAGTATTCCTACCTCCAGAGAAGCTACTGACACTTCAGTCTGCAGTGCGGGTGCTGACGTCCCGAAAATGGTCGTCAATCCGTTTTTCCATGAGAGTGCTGGGACTCATGGTGGCCTCCTTCAAGGCCGTTCCTTATGCCCAATCGCACACCAGGGCTTTACAGAAAGAGATCCTGTCCACTTGGGACAAATCCCCGTTGTCCTTGGATCTTCAGATCCAGGTGAGTCACCTGGTCAGGGCGTCCCTGACGTGGTGGTTGAGGTCCCCGGCTCTTCGGTCCGGGAAGTCGTTCCTCCCCATCCAATGGACAGTGATCACGACGGACGCCAGCCTGACGGGCTGGGGGGGGGGGAGTCTGGGGAGTCCTGTCGGCCCAAGGGCTTTGGACTCCGGACGAAGCCCTATTACCGATCAATGTGCTGGAGATACGGGCAATCAGACTGTGCCTCTCCTCATGGTCGGAGAAATTACAGGGTCACTCCATCAGGATCCAGTTGGACAACGCCACGGCGGTGGCGTATGTCAACCATCAAGGAGGGACTCGGAGCTCAGCTGCGGCTTCCGAGGTCGCCCGCATCCTGAGGTGGGCCGAAAGAAGCGTGCCGGCTTTGTCGGCCGTCTACATTCCGGGCGTAGACAATTGGCAGGCGGACTATCTAAGTCGCCAGACGCTGGACCAGGGAGAGTGGTCCTTGCACCCGGAGGTCTTTCAATTCCTTTGCCGACAGTGGGGCACGCCGGATGTGGACCTGATGGCCTCTCGACTCAATCGCAAGGTGTCAAGGTTTGTGGCCAGATCCAGGAATCCCTGGGCGGATGCGTTGGTGGCCCCATGGGGTCAGTATCACCTGATATACGTTTATCCTCCGCTGCAGTTGCTCCCTCGCCTGCTGCGCAGGGTAGCGACCGAGGGAATTCCGGTGATCCTCATTGCTCCGGATTGGCCTCGGCGTCACTGGTACGCCGATCTGGTACATCTCGTCATGGACGTTCCCTGGCGGTTGCCAATGCGGGGGGACCTTCTGTCTCAAGGTCCTATATTTCATCCTGCTTTACAGTCTCTGGCTTTAACGGCATGGTTATTGAAAGAAAAAAGATCACCGCTCCAGGTGAGTGCAAGTAGATGGTCAGTGTCTTCCTAGGAACCAGGGTGCTGGCGATGCAATTGATGCAGAAAAAGGGCGTGTGGAATGAATGGACAGCCGCACTCCGAAAACCATGAAGGTTGCCTTTATTGGGTAAAAAAAACTTACAGCACTGCAAGTCACAGCAAGAAATGGGGGGGTACAGCCGACGCGTTTCACACTGAAAACTAGTGTTTAGTCATGGCCATGACTAAACACTAGTTTTCAGTGTGAAACGCGTCGGCTGTACCCCCCATTTCTTGCTGTGACTTGCAGTGCTGTAAGTTTTTTTACCCAATAAAGGCAACCTTCATGGTTTTCGGAGTGCGGCTGTCCATTCATTCCACACGCCCTTTTTCTGCATGGTTATTGAAAGCCAGGTGCTGAGAGACCGAGGTCTCCCGGATTCGGTAATTTCGACCATGTTAAGGGCACGGAAGTCTTCCTCCAGAAAGATCTATCACCTTACATGGAAAGCTTACATCGCCATGTGCGAAGAGCTGGACTGGCACCCACGAACGTATTCCGTTCCCAGAATTCTGCATTTTCTGCAGCGTGGCGTGGCCCAAAAGCTCGCTTTGAGTACCATTAAGGGTCAGATTTCGGCCTTGGCCATCGTCTTTCAGCGACCGCTGGCGGGTTATCCCTTGGTTAGCACCTTTGTGCAGGGGGTTCGCCATGTGCTTCCTCCTGTCAAGCCTCCTCTCCCCCCGTGGGATCTGAATTTGGTGCTCTTGGTTCTCCAGGAACCTCCCTTTGAAAATATCAGAGATATTCCCCTCCTGACTTTGTCTCAGAAGGTGGCCTTCTTGGTGGCCATTACTTCCGTTAGACGAGTGTCTGAGTTGGCGGCCTTGTCCTGCAAGTCGCCCTATTTGGTCATCCACAAGGATAAGGCAGTGTTACGTCCGCGACCTTCTTTTCTGCCCAAGGTGGTCTCGGCCTTCCACTTAAATTAGGACATTGTCCTCCCGTCCTTGTGTCCTCACCCATGGCATCCGAGAGAGTTTGCGCTTCACACTTTGGATGTGGTACGAGCCTTGTGGGTGTACCTGTCTGCTACTGCTTCTATTCGGAAGTCTGACTCACTGTTTGTGGCTGTCTCTGGTCCAAAACAGGGCCAAGCGGTTTCATCCGCCACCATTTCTAGGTGGATCAGACAAACCGTCATTCAAGCTTATGCTCTCAAGGGGTGGGCGCCTTCCTTTCCGGTTACGGCGCATTCCACCAGGGCAATTGGTGCTACCTGGGCTTTCCGACATCAAGCGTCGGTTGCACAAGTGTGCAAGGTGGTGACCTGGTTGTCTGTTCATACCTTTTCTAAGCTTTATAAGGTTGATGTGGCTGCATCTTCGGATGCTTTCTTCGGCCGCAAGGTGTTGCAGGCCGCTGTTTGAAGTTGCAACTCCTCTGTTGAGGAGCTCTGCCTTGTTTGGAGTGAAGTTTTTGGTTTTCCATTTATACTGCTCCCATCCCTCTTGACACTGCTTTGGGACATCCCACGTGTAAAGTGTAAAGACACACTGTGTCAGTCCATGGATGACAAGAGAAAATAGGATTTTTGTACTCACCGTAAAATCCGTTTCTCTGACATCCATGGACTGACACAGCACCCACCCTTCTTTTTAAGTTTGTACTGCTTTGTTACGAACTGAGGTCTGCTGACTGTAGTGGGAGGGCTATGTCCGAAGTGACTGCCCCCCTGGGCGGGGCTGTTCAGCTCTGGCTTTTTAGAATGTATGTATAACATCTCACATTCTGCCTAGGTCTTCTCCTGCAAGCAGGGACATAACCCACGTGTAAAGTGTAAAGACACGCTGTGTCAGTCCATGGATGTCAGAGAAACGGATTTTACGGTGAGTACAAAAATCCTATTTTTTTTTTTGCAAGAAAATTACGTTGAACCCCCAAACATTATATATTTTTTTAAAGCAAAGGCCCTACAGATTAAAATGGTGGGTGTTGCGGGATTTTTTTCCACACAGTATTTGCGCAGCGATTTTTCAAACGCATTTTTTGGGGAAAAAATACACTTTTTTTTTATTTTAATGCACTAAAACACACTATATTGCACAAATGTTTGATGAAATAAAAAAGATGATCTTAGGCCGAGTACATGGATACCAAACACGACATGATTTAGAATTGCGCACAAACACGCAGTAGCGACAAACTACATACATTTTTAAAAGCCTTTACAGGTTACCACGTTAGAGGAGGTCTACTGCTAAAATTACTGCCCTCGATCTGACCTTCGCGGTGATACCTCACATGCATGGTGCAATTGCTGTTTACATATTATAAAGGGAAGGTGGTGTCTGCGCTGTGACAGGAACCAGGGGGGGTGAAGACAAATGTGACTGATGACACACTCAATGCAATAAATTCTTAATGATCCAAATAGAACTGGTAAGAGAATATAGGATGTATAACACAATGCACTGACATAACACACTGTGAAAAAATGTTACAAACTAGTGACCGGTGAATCCAAACACGGCCAATAGCAATAATAAAAAAAAAAACGCACAATATATAAGAAAATAATAATATAAAAATATTATAGAGACAGGTGGAGTAAGTGATCCAAAAAACAATAGTGCTGATATTGGATAAAGTTCAAGTGAATAGTGACTCCCACCACCAAAGGTAAAAACGAAAACGCACACTTGTAGTGCTCCAAAATTTCTTCAGTGATACACCTATGTGTCTGCAAGCAGCTCCTCACTGCTGTTGGATAAATAGCATGCACAGATCTGAGTGTGGATGAAGATGGTATATCCCACAATATGGCGATCCTCTTACTATTGTTACAGTCTCCTTACTGTCGCTGCAGTCCTCTCAATGTTGAATGGAAACCATATATAGATATAGAGACAGAAAAAGCAATCATAGCGTATCTCGGATGACAATCCCAAGTAGAGGCAGATCCACACACACAATATTGGTACAAATGGGGAATGGATAAAGCTCCACGAACACCGAGTTCGTCGGCCCTCTGTGTGGGTAAGGCTCTAGGTGGGTCCTATACTGTTACCGGATCCTCAGTAGGTAAAATACTCGATAGATGATATAAGTGAAAAAAGAAGTGCATACATCGCACAATCCCCTTTAAAAATGTTTAATAAACCATAGAACAACAAAATATAAAACTCACATTTAGCAGAGCATCAGCATGTATTGAACCCACGAGCACCACGCTCGTCTTCCTATTAGAATCTTGGTAAACCCAATGCTCCAATCCCTACGCGTATCCCTGTGAAATGCTGTACCCTACGCTAAAACTTCACTAGTGTGTGGAAGCGTTCAAAACATTTACCAATGCAAAGACCAGGATTGTCAGGACAGCGTGGACAATAACGGGTGTCACGCCTAAATCTGCGCTTGGTACAGACACGACATCTTCTTTGGGGGGCTCGTTGGGTAGGGGTACTCTTGAGGACATACGGAAAATGCCTCTTTTGCAGCCGGCTTTCTGCATTTGGTTGATACAGGAGGTCTGTGGCGATCTCATCCTTGAATTTAAGGAAGGATAAAGTCCCACCTGAAGCTTTGTATAGCACATGAGCGTTCAGAAAAGCCAATTGAAATAAGTATAGAGACACTTTTTTGTACCAGCGTCTCGCCTTACGGGCAACGTGAGACGGCGCCGTACGAATTTGGACTGTCGTGTCTGCGTGAAGGGAGGTAAGAACAAAAACATTTCTTATTATCCCTCCACTTCACAGCGAGCAAATTATTACACTTCAAGTAGGCTCTCTCCCCCAGCCTAAGACGAGAATCTACAAGCCCCTGGGGAAACCCCCAGCGATTAGGTCGCATGGTGCCACATGCTCCAATCTGATGATCAAAAAAGTGACTAAAAAGTGGCACGCTCGTGTAATAATTGTCCACATACAACTGGTACCCCTTTCCGAATAAGGGTGACACCAAGCTCCCTATGTAATCTGGGCAGTTCTCCGGCTCTACCTGACTATCTTTTCCCTCATAAACCATAAAGCTCCATACATAGCCTGTTGCCCTGTCACAGAACTTATAGAGCTTGACCCCATATCTGGCACGCTTGCTGGGAAGGTACTGTTTGAAAGACAAGCGGCCAGGAAATTTAATCAGGGACTCAACGCAGACAACTTGATCGGGAGTAAACAAGGCTGCGAAACTTTGTTGAAGTGGTTTATGAGGGGCTGAATTTTGTAGAGCCGATCTTATTCAGGGTCTCCATGAGGACGACAAAGTTCATTGTCGTTGAAGTGCATGAACCGCAAGATCTGCTCGTATCGTTTCCTGGACATGGAGGCGGAGAACACGGGCATATGGTCAATTGGGCTCGTGGACCAATAGGCGTGCACCAACGAGAATTTGTCTGCCCATGTTGAGGGAAAGGCCCAGAAAAGTCTTAAATTCGGAAACCGTAATTGGTTTCCAATCTCTGGCAAGGGAAGGCAACTGGGGATTAGCGGTGATGAATTGACCAGCATATAAATTACTCTGGTCCACAATAGATTTATAGAGATCTTCCGTGAAAAACAGTGAATAATAATCAAGTGGCGTAAAATCAGCTGTTTCCACCTGAATACCAGGTTGGCCAGTGAATGGGGGAAGTACGGGTGCTGCAGAAGTGGTGGGGACCCAATCAGGATTGGCAAATTCTGCAGGAAGGGCTCTATGGGCCTGCCTTTGTCTTCTTCTTGGTGACAGTAGGACACTACTTGTGCTTGCCACCTCGCCAGCTTGAACTGCACTTATGGGACTCGCCACGTCACCAAGTGTTACTGCAGTGCTGGATGTAAGTCCAGGGTGTACTAGGCCGCTGGTGCTTGCCAGTTCACCAGAAGGAATAGGGGCGCTAGTATTTCTCTGCTCCATAATACGAGAGCCCTGCAGTTCTTGCTCCTCAACAACATCAGAAGATCGGGATCGAGTACGCCTGACCTTAGCAGGGACCTCACCTTCGTCGTCAGAGCTATCTGACATGGAGCCGCTGTCTTCTACGGGTTTGTATTGTGAGCCTGAATCTGACAGATGCGTGACCTCCTCTTCACCATCTGTCATGCTCAGAATCTCGTAGGCCTCTTTTCTAGTGCATCTTCGATTTGCCATTTTGGGCTCTAAATTTAGTGGTACACTAGTAAGCATAGACGTGCGCACGGGGTGTGCCGGGTGTGCCTGGGCACACCCTAATCACCCCGTGCTGTCTCCAGAGATGTCCCCAGAAATGCTGCATCCATGAGAGTGTGTGGCCCCCGCTGCCTGTGAAACAGTTTCACAGGCAGCAGATCGTGAGAATTGCCAGAGCGGTTCGGTGTAAAGCTGTCAGATAATGACACTACATGCAGGGAGAGACACCAGCTGTCAAAAGTCGGTGGTGATTTCGGGTGTGGGCGGGACTGAACGGCCATTAAACACCAGCCAATGGGATAGGTCTGGGCGGGCCGCTACATTTACGTGGCTCCGCCCGCTCTATGAAGCAGCTCAATCATTGGCTGGTGTTTATGGCGCTTGGTCCCACCCACCCCCGACATCGCGGCTGAGTTGTAAGTCATCACAACTCAGCCGCGATGTCGGGGGTGGGCGGGACCAAGCGCAATCAACACCAGCCAATGATTCACTGCTTCAGAGAGGGGGCGGAGCCAGAGAAATGTAGTGGCCCACCCAGACCCTTCCCATTGGCTGGTGTTTAATAACTTCAGTGCCGCCCACCCCCTACATGACCGCTGACTTTTAACAGCTGGTGTCTCTCCCTGCATCAGCATGTAGTGTCATTATCTGACCATTTTATACACTGAACAGCTCTGGCAATTCTCACATCCCCTGAATGTGAAACTCCCCCTCTCCCCTATCTGTACCAACCAATGCTGCCAATCAGTGCCCACCAATGCTGCCAGCAATCAGTGCCCACCAATGCTGCCAATCAGTGCCAACCAATGCTGCCAATCAGTGCCCACCAATGCTGCCAATCAGTGCCAGTGTTGCTTATCTGTGCCAACCAATTTTGCCTATCCGTGCCAACCAATGCTGCCTATCCGTGCCAGTGCTGCTTTTCAGTGCCAACCAATGCTTCCTATCACTGCCAGTGCTGCTTATTAGTGCCAACCAATGCTGCCTATCAGTGCCAACCAGTGCCAACCAATGCTGTAAATCAGTGCCAACCAATGCTGTCAGTGCCAACCAATGCTGCCTATCAGTACTGCAAATCAGTGCCGCCTACCAGTGCCCATAAGTGCTGCCAATCAGTGCCCATCAGTGCTGCCTATCAGTGCCCATCAGTGCTGCAAATCAGAGCCTATCAGTGCCCATAACTGCAACTAATCAGAGACCATAAGTGATGCATCAGTGCCCATCAGTGCCGCCTATTGGTGCCACCTATCAGTGCACATCAGTGCTACCAAATTAATGTCCATCAATGCTGCCAATCAGTGCAGCCTATCAGTGCTGCCTATCAGTGCCCACCAGTGCTGCCTTAGCAGGGATGGTGGAAACCCCTCTACAGATAATTGCAATACAAATTACCTTCAAGTGCAACAACGTTTTAGTTGGGAGGTTCACACCGTTATAGCACTTTGGAATTTAAATTTTTTAGATTGTTACACTTAATTGTATATGTTTTAGTCACGGTTATAATATGAGTTCTTGCACTTGAAGTTATTTTCCACCACCCCTGCTAAGTCAATGTCTTTATGGACCTTGCTTTGTGCACTGGTGGGCAGTCATGTTGGAACAGGAAGGGGCCATCCCCAAACTATTCCCACAAAGTTAGGATCATGATATTGTCCAAAATGTCTTGGTATGCTGACGCCTTAAGTGTTCCCCTCACTGGATCTAAGGGGCCAAACCCAACCCCTGGAAAACAACCCCACACCATATTATTTGGACCAGTGCACAAAGCAAGGTCCATAAAGACATGGATGAGTGAGTTTTTGGGCTGGAGGAACTTGACTGACCTGCACAGAGTCCTGATCTCAACCTGATAGAACACCTTTGGGATGAATTTGTGTGGAGACTGCAAGCCAGGCCTTCTCGTCCAACATCAGTGCCTGACCTCATAAATGCACTTCTGGAAGAATGGTGAAACATTCCCATAGACACCCTCCTAAACCTTGTGGACGGCCGTCCCAGAAGAGTTGAAGCTGTTATAGCTGCAAAGGGCGGGGCCAACTCAATATTGAACCCTACGGACTAGGACTTGGGATGGCATTAAAGTTCATGTGTGTGTAAAGGCAGGTGTACCAATACTTTTGACATATATATATATATATATATATATATATATATATTATATATATATATATATATATATATACACACACACGTATGGATGCACACCCTAATGCAATAGGCTGCGCACGCCTATGCTAGTAAGGATTTACAGGTAAAAAAGCACCTGACTGTTAGCAACTGTATCAAACGCTACCAAAAAAAACTGTTAGTAATCGCAGGGATCAGGCCTGTCTCTGCGAACGCTGCAGTTATGTTTGTTGTGTTTTGTAAGTGACAGTGATCGATTGATACTGCACTTGTGTGGGCTGGGCGGAGGGGCTAAAAGCAGGTGCTAGCAGGTATCTGGCTGATTCCGCTAACACTGCATTTTTGGGAACCCTAAACTGCTGGGGACGCTAGTATAGATCAGTTCAGATACTATACCACTAAGGGAGGTGTATGCTTTGCGCGTCGGTGTTAGCGTTACTGGCACTAACCTGACGCTGCCTGGGGCGACGCAGACCCTAACTGACGCTAAAACCTAATTGATATCACCTGCCGGGCGATCAGGGGGTTAAACCTTTATTGGGTTATATAAGGCGGGTGCCCTGATGCTATAAAAAGCAAACTAACCAACCAGTGTCACCCGTAACACTTATATGGTGATCACTGGTGAAAGGGTTAACTGGGGCAATCAGGGGGTTAAAACCTTTATTGGGTAATATATGGGGATACCTGACGCTATATAAAAACCTGACGGGTAACCTAAATCCCGACCCTGCCGCCATCCCCATGAGTTGGACCGCGATAGTCTCACGGAGGTATAGAGCGGGGAGATGCTTGTGTAAACACTGATCTTGGCTCCGTGTACTCGGCGCGGAGATTGGTGTCATGTGACACAGAGCCCGTCCCCCCTACAGTAAGAAACACTATGCAGGGAACACTTAACCCCTACAGCACCAACTAGTGGTTAACCCCTTTACTGTCAGTGTCATTTTCACAGTAATCCGTGCATTTTTATAGCACTGATCGCTGTGAAAATGACAATGGTCCCAAAAATGTGTCCGATGTGACCGCCATAATGTCTCAGTAACGAAAAAAATCACTCATCGCCGCCATTACTAGTAAGAATTTTTTTTTATTTTTTTTTATTTTTTTTTATAAAAATGCCATAAAACTATCCCCTATTTTGTAAACGCTATAACTTTTGCGCAAACGAATCAATAAACGCTTATTGCGATTTTTTTTTTTACCAAAAATATGTAGAAGAATACATATCGGCCTAAACTGAGGGTAAAAAAAAAATTTTTTATATATTTTTTGGGGGATATTTATTATAGCAAAAAGTAAAAAATAAGTTTAAGTGGTTAAAAGTCAGCAGCTGCAGTATTTGTAACTGCTGACTTTAAAAAAATAAAAATAAATTGGCGGAGCTCCGCTTTAAGAACATGCATCAGCAGACCATGCGTTGTTATTCCCTGACACCCAGCCCGATGTGAACACTCGGAACAGGCCCACAGAGATTCCCCCAGGAAGAGACGGGGACTGCGTGATGATAGTTGGTGGATATAGCCCCAAATAGGAACTTGGATCTAAAGGGGGAAATGGCATGTAAATGTATCTGTTAATGCACCCAAATATGCAGATGTATAGTAACATGTATACCACATAAAAAATCCCCTATGAGTCAGCAATTACCTACCAGTGGGACCACTGTTTAGTGCAGAAAATTACTGCACCGACATAGTCCTGAGTCAGTTGTTTGGTGATGAAGTCAGGTGGTTAGTATTTCCAAGCTCAAAAAGGGAGTCCCCACTGGAAAATATGTGTATATGAATAACAATCTGGGATACATGTATATCCACTGCGATGACTGCCATACATAGTGTCATAAACGAGTGTGGAGAGGAGAGAGATACACACATCCAGCCAATCAAAGAACCCTGTGTGCAGATAGCTGCTACCTTGATGCTCAAGGGGGAGGTTGAGCTGACACCCAACCCAATGTGACCATAGGTCCACTCGGAACAGGCCTGCAGCAGTCCCCCCAGGATACGGTCTGAAGAAACGGGGACTGTGTGATATTGGATGGTGGGTATACTCCGAAATGGGAGCTTGGATCTAAAAGGGGTAATGGCATGTACATGTATATGTTAATGCACCTAAGTATGCAGGTATATGGTAACATGTATACTATGAAAATCCTCCATGGGTCAACAAATACCTATCAGTGGGACCACTGTATAGTGCAGAAAATCACTGCTCCAACATGGTCCAAACTGAGGAAAGTCATCAGTCAGTTGTTTAGTAATGAATCAAGGTAATCAGTATTTCCCAGCTCAAAAAGTGAGTCCACACTGGAAAATATATATGTATGACCGGCTGGATACATGTATCCCACATTGTTATTCATATACACATATTTTCCAGTGTGGGCTTTATCACCAAACAACTGACTCAGGACTATGTCGGTGCAGTAATTTTCTGCACTATTCAGTGGTCCCACTGGTAGGTACTTGCTGACTCATGGGGGATTTTTTTTTTGTGGTTTACATGTTACCATACATCTGCATATTTGGGTGCATTAACACATACATTTACATGCCATTTCCCCCTTTAGATCCAAGTTCCCATTTGGGGCTATATCCATCTTCTATAATCACGCAGTCCCCATTTCTTCAGACCGCATCCTGAGGCAATCTCTGTGGGCCTGTTCCGAGTGTTCACATCAGGCTGGGTGTCAGGGAATAACAACGCATGGCCCGCTGATGCATGTTCTTAAGTTTCACAATATGATTTATCACTCAAAATTTTGGGTGAGTGCAGTCGCAATATGGTTCTGCTCATGTATATGCTGATATAGATAGATAGATATATTTGGGGTTGAAAATATATTTATTGGTATTTTAACAGTGAGTACATGAAAACATATATGAAGTCACAATCCGTAAGTAGTCACATATAAGTTTGTGCAAAGAGTCAGCCAAACGGCTATCGCCCACAGCATAACTCATAATACATAGTTATACAGTATCAGATTTGGTGACCGGTATTTGGAATAGAAAACGGGTACAGCTAGAAGAGCCCCGTCGTCATATATGGCAGGATTGTAAACAGATACGGTAGGGATTAAGATAAAAAAAAAAAAAAAGAGAGAACAAAAGGAGTGGTAGTGGGGGTCAGGTGTTGGGAGTGGGGAGGGGTATAGGGGGAGAGGAAGAGGGGAGGAGAGGAAGGGAGAGAGAGATGAGAAAAGAGAAGGAAGGACAGAAAAGAGAAAAAAGTAGGCAAGGAGAAATCGTAGAAGAGTGTCAGAGCTACTGAGTCGGGGAACAGGGAGAGATAAGTAAGTGACCGTGGTGGGAGGGGGACCCTCAGATACATGTCCTGTTCGTCCCACTGTCACTTTAGGTGCAAGGATAATCAAGTTGGGGTCGACAACATGCTCGCCAGAGTGTCAGAAGAGGAGAAGCGGAGCCAGATGAACCATAGTGCTTTATATTTGTATCATTGTCAAGGGCTAGCATCTCCTCCATTCTCATAGTTTCATTCATAATCGAGACCCAGTGTGACAAGGGAGGAGTGGTGGTCGACTTCCAGTAGTAAGGGATGAGTTGTCTAGCTGACGACATAAAGAAACGGAGAAGGTTCTGTTTCTGGGAGGATATAGAACCCGGGAGAATAGAGAGAAGGGCAATCTTAGGGGAGGGCGTCAGCGTATCATCAGAGAGTTTGTCATAACAATCAAATACCTGAGTCCAGAAGGGGCGGATCCTCTCGCATTCCCACCAGACATGTAAGTAGGTCCCTGTAGAGGTAGAACATCGCCAGCAGGATGCCGGAGTGGACGGAAAGATTTTGTGCAATGTATAGGGGTCCCTGTACCATCTTGACAGAATCTTGTAATTTTTTTCCTGCGAATAGCAGGATATTGTAGATTTATGAGTGAAATTAAACGAAGTCTGCCAATCTGAACCTGGGATGTCCTCACCCACATCTGTAGACCATGGCCCGGTGTAAGAAGGCAAGTCAGCATGCGTAAGATTTTGTAAGAGACAGTAAATGGTCAAGAGTAGGTGTCTGGGCGTCTCGGAGAGGGAGCACAGCCGTTCAAACTCGGTTTTAGAGCGGTGTTTTTGGGAGGAAGAGTGCAAGTGCTTTGCGAGTGTAGATAAATGCAGTGTGGTGAGCCAATCAGAGGATCCCGTCGGCGTGATAGGCGTTCCGCGCGTGGGGTGTACGAAGGAGTGCGCCTGGGGCCAGTCAGTCCTTTTGAAGGGACCCAATGTTGACGTTACTATACCCTGGGAGAAGGCAGGGTTGTCAAATAGAGAGGATAATGGAGAGGGATCAGAGGACAGAATGGAACACAAACCCCTGTTATACCACAGTCTAAGAGAGGCCAGCGTCAGGGGAGAGGAAGAGGGTATACGGGTGAGATCGGATTTGTATCCCCAAAGCAGTGCTCGGTGATCGACCGGAGCCAGGTCCTGCTCAATGGCAACAGAAGCCTTTAAGAAAGGGTGAGGGAACCATTCCAGAGTACGTGCCACATGGGTGGCCTTGTAATAGAGTTCAAAATCGGGGAGGCCCGCTCCGCCCTGAAGTTTCGGACGGGAGAGCAAATTATATTTAACCCTAGGTAGCCCACGGCTCCACATAAATCTGATAGCGATAGAACGCAAGGATGTAAAGAAAGACTTGGGGATCAAGATGGGTATTGTTTGGAGAAGGTACAGAAGTTTGGGTAGGGTATCCATTTTTAGGGTATTGATTCGTCAGAACCAAGGCAAGGAAGATCGCCCCCACTCCTCGAGGTCCTTCCGAATGCGGGAGAGCAAAGGAACGTAATTCAAGGAGAAAAGATTAGAAAGGTTAGAGGGTATAACTACCCCTAGGTACGAAATCCCCTTCTGCCACCGAAAAGAGAAGTTCGATCTAAGAGCGGACATCGTAGTGGAGGTGAGGGAAATATTGAGGGCTTCAGTCTTGGAAAGATTACGTTTAAAATTGCTAAAAGAACCAAATCGTTGAAATTCTGAGAAAAGAGTTGGCAAGGAGATATGGGGGTGTTGCACGTAGACCAGTAGATCATCGGCATAAAGGGATAGTTTGTAGTGGGAGGAGGGAGACTGAATACCGTGTATGGAAGAGTTTTGTCTAACGGCACAGGCCAGATGTTCAATAACAATCACGAATAGGAGCGGGAAAAGGGGACAGCCCTGTCGAGTGCCATTGGAAATATCGAACGGCTCAGAGGCAGTGCCATTGACCAACACCGAGGCCGAAGGTTGAGAGTATAGGGACATCACCTTAGAGATAAAGGATGTTCCTAATCCTAACTGTTCTAGGGAAAGTCGGAGGAATCTCCAACTGACCCTATCGAACGTCTTTTCAGCGTCGAAGGAAAGGAGACAGGCTTTTAGGTCCTTGCGTTGGATATAGGAGATGAGGTGAATAGTTTTGGTCGTATTGTCCCTCGCCTCGTGGCCCAGGACAAAGCCCACCTGATCATTATGGATCACTCCAGGGAGGAGAGGGGATAGGCGTGTGGCCAATACCTTTGCGAACAGTTTGAGATCTATGTTGAGCAGGGATATTGGCCGGTAGCTGCTGCATTGGGAAGGGTCTTTGCCCGGTTTGGGTAATACGGAGATATTGGCGGATAATAAGCCTTTAGGTGGCGTATGAGAGTCATCCACGGCATTGAACGCCTTAGCCATAAGTGGGGTGAGGAGGGTGGTAAAAGTTTTGTAAAAGCGGGGGGTGTACCCATCCGGGCCGGGACATTTGCCCATCTTCAAATCCTTGATGGCGCCCAGAAATTCGGGCGCGACCAGAGGTTTGTCTAGTTCATCAGCATCTGGCTCATTGATATTGGGTAATGCTGTTTCCAGAATATAATCTCGCATGTCGTCCGAGGAGGCAGCACGTGCGTTTGGACCTGTGGGCTGTAGGTTATAGAGTTGGGAATAGTACTCCCGAAAGGCAGAGGATATGCCCTTCGGGGAGAACTTTGTGGTTTGATCGGGATGCGCAATAGAGGGAATGGAGTATCGGGGAGGCCTGGGGTGGAGGACCCGTGCTAAGTGTTTGCCACATTTATTTGCTAAGGAGTAATGGAAATTGCGGGCCCTATCATGGGCTATTAAAGAATGCGCGTCTAGAAGTTGAAGTAGGTCCCTACGTGCATTCGACAATCGTACAAAAATGGCCGGGTCTAAATCTCGTTTGTGCAGAGGTTCGAGTTCTGCTATAGTAGAGAGGAGACGGCGGATATCATCCGTACGTATCTTCTTGAGGCGCGAGCAATGTTGTATAAGTATGCCCCGAACCACACACTTCAGAGCCTCCCACTGAATAAGGGGGAGGTGGTATCCGAGGAGTGATCGGAAACAAAGTTCCGAATGGTTTTGGAGACATCCGCTACACAAACAGTGTCCCGCAGTAAGTTGTCATTGAGCCTCCATTGCGTACCTCTACGAGATTTTGGGGGGTGTGACAGGGTCAAGTAGGCCGGGGCGTGGTCAGACCAGAGAAGGTGGCCCAGCGACGCCTGGATGGGGGTATCTAGTAGAGATTGGGATATCAGGAAATGGTCAAGTCTACTATATGAATTGTGTGCTGCTGAATAATGGCTGTAGTCCCTCTCCGTAGGGTGCTGGACACGCCAGACATCCACCAGGTGTGAGGAATGTAGTAGGGATTTGATGTGTGCAAGTGTGGAGGATGGAACAGAGGACTTACCCGAGGATGAGTCTACAGACGGGGACATAACGACATTTAGATCCCCACCGATGATGAAGCAGGGACCCCCAAAGGAGGATAGTCTGGTGAGAACTGACGAGAGGAACCGAGCCTGATCAACATTAGGTACATATATGTTGGCCACTGTGAAGAGAAAATAGTTTCATTTCAGTTTAAGAAAAATGAAGCGACCATTAACATCAACAAAAGAGTCTAGGACCTCAGGTTTAAAAGATTTATGGAAGGCAATTGATACACCTTTCGATTTGGCTTGGGGGTTAGTACTGTGGTACCATTGTGAATAGTACCTGTTACGTAGAACAGGTACAGAATCCGTACGGAAGTGGGTTTCTTGTACTGGAGCGTCGTTTATGGAAGTGATAGAGAATCTGGCTCCGCTTCTCTGGTGTGTTGAAACCCCTGCAGTTGAAGGACGCTAAAGATATTGGGCAAGCAGAAGTCATAATATATTCAGGTGTGGGGAGCGGGGGTAAGGGAGGAAGTAAGTCACGGTAGGTGGTTCTTATTTCAGTAGCTCTTGAAAAAGAGAACAGCGCCATAGGAGGCCTAAAGATGGAAAGAAAAAAGATGAAGGCAGAGGAGTGGAGGAGAAGACAGGAAAGAGGAGACGAAGGGAAAAAAGAGGGGGCGTGGAACAGGTCCGTAGGACCATATGAGTATGTAAACAATTTGATTGGACATGGTCGTCGTCCCCTCAGCCCATGAGAAAAAGCATAAACATCAGAGCATACTCATATCGGGGCAAAGTGGAGGAAGACCAACATAGCTGGAGTAATAATGAGAAAAAAAAAGAAAATGAACATAAACAAAAAAGGCCACTAGGTGGCTCCAAAAGACTGTAAGTAGAATAAAAAAAAAAACTTACAGCACGGCATGCAGCCGCATACCAGACAGTGTCCATAATGCAGTGGAAACTCTCTGGGCAGGGCAGTCCCCTGGTCCCCAGCTCCACGGGAAATCAGTCAACAAACAAGACCAACATACAAAAGTCACAACATGAAAATAGTTACGCATAAAATTGGTCCTAAACAGATAATAGGGAAACTTCAGGATTCAAGAAGGCAGGCAACCTCGCTTAAGGCAACCACCGTAGAGAGACCATAGGTGAGAGGTGGCAGCCAAATAGTAACACGGGAGGCAAGGAGATAACACATATTAACACATTTCAATGGGTAGGCAGTCTGAGTCAAATAAATATTCGGAGCAACCTGGAAGAAATATAATGGGGTTAACAAAAATAAAACAGACACTATAGTCCAGTGTTAAGGGTAGTAGGACCACAATGGAGAAGCAACAAGGAGATGAAGGGGTCAAAACAGGCCTCAAAAAAAAAGAGAGAGGCAAAAGGGAAACAATGATTGCGGTGGTCCATAAACAGGGTGGGCAGACGGCAACAGGATCACATAAGTTTCAGTCCTGCGGTGTCCCAGAAGGGGCCCCAGGAAAGTCATTGCAAGTGAAAGAACAACTGCGATCGAGTCTGGTTCAATCATTAGGGTCCCGTTGAGGCTGGGGCTTGGAATTACGTTTGCGACCTCCTGATTGCCATTGTGGTGCAAAAGGCAGGCCAGGAGTAGTCGGTGTGAACGGCCAATCCGGGATAGACACCTGTGGAAGATCCAGCGTGCCGAGGAAGGACGGCAGGTCTCCCAGCGTGCGGAAGATTGCGGTTTTGCCCTCGTGGTGTACTCTGAGATGGAATGGAAACCGCCATTGAGATTTCATCTGTTTGGATTGCAAAAGCTGTGTTAGCGGCTTAAGTGCTTTTCTCATCGCCAGCGTCTGACGGGACAGGTCTGGGAGAAGCATCACGGGGGTGTCATTAAAGAGTATGGTGTCCTGCGAGCTAGCAGCTCTCATGATGTCTTCCTTAACCTCCCTGGCGGTATGATTCTGTCAGATTTTAGGTGCTGAAAGCGGTACCATTATTCTGCATGGAAATTTGGCGTTTTATATTGCAGGCCTGTAATTCTTAGGAATAACTCACTTAAATCTGTCCAAACCAGAGTCTAGTAGACATCTCGGGTATGATAAAGTTCAAAAAACTAAATTTATACATTATAATAAAATAAATAACTATAAAATAATTATAACAAATATTAAAATAATAATAATAAAAGTGTTTTTCAGTGTTTGATGACGAATTTCCCCACAAATCGCTATCGCTTAATTCTGCGAGTGATTCTAATTTGTTATACTTTTGACATAAAGGGACACTTTTTGGTTGCTATGGACAATCTCCAGTTTCTAGGCAGAAAGAAAAGTTTTTATTATATAAAACTGGATGCAGGACACTGGGCAAACCACTAGGGACAACGGGGGTGTGTAATTATTACATACAGTACTGTAATCTGTAAGATTACAGTATACTGTATGTATACTATGTGTTTACTTTTTTGAATTTGGCGCCGATCTCCGTCCCCGTGCGTCGTAACGTCGCAGGGAACGAAGCTCGGCGGCACTCGGAAGTGTGTGAATCGAGCGAGGAGACACGGCTCGATCACACAGCGGGGAGGCATCGCAGGATCCAGGGGACAAGGTAAGTAACTCTGCCTGGATCACGGCGATGCAGCCCGAGTCAGGCTCGGGGTTACCGCTTTTGGTGCTGAAATTTAACCCCGAGCCAGACTCGGGAATACCGCTAGGAAGGTTAATTTTGTAGAAATGAACCCGGCACAGCGTGTCCCGTACAAAGAAGGGGTCCGCGGGCCTGAGGTTCTGTGAACGCGGTCCAGCTCAATAGGGTCATCTTTAGGGCGCTGCAGCAGTTGGTTAAAGATGGCGGTCACAGCCGCAGGCAGATGTTTGGCATCTACAGACTCGGGGATCCCGCGTATGCAGATATTATTGCGGCGATTGCGATTTTCGATGTCGTCCTGCTGATACGCAAGTTGCTGCAGCATGACGGTATGGGTATTAAGTATTTTGTCGTGCGACTTCACGGCGGTGCTGAGACTGTCAGTGGTAGCGTCCAGATCTTCAAAGCGCGAACCCATGTCTCGAGGTCGGAGACCTCTTTCCTGTATGCTTTCTCAATTCTGTGGACAAATTGCTCAAGATCAGATTTAGTGGGCAGGGATCTAATGTAGCTGTGCAGCGAACAAATCTGTGCCTCCATGTCCCGTCCGTCACCAGAGCCCAGGGATGCATTAGAGCGGCTTCTGGTGAGCACATAATCAGAGTCCTCAGGAGGGGGGCAACGGCTGCGGGAGCTCACCTGGGAATGCAGGGATGATTCAGAGCGGGCAGGAGACGGAGGTGCCGGCGCCATCTTGGATTCGGAACGGCGCTGTGATGCGGCAAGGGATCGGGCAAAAAAGTCCTCCAAATCGCCCCCTTTTCGGTTCCCGGAGGTTTCCTTCTGTGCCCGGGTCTTATCCTTCCCCATGTGCCAAGTTTGGGTAAGTTTCAAGAAGTTTCAAGTCCCGTGGAGCCAGAAGACCAGGGAGCTGTGAGGAAACGCGTCTCACTGCTCCATGCGGTAAGCCACGCCCCAGATATATATATTTGGATATCAATATGTAATGTTCCTACTACCTCTTTCACTTTAATCTACCAGTGCCGCTATAGTGCCACCCCTTGAGGCATTTCACCATTACCAGTATTTTTCAGCACTGCCTTAACCACACACTGCATCAAATTTGGTCTGCATGGCTGTTGTTCCAGAAAGAAGCCTCTTCTAAAGATGATGCACAAGAAAGCCTGCAAACAGTACAAAAACAAGTGTGTTTTGCCTACAGTCAAGCATGGTGGTGGGAGTGTCATGATCTGGGGCTGCATGAGTGCTATCGGCACTGGGGAACTACAGTTCATTGAGGGAACCCTGAATGCCAACATGTACTGTGACATACTGAAGCAGAGCATGATCCCCTCCCTTCGGACAGTGGGCCGCAGGACAGTATTCCAACATAACGACCCCAAACACACCTCCAAGATGACTACTGCCTTGCTAAAGAAGCTGAGGGTAAAGGTGATGGACTGGCCAAACATGTCTCCAGACCTAAACCCTATTGAGCATATGTGGGGCATCCACAAATGGAAGGTGGAGGAGCGCAAGGTCTCTAATATCCACCAGCTCCGTGATGTCATCATGGAGGAGTGGAAGAGGATTCCAGTGGCAACCTGTGAAGCTCTGGTGAACTCTGTGCCCAAGAGGTTAAGGCAGTGCTGGAAAATAATGGTGGCCACACAAAATATTGACACTTTCGGACAAATTTGGACATTTTCACTTAGGAGTATACTCACTTTTTTGTTGCCAGCGGTTTAGACATTAATTGGCTGTGTTGAGGTATTTTGAGGGGACAGCAAATTTAAACGGTTATACAAGCTGTACACTCACTACTTTACATTGTGTCAAAGTGTAATTTCTAGGGATGCACCGAAATTTCGGCGGCCGAATATGGTGTTTTCAGCACATTGCCGAAAGAAAATGGCGTTAAGGTGCCGATAATTGCACATGCGCAGTAGCTGTGGCCGCACCGCCAGGTGCTCTCCATTGCGGGGTGACATCCTGGCGGCTCAAGGTCCTGTCCTCCCCTTCCTCCTCCTCTCCTTGTAGAGCGGCGATCTCCCTGTGTCAGGGAGCTGAATTGCCCGGGCCGTAGTAACAATGTCCTGCCTCCTGTGATAGACGGCACACTGATCCAAAGCCGGGGGGATTGAATCAGTGTGATGTGATCACAGGAGGCGGGACATTGTTACTGTGACCCGGGCAATTCAAATCCAGCTCCGTGACACAGCGGGAGATCACCGCTCTAATCTGGGCACAGGCATCCCACAGGCACTGGTGAGAGGCTGCATCTTATGGGCACAGGCAGGCTGCATCCCACAGGCACTGGTGAGAGTCTGCATCTTATGGGCACAGGCAGGCTGCATCCCACAGGCACTGGCAAGGCTGTATCTGACATGCATTGGTAGGCTGCATTGATCTCTTGTATCATGTCTGCAGTCTCTGACCATCTAATACTATTAGCAGTGTGTTAAAATTTAATTAAGAGATTGCAGACATGATACAAGAGATGTTTAGAGACTGTGGATATGATACAAGAGATGGTTAGACTGCAGACTGCATTTTTCTTGAGCCAATATTGGCCAACAATAAATTTGTATTAATTTAAATTGATGATATTAATTAAAATTGAATATAATACAATTTTATATATAAAAATATAAATATTTTTTTAAAGCTGTCATTTTCGGTTTGCATCCTGCATTTTCGGTACCTTCAGTGCTGTCACATGAAAAGATATAATAAAATATTTACAAAAATGGGATGGGTGTACTCACTTTTGTGAGATAATGTATCTGCAGTGTTTACTTATATCTCTCTTAAGCTCTAATGCGGCATACACACGATCGTTTTTCATGCCGTTAAAAATGCCATTTTTAAAAATGGGCATTAAAACCGATCGTGTGTATGCTCCAGAGCATTTTTAACGGCGTGAAAAACGGGCATTAAAATTTTCGAACATGCTCTATTTTTTCACGTCGTTTTTTTTTAACGACGTGAAAAACGATGGTGTGTATGCTTTAATGACGTGAAAAAAAACGCGCATGCTCAGAATCAAGTATGAGACGGGAGCGCTCGTTCTGGTAAAGCTAGCGTTGGAAATGGAGATGGCACATTCGTCACGGTGGAATTAATAGCATCGTTTTAATGCTGCACATTCCGTTCTTTTGATAATGCTTAAATAATTACCTTCTTTTGCTAATGATATTCAGAGTTATGGCAAACTTGTTTCTTAAGTAATTCCTAATTAATCTAATGATTGTAAAATATTCTTGTTAAGCCACATCTCCCTCATAAATGCATAACTAAATGTCCATCTCACAAAAAAAATATTTATTTTTATTTTTATTTTTTTATTGTTTATTTTTGTAATTAAGTTGGCTTTATTATTTTTTTTGTGCTTCTTTGATATATGTAGGCTTTTTTTATTTTTTGTTGATTTAGAAAAAATTATTTGTGTGTAAAGTTACCACACCAACCTTCTAAATTTTTATCATTTTACCTCAAGGAGGTTTGTGTCCCTTGTTAATAACAATAATATTATTTGAAATGACAAATTAAAGGGGAAGGCAGCACTGGAGAGCCTGCTTGCATTTGTGCATCCTTTGGACCCCACAACAACCATCCAAGATGTGAAAACCAAACTCTGGAATTCCTAAAACAAAAAGGAGCCCAATCTCAGCTTGAACTCCCAGAGGGCAGGAACAGCAGCAGATAAGTCAGATATGTCCCCAGTCTGTGGTACTACAGCAGGCATTATTTCTTTCTCGTACATCACGGGACACAGAGCGACATAGTCATTACTAATGGGTTATATAGATACCGTCAGGTGCTGGCACTGGCAACTTCCAAAACCGGAAGTACCCTCCCCTATATAAGCCCCTCCCATCCGGGAGCACCTCAGTTTTTTGCCAGTGTCTAAGGTGTTGGCCAAGAAGAAACATGTGTTTTCACTGAGCTTGCGTACAGGTTCTTTTGGGCCTCAGTAAGCTATTCCGGATCCGACCAAAAAAGCTTCATAGCTAAACGGTCGGTACCCGGGCCTTGCAGAGAAGAGCAAGGTTTTGCCTGTAATGCTTCTCTTAGGAGAGCTGGACCCTGGGATCCAGAGCTCTGGTCATACCCACGACCAAGATGTTTTCTGTGCAGGGTGCTATACAGGTCCAGGGGAGTGGAATCCTTGGGAACCCGGTCCCTGAAGGTTTGATTACAATGCCTGCCGTGATAGGTGAAGTTTGGGCTTTTGTGGACCAAACAAAGTCCTGCGGCGGGGAACAGGTAAGTGGGGGCCCCCAGGAACTTGGTTCTATTGGGGGACCCCCAAGCCTAATTTGTCTTTCTGTCTGTTACCTAATGGTATTCCCGCAAAATTCTGTGCATGCCTGTAACTACTAAAAAAATTTTTTTTTATATATATATATTTAATATATTAGACTGCGGTACCTGTGTTTGTCCACTAGAGGCCGCTGTGGAATGTTTTCTTGTCATGTGGACTAGCTTCTTCTCAGCAGAGCAAAGTCCAGGCAGATGGTGAGTTCTCTTATAGGAAACTGCTTCCTCTGCCATGTTGCAGTGCTCGTCCATCCCCCGGCCTGCGGCAAAGAGGGGCCCTGGCTCCTGTCCCTTGTTACCATATTTTGAAATTAGCGCCGAAGGCGCACGTGGCCGCGCGCGTGCGCGTGCACGCGCCTCTATATATAGAGGTGAGCCGGGAAAGGGGGCGGAGCCTGGGGGATGACGCTCTGTGCGCGCCGCAGCGCTTCTGCGCATGTGCGGGCGTCCCAGCAGTTTAAAAAAACCCACAATATTGTAGTGAGCTGGCTATGAAGTACAGAGACAGAGCTGGCAACATTTAAAGGCATACAGCAAGCGGTTGATACAGGCATCCCCTAGAAAGGCACATTAGTAGACACCAACTGTGATATAGCAGCAATTGTGCTAGACTATTCTCAGTAAAAGTGGTGTATTACGGCTGGAATACCTCAGCTTTAGGCTTAGGAATATGCCGTCCAGAAGCTCCGGAACTGAATCTTCCAGGAAGCGAAGGGGGTCTCATCGGGCTCGGAGGATCTTGGGCATACTTCTGCTGCACCAGTCTCCCCTGAAGTTCAGAGGTAAGTGACCGTAGAGACCCCGCAGGGGTACTTGGTACTGTGGCTGTCCTCAGTTCACCTGCTCCTGTGTATGTAACAGAGGAGGTTTTTTCCTCAGCTCTGGGAGGGTTAGAGAGGCTGCCTCCCTGTCAGGGAAAGCACGCCCGATCTCCGTCTCCTCCTTCAGAGTGCCTGTTAGCAGAGCAACAGTCCCATACAGGATCGACCTGCCTGAAGGGGATCAGGATGAGGTTGATTCTGTTATAGAGGAATCAACAGTGGGGGAACCTTTTCTCAGCATCTCAAGCTGAAAGATTATGGGTTCAGTCTCTGACTAACATGGTCCGATCAGCATTTAAAAATGCACCTTGCGGAACCATCAACCACTACTGTATCCTCGTTGGGGTCGCTGGAAGCCCCCAGACTGTTTGTTCTTTTCCACTTCACCCTTTACTGAAAGGGCTCATTTACCAGGATTGGGAACGTCCTGAGAAAATATTTATTCCCCCAAGAGATTTCCGGTGGTCTATCCCATGGAGGATAAGTTCATCAAAAAAAAAAATGGAAGGTCCCTACAGTGGACGCAGCCATCTCTTGTATGTATAAATCACTGACCTGTCCAGTGGATAATGTCCAAATGTTCAAGAACCCAATAGATAAAAGATTGGAGTCCTTATGAAAATCTGCTTGGTGATACAACCAGCAGTAGCAGCTATTGGGGTCTGCTAAGCAGTGAAGGATCAGTTGAAACAGGTCTTGAGGGACTTGACAGATCAGCAGGCTTTGCCCTAGCTGATCTACCTAGAGCCTTAGGCTTTGCGGTTGACGCCATAGAGGATTCAGTCCATCAGGCCTCCCGCCTTACGCTGTCTATAATACATATGCGTAGGCTCCTATGGCTCAAAAACTGGTCTGCTGAAGCTCCCTGTAAAGAATGGCTGGTTAGCGTCCCGTTTCATGGTGAACGCTTATTCAGGGAAAACCTGGACAAATATATCCAGAAAATTTCCAGCGGTAAAAATACGCTCTTGCCGGTTAAAAACAGAGTTAGAGGTCCCTCTTTGAGAGGCCTGCTTCTCCAGTCCCTGGGGCATCGGCTGTGTAACAGTTCCGACGGCCTCCTCGGTCAAATCCCGGGGGTAAAAAACAGGGACAGTAGCAGGGTAATGAGAAACCCTGGGTCAGGGGAGGTACAAAACCTCCCCCAAAGTTAAATTCATTGAAGCCCCCACTCAGTCGGGTGGGGGGAGGACTCCAGTTGTTCGCAAGAGACCTGGCGGGACACGATCAAGACAGATAGGTGCTCTCCGCAGTAGGTTTGGGATACAGTTTGGAGTTAAAAGACTCTCCTCCTTCCCATTTTTGAGGTCAAACGTGCCAAGGGATCCCCGGAAGAGAGAGTCCCTCCTGTTGGCACTAGAACAACTATTGCTCCAAGGAGTAATTATGGAGGTTCCCCTGGAAGAATGAGGGTTCGGGTTTTACTCAAACCTCTTTACAGTCCCGAAGCAAACGCGGACGGGAGGCCCATATTAATTCTAAAAGGGCTATACAAATTCCTGTATATCAGGACTTTCCGATGGAGTCGATCCGATCGGTGGCCACTGCCCTACAAGGGGAGGATTGGTTAGCCGCGATCGACATCAAAGATGCTTATTTGCACATTCCCATCTTTCCAGTCCACCAAAAATTTCTACGCTTTGCAGTAGAAGGGCGCCATTTTCAGTTCAGAGCCTTACCCTTCGGTTTGGCCACAGCACCACGAGTGTTTACAAAAATTCTGTCCCTTTATTGGCCAATCTAAGAACACAAGGTGTAATGATAATGGCATATCTGGATGACTTATTGCTGATAGACCACTCAGTGAAAAAACTAGACGTGGTCGTTCACAAGACAATCAAGTATCTGGAATCTCACGGTTGGATTATCAACCGAGACAAGTCAGCCCTAAAAACCAGTCAAAAGTCTGGAATACTTGGGGCTAAGGTTGGATTCAGGCCAGAGAAAAATATTCTTGCCTCGAGGAAAGGTGTTGTCTTTGAAAGATTTGATCCACTTAGTGGGTACAAAAAAGACAGCCGTCCATACGCCTGTATATGAGGCTGCTGGGAAAAATGGTGGCATCATTCGAAGCAGTACCCTACGGTCAATTCCATTCAAGGAATTTGCAAGGGGCCATACTGTCAGCCTGGAACAAAAAAGTTCAGGCCCTAGACTTACAATGTCCTTGTCCCCTTCCGTTCGCAAGAGCCTCCGTTGGTGGTTGGTTCCCCAGAATCTGGAAAAAAGGAAATCCTTCAGTCCGATTTCTTGGAAGGTGGTCACTACAGATGCCAGCCTTATAGGCTGGGGAGCAGTACTGGAGCAATAGTCTCTCCAGGGCAGATGGTCGGATGCAGAAAAGGCCCTGCCCATCAATCTCTTAGAGATACGAGCAGCCCGGTATGCCCTAGTAGCATGGACATCCAAACTCCAAGGGTCCCCTGTCAGAATTCAATCAGACAATGCCACAGCAGTGGCATATATCAATCATCAGGGGGGCACCAGGAGTCGTGCAGCCCAGAGGGAAGTAAATTACATCCTGAAATGGGCAGAAAAATATGTCCCAGCCATATCTGCGGTATTCATTCCAGGAGTGGAGAATTGGAAGGCGGACTTTCTAAGTCGCCAGCAATTAGGCCCAGAGGAAGGGTCCCTTCACCCCGAGGTTTTCTGGACAATATGTCAGCGGTGGGGAACATCGGATGTAGATCTTCTAGCATCCAGATTCAACGCAAAGGGGGACAGGTTTGTCTCTCGGACAAGGGATCCCCTAGCTTGCGGCTCGGATGCCCTAGTGTTCCCTTGGGATCAGTTCAAGCTGATATATGCATTCACACCGCCACAATGGTTACCTCGATTACTCCGCAGAATCAGGGTAGAAAAGAAACAGTGATTCCGGTGGCTCCAGCGTGGCCCCGAAGAGCGTGGTACGCGGAGATTGTAAAATTTCAGTGGGGAGTCCTTGGACTCTCCCACGTCGTCCGGACCTGCTTTCGCAAGGACCGATATACCACCCTTCCTTACCAGCCCTAGGTTTGACGGCCTGGCTATTGAAGCCCACATTCTAAAAAAGAGAGGGCTCTCTAATGCTGTGGTATCTACCATGATCAATGCCAGGAAGCCGGTATCCAGGCAGATCTACTATAGAATCTGGAAGGCGTACATCGCGTGGTGTGAGGCCAGGAAATGGCATCCACATAAGTACGTAATAGGTAGGATTCTGGACTTCCTACAGTGGGCTGTAGATAGGAAGCTTGCCTTGAGTACTATCAAGGGTCAGATCGGCCTTGTCAATATTTTTTCAAAGGCCCTTGGCTTCGCATTCACTAGTCAAAGCCTTTATACAAGGAGTGATGCGTATTAGTCCTCCGGTTAATATTCCCATATGTCCATGGGATCTAAACTTGGTTCTGTCGGTTCTACAGAAACAACCATTTGAACCATTACAGTATATTTCCTTGGTGCTTCTCACCAGGAAATTGATTTTTCTAGTAGCCAATTGTTCGGCTAGAAGAGTATCGGAATTAGCACCTATGTCCTGTAAGGAGCCATATCTGGTTATCCATAAGGACAGAGTAGTGTTACGTCCTCATCCAGCCTTTCTTCCTAAGGTGGTATCGAGGTTTCATTTGAACCAAGATGTGGTTCTTCCTTCTTTTTTCCCCAAACCTACTTCGGTAGAGGAAAAGTTATTGCATTCTTTGGATGTAGTAAGAGCAGTTAAAGCTTATCTAAAAGCCACTGCTCAGATTCGCAGAACGGATACTTTGTTTATTCTGCCGGAAGGCCCCAGAAAGGGTCAGGCAGCGTCAAAATCTACTTTAGCCAAGTGGATTCGACAGGTCATTATGCAAGCTTATGGCTTGAGAAGGAGACCGCCTCCGTTCAAAGTTAGAGCGCACTCCACGAGAGCAGTTGGAACTTCATGGGCAGTGCATCACCAGACCTCCCTGGCTCAAATCTGTAAGGCCGCAACATGGTCTTCAGTTCACACGTTTACTAGGTTCTACCAGGTGGACGTTAGAAGTCAGGAGGATGTCGCCTTTGGGCGCAGTGTGTGCAGGCCGCAAAAGATCCTCATGTCTGATAGCGCTCAGCTTATATATGGTGTATCCCCCCCCTCATTTGGCATTGCTTTAGGACATCCCATTAGTAATGACTATGTCGCTCTGTGTCCCGTGATGTACGAGAAAGAAAATAGGATTTTTATAACAGCTTACCTGTAAAATCCTTTTCTTGGAGTACATCACGGGACACAGAGCTCCCGCCCCTCTTTAGGGACACTTATTGCTTTGCTACAAAACTGAGGTGCTCCCGGATGGGAGGGGCTTATATAGGGGAGGGTACTTCCGGTTTTGGAAGTTGCCAGTGCCAGCACCTGAAGGTATCTATATAACCCATTAGTAATGACTATGTCGCTCTGTGTCCCGTGATGTACTCCAAGAAAAGGATTTTACAGGTAAGCTGTTATAAAAATCCTATTTTTTTCCTCTTCCTTGTATCCTTCTCTCCAGCCTTTTCCTGCAGCCTTCCCTGCAGCCTTTGTTGCTTGCTTCCTCGGAGGCTGGGGATCAGGAGGAGAGGTTGTGGCAGGAGGAGTAGTAGGAGGAGGAGGAGGTGGGGGAGGAGGGACAACCTCAGTGAGGTCTGTGAACTTGGTCAGTTCCCTGAGCAACCCCCTGTTAATGACCTTTAGCATAAGGTTCTCACTATATAGGCGTTGCCTTAAGTCCATTTGGCTTAACTTATGGGCCAGGACTGCGGCATAGCCCTCCTCAGCCGAGGGTGCCTCTCTGAGGGCCGCAGTAGCCTCTTTTAGGAAGGCTCTTGTTTCCTCCTCCATCTGCCTAGCTCTCCTTGGCCCTCGTTGGATAATTTTCAGGGGAGGCATCTGGGCTCTTGTGCTGGGCCCAGCCTCCTCCTGTGTGCCACTGGGCCCTGCCTCCTCCTGGTCCTCAACATCACCCTCTTCCTGGCTCTGCTCTGGCTGTAAAAAAAGAAAGGGACATTCTTTATTTTTTGCCTCCATCAATCACACACATTGTTCACCTCCAGACATTTTTAAATTGAATGGCAAAAGGGATTAAATTTCCATAGATTCCGCCTCATGATATTGTTGCCTTGTCCCCATCAAATTTGACCACTACTATCTGTTGCTCTGTAAATCCTAATTTTTACGAACATTAAATACCTAACAATACTAACATCAATTTAAAATCATCACTTTTGTAACATATAAATGTAGATATCAATACTTTACCTGGCTCCATATATCCAAATCTGCCTCCTCAAGGACCTCATCTTGATCCTCAGAGGAAGCCAGAGCAGGGTTGCTAGGAAGGCTGGAGGGCTGGCTGCAAGGAAGGCTGGATTGACCTCTGGGGGGAAGTGTGGACAGAGATTCCCGCACTTCCAGCTGGTCATCCAGAAAAGATAACTTGCTATAGTACCACAGACTGGGTTTATAAACCTTATCTGCTGCAGCACCTGACCTCTGGGACTTCAGGAACATATTCCTCTGGGTCCTGTATGTCCCCCTGATGGTAGCAATTTTGGTTTTCACATCTTGGAGAGTTGTTGTGGGTATCTGGGTTTGGACAAATGCAAGCAGGCTCTCCAGTGCTGCTGTCCTGGCCGTTTTATTTTTATTCGCACCACTTTTGGTCTGCCACAGGATAGGGAATTCCTTCCATTTATCTATGAACTCCCCCATAAACTCCGGATTTTTGAAAGTATTCATTCTCTCTGTAAAAGCAAGAACCAAGAAAATACATATGTTTCAGGCAACATTCATCAAATCGGCATTTTGGACAGATATAAAAGCCCCAAATCTCCTCTGTTGAAACACAAATCCTTAAAATGTTATGTACCTTGGTCAACACGTTCGTTGCGAACTCCCTCTCCCGGCAAAAGAACGTATTTTCGACACATGGATCTTCACTTGATATACACTGCGCATGCGTGAAACTCCGCACGCATTCCCCGCCCCTGACGTTCGATATTGTACTTTCCCCGCCCCTTCTCGCTCGTCGTAGTGCTTAACAACATGGCGGAGACACAGGTGGCTGAGATTACCTCTACAGAGGAGGAAATTCCTGAGGAGCCCAAATCCCGATCCCGGAGATATAAGGCATCAAACATGTCATTCGAGGAAATGGTGGAGATGGTCGCCATTTTGAGGAGGGAGGATTATGATGCCAAGCATGGGCCGTATAAAAGGCCTGATCTTGTCAAGACAAAAATTATGGGCAAAGTGGTCAAAACTCTTCACCAAAAATTCGGGGTGTGCAGAACGAAGGAACAGCTCGGAAAACGATGGTCTGATCTGAAGTTGTGGGAGCCCGACCAATACAAAAGAATCAAGAAAGTTTTAGGAAAAAGTAAGTACTTTTTATCGATTTTCCCTGCTAAAGATTATTACTTGTATTAAGTCGTGTATATTTGACTTTGATATAGTACAGTGAAAGATAACAACTTTCATGTTCGTCTGCACAGTAAACGGACGTAGTAAACCTCGTTCTCCGTACAGTTCATAAAACAATGTTTTTGGATCATCCAGTGTGCACACACAAATTTCTAACTTTTTTTTGGGGAGCTAATTTTGTAAACAAGTTGCTTTATTTTTATAATCCAAATTACATTTTTAAAAAATTAAAAGGGTATGCATTGTAATGTTAAGGGAGAGAATGCTCAGCAGCTGATTAAACATCTGAACGCAGTAGTACAAGTGTGGGCCAAAATTTTTAGGGTGTCACACACAGGTGATCCTGTGTATATACTTTGGGGTGTTACAATGTGTCAAACTTTATTTAAAAAAGTATATGCTCTGGTTTTGGCTATGTATCCAATCATGTGTTCAGGTTGTCACTTTGGGTACATTTAAAAATGGACCACACTTCCAAATAATCTTTCAAAATTTACTTTTCAGGGTTTTTGTTGTTAAATAATTATTAGTTACTAATGAAAGTATACCTTTTATTGCAATCTCCATAGGGCTTCAAAAAGCTACGTCAGATGAGCCTAGAAATCCAACACCTTCAACAATACCCCCAGAACCACATGATGGAGAGGAACGTGAAGTTGAGGAAGTGGAAAGTGGCACCACAACAGGTCAGTGTCAAACCAGACCGATGCAGGTTAATAGATGTAGGCCTACATATTCTATAGTACATTGTTTTTTATTTGATTTAGGTGCAGTTCTGGCCGAAGACCCCGAAAAGTTTACACATCACAGTGCCCAGATCCTGATACAATACCTCATGGTCTGCTGTCGTGACCTTAAAAAAATAAAGGGAGACTTGATAGAGATCAGGGAAAATACCAAGCGGGTTAAGGAAAGGCTACAAAATATCATGGCTGTGCTTGGGCGTGTATAATGTTTTAACACAAAAGAACGTTGAACTTGCTGTGTTTTTGCAGGTATTTTTTGCTATTAAGCTTTAATGAATGGTACATGTTTACATTTACACGAAAAATTGTAATATTGTTTTTGTATGCATGGCTGTTCATGCGGTTTACCCCCAAAAATATTTTGAAGACATCTACATTTAAAAGGAAGTTTACTAAAACAAAATAAAAAAAGGTATTTTCAGACAAAGAATTTGTGGCTTCATTATGTAAATGTTGTACAAAGTGAACTAATCAATGTTTTTTGTTTACACTGACAATGAAGGCTAATTAAGAATGCAAAATACACATGGCACTACAAGTGCACTAGGTAAACCTACGAGAAACCTAAAAGAATATTAAATTAAAACACAAGACCAATATTTTCACAATAAAAAGTTTTATTTTAACAAATAATATTGTTAAACATCCTCAGGCATATCAATGGCCCTACCCACAAAATAGTCGACATATTTTTGTCGGACATCACGTCCGGTTTGGGGGGCCAAGCCTGGACGGCCAGCTTCCAGGGCCACTAAATTATCTGCTTCCAATAATGAGGCCTCAGGCCCACTCAAAGTCAGATAATTTGAAGAATGCACTCTCAGAAAATTATGGAGCACGCAACAAGTCATTACTACATGGTTCCATTTATAAGGGGCAAGGTGGATGGAGGTGAGGAACAGGCGGAATCGGCTGGCCATGATGCCAAAGGCATTTTCCACCACCCTTCTTGCTCTGGCCAGCCGATAGTTGAACACCCTCCTCTCAGGGGTGAGGGTGCGTTGCGGGAATGGCCTCATCAAATGGGGACCCAGGCCAAACGCCTCATCCGCCACAAAAACAAATGGGAGTCCCTCCACATTCTGCTCCGCTGGTGGCAAGGCCAGCTGATCCAATAGGAGCCGTTCCCCAAACTCAGTCTGTGCAAAGACTCCTCCATCTGACATCCTGCCATTCTTGCCAACGTCCACATACAGGAATTCGTAGGTGGCCGACACCACTGCCATCATGACGATGCTGTGGAACCCCTTATAATTATAATAAAAGGATCCCGAATGGGGTGGTGGGGCGACCCGAACATGCTTGCCGTCGATGGCCCCTCCACAGTTCGGAAAGTTCCATCATTGGGCAAACTCAGATGCCACATTCTGCCATTCATGTGGCGTAGAAGGGAACTGTGGAATTAAATTAAAAATAAATTAATACTTTGAGACAGAAACATTGAAAGCTGATTTAAGAAAAGCATTCATGGCCAACATTAGGAGAAAAAGAAAAATTAAAACATTATTAGTAAGCAACAACAAACCAAAAACAAACCCAAAATAAAAACTGGGGGGGGGGTGAAGGTGAGTTGGGGAGATCACTAATGAAGGCTGTAGCACTCTGTATGAAGTTTAAATAAATGTAACATTCCTAGGCAATCTTTAGGGTGCGTTTAGGGTAAAGCACTACAATGGAGCATAGTATAAAATACATGGAAATGACTAGGCAAGGTGGGTATGGCCCCAGGATAGCATGCTGGAGAGGTTAGGTAAGGCAAATTTAAATGTAGGCCTAATAAAAACATTCCCCAAAAAAAAAATAACCATGTGGAGAAAGGGGACATTCCCTGCAGCTAAGAATCATGAGAATTAGGGACTGCTAATAAACCAAAAAAAAAATATTAACAAAGAAATACATACAATGTGAGGTTTTAAATAAGAACACTTACCTTAATATAGTCCTCCTGCAAAACTTGAAGGATGGCAGAACACGTCTCTGGTATAATGATACCCAGAGCCTGGGGGGATATGCCTGTGGAGAACTTTAGGTCCTGCAGGCTTCTCCCAGTCGCCAGGTATCGCAACGTGGCAATGAGCCTCTGCTCAGCACTGATGGCTTCACGCATAACGGTGTCCTGCCTGGTAATGTAGGGGGACACCAAAGCCAACAGATGCTGAAATACGGGGTCAGACATCCTGAGAAAATTCCTGTAGTCCTCAGGATTATTCTCCCTGATCTCCCGCAACAAAGGCATACGACAGAACTGGTGCCGCTGGAGCAACCAATTCTTGGTCCATGAACTCCTCCTCACCCTGTTCATGGCCTGGAGTCGGGATACAGCATGAACCCTGGCACCAACTACAGCACGAACTCTACGACGAGTACGTAGCCGCAACATGGCTAGATAACGGTCCAC